>OZ030021.1:39157500-39765000 GCA_964023405.1 Apodemus agrarius | reverse complement strand
GATAAAATTGACTTCCAACCTAAAATCATCAAAAGAGACTCAGAAGGTCACTTCTTGCTGGCCAAAGGAAAAATCCACCAAGAAGAGCTCTCAATACTGAACATCTATGCTCCAAATGCAAGGGCAGCCTCATTCGTAAAAGAAACCTTACTAAAGCTTAAAGCACACATTACACCTAACACAATAATTGTGGGTGACTTCAACACTCCACTCTCCTCAATGGACCGATCAGGAAAGCAGAAACTAAACAGGGACACAGCGAAACTAATTGAAACTCTGGACCAATTGGATTTAACAGATATATATAGGACATTTCATCCTAAAGCTAAAGAATATACCTTTTTCTCAGCTCCACATGGTACCTTCTCCAAAATAGACCATATAATTGGTCACAAGACAGATGTCAACAAATACAAGAAGATCGAGCTAATCCCATGCCTTCTATCAGATCACCATGGAGTAAGAGTGGACTTCAATAACAACAAAAACAACAGAAAGCCCACATACACATGGAAACTGAACAATACTCTACTCAATGACACCTTGGTCAAGGAAGAAATAAAAAAAGAAATCAAAGACTTTTTAGAATTCAATGAAAATGAAGGTACAACCTACCCAAATCTATGGGACACAATGAAAGCAGTGCTAAGAGGAAAACTCATAGCTCTAAGTGCATCCAAAAAGAAACTGGAGAGAGCATATACTAGCAGCTTAATGGCACACCTTAAAGCCCTGGAAGAAAAACAAGTTAATTCACCCAGGAGGAGTAGAAGACAAGAAATCATCAAACTCAGGGCTGAAATCAATCAAATAGAAACAAAGAGAACCATACAAAGAATCAACAAGACCAGGAGCTGGTTCTTTGAGAAAATCAACAAGATAGATAAACCCTTAGCCAGACTAACCAAAGGACACAGAGACAGTATACAAAGTAACAAAATTAGAAATGAAAAGGGAGACATAACAACAGAAACTGAGGAAATTCAAAACATCATCAGATCCTACTACAAAGGTCTATACTCAAAACAACTGGAGAACCTGGAGGAAATGGACAATTTCCTAGACAGATATCAAATACCAAAATTAAATCAGCATCAAGTAGATCAGCTAAATAGTCCCATAACCCCTAAAGAAATAGAAGGGGTTATAGAAAGCCTCCCAACCAAAAAAAGTACGGGACCAGATGGTTTTAGTGCAGAATTCTACCAGACCTTCAAAGAAGACTTAACACCAATACTCTCCAAACTATTCCACAAAATAGAGACAGAAGGGACACTGCCCAACTCATTCTTCGAAGCCACAATTACGCTAATACCTAAACCACAAAAAGATCCAACAAAGAAAGAGAACTACAGGCCAATTTCTCTTATGAATATAGATGCAAAAATACTAAATAAAATTCTTGCTAACCGAATCCAAGAGCACATCAAAACGATCATCCACCATGATCAAGTAGGCTTCATCCCAGGGATGCAGGGATGGTTCAATATACGGAAATCCATCAATGTAATCCACTACATAAACAAACTGAAAGAAAAAAACCACATGGTCATCTCATTAGATGCTGAAAAAGCATTCGACAAAATTCAGCATCCTTTCATGCTAAAAGTCTTGGAAAGAGCAGGAATTCAAGGCCCATACCTAAACATAGTAAAAGCAATCTACAGCAAACCAGTAGCCAACATCAAAATAAATGGAGAGAAACTTGAAGCATTCCCACTAAAATCAGGGACTAGACAAGGCTGCCCTCTCTCTCCATATCTTTTCAATATAGTACTTGAAGTTCTAGCAAGAGCAATTAGACAACATAAGGAAGTCAAAGGGATACAAATTGGAAAGGAAGAAGTGAAACTATCATTATTTGCAGACGATATGATAGTTTACCTAAGCGACCCACAAAACTCCACCAGAGAACTTCTACAGCTGATAAACAACTTCAGCAAAGTGGCAGGTTATAAAATTAACTCAAGCAAGTCAGTGGCCTTCTTGTACTCAAAGGACAAGCAGGCAGAGAAAGAAATTAGGGAAATAACACCCTTCACAATAGCCACAAACAACATAAAGTATCTTGGCGTAACTCTAACCAAACAAGTGAAAGATCTGTACAACAGGAACTTCAAGTCCTTGAAGAAAGAAATCGAAGAAGACCTCAGAAGATGGAAAAATATTTCTTGCTCCTGGATTGGCAGGATCAATATAGTAAAAATGGCCATCTTGCCAAAAGCAATATACAGATTCAATGCGATCCCCATCAAAATCCCAACTCAATTCTTCATAGATCTAGAAAGAGCAATTCTCAAATTCATCTGGAGCAACAAAAAACCCAGGATAGCTAAAACTATTCTCAACAATAAAAGGACTTCTGGGGGAATCAATATCCCTGACCTCAAGCAGTACTACAGAGCACTTGTGTTAAAAACTGCATGGTATTGGTATAGCAACAGGCAAGCAGATCAATGGAACAGGATTGAAGACCCAGAGGTTAACCCACAGACTTATGGTCACTTGATCTTTGATAAAGGAGCCACAACCATCCGGTGGAATAAAGATAGCCTTTTTAACAAATGGTGCTGGTTCAACTGGAAGTCAACATGCAGAAGAATGCGAATTGATCCAATCTTATCTCTTTGCACTAAGATCAACTCCAAGTGGATCAAGGACCTCCACATAAAACCAGACACACTGAAACTATTAGAAAAGAAACTTGGGAAGACCCTGGAGGACTTGGGCACAGGGGAAAAGTTCCTGAACAGAACACCAATAGCTTATGCTCTAAGATCAAGAATCGACAAATGGGACCTCATAAAATTACAAAGTTTCTGCAAAGCAAAGGACACTGTCAGAAGGACAAAACGGCAACCAACAAAGTGGGAAAAGATCTTCACCAACTCCACATCCGACAGAGGGCTAATATCCAATATATACAAAGAACACAAGAAGTTAGACCGCAAAGAACCAAATAACCCTATCAAAAAATGGGGCACAGAGCTAAACAAAGAATTTTCACCAGAAGAAATTCGGATGGCCGAGAAACACCTTAAAAGATGTTCAACATCATTAGTCATCAGGGAAATGCAAATCAAAACAACCCTGAGATTCCACCTCACACCAGTCAGAATGGCTAAGATTATAAACTCAAGAGACAACAAGTGCTGGCGAGGATGTGGAGAAAGAGGAACACTCCTCCACTGTTGGTGGGATTGCAAAATGGTAAAACCGCTCTGGAAATCAGTTTGGCGGTTCCTCAGAAAATTGGGCATGTTACTTCCAGAGGACCCTGGCATACCACTCCTGGGCATATACCCAGAGGATTCCCCTGCATGCAATAAGGACACATGCTCCACTATGTTTATAGCAGCCTTGTTTATAATAGCCAGAAATTGGAAGCAGCCCAAATATCCCTCAAAGGAGGAATGGATACAGAAAATGTGGTATATTTATACAATGGAATACTACACAGCAATTAAAAATAATGAATTCATGCAATTTGTAGGTAAATGGTTAGACCTGGAAAATATCATCCTGAGTGAATTAACCCAATCACAAAAGAATGCACCTGAAATGCAATCACTGATAAGTGGATATTAATGAGCCCAGAAGCCCTAAATACTCAAGACACAAATAGCAAGTCAAATGATTCCCAAGAAGAAGAAAGGAGAGGACCCTGGGCCTGTAAATATTGCTTCCAGTTTAGTAAAGAAACCGAGGGGGGAGGGGGAATTATTGGGGAACAGATGGGGGGGGGAGAGGAACTATGGGAACTATGGTGGGTGGGAACTGGGAAAGGGGAAAGCCTTTGGAATGTAAACATAGAATATAGAAAATAAAATTAAAAAAAAAAAAAAGAATCAAATTGTAGTAAGGTTTGAGTATCATACTGAAGAATTTGGTAAAAAGATACCTTGAAGGGTTTCTCAAAAACAAAAAAAAGGATATTACTTATTTTAATTATGTTCAAATTATCACCTTATTGGGAAGATGTTATATCAAACGAATTATGGATTGACATACACAGACTAGAAGCAACAGCACACAGTCAACTAAAATGGAAAGCATAAACACATAAAACTTCAGACTACACTTCTTAAGCACTCATAATTTGAAAAGTCTGAAATTCAAAATGGTTTGAAATGTGAACTTTGTGAGCACCATAATAGAAATTTAGGGAAAGAAAAAAGGCTATTATCTAGGATCTGTGTAAACTTTTAGTGATGTATGATCCTGAAGACAAATACCAGGCTACTTTACATTTAAGTCCTTGATTTGAAATAAGCAGCAATGTGAGAAGGCAGTAAAGGGATGGTCTAGAGGTGTTTCAGCAAACTTCTTTAAAAAAAATTAAATAAAATTTCACATTTCCCCTTTCTTTCCCTTCCATTCCTCCTTGCCCCACTTAAAATGTACAGCATTCTTTTATGATTGTTACATATTTATGAATAAATATATAAATAACTTGCCCAGTCTGCTTAGTGTTGTTGGTGTGTATGTATGTGTGTGTGTGTGTGTGTGTGTGTGTGTGTGTGTATATATATGCATGCTTTCAGGGCTGACCATTTTGTATTGGATAATTATGAGGCTCGTCTATGGAAGAGATGAATTCTTCTCTTGGTAGTTATTAGTTGCCTACACTGTTTTTTGTCTAGGGCCCTATGAAATATCCCACTTCTTCCTCATTATTATGTTTGTATTGTTATTGCTCAGGTAGCCATATCACTCAGCTGCCATGGGTGTACTTTTCCTGTCATTTCTAGGAGAAAATCTCACAGCACACCTTCTAGTCACACATTCTCTTAAATGACTCTGTAACTAAAGGTTTGTCCTACATAAAGTCTTTGTTCTCCTTAACTCTACTAAGACAATACTAAAAGAAAATATAGTGTACAATAGAACTATAATATCAATATGTTCTATTAAAGCTGTGTGGCTAGTTCACAGTTTGCTGACATGTCATTCTACAACAGTGCTTCTCAATTCTAAAATGCATACAAAAATCACAGATGCAGATGACTTACACAGATCTAACAAACCCCAACTTGTACTTGCTGCTTGGTGCTGAATTATACTCTGAGTAGATTTTAGGAATTAAAACATTGGACATTCACTGGTCAAAGAAACATAAGATAGAGCACTGGTCCTTAGGGTACATTTAAATTAAGGTTAGATATATGTGTACCACATACTATAGAAGAATCAAGTGCACTAAATGTACTTTCAGAAGAATTATAAGAATTCTTATGAATTAGTACTTTAAACACTCTCTTCAAAACCTCAAATTAGTGTATTTATACGCCAAACTTATTTTTTAAAATATCATTTAATTCTCAACAGTACCTTATTTCCCTGATAGTTAAATCTCATTCTTGTAATTCTTGAATTGCCACCAGATCGAAAACAGGTTATTTGCTGAGAATGGCCCCATTCAAACATTCTGACACTTCCATCTTGAGCTCCAGTCAGATCTACATTAAAAGATGATAAAAATAACATTTATTTTTAAAAGTTTTGAGAAAATTTATTTAGCCCAATCTAGAATTATTTATCAGAGATATACCTAGGAAATAAATCAGTCCATTTATATAAATTTCCCTTTCATTTTTCATTTCATACAACAAATAATAATATGATGTACTTTCATTTGACTTAGAGCATGTCTTCAAACAAAATAGAAACATGTATATTAGAAACATGTCTATAAATTAAGATTCTTCTCAAAATTATCTTAATGTCTTAACAGCCTAAAATAAATAATTTTTATGATAAATATTTATTATAATTATTGAAATTATTAAAGAATAAACCTTTGTCAGTTATACTACTAATATTTAAATTTGTTTTCTCAGAAAAAGTCATATTGAAGACAATCTTGAATGACATATTAAAGAAAATTTCATTTTTAATTTATTTTGACTATTATCTGAAATATATGCTAATGACTCTGATACTACTAATTATTATAAAGAATAATATCTGTAGATAGTTTTGATAATGAGATCTTAAATAAAGCACTCAGAAATATAACAAATGTCACTCTAATTATATTAATTATAACTCTCAGAAGTAGTGTGGTATAAGAATAATAAAAATCAATATATATAAAATACCCAGTAAGCTGCTAATTATATTATTAGTTGAGTTTTATTAATTCTTTTTTTTTTTTTTTTTTTTTTTTTGGCTTTTTCGAGACAGGGTTTCTCTGTGTAGCCCTGGCTGTCCTGGAACTCACTCTGTAGACCAGGCTGGCCTTGAACTCAGAAATCCGCCTGTCTCTGCCTCCCAAGTGCTGGGATTAAAGGCGTGCGCCACCATCGCCCGGCGAGTTTTATTAATTCTTTACCAAATACTTAATATAAATGAATTCAGGCTGTTTTAGAATGTTTTGCTGTACATTGGGCAGGGGTGAGAGGGTAGCAAGTATAATGTCTTGACACTAGCTAGAAGGGCTGCTCTTTTCCTCCCATGGTCTTAATTATTTTCTTTTATGTGTGTTATATATATATATATATATATATATATATATATATATATATATATATATATAACACACACACACACACACATATATGTGTGTGTGTGTGTGTGTAAACATATATTTGTGCAACATGTGCATGCAGTGCCTATAGAGATCAGAGAGGGTGTAGGATCCCATTGGATCTGGAGTTAGATATGGTTGTGAGTTTTATGTGGGTGCTGGGAATGTAACCTGGGTCCTCTGGAAGAACATCCAGTGCTCTTAACCTCTGAGTCATTCTGACCTCACAGTCTTACTTAACTATAACCAATGAGGATAGCCATTTAAAACTAAGTTTTCTGAATATTATCATAGTGCTAAGAACTCTAAGCTACATGGCTCTGGTGTTGTGGTGTATTAACAACCTAAAACACAACTCAGTATAAACAGTAAGACAAAAATTGAACCTTCAACACTAATTAAGAACCCATCACGTCAATGAATCAAATTTCTTTTCATCTTGCTTCCTCAAACACCTTTTTATTTTTCTTCTGCTAGCTTAGTGTGATAGCTAATATTTTACTGCCTGGGTCTAGATCCACCAAGATTGGTGAGACACACTTCTGACTGTGTTTGTGAAGATGTTTCTAGATAGGATTAACTGAGAGAGAAAACAGATGAACTACAAATATAGGAGGTGATACCTCACGGGTAGAGAAGCATATGGAAAAGAAGAGGGCAAAGGAAAAAACTAGCTCAAAGTGATAGCACATTCTATGGTTTTTGGCTGGCTCTCACCACACTCATTTCTTCTCAAGGTTCCAAAAGACTCAACCCTCTGAAACTTTAAGCCAAAACAAATTATTCCTCCCCTCTCAGTTGGTTCTGTCAACTATTTGGTGACAGTATTGAGAACCTAATTCTTGGTAAAGCCATAAACCACCGGCAGTCTAATTTCACAAATTAGATGGTAGCCTTCTGATGGTTCAAATAGCCTTCTGATGGTTCTGCTGGTTTCTTTTCTCCCTATATTGTTCCTTCCCCTCCCTTTCTCTCTAGGTATCTCTCTGTGTGTATCTCTTTGTGTGTGTGTGTGTGTGTGTGTGTGTGTGTGTGTGTCTGTGCATTGTGCCCAACCCCATTGTGTGTGTGTGTGTGTGTTCACACATATCGGAAGTCAAGTGTGATATCTTTTTCAAGTGCCTTCCACCATATTTTGAGACAGGGTCTCTTAAGGAACCTGGACCTCAGCAAATACAGCAAGCCTAGCTGGCCAGCAAACCCCAGAGACTTTCCTGGCTCCAATGCCCAGTGCTGAGATTAAAGGTCTGTGCTGCCATACCCAGAGTTTTCAGGGATCTGAATTCAAGTCATCATGCTGGCTAGCAAGTACTTACTTTCTTGATGAAACCATCTCCTCAGCCCCAGATATACCTTGTCAAATGACTATTTACAAAAGGTAAATGAAAAACCTGCACCTCCCCATGGACTCCTTTTATAGTGTACAGTAGGGCCCTACAGTCTTTTTATAAAATCATTTTAAATCAAGATTTTAGTAATTTTCCCTCTGGCACATGGCTAAAATCGAACCTATACATGCATTATTTGTGTGACATTTTTCTGTCTCTAAATTAATAGATAAGAGTTCTAGATAACTTATAGGTTCATAAGTAAATTAAATGTTCCCTGAACTCTCAAAAGGAAGCTGGCCCAAGTACACTTTAAGTTCACATGGACTCAGAAAACCTTTGGTACATACTAATTTGATGCAGGCTTTTTTACTCTATGCTGCCAAGTAGGACCAGATCCGTCCTAACCTGATTGGCATTCTGGTGCCTCCAAGAGTTTGTCTATCTGTGTTGCTATGTTACCTGACTTTATGTCTAGATCATCTGGAATCTCACTTCTCCATTGTCAGGTAACCCAGCTTCTCCTGGATCTTGCAGTGCCCCCACAGTCTCTGACTTGGCTGACTTCTCATCCTACAATCCACCAAGATCTGACTTCATTTCCCTGCATAGGTAGGTAGGCACTGCTCATCTGTATCACATAGATATTTCAATGTTCTGCCTCTGAAATCTCATATGCCTAACCTCTGCTTGACCAGAGATGACAAAGTAGCATAGAAGGATTAGCAAGAGATACATGCTGACCCTTAAATGGTGACTCAACTCAGACAATAGAAAACTCTCAAAAAGCCTGTCCTTCCTTGTAGGAGCAGTTCTGATGGTAAGGTCCTGCTCCCCAATTGGTTCTTGATCTGTAAAGAAAGTCAGGACCAAGTTGCTGGGTAGAAGGAATAGTCAGCATTTCCAGGTCCCTGGAAGAAAAAAAGAGACAGACCCAAGGGAGGAAAGGAGAGTTCAACATGTTTTGGAGAAAGACCAAGCAGCCATGTGAGATACTGGAAGGAGTAACAGCCCATGGCCACTCCTACAGGCATTTAGCAGGGACTAGATATAACTGGGTACTAAAGTTTAGGGCAGGTGGGAGGTGTGGAGATAAGAGGAGTATTGATAAGGGCATGTTAGCAGCGAGAGTTTAATAATGCCCAGCAATTATGCCAAGAAGGCAAGTTGAAAATGAGCAACCTGTGTGTATTTCTTTTATCTGTGGAATCAACGGAAGCTGGGTAGAGGCTGGTAGCACAGCCTGTTCTTGGAGCTTTGAGGAAAAAGTGAAAGCTACACACAACAAATGGAGTGCAACATGGAAGGAAGGCAAGAATCCACTATTACTTTATGAATTCTCGGATTGATCACCTACACATAGTGATAAAAAGTCTAGGAAGAGGGAATATTGGTTTCTCAGTGAGCAGAGCAGAGCCATAAAACCAGACACACTGAAACTAATAGAAAAGAAACTGGGGAAGACCCTGAAGGACATGGGCACAGGGGGAAGTTTCTAAACAGAGCGCCAATAGCTTATGCTCTAAGATCAAGAATTGACAAATGGGACCTCATAAAATTACAAAGTTTCTGTAAGGCAAAGGACACTGTCAGAAGGACAAAAGGGCAACCAACAAATTTGGAAAAGATCTTCACCAACCCTACATCTGACAGAGGGCTAATATCCAATATATACAAAGAACTCAAGAAGTTAGACCCCAGAGAACCAAATAACCCTATTAAAAAATGGGGTATAGAGCTAAACAAAGAATTGTCACCAAAAGAAATTCGGATGGCTGAGAAACACATTAAGAGATGTTCAACATCATTAGTCATCAGGGAAATGCAAATCAAAACAACCCTGAGATTCCACCTCACACCAGTCAGAATGGCTAAGATTAAAAACTCAGGAGACAACAGGTGCTGGAGAGGATGTGGAGAAAGAGGAACACTCCTCCACTGTTGGTGGGATTGCAAGATGGTACAACCACTCTGGAAATCAGTCTGGCGGTTCCTCAGAAAATTGGGCATGACACTTCCAGAGGACCCTGTCATACTACCCCTGGGCATATACCCAGAGGATTCCCCTGCATACAATAAAGATAGATGCTCCACTATGTTCATAGCAGCCTTATTTATAATAGCCAGAAGCTGGAAGGAGCCCAGATGTCCCTCAAAGGAGTAATGGATACAGAAAATGTGGTATATTTATACAAGGGAATACTACTCAGCAATTAAAAATAATGAATTCATGCAATTTGTAGGCAAATAGTTGGATCTGGAAAATAACATCCTTAAGCGAGTTAACCCAATCACAAAAGAATACACATGAAATGCAATCACTGATAAGTGGATATTGAGCCCAGAAGCTCTGAATGCTCAAGGCACAATTAGCAAATCAAAAGATTCCCAAGAAGGAAGGAGAGGACCCTGGGCCTGAAAAGATTGGATCCAGTTTTGTAGGAGAGTACCAGAACAGAGAAATGGTGGTGGTGGTGGGGGTGATTGGGAAATAGGTGGTGGGGGTAGAGGACTTATGGGACATATGGTAAGGGGGGAACTGGGAAAGGGGAGAACTGGGAAAGAGGAAAGCCTTTGGAATGTAAACAAAGAATATAGAATAAATAATAATAATAATAATAATAATAACAATAAAAAGTATATGAAATTGGGATGGTGATGGGGTAACAGCACTAGGGGGAGCTGGAGAGCAGTAATAGTGGATGGATATGATCAAGTTCATTTTATAATGTACGCAAATGTCATAGGATAAATAAAAATTAAAAGGAAACAAAACAAAAAGCCAGTTAGTTTGTTGAATTAACAGAGTTATCAACATTAATATGAGCTTTATTTATTACTGAGTGTATCAGTCCAAACTGTCTATTACAAAGCTTGTCATTGAGAAAAATAACTTGCTATCAGTTAACTATGTTTCATTTTACATTTACTTCTTAAAGAATTTAAGTTTCTTTAGCAACTTATACCCTTATATTTTCATTAATGGAAATGATGAAAAATGGTATCTAAATAAATAAGGCAAATCACTAAAGAGATTAATTACTGAACACAGATTTAGTTTGGGATTCTTAATGCAAAACTAAAAAAAATCATATCTGTTATTAAATATATTCTGTTGCACACTGACAATTTATACTGATACATTGTTTCAATAAGAAAAATATATTTCTATAAATTATGAATGTGTATATTTATAAATTTGTCAATCTATAAAATATCAATGAGAGGTACATAACTATTTTACAATTTTCACTAGAAAATAAAACTACTAAAATCTAACAACTTTAATCAAAAAATACAATTCAGACTATCTTAAAATACCAAGACAAACAACTGTAGGCAAAGTATGTCATCTTTTCCATAAATGAAACTTGCAGACTTACTTAACAAGTGTTGCTTTGGTTAAAGAAGAGTTGTCTTTGGGCTAAGTCAAATCTTTCATTGGAAAGAAAGAATGTAGGATAAAGTCTTGTTATATATAAGAACATCTGTGGAAAAGGGATTTTTTTCCATTGGCTTAAACCTGAATTGACTTACATATAACAGTAATGATGTATCATATCACCAAGAGATCAATGGTATAATGTCTTGTTAAAAGGCATTGGTTTCAAAAGCTTAGGTGGCTCTTCGCCAAGATGGCACTGAAAGCAAAGCAGGAAGCTCCTGCCCCTCCCAAAGTGGAAGTCAAAGTGAAGGCCTTGAAAGTGAAGAAGGTAATGCTGAAAGGCGCCCACAGCCACAAAAAGATCAAAATGTCACCCACCTTCTAGCAGCCCAAGACCTTGTGGCTCTGGAGGCAGCCAAAATATCCTTTAAAGAGTGCACCCCGGAGAAACAAGCTTGACCACTATGCCATCAAATTCCCACTGACCAGCGAGTCAGTCATGAAGAAGATAGAGAACAAACTTGTATTCATTGTGGATGTCAAGGCCAACAAGCACCTGATCAAACAAGCTGTGAAGAAACTCTTTGACACTGATGTGGCCAAAGTCAATACCCTGATAAGGCCTGACAGAGAGAAGGCACATGTTTGCTTGGCTCCTGACTATGATGCTTTAGATGTTGCCAACAAGATTGCGATCATTTAAACTGAGTCCAGATGACTAATTCTAAATATACACTTTTTTCACCATAAAAAACAAAACAAAACAAAACAAAACAACAACAACAACAAAAACCCTCAGGTGACAGCAGATGATGGTGAGGATGTGGAGAAAGAGGAACACTCTTCCATTGCTGATGGGATTGCAAGCTGATACAACCACTCTGGAAATCTGTCTGGCAGTTCCTTAGAAACTTGGACATCGTACCACCTGAGGACCCAGCTATGCCACTCCTGGGCATATACCCAGAAAATGCTCCAACATGTAATAAGGACACATGCTCCACTATGTTCACAGCAGCCATATTTATAATAGTCAGAAATTGAAAAGAACCCAGATGTCCCTCAACAGAGGAATGGATATAGAAAATGTGGTACATTTACACAACGGAATACTACTCAGCTATTAAAAACAATGACTCCATGAAATTCGCAGTCAAATGGATGGAACTTAAAAATATCCTGAGTGAAGTAACTCAGTCATAAAAGAACACACATGGTATGTACTCACTCATAAGTGGATATTAGCCCAAAAGCTAAGAATACCAAAGATTCAATTCACAGACCATATGAAGCCTAAGAAGAAGGAAGAACAAAATACTCATAGGAGTATTTTTAGAAGGGTGAACAAAATACTCACAGGAGGAAATATGGAAACAAAGTATGGAGCAGATACTGAAGGAACGGCCATCCAGAGACTGTCCCACCTGGGAATCCATCCCATATACAGCCACTAAACCCAGATGCTATTGTGGATGCCAGTAAGTACTTGCTGATTGAAGCCTATTATGGCTGTCTCCTGAGAAGCTCTGCCAGAGCCTGACTAATACAGAGGCGGATGCTACCAGCCAACCATTGGACTGAGCACAGGGTACTGGATGGCGGAGTTGGAGAAGGAACTGAAAGTGCTGAAGGGGTTTGCAGCCACATGGAGGGAGCAACAGTGTCAAAAAGGCCAGATGCCATGGAGCTCCCAGGGACTGAACTACCAACCAAAGAATACACATGGAGGCATCCATGGATCAGGCCACATATGTGGCATAGGATGACCTTGTTGGACATCAGTTGGAGGAGAGGCCCTTGGGGCTGAGGGTGTTTGATGCCCCAGTGTAGGGGAATACCAGGTCAGGAAGGCAAGATGGGAATGAGTGGGTGGGGAGCACCTTCACGGAGGCAGGGGGAGGGGACTGGTATAAGGGGTTCCTAAAGGGGAGACCTGGAAAGGGGAAAACATTTGAAAAATATCTAATAAAATAAAATATTGGTTTCTTTTGATAGAGATTATGAAAAAAATTTCTTTATCCTTTAAGAATTCTGAACAGAAAACCAAGTTGAAGCTTTATCAAGATGACTTCTTTTGCTTCATCCTGTGAATGTTTTCAATATTAAAAAGTTAATTTTTTTGTTTAATAACTGTGTAGTATGACCCTCAATTTTAATTTTACTTGAGTTTAACAGTCAACAACTTCATTCTATATTATGAAGTTACCAAGAAAAATAACCTGAGGTCAGTTACCTTTTTCAGTCCAGATTATTACTTTAGTGAATATTATTTCATAGTGGCTTACATAATTTTAATCCTATAATTTTTTTGTCATCTTTGATCATCTGTAAATGTAAATTCTGTATTAAATCTTTTGACCTTGCACTATCTTTGGGAATTTCAGAGTTTCCAGGATATCTCAAAACAATCAGTTATTTTTCCCCCTATTTGATATGTGATGTTGTGTGAAAAGTATCAGCAAATAAAAATGATGCTTCATTAGACTTGGACTGTGTTTGCATGAGTATGTTACACATACACATACAAAAAATTTCTAGTATATTCTTACTATTGTCATATTAAAATGTGGAATGCCATAGAAACAGTGAAATCTTGTGGTCATTACTATGAGGAATCATCATTAAATCTTCAAACACAGCCAGGCTGAATCTCTTCTCATCTACAGATAGCTAGTTATTTAACCCCGATGTATACTTTCCACAAAGCTTTTACTGGGAAGTATAATCTTAAAGTGGTCTACTTTCAAGATTCACATAAATGTATCTAAAGGTACAGGTTTCTGGTAACTTAAAAAAAAATCATACGATTGGAATGGGTAAAATCTAGAACACTAAAACTATCAAGGGGCTGGAGAGATGACTGGATGGTTAAGAGCTCATACTGTCCTTGCAGAGGACCCTAGTTCAGTTACCAGTACCAAATTCAGATGACTCATAACAACTCATAACTCCAGCTTCTGGGGAATCTAATACCTCTAGCCTCCGAGTGCACCTGTACTCAAATGCATGTAATCCCTTCCTACATATACACAGAACTAGACATAAGTAAAGGAGTTGAGTATAAAAATTATAAATTCATGAAGGAAAATCATCAGAGAAAGAATCAAGCATAGGCTGAATGACAAAGTTTCCTTATTAAATACTTTATTTTGTTTAAAATGATATTAAGTCTTTCATGATTTATTTTTCAGGACTGAATAAGCTATTTATATTGTGTAGCAATTTGGTGAACTTTAATCTTTGTGAAATAAGGGGAAAATTACTTTTACTTTCTATCTCATTTGTTTGGAATTTGGAAGTTATTTAAGTATCCTTATGGCAATATAGTCATCTGCACAGGTTCAATAAGAATTTGGATTTTGGGATCTCACTCAGCAAGAAGACACTTGCTAGGTTTGGTCATCAGCACTGAAAAGGTAGACTCTTGCCTCCTTTTAATAGGACATAATTAGAAAGATTGGTTATATTACCAAGTCTTTGGCTGGAATGTCATACTTCATACAATCAAATACAACTTTAAAGTATTAAGGTGGTTTCATGTGGCCTATAAAGCAACTTGAAATAAAATAGGCCCACCACCATGTACATAGTTTACATAAATCTCTTACATGGTTGTGTCACAGCTGAGTAAGGGTCATGGATCACTTCTGGAACTCAAGATATTTGGAGATCTTGGGAAGAAAGGAACTGATAGCAAGTCCATGGATTGGTTTTTCAAAGACTATTACAAGATCCTTCATAACTGTCTAGCAAAGTTCTTCTTAAAACCCTGTAAAATTACTATTCTTGTACTTATATAAACATTCAAGCCAAGGTCAAAGAAACTAGACCTATTTTAAAGGGTCTAATTTTCTTTGGTAAAAATTGGGGTCAATGATAAACTGTAAACTTTGTATGAAGACTAAGTTGTATAAAAACTCATGAATAATCAAAACATGAAAGCTTAATGTGAATTGTAGAAAATAATCTGTGCAATGTTCTTCTCAAATGCTGATCATAATAAAATTAAGTCTTGTTGAAAAAAAACTCATGAATAAGATTAGTGAGTTTCTTCTTCATCAGTAAAGGCATGTATGCTAATAAGTACAACCCAATTCTAAGAAGACACAAGCTCCTGTTGTCAGGGCTCTTAAGACCTCACCCTATATATCACTTCATCTGTGTTACTTTATTAAAACCTTTATAATAAAGTGTGAAACGTAATTAAAGTGTTTCATTGAGTTCTGCAAACCATTCTAGCAGATTAGTCAAACCAAAAACAAACGAGGGTTGGAAAAATCTCCTTTGGAGCCAGACCTATAATAGAAGTGAACAACAAGTGTGATTAGCATCTGAGGCAGAAGACGAGCTTGTGAACTGAGTTCTTGACTTGTGGCTTCCAAGTCTAACTGCAGGTAGAGAGTGTAATGAGTTGAACTGAATTACTAACATATTAAGTTTATCTTCAGAGTAGGATAGCTGCCTGGAATAAGGGAAAAAATAATCACACAATCGCCATAAAAAGTGTTATTGAAAAAGTACAGAAACAGAATGTATTTTCCCATTTAGGAAATTATTTTTGTTTCATTTGCTTAAATAATAAGTATCTATTCTTTAAATCACCTCCTGGAGAATATGTTCATGACAAAGAAGACATGTTGGGCAACAATTTTATAATTAAATTAGCTTTACTTTCCCAAGTCTTACATGTCAGTCATGGACATTCTCTCTATAGAGAAAATATCTCATAAAACTGGTGATATTTTTCTTACCTAATATTTACAAAATAAGTCCACTAAGAGCCTCCTAAAAATGGGTGGTAATATCTTTATTTATATTTAATAGTTTGGACCTAATAATATTTACTGCAAACATTCATTGTAGAATATTAAGCTGGCAGAATATATGCAACAGAGTTGATAGCAAGTCAATCCTTTCAATATTTTGGGACAGTTAAAGAATCTTTTTTTTAAACATTTTTTTAATTGTATATTTTCTTTATTTACATTTCAAATGTTACCCCCTTTAATTGTATATTCTTTATTTACATTATAAATGTTACCCTCTTTCCTCGATTTCCCTCCAAACCCCCCCATTCGCCCCTCCCCCTTCTCATTATGCCACATACTCCGCACTTCCCTGTCCTGCCTTCACAGGACCAAGGGCCTCTTCTCTTGATGTCTGACAAGGCCATCCTCTGCTACTTATGTGGCTGGAGCCATGGGTCCCTCCATGTGTACTGTTTGGTTGGTGGTTTAGTCCCTGGGAGCTCTGGGGGTACTGGTTGGTTCATATTGTTGTTCTTCCTATGTGGCTGCAAACCCCTTCAGCTCCCTGGGTCCTTTCTCTAGGTTCTCCATTGGGGACCCTGTGCTCAGTCCAGTGATTGGCTGTGAGCATCCACTTCTGTATTTGTCAGGCACTGACAGAATCTCTCAGGAGACAGCTGTATCAGACTCCTGTCAGCAATCACTCATTAGCATCCACAATAGTTTCTGGGTTTGGTGACTATATGGGATGGATCCCCAGGTGGGGCAGTCTTTGGATGGCCTTTCCTTCAGTCTATGCTCCACACTTTGTCTCTGTATCTCCTCCCATGGGTATTTTGATCCCCCTTCTAAGAAGGACCGAAATATCCAAACTTTGGTCTTCCTTCTTCTTGAGCTTCATGTGATCTATGAATTGTATCTTGGGTATTCTGAGCTTCTGGGCTAATATCCACTTATCAATGAGTGCATACCATGTGTGTCTTTTGTGATTGGGTTACGTCACTCAGGATGATATTTTCTAGTTGCATCCATTTGCCTAAGAATTTCATGAATTTATTGTTCTTAATAGCTGAGAAGTATTCCATTGTATAAATGGATTCATTTTCTATATCATTCCTCTGTTGAAGGACAGGAGGTCAGCATGTAGAAGAATGCAAATCAACCTATTCTTATCTCCTTGTACAAAGCTCAATTTCAAGTGGATCAAGGATCGCCATATAAAACCAGATACACTAAAACTTACAGAGAAGAAAATGGGGAAGAACCTCAAACATATGGGTACAGGGGAAAATTTCCTGAACATAACACCAATAGCTCATGCTTTAAGACCAAAACTCAACAATTGGACCTCATACAATTGCAAAGTTTCTGAAAGGCAAAGGATACTGTCAATAGGACGAAGTGGCATGCAACAGATTGGGAAAAGAGCTTTACCAATCCTACATCCAATAGAGGGCTAAGAACTCTACATACAAAGAACTCTCTTCCAGAGAATCAAATAACCATACTAAAAAATAGGGTACAGAGCTAAACAAAGAATTTTCAACTGAGGAATATCGAATGGCTGAGAAGCACCTAAAGACATGTTCAACATCCTTAGTCATCAGGGAAATGCAAATCAAAACAATCCTGAGATTTTACCTCACACTAGTCAGAATGGCTAAGATAAAAAGCTCAGGTGACAGCAGATGCTGGTGAGGTTGTAGAGAAAGAAGAACATTCCTCCATTGTTGATTGGATTGCAAGTTGGTACAACCACTCTGGACATAAGTTTGGCAGTTCCTCAGAAAATAGGACATAGTGCTACCTGAGGACCCAGTTATACCACTCCTGGGCATATATGCAGAAGATACTCCAACATGTAATAAGTATGCATACTCCACTATGTTCATAGCAGTCATATTTATAATAGCCAGAAGCTGGACAGTTACAAACCTTATTAATAGAAAATAAGAACATTTTAAAGCAATGCCAAATATTTTGTTTACCAATACAATTATTTAAACCTTGTACATAAAATACTTTTTTTTTTTTTGAGAAAGGGCCTCATTTTGTAGTCTTGAATGGTCTTAAACTCACTGAATGTGAACTTAATATCATCCTTCCTCAGCCTCCCAAGCACTGTGATCTCACATGTGTGCTACCCATATGCTGTACTAAAATATATAGAGACATATTATTATACAGGCTTTGATGACTGTCTTTAGTTCTTTCTTCAAATTATTCTATATGTGTGTGTTTGTGTCAAATCCATGCTATATGTATTTGGGTATACATAGAGGCTCGAAAAGGATGTCAGGTCCTTTAAAATGGGAGTCACAAGAGGTTGTGAGCCCCTAAAATGGGTGCTGGAACCCAATCTTGACTAAACAAAAACTAAAAGTAGCAGGCATTCTTAACTACTTAGCCATTTCTCCAACCCCAGATTACCTCTAAAGCTGTATAAATTCAATATAAGGGATCCAATTGAATATTATACCAATTTATATTTTTAGTATGAGAAGCCACTCTCTAAACATTTTTTTGAAGTGTTTTATTCGATATACTATATTCAGTTTAGATAACACATTTATAGCACATCCCGTAATACAGCAGAAAAGAACACAGAACTTTGTTAGTTTTATTTTATTGTACTTTGAGAAAAGCTGATGAAAATTTTATACATTATTAATTTGGGAAGACATGAATATCTCTCAATATACTCCATTAACTGTGAAGGTTAATGACATACAAATCTTTTTAAAAACAGAATAATCATATAGTATGAGTATATTTCAAACACCAATTAATCTACAGTTCCAATAAATTACTAAATTTGTGATTTCTAGGAAAAACAAATGAAAAATTATTTCTTACATAAAACTAAGAATTTAAGAATAATCCCTTTTATGGCTTCTATTAATGTACCTGATGAAAGATAAGCTAACAAAATTAGTGTAACACAAACTTATCTATGAAAAGTAAGGTAAGATAAAGGCTATCTTTGAATTGAAACTAAAAGCTTCTCATGAATTCACTGTACAATTTATCAGAAAAAAAGTAAAAATGAGAGAATTAATAAT
The DNA here is from genome assembly GCA_964023405.1 of Apodemus agrarius. NCBI lineage: Eukaryota > Metazoa > Chordata > Mammalia > Rodentia > Muridae > Apodemus > Apodemus agrarius. Next base: position 39,745,948 of record OZ030021.1, on the reverse strand, counting down.
TAATAATCATTCATTATTGTCAACTTACAGTAAGGAAGAGTTGGATGTGATGTCATTCTTCTAACATTATTAATGGCTTTCTTAAGCATCTGGTAAAAGAAGAAATATTTTATAGAAACAGCAAAATAAAGGACTAGAAATTTAAGTTGTAGAGCTGGGTATGGCTTGGTGGTAGAGCACTTCCTAATTAGAAATTATACACAGAAACAGGACACATAGACACAAGATATACATACAGTTTCAACCTACTTGTTAATCAATATCTCTAATACCCACCCCACCCCTCTTTTTGGGTAAAACAAACTATCAAAGAAAAAAACTTAAAGAATTTAGTCTTCTCTCCTTTCTTGCCAACTGATTCATTTTAAGTATTTTTTTGAATTATGTAACTAGCCTGTCAATAAAGAGTACAATAACTATGTAAAATTAAACAGAGCATGTTAGTTTACATTTGCATATTAGTTTACATTTGTACATCAATCTTGAGGTAAACTTTTTGTTTTCTTTAAATTTTAGCCCAAGGTAGTGGAGTAGGTTGGGTAGCAAGAAAGGAGGCCATCAGAACTGGTAAGTGACAGGAAATGGGATGATCCATGTAAATAAGTTTTATTCCAAAACAGAAGTTGCTTTTAAAAAGTACTAGTACTTATCATTCCGTAACAAGATAGGATTAAGAAAATGTTATTAATTTTTCAGAAAACAAAAACTTGATGAATATATAACTATTTCTTTAAACTTCACATCAAAGTCCCTTTACTTTGTGGGTGGGGACTGAGACTGAATTTTATTGTGTTGCCCAGGCTCACCTGTAACCTGCAACCCTCCTGCCCCAGCCTCCTAAGTACTGAGATAATTACAGGTATGTTCACCATGTCTATCAAAATGCTATGTTCTTAGTTAACGATTTGTCTAACTGTTCTTATTTTTTTCTTTTATCTTTTTTTTTTGTGACCAAATTATCACAGGAAAGTAACAAAACACAGATTAAAAGTTTTTCTGAAAGCATGTAATATAAAATAAAGAAACCATTAGTTACTTTAAAAGATTCATAGAAAAGAACCACCTTATTCTATTGGTATCTTTTTGAGAGACAAATGGGGGTAATCTTAAATCAGAATGGCTTCCAACTAAAAAGTTATCAAAATGGTAATGCCCTACTGAAGACAACAGCTACACAACTCACTGAACAGAGGTCTAGAGCAAGGGCCTACATAGAGCTTATACCCCTACTGACTAGTGTTCACGGTACCTGAAGGTACTCAGTATGCTACCAGAGGAAAAAGATAAACACTAACCCTTCTACAAACCTTGCTATCTATAATAGTGACCTGCCCACCCGATATGTTGATACAAGAGTGGCACAAACGTTTCGGTAACCAACTACTATGTGATTGGAATTAAGGCCCACTCCATGAGCCAGCACCCATGCCTAACATTGCCTGAGACTAGATAGGCCATAGACCTAGGGGAAAAATCCTGATAAAGGAACATAGCAAGAAAATGACTCCTAATGGTATCTTAGGGTTTCCATTGCTGTGAAGATACACCATTACCAAGGCCAAAATTTGGTTCAGTTCGTTATCATGGCAGGAAGCATGAAGGTACCCAAGCAGATATGGTACTGGAAGAGCTGAGAGTTCTACAAAGGCAACCAGGAGGGGTCTGACTCTTCCACACTAGGTGGAGCTTGAACATTAGGAATGCGGAATGCTCAAAGCCTGCCTACATGGTGACACACTTCCCTCCAACAAAGCCACACCTATTCCAACAAGTGCCACTTCACATGGGCCAAGCATATTCAATCCTTCACTAATGACATTCTGCTATACTCAGATCAGTGCCTTGCTCAGCCATCAGAGAAGCTTACTCTCCTGCAGTAGATGGGAAAAAACAGAGACCCACAACTGAACAATGTGCAGAGAGTAAGAGATCTTAGAATACTCAGTCCTCATTGGGGAATCCTCATCAAATCTCTCCCTTCATAGCTCAGAGAACACTGGAATAGGAGGCAGAAAGGTTGTTACGAGTCAAAAAAGATGTAAGACAGCAAGGAAAGAACACTTTCTAGACACAACAGGACTGACACACATACGAAATCACAGCAACTGTGGCAGCATGTACAAGGCCTGCACAGGTCTAAGCCAGATAAGTACGCCTGTGCAGAGAGAGGAAATAGACAGCAGCCTCCATTCCCAAGCCCAAAGCTCTCTCCAGTTGACAACCACTTGCAAAGGAAAACTCAGTTCTCTCCAGTGGAGACTCATTGGGTATACAAACTACATTTAAGTGCATGCCACCCCATGCCCAGCAGTTGATACTAACTAGTTTTATACTACCTAGTATAAAACAACCTCAATGGTATTTATGGAGTATTTTTTCTTTCTTCCTTTTTTTTTTATAATGCTTTATCAATTTTTTTAACCTTACAGATCTTATTCTTACATATTATAGTTTCTGATTTTGTTTTTTAAAGTGTTTTACGTGTGCAGCTGTATCTCTTAAGGTCTGTATAAATTTTTTAAACATTTTTCCTTTGGCTCTTTTTCCCCCTATTTATTTTATATTCTAGTTTGTTCACTTTTATTTCATTACCATCATTCTTAATTTTCATATGCTGGTTTTTCTATAGAGAGGAAAAGAAAGGGTGTGGACTTGGATGAGGGGGGGAGGATGTGAGAGGAGCTAGGGGAAGGGAAATGTAATTAGAATATGCTGTATGAAAGAAAACCAGTTTTCTATTAGAAAGTGAGAAAAACCCCAAGGAAACGAGACTAGTTCTATACCCATTTTAAAATAAACAGAGAATTCTCAAAAGATGAAACACAAACGGCTGAGAAACATTTTTAAAAAATGTTCAACATCCTTAGTCATCAGGGAAATGCAAATTAGAACTACTTAAGATTTCATCTTACTCCATGACTAAGATTTAAAAAACAGATAAGAGCACATTTTGGAACGATCTTAGGAAAGGGGAACACTTACTGTTGGTGGGAATGCAAAATGGTACAGAAATCTAGAAATCATTGTGGAGGTTCCTGAGAGAAGCTACCTCAAAATCTAGCTACACCACTCTTGGGCATACAAATCCTACTACAGAGGTATGTGCTCATCCATATCCATTGCTGCTCTATTCATAACAACCACAAATTAGAAACAGGTTGGATATTTATAAACCAATAAATGCATACTGAATATGGGGTATATTTACATAAATGAAATATTATTCAGTTGTTTAAAAAATCATATTATGAAACTTGCAGATAAATGGAACTAGAAAAAATAATCCTGAATAATATAACCCAGATCTCAAAAAATATGTGCTTCAAATTACAATAACCACAAAGGTTAGACCTTCCAAGGAAAATATAATATAATATAAAAAAAAGCAATAAAAGAGAAAGTAGAATATTATTAAATGTCAACAGGGGTGGGACAGAAAGGAAAAGGAGGGAATATGTGGAGGGACAACTAACACTAAAAGCTTTTGAAAAATATAAAAACATACATAGTACCACAGAATCTACATACTCTCCTAAAATATATACATATATGAAAGGAATTCTAATGAAGTCACTATATAATGGGGGAGACAATGTCCAAATTAGACATTTTATGCCAACAAGTAAACTCCCCAGTGGCAGAAATAGTTTACAACTTGTTGAGATGTTGGCCAAGTGTAATTTATAGACTTCCTTAATATTGGCAAGTCTATTGATTACCTCCTATAATCTGATAGTAAGTAAGTGTTGAAGACAACACTGTGTCAATGAACATGGAGAAACTGAATTGGTAACCAACTACAAGCTTCACTCCTACTGACTATTTGTAAGGTACTGTGCATGCTACTGGATGAAATAAGAAATCATCAACTTCATCCCTTTACAAACCATGTGACCTACAACAATATCAAAGACCTAACCTGTCGCAGGATTTTCCCTATTTACTTCAAATTTTACTTCAAAATTTTTTATTTAATTAAAAAAGAAAGGATTATATGTTGTAGGTTTTTCCCTGTCAAATCACAGGCCTCTTCTGTACTAACGTAATTGGACAGGGAAAATCCTGTGACAGTAACTAACCACTTTTGGTTGGATTTAAAATCCAACTTAGATAGGTCATGTGCCTAGGGAAAAATTACTATTATTCAGCTGAAGGAACACAGCAATAAAACGACTCCTAATGACATATCACTACACCCATAGATCAGTGCCTTGCTCAACTCATCAGAGAAGTTTCTGACATTTTTTTTTTGCTGTTGATGGGAATCAGCACAAAGATGCACAACTGTACAATGTGTACAGACTAAGACATTTTGTAGCACTCAGCCCTGAATGGGATGTCTTTATCAAGCCTTTCCCCATTCAAAGGTCAAAAATTACATTAAACAGGAGGAAGAAAGACTTGAAGAGGCATACGTAGTGAAAAATTCCAAGGAAACAGTGTTTTCTAGACACAAAAGGGATGACACACACATGAACTCACAGACTCTGACAGTATACGTAAGACGTGCACAGGTCAAACTAGACAAAACCCCAGCATGGACACTGAGAACATGATGCTATTTGCAATTCCTACCTGCTGGTAAAGTGAAAATTAGTTTTTTTTCCATTCATGTATCATTGGATCTATCAACTACACTCTAGGACAAGCCCCAAGCCCCATGCCCAGTTGTAGTTGGACAACATAAAACAGACTCCATGTATTTTGTATGCTTTTTGTTTTGGTATTTTTTGCCTTGTATATTTAGATTTTTTTAATTTTTTTGAGATATATAAGGAAGAGAGAGAGAGAGAGAGAGAGAGAGAGAGAGAGAGAGAGAGAGAGAGAGAGAAAGCGAGAGAGAAAGCGAGAGAAAGAGAAATTGGGTAGGTAGGGAATTAATAATGATTTAGGAGGAGCACAAGGAATATGATCAAAATACACTGAATGAAAAAAAAAAGCAGTCCTAACGTTTGTAGGAGGGATATATATTCAACAGTAGAAAGAATGCTAAAGTCAGATTTCTAAATTATAATGCTTTGGTGTATAAACAAATATTTTTGAATACTGACAGTATGTCCAGCAGCATTCTATATAAAGCACATCCATTGACGAGGCAAACCTTCTAAAAGATTCTGTTTAAGAAGGTTTAGAAAATGGAAAATTAAACTATGAATTGATAATTTCAACAACTACTACATGTTATAAAGATAATACGGTGAATAATTGAGATTAGAGGTACAGTGGATGGGGCAGATGTCTTCTCTAAGAACTCCAGGGAAATCTCTTGAGCTGAAGTAGGGATGTGAATGTTAATACAGAGGTAGGAGTGTTTTTAAGAGACTGCAAGGCCAAGTCTTTGCCACCGTGGATGAGGCTCAGAGACAGGAGGCCAGTATAAACAGAGCAAGAAGGGTCAAGGGCAGAGCTGGGACTGGAAGCAGGCAAAGGTTTTGGAGGACAGGTGAAGTTATACTGGGAAATGTAGAATTTTAAAGGAGTGACAATCTCAAATGATATTTTAGAAACATCTGCTGCTTTATAAATCAGAGGGAGCAAGAGGTTGCAGCAAGCAAGTAATTATAAGAGAAACTACTGTTTTACCCAAGGCTCATGTTGAAAAAAATCAGTTTCTCTTTGAAATAAGATGTGCCTAAAGCTCACAAATTTTAAGATTCTAAATATTATACTGACCAAATTACTTCATTTTAAAATTACTTATTTCTAGGGCTAACGAGAAGGCTCTGTGGTTAAGAGCAGAGGCTGCACTTCCAGAAGACCTGGGTTCAATCATCAGCACCCACATGGTAGCTCACAGTTGTCTGTAACTCCAGGTCCAGAGGATCTGAGACCTTTGCACCAATGCACATTAAATGAAATATAAAAAACTGCCCCCCCAAAAATCTCTAATTTCTAATTACAAATTCTATTTAATTCTTAAAGAGCAGACACTTGAAAACATTGAACTTGACCTTTGAACTAAGCTTTAGCTGATTAAGGAGTCAAGAGGAATATATAACAGCTTCAACAAGTGAAAAACAGCACAATCAGGCTGTATTAGTTATATGGGGAAAGATTACAAAAGATTGCAATTTTATAATCACAAAAATTACAAAACATTTAAAAGGGTTAGTAATGATGACTGAGACTTTACTTGAACAATTACCTATAACAATTTCTTAAAAAAAATCGGCTTACTGGTAAAGGAAACAGAATGTTCTATATAGATAGGACATTAAAAACAAAACAAATAAAAAAAAGCAAAAAAAAAAAAAAAGCCAACAGTTCCTAACACCTAGAAATTAATTAAAGGAATGAGGAGTTTCTTTGCTTCTAGGTATTAATTTTTATAGCCTAATCAACTAATAAAGAAAATCTTATAGAAAATAACTACTTAGGTGATCAGTGCTCAAATACATGCTGTACCACTACTAACATATTTTGTTCAATTTTACAAAAAAGCATTTTTTTCCTAGAAAAAATGTCTCATTATTATAGAATGCCATACCTAAAATAGATAGTATTTAAATGACATCTACTAAAGGGTATTATCTTGAACAGGGTTAAGTAGAGCTTTTGAAAAAAGCTGGATAAATACCTTGGACTTTGTGAACACAGCATGTCTCTTGAAACAATAAGTTCTATTACTATGAAAGTATTAGTTTCATACTATTAGCATGAAAGCAGGACCCACAAATATATATAAAAAAATGACCATAGCTGAGTTACTATAAAACTTTACCAACAGATATAAAAACTTCATACAATTTTCATGTGCTACAAAACATTGAGTTTTTTTTTTCCACACAAGGAAAACTTACAGCTGGGGCTGGAACTCAAGAATAGAACTCTTGACTGACATGAGGACCTGGGTTTAACTTCAATGTTGGAAAAATAAAAATAAAACAAAACACAACAACTTAAACCTCACTCTTATTATAGTAGCTTCACAGTACATGGTTTACATATGGCCCATAACTTGATCTTAAGCTTCAAATAATCATTAATTAAAATGTAGTTCTTTCATTTTTAAACAAAGTATATTTTATTATTTTTGAGATAGAGTCTTTTTCTCTAGCCCTGGATATCTAAGAACTTGCTATGTATGCTAGGCTAGCTTCAGAGATTTGTCTGTCTCTGTCTCCAAACTGCTTAAATTAGAAGGTGAATGCTACCATGCTGGGCCAAAATATATTTATGACTTTTATGTAATCCTTACAAATGAAAATACTATTCTAGGATCTAAGACTTAAATAAAACCTTTAAAATCATCCTTTATGCACTAACCTAAAGGGGAGAGGATAAACATATAAACCTAAATATCTTGAAGCTAACATACCACTGATGCTCCTCTGCCTGTCTGTGTACTTCCAAGCCATGGCATGTTGATTGGAGTGCCAGGGTTGCTGTGTGTATATGGAGTTGAACCTTGGACAGCTGATAAATCATCACGAGCATGTATAACCAAGAAGTCTTCTGATCTACAAAAGAATATCAACTAGAATGAAAAAAAAATCAGTTTTTCTTTTCTTAAATATATGAAAATTTAAACATTTTGTATTTCCTTTTAAAGTTAGTTTTCTTTAGCTTCAACTAACAACTTTCATATCTGAAAATTTTCCATCTTCATTACTCTTTCTCAACTTTAATTTTCCCTTTAAGAACCTATTGTTGCCAGGCGGAGGTGGTGCACGCCTTTAATCTCAGCACTTGGGAGGCAGAGGCAGGCGGATTTCTGAGTTCCAGGCCAGCCAGGGCTACACAGAGAAATCCTGTCTCGAAAAAAAAAAAAAAAAAAAAAAAGAAGAGGAGGAGGAGGAGGAAAATGAGGAGGAGGAGGAGGAGGAGGAGGAGGAGGAGGAGGAGGAGGAGGAGGAGGAGGAGGAGAAGAAGAAGAAGAAGAAGAAGAAGAAGAAGAAGAAGAAGAAGAAGAAGAAGAAGAAGAAGGGAAGAAGAAAAGAGGAGGAGGAGGAGGAGGAGGATGAGGAGGAGGAGGAGGAGGAGGAGGAGGAGAAGAAGAAGAAGAAGAAGAAGAAGAAGAAGAAGAAGAAGAAGAAGAAGAAGAAGAAGAAGAAGAAGAAAAGAAAAGAAAAGAAAAGAAGAAGAAGAAGAAGAAGAAGAAGAAGAAGAAGAAGAAGAAGAAGAAGAAGAAAAGAACCTATTGTCACCGCTTACCCACTCTTTAGCAAAGCAGTGCCTACTCAGCCTACAATTAAGAGTGGTACTTTTGAGACCTTATGTGCTACATCAAAAGGGCACTTATTCCTGTCTCTTAAGGAATCTTTTCAAAGTTACAGTTCAAAGGATATAGTCATTTATATTATCTGACTGAATTAAAAAACAAAGCATAAAAATACCCTTTGGTTTCTGTTTCTGTATCATCATCCACCCAAGTATAGATCTGCGTGGCCAGAATTCCAGAAACATCCAGTTCTTGTACATCATGGCTGGAGGCAATTGCTATGCAATTTCTATTTGCCTGAAAAATAAATCATGTTAACTTTTACAGTAAAAAGGTATATGGTCTATGTCTGAAGAAAGTCTCTAAAAACATGAACAAAAGTATTCTTATTAACATTTTAAATTAACTTTAACAATTAAATTTTTAGTAAAATAATCATAAGCTTGAACTGAATAGATATGGTTATGTTCTAGGAATTCTACTAAATTATCAGAAAGCTAAGTAGAAATGGAAATGGTTGCACTACCTCAATTCCCCTCTCTTCTCTCACCTCTAGATGACTTTGTTCTTAATATCTGTACAACCAAAACTGCACACAAGTCCACTGCAGTAGCTCACACCTGTGGCAGCTGCATGGGAAAACAGCTGGCTCTCTGAACACAGTGACCTTCTCCAGTATACAACCCACTGGAAGTCCAGCTACTATCTGGCCTGCTTCTGTCACTCTACAGGAGTTGGCAGAAAACAAGTCACTGGTAGCCCAAGGAATTAAGTTTGAAAATATTCATCTTGTAGTGGCTGCTTGTACTGCTAGATACAAACTATCTGGTCCTAGTCAGAGAAACTGGATTCTTATGTTATCTAACAGCATCCAATAAACTAAAAATCAACTTGTTAGCCTGATTATAAGATAAAATCTCAGACCATTCATAGTTCTTAATACAGATAATGTCCAATGAAACAAATGGGGAAATTTCAATCTTAATGCCATTTTTAAAACATGAGATATGGGGGCTGGAGAGAAGCTCAGAGGTGCACTGTCTGCTCTTCCAGAGGTCCTAAGTTCAATTGCCAGCAACCACATGGTGGCTTTCAACCATCTCTAATGAGATCTGGTGCCCTCTTCTGGTGCAGAGTATATAAATAACAAAATCTTAAAACAAAATTTGGATGAATGGAAAACTATAATATCAAATATAGAGAAATTATATAATCATATGTATATAAGTAAGCAACAGATTTTATATCTGGGGATGACTATTCATTTCTAGTTACCCATACTTTTTGTTTTGTTTTGTTTTGTTTTTTTCAGACAAGGTTTCTCAGTACCTTGGCTGTTCTTAAGCTTACTCTGTAGAGCAAACTGACTTTTTAAGGGGGAGGAAGACATTATAGGGTGAGGACAGTAACACACACATAGTTATTACAACTTGAGAACTACCTAAGGGGCTAACTGCACTTCTGCCTGATTTAAAGATACTCAGAGGCTGAAGCAGGAGTCTTACTTGAAGTAAGGAGTTCCAAGAATGGCCTGGCTGGATAATATTTTAAAATTAAAAATAAATATGTGCATACACACTATTTTAAGTATCCCTTGGGTACACATGAAAAATCATAACTCTACCTTTTTAAATAAAAGAAAAAAAAAACAGTGAGACACCAGAAACTATGCTGTATGGCAATTTGGAGAAATTCAAATGGGATGTGATTCAGACAAACTTCACTTCAGACAGATTTCACCTTGGAGTGTTATAATTAAGATGACCTCTTCTCCAGGAGCTTACAAATATCTCTAAGGAGGACGTTAAGCAGACAACTAAAAACTACTGAGAAAACACATAATTTTTACAGAAATACATCAAAGAAGGAGATCTGCTAATATAAGATCTGCTAATATAATTCTAGAATTTAAGTTCTAGAATTATATACAATAAACTCATATACGGCCCCAGAAAGCCTTTTAGAATTAACTAATGTATTATCTTGCATATATTTTAAAATTATTGGTTGATATTCAAATACCTAATACTGTTCTCTGTGTAGCAATAGTTTATTATATTTCCCAATAACAAAACTACATTAGTAAATTATATAATAGTTTTACTAAAGACAAATCTTACTGAGATAGTAATTTAAGGAATGGGAAGTAGATTTGGAAGTAGAGTACTATCACTGAGTGAACTGGTAAGATGTTCTCCAATAAGGAATAGTTATTACTTACCTTATTAACAGCAAAGGCAGTAATGATGTCGGATTCCTTATGAATAATTCTTGCTTTACCTCCAGGATACCCTAGATCTGCTTCTATCTAAATAGAAGAAAGTATAATATTACAATTACTATTTTATTAATAAGGCAAATGAATATATGCAAATTATTTAGTTATTTCATGTTATTTTAACAAAGTTTTCAAATACATCAATACCAAAGGTACTATACATGTTAATTATCCCAGAAAAGAATTTGATGAGCGTACTTTTTAAGATTTTTTCATATATAAAAATTACAGTTGATAAAACATAGCTTCTTGAGCTATTTATTTCAAGAACACTACTTTTAAAGGATCGAGACATTCTAATAATTGAAGTAAAGATTTTCCATGTTTTTAAGTAGTGTAATCATTTAATAATACATATAAGCATTGCAAGGAAGGTCAGGTGGTAATTAGTCCAGCTTTACGGACCACAAAGGTTCACTGTAGGTATTTTTCGTATTTTGTTTCTCCTTAAAGCCACTTACTACAAAGTCCAAAGGTCATTCTTAGTTCTTAGACTATCAACTATTGTGATCTTACCAGCTAATTGTAGGTTACTGACTTCTGATCTAAAATAACCCTCCACTTAATAAGGAGAAACTGGAGTCCGGGAAGAAATCATAATTCATTCAAGTCAGTAATTCATTTTAGTAGTTGAATAAATTCGTGAGTTTACATGAGGATAAAAATTTAACATTCTGCGTATCCATTTATGTATGTATACCATTTTTTTGAGTTAAGAAGCGAACACTACAGAACTACAGAGTGAGTTCCAGGACAGCCAGGGCTTCACAGGGAAACCCTGTCTCGAAAAACCAAAAAAAAAAAAAAAAAAAAGCAAACACTGTACCATCAACATTTCCAAAATAGGTAGTTGGAAAGTTCAGACAATTAAAAGAAACATTACTTGATATTTTACTTCTTTTTACCTTAACATCCTTACCTTTAACCATCTTAAATAGGCTAAGAAATGTTTTAAATCACATTATGAAATGCAGATATCATTTTTTTGAAATTAGCATATAACAAATTTATTTTGCAGAAAGTTTAGATGGCTGCTCATTGATTTAAAAGAATTACTTTAGAAATGGTCCCCAGAATGACTGTTTAATTGAAAGGTGCAGAGACATATGCAACAACAAAGTCTACATATTCTGATTTATAGTTCCTGGATATATAAATGTCAAATATAGTCAATCTAAAATATATAGATGACTTGTAAAATAATTTCAGTGTCTGAACATTCTGGACTGAGGATCTACTTCTATAATAAGGCAAGAATTAGCTCTGACCCATTTCTATATTTTTTAAAATAAAAACTGGAATTACCCATTTATCTATTTGGTATCTCAAGTATACATGAGGCTGCTCCAGTGGTTTTGGGTTAACAACAAAATACACCAAGAGACCACTGCTGGGATTGAAAGTATTAGAGGAGACACGACCACTGAAGAATTGAAAGTATTAGAAGAGACAAGACATTTTTAGACTAGAGAATCTGCTGGCAACATGGAGCAGGAACAAGCTTGCTCAAGAGGAGAACTTTCTCCAACTTTACCATGGAAAGAAAGCAGGCACAAATGAATTTCCAACAGCTTTCTCAACATGGGAATACATTCTTATCTTATCTGAAACAATGTTTTTCAACAGCATGCTGTTAAGATGGGCCTGCCTGAGATTCAACTGGGGTGACCTTTTAAATGTGAAGGTTCTGAACCCCATGTCAAATACACTATTAAATCCCATAAGGGTGAACAAAGAAATGGAGACTAGCATCTCAAGAGCTTCGTGTAAAGTTTATCTAAGAATGACTATACAGGAAGAGTGGGGCCTGGAGTGAATTGGGCCGGAGCAAGAGGGAGAAGGGCTGGGGGAGTCTAGGATTTAAGATCTAGAAAACAGGCAGGTTCAGTTTATGGAACAGCTTTAAACACTACAATCCAATCCAATTGTCACAGAATGTTTAGAGGCCATTAAATTATTTTGGAAAATCTGTTAGGACCTGAAACAAAGGATGTGAGAAGGGCTGTCAGAAAACAGGGTAAGAAGTTGTTATGGCTGTAGAGAGAAATGGGGAAGACTGGATCAGGAGACCAAGTGGTAAGTGGTTAGAAGGAGATAAATTGTGCTAACGAGTTGTATTCTGTTAGCATGATTAAAGAAAGGCTGATTCTAGTTTTCAAGCCTACAAATGAATAAATGAAGGAACCATTTACACAGAAGAGAAAAGCGAAGGGTGGGAGGAATGGATAGCCATTAGTAATGATTTGGAGCTTGTGTGATTTAAATGGTACCAGCACAAAGATAATACTTAATACAAGATTAATCAAATGCAAGATCAATCAAAAAGGAAAATAAAAACAGAAATAAGTATACTCAAGGAAAGAAACAGGTGAGGCCAAGTTAGAAGTTGTCAGTAAACCGACTAACACAAGCAACTTTGATGTTATAGAAATTACATGAAGCAACAATGTTAGGACTATCAGGGATCAATAGTAATAAAGGATATTGAAAAGTTGAAATGAGAGAAGATAGAAACTGGCAATGAATTAGAATACTTCAAAGCCAAATTATGACAAGAGCAACCTCGGTCAAATGGACTAGCAATAATACCTAACCATATTAGGTTTTGACATCTAGTGAAGAGAGGGAATCAGAGGGACATTAAAAGGAACAGACAGTTTTCTAATTATGTTTGTAATATGAAAATGAGGAAATGGCAATTTCATGGAAGAGCAAGTCCTTAATAGAAATGACATCTACAATAAACAGTAACAATTGGTAAAATTTAAGAGCTGACTATGTCATATGTTAGAATGAAAGGTAAATGAGATCTTAAACACTGCTAGTAAAACTGTAAAATGGTATAATCACCCAGGGAAACACTTGTAACAAGTTCCTAAAGAGTTAAAACATATACTATGGGTAGAGGTACAGTTCAGTGATAGAATATTTGGCTAGTACAAGACCTTTGCATCAATATCTAGTAGAGTAAAAATCTATACATACCATGCAAATCAGCTATCTAACTCCTAGACATTTATACAAGAGAAATAAAAGTCTCTATATAAAGACTCTCATATATGAATTTTAAGGCAGCCTTATTTGAAACTGCTCCAAAATACAATCAAATCTTAGGTTAAAAGATGAACAGATTATGATCCAGTCATACAATATAATAAGTATCAACAATAGGAAGTAATGAACTATCGAAAGACATGATATAGAAGAATCTCAAAATGATTATGCTAACTTGATTATGCTAAATAAAACACACAGACAAAAATAAATGCTAAGCACGGTGGCTTGTGCCTGCACTCCCCAGCAGCTGAGAGGTTGAGACACAGACTGCTCTGAGTATGAGGCCACAAGGGGCTACACAGTGAGCTCCCAGCCAGCACAGGATTCAGAATGAGATTCTGTGTTAAATAGAACAGCAAAAATAAAATAAAATAATGACATATGACTTCACCTATATAGAATTCTGAAAACGATAATTAACTTACACATTTGTGGCTACTTGGAGAAGAAAATGACAGAGATGAGAAGGGAGGAAAAAAGGATTAAAAGAGGTTGAAGAGTGTTAATGTATATACTCATCATCTTGGTGGTGATGGTTAAACTGAGCACGCTACATACTTTAAATATGTACAGTTATTTAAGTTCACAAAATGATTTTTTTTAACTTTTTAAAGAGCATATGAAGTTCCCTTATAACATGTGTTTCAATACTTTTGTTCTAATTCATCTCCCTCTCCTATTACCCTTTCCCCTCTTGCTCCTCTTCTGTTGGTATCTTTCCTCTACATGCCACATACTCCCATTATCCTATTTGTTTAAATTGAAGCATTTTATCCTATACAAAAAGAGACTCTTGAGATTTTCAAGAAACTAACAAAACTTAGAAGATTTAGGAAGCTCATGAAATATTCAAGGCCCAAGTAACTTAAGTAATTCAAGGCCCAAGAGTTACAAGAAAGTTCACAAGGACCTCTTCAGAGTTTTAAGAGCAGTAGAGAATTCCTAGGCCAAAGAAGGCAGTCTGTGAGGATAGTAAATTGGGCAGGGAATTGCAGAGATGCATATTTTGTAATATCACTCATTTGAGGAGCACTTTTCAGTGATGTGGCTGCTTTTGAGTCACATATGCTCATGCAAATAACATCAATAAATTTTTGCCAATGCAGACTTGGGTGGACCCATTTCTCTGGTCTGTCATGGTATCCTTTTGAGGTGAAAATGAGATTTATTCAGTCACATAAACACCATCTTTGTCCTCTTTTCTCATTTAAGATGTTTGCCTCTCCTCTCATGGTCCCCTTCTTTCATGACCTAAACACACACACACACACACACACACACACACACACACACACACAGAGGGTCACATAAAGAAACATGGTATTTGTCTGAATCTGGCTTACTTTGCTTAAAATAATGATTTCTAGTTCTATCCATTTTCCTGCAAGTGCCAAAATTTCATTATCCTTTAAGGAAACCATGTACCATAGACAGAAACCTAGGCTGGCTCCATTTCCTACCTACTGTGAAGAGTGCAGCAATAATGAAGGATGTGTTAGTATTTCTGTGGTGTGTTGACTTAAGAGCCCTTCAGGAGTGGGCAGAAGTGAAATGTCTGGGTAGATGAATTCTATTTTTAGTTTTCCGGGGAAGCTCCATATTATTTCCATAGTGGATGTTCCAGTTTATACTCCTATCAGCCATGTTTAGGGCTCCTCTCTGCTCACACTATGAATTAAAATCAATATAAGAGTCACACCTGAATGTTGTCACTACAGAAAAAAAATCTAGGAGTTATCTATGATTGTATAAATTCTTATCTGCTCTGCTTTAATTTCAAGAACATAGGTACTTAAAATGCACAAGGCATCTGTGTTATACTTCAGAGTAAAATAAATATAGTAATTGCTATATTTTTCAAATAAGAGAGAAGTTTGACTTTCAAAAGTGATACTTGCAAACACAGAACAATGCTACTGGACTTTATACCTCTTGATGTAGTTACATTTCCTAAAAACTTCAGAGGTATTTATTCAGAGAAATCTGCAGCCAACACAGGGAACATTCAACTCCCTTTAAAACTGCATTCTTTTAATTAACAAACGAGAGCTAATTTTTATGACTGCAACATTTAAGTTGGTAAGATTAAACAGTTAGTTGAGGGGATGAATCTCAACTGGAAACCAAGTCCAGTTGAAAACCAAAATGCAAATCTCTTTTTCTGGTTAAGAATGCAATTTTTAATTTCAGTTGAATGACATTAATGTACCTTATTGATGTTTGGCTCCTCCATCATAGAATTTTTGATGGTTTCACTGCTGTCCTCTAATGACTTCATTAAGAAAGAATAAGCACATGTCAAAGAGTAAAGATGAGATGTAACATGCACAACACTGAGGTATTTTTTAAACTTATATTTGTAACCAAATTACTAAAAAAGAATGAAAATAATATCTTCTTAAATTTCATATATTAAAAAAGAAATATATGCTGGAGAATGTATGGTTAGAGAGTAAGAAATCTTAAAGGCTCAAAATTCCTTATCTACCACTATAAATTGTATTTCACTGCATATTTTTTTTTTTACTCATTGGTTTTATAATGTTGACATTAAAACATTTTATCTAAGGTACATTATATGTGTAAATTCAGAGCTTCTGGTGTCAACTAAAAATCAAAGTCAATCTATTGTCTTAAACACTGTCTTACTTCCATGACATATAATTCCTCCAGAAAATATCCTTAGTTAAAAATTCCAATTTCTACCTTTCAAATTTTCCTATGCATGTTGCCAGGAATAGTCAATAACTTACTTGGAGGCATAGAGCCTCACTACAAAGTGACATTAGTACTGGTTAAAGAAAAAGTTCAGTCAGGACTTTTAAGTTCTCAGAAAATAAAATACAACTGATAAAGAACAAAGATGTTAACTGTTAAATCCAACTTTTGTTGGAATGGTTTTAATAGCCTACCTCAAACCATGTGTAATTAATTTCCAAATAAATACAATCACTGTAGGAGAAATTTTAGTTAAAACTAAAAGAATGTCCAATAAACTATACTGGAAAAGAAAAGCTCTGAGATACATAAAAATTTTAAGATATGATAAAGAAATGAAGTCAGATAAAGAAATGGCAAAATTTCAATTACATAAAGGAATAAAAAAATAGCATCAAAATACAAAACATGCCATTTATCTGTCTTCTGAGTAACTAAATTCACAATGGTTTTAATGATCATTTTAATATAAATAATATACAACAGGCAATTTTATGAATACCCAAAACAGGCAACTTAATTGCTAGCAAAGATTAAATCATTTTCTAACAACTCTATAAATTTAAGACTTTATTTAACTCTATCCAACCTATGTTTTTATTGTTTTTTTTTTTTTTATCATACTCCTTTATTAAAATTTCTTTAGGAGTATCACGGTCAGCAATAAAACTACAAGGGAATAACAAATTCTTAATGTTAAGTCCAGAATGGGAAGTGAGTAGGAATTCTACGTCCTATGAAACCCAAGGTCTTTTTCTTTCTTTCAAGACCTCATTTTCTCCTTAGCCCAGACTTGAATAAAAATCAGTGTGTGTAGCAGAGAATGAGAAAATGGGAGACAGTGGAAACAGCCTGGGTCATGGTCCTTCCATCCTCCCACCCCTTCTCCACCGTCAAAAAGGTCTAGCTACCTGTTTCACAGCTACATTTATACTTGGGCTAGTTTTTGTACCCTGGCTTCCTATAAATTACAAGCTAGCCGAAGGCGGCATCGGAAGAGCATTAGCCACCCTTGCCTCCATTAGCCAAGTGCGTAGGAATTCATTTTCCTTTACAAAACAAACACCACAGCAAATTTCTCAAGGCTTTCAATCATTGAGCTAATTATACAAATATTCCAAAGAACTTAAACAGTTGCTTTGTAGATTAAAATACCCAGAAAAATACTTAGCTTACGGATGTTACAAAGAAGCTGTTATTTAATACTTGTGTTCGTGCCTTTTATTAAAAAAACTGCAATGAAAGCAGTTTTCAATTTTTCAGAAGGTATCACAAATATTCAAACAAAGCTATGATTAAAACTCTGTTCCATTATCCTCCCCCTGATACAGAGAATACAGCAATGACTACTCAGTTGTGGGCTCAATACAACATGAAAATATATTTGTTACAAATTTTAAAAAAGGCAATATTGTATTAAAAAACATTAAACCAAAAAAAAATTAAACCTCATACCCATAATATAAAATAAATAAAACTGTACAAGTTTACTCATTAATTGCAAATTCTCATACAATATGGCAGAGTTGAACCACTGCTTCTCTGTGCTGACTCACCAGGACAACCCAGTGTGCAAATGCATGTTAAAAGGCACACTATCAAAAAAGTAGCAGCAAGCTGGGTGAGCATTTAAGACTTAAGACAATGTAGCAGTATCCTTTTAGATTACAAAAGAAAGCCATAATTATAATTCATTTTAGAAAAACATATTTTAAAAAAGTATACCTCTCTACCTAACAGTTTAATCAGTCATACAGTGTTGTCTAGCATATTCACTATTAACTGTAATTTTCCATTTTCTTGAGCTGTGTTAGTAATAATTCACAAATTAAATATATAACAATATTTTCAGTTACATTAATAAGTAAACACCATTCATATCTGCCTAGATTTTAATATGATATTGAAGTATTCACTTTTAAATTCCAAGTTAGCAAAAGTACTATATATTCTTTTTTTGTGGTATAGTCACAGCAAATAGTCACAGCATATCCATCCAGTTGCTTATTACAATTTGTTACTATGGGAGAGGAACACGATGTAAATACATTGTAATTTCAAAAAAAAAAAAATCAAATAAACAACTCAGTACTTAAAGTTATATATGAACATTTCCTTTTTACGATATTTGATGCTTCTCCCACTTCAAAACCAGTACAAAGTTTATTTTCAGACTAATTACTTGTTACTCAGAACATGGTTCAGAGACCACCTGTCATGTATACTTTGTTAATGACTCCAGAGGAATAACGGGCTAACTACAACTATGTCTACTGTTCAGGTTCCCCTAACAATTATTAGTTGTAAAACATTTTGCATAAAGAAAAGAAAAATGATGTTCACGGTAAGATCTTCATGTTATCAAATGTATTTTTAGTAGCATTTTTTAGTAACTCAATAAGCCTCTCAAAAATAAAGGAAAAAAAACCAAACAAGAAATACCAACCCACTGAAATATTTTCAAGGTATAATCACACTGTTACAGATTAATTATAAACTACTTTAGATTTGCAAAATTTCTTTTATTGATATATATATAATTCACAGAAAGAGAAAATACGCATATTCAATAAGTTTCCAGTAGGTAAATCAGTTTCAACTAAGAGTTATCTTAGCTATCAAAGGAAATGTCTCTTAAGTAACTAGTTATATAATGTAAAACATGATATGCAAGAATCAGACTCTCATCTCAGTATCTACTTCAGAGGAAAAAGCTCCAAGAACATAGTGCAAAAATATTGTTCCTTCACTTTTAACATAGTTAAACATAAAAGTTTATGATATCAAATGGATTTTCAAAAGAGATTGGCAAACTTCAATTATTTTATTGGTTACAGAATACTATATAAAACTTTAGTAATAAAATAGTAAAGAGTTTTAACATATACAAACCTCATTTAGACATCGTTTCTTTGTGAATATATTTCTGATAAAAGTTTCTTGAATTTCTTCCTGTTTCACCAAGTACTGCCAAAGCCTCTTCACAGATAGTGCGAGATGATTTTTGGATCTACAGATACATTACATTAATTATTTACCTCAAAGATTTCTGATTAACTTCAAAATTCCTTAGAACTATGCTAGTGTTTAATTAGAAGAAATTGGCTAGGATCACAGTTCATGACCTAGGAAAGCAGCCAAAGAGCTTTTTGTAAAGGGTCATATAACTGATATTTTATGACTAGTGGACAATGTGGTTCCTATTAGTTTGTCACTGTAGTGGGAACACAGACAAGTTGACCATCACTAATCTGAACATTTTTTAGTTTTGGGTCTGGTTTGTGTTTTTTGAGACAGTGTCTCAAAACTATGGTAGGACTTGAACTCACTATGTAGCCCAGGTTCAAACTCACAAAGACCACCTGTTTTTGTCTCTGCCTCCTTAGTACATGCACCTCCATGCTTGGCTAAAATTTAATACTTTTTAAGAGATGATATGACATCCAAAATGTTTTAGTTTTAGAGCATTCTAGATTCTGCACTAGAGATACTTATTCAAGCATTTACTGACATTACAAAACATTGATTTATGTCTTGTCCTAATATGAAAATGATATTTATAGCTATGAGCTAATAAAATTTTACTGAAAAAAACGGAAGAGGGTTGAATCTGGCTATAAAGGTTGGCCATAATTTCTTGAACCGTGAACTAAGGACAAAGAATTTTTAAAAAGTTGTGTTTCATAGACGACAACTAGAAGCAGAATGGTTTTTTTTGTTGTTTTTTTGTTGTTGATCTTAGAGTGTTTTCTATGGACGCAGTAAGTCTATAACCTCTATGTTCCTGGCCAAAAAAGTGCTTCTGCAAGAACAAAATTGATGACACTTTAGAACTAAATACACTGTTAAGTAAACATTTATTCTGGGAAACATTTTCTACTAGATAAAGCAAGTATTGTATAAACTTACCTATAGGTCAATCATTTTCTTTTTGTGGATAGTAAAAGAGTTGCTGAATAGTTATTATTCTGTTGCAGAGGAGTGTTCAATGAAAGTACACTCCTCAAGCTGTATCTAGATAGTCTGTCCCATATTTTCAAAAACTCAAGTTTACCGGCTCATACCCAAGCCTCCTTTTGTTACATATTCTGTGTGGTTGCTTTTACTCTGCAATGCCAGACTTAGCTATTCACAACAAGGGATCTTAAAAAGCCTAGAACACTTATTACCAGGATCTTCAACAAATGTCTGATAACCTTTGGGAATCACAAGTATTACACCAAAGACAGATATTTTCCTGGAACAAAATGTTAAGCATGAACTTTAAGTATTTTTTTCTCTAAACACTACCCAAAGATAGCCTGATTGTCTAAAATTCTTTATTATTTTTTCTTTTTGGAAAAACAATAACAATAACAGTAACACTAAAACAATATCCATGGTAAAACCTACTTGAAAGGAGTGTTTGTAGGTTCTAGTAAAGCTTTGTGACGGAGTATTGCAGGGCCTGCAGACACATTCTCTTCAGAAGTGTGACTTGAGATATAGTTTTGAGGTGGTCCACCATGGATTTCAAGTCGCCGGAAAAGAACTTGTTCCCAGCACTGAAGAGTTTTTAGAACTGCATGACAAAGAGGTGAACTAACTGGTAGTTCTAAAGAATAAAAACATAAATGATAAGTGGTTATAATCTATGTAAAATACTTTTGAGAAAACAGGGGGTATTAATAAAATTTAGCAGAATATATGGGTACAGAGTATGGTATTTTAAAAGATAAAATGTCATAAATCTGTATGACTATTTCAAATTACTACTTAGAAATTTAATTTCACATGAAAACATTTTTGAAGATCATGAAAATGTTTATGGAAGAAAAATTTAGTGCTTTAATCTTTGAAACAAGCCAGAATATCATTTAGCATTTTTGTTTAAAAATGAGAATAATAAGCAAACTTATATAATCCTTACCATGAAATGAAGGACTAATTTAACTATTTTTGTTTATCTACTCACATCTAATAACGGTTTTGATTTATAATTCTGAAAATTACCTACTGATTTATTACAATAGAATGAGTATAAATTTTCCTTCCTCTATTATCCCAACACAGTCACAAAACTTTTATCATTAAACTGATATTTTACTGTATGAAAAACCACAGTTCACAGATGAAGCATCTTCCTTTATTGTCTATATAACTATCTCGTACTGTGGAACTCGTAACTATTTTTGAAGGTTTATAGGTTTAGTATTTATAGGTCTTGTTCCAGGTAGAGATATAGTCTCGATATAATAATATCAGGTTCAGAGCCTTTGATTTCTCAAATATTTCCCTCCCCAGCAGGTATAAGAACATTTAAAAATAGTTTATACCTTAAAGAAATGCATCCTTTACCATAGGCACTCATTTAAACATTCTAAACTCATTCAGAATACACATAAAGAATAACAATTGGCACTGAGCCATACTAAAATGTTTATTACCTGCAAGATCATGACCTGCAAAGGGATAAAAAGTCTTCAAATTGTTGAGCACCAACTGGACCATAGCCAATCTCATCAAAGACCAACTAAAAATAAAAAATTTCCCCATTAAAGATTTACATGAATCTAGAAATGATGCTATTCTATAGCACAGCATCTGTAAAACATAAATGGTCTATACATATAACTAATAATTCATGTCAACAACATCCAAAACAGTGAAAATAACTTAAATGCCTGTCAGGAGAGTTGTAGCTAAATAATGATAGTTTTGAAGGATGGAATTTTAAGGTAACTATAAAAGTGAAGTATTAATAGATGAAACTACACTGTACAATAGTAACAGAACAGCAAGCTTCAGAGCATTATACATGATTGTGTGGTTTTCAATGTAAGAAAGCAGGGGAAAAACAGATACTTATTTCTATAATCAGAAGTACATAGTAACTAGTAAAAATGGCTATCTTTACAATTGCCAGATAAACTGAGCAGAAACAAGAAATATGAGACACCTGACTTTATATTTTTATACAGTTCAACTTAAAAATTATTTCTCCAGCCTTAATTTTGAGTAGATCATGTTTATGACTCATGGTACTGGCTTTAATTATCAGCTGTGCAAATTGCACACACTATGAAGTGTAGCAAGTCAGCACTCCCAATAGCGGGATTTGGAACCATCACCACCATCATTCTCCACAACTTTTCATGGAACAAAACTGCTAAAAAACAAACCTATACACTCCTCTCAATCTCTATGAATTTGACTATTTAATGCATTTTGTAAAGCAGAATCATATACTATTTTATTTCTCTGTATATAATGCCCTCAAAATTCATCCATGTTGTAGCATAAATCAGAATTCTCTTCCATGGTAAAATAATTTTCTAATTACATACATAGGCTGCTTAATTAGTCACCCTATCAGACACTTGAATTGCTTCAATCCACTGTCCTTTAAGCTGCTATCAACTAGATGTACAACATATTTGTACTTACTTTCAATTCTTTTGGCATATACCCAAAGCAGAATTACCATTTTATATAGTAGTATAAGTTTTTAAAGAAACTACCTTACCATTTTCCAAAGTGACATTTTATAGTCTGACCAAAAGAACACAAAGGCTCTAATTTCTCTCCATTTGGGCCAATACTGTCATTTAGTTATTTTTGTAGTAGCTACCTTAAGATATCATCCTTCCCACTCTGGTTTTCTATTTAAGTCTTTTGACCATCTTTCCCTGGTCCTTCCATTAATCCAATACTGAAGATTAAACACAAGGCTTCACTCATCTAAGACAAATGCTCTACAACTGAGCTACACCTCCAGCTGCTAAAAGTATTTAAGTATTTTAAATAGGTTCCTTCTTAAATTGTTGGGTTATACAATTTGGCTTCTGAGTCATACATATGCTTATATAGTCAAAAAGTAAACTTAATTCAACAGGAAAAAATAAACTAGTAAGCAAAATCTCTTAATTTTTCAACAAAAATTTACTGGTCCAGAAATCCGCTTATTTCCTTTCAAACTATTGTTAACTCATCATTAATATGCCATGTCTTAATAAAATATTTTGCTGCTCCAATGTAAACATGTGAATAAGATCACTTGTGAATATAAAGCCAGTGAACCATTCAAAATGCTTTTGGGTATAGTCAATACTTAAAGATTTTTATAATCACAGAAGCTTTTTAAAGGCATATTGATATTCACGGTTAAAGTCTTAAGATTTACCTTATGGGCCCAAAGCAAAGCATAATACGAAAGGATTTGTACAACAAGCTAGAAATTATAATGATTTACTAAGAGATAATCAAAAGTTAATTGAAAATTATTGTTTTAGAAAACAATTTGACAATTTCAACTAAATAGAGTATAAGTCAGTGAGTTATTCCACATTACTTTAAAAAATATTATTTATATAGGCCAAGTGATTTTCTAAAAGAAGTTCAAAACGTAATATTCAGTACCTGAATGAATTTGAATTTGAATGCTCATGGAGTTGGAGATCAGAAGTCAAAGTATCCTTCTCCTCCTCCTCCTCTTCATCATCACTTTCTAGACTCTCCTCAGAATCATACTCTGCCCTACTTTGGGAAGGTGGTAGAAAAGGCTGAAACAAAAATTATATATATTATCATCCAAGTATCTGATTTGGTGCATACCAGCATAATTCATCCCATTTGTGGATATTTCACTGTAAGCAAATTACCTATTATTTACCACAGTATATCTTTGATATAATTTTATCTATTTAATCAGTAAACAAAATTCTTCAGAATGTGCCCCAAAAGTCTACTTGAGATAGATCTTATCTACCCTGCATTCCTCGGTCAAGGTCTTTCTAAGCAGGCCAAGCTAGTCTTGGACTTGTGATCTATCTGCTTCAACCTCTCAAGTGTTGGGATATATAGGCACTTGCTACAATAAATTGGCTTGAAAAAACAATGTTTAAAAGAATTACAGCCAATGGCATCATAAAGAGGTTTACTTTTAATGGTAAAGATAAGCAAATAACTAAAAAATTAAGTAAAATTTATATACTAAATGTTACAAAGAAAAAAAATAAAGATGAAGAAAAGTAAAAGCTGACCATAGAAGGCCTCTTTGACAAGTGGCATTTAAGTGAAACCTAAAGGAGAAAACGTTACCAGACTAAAAATAATAATGGGGCTAGTAAAATCTGGCTGAACAATAATATTATATATAGAAAAAACAATTCTCCAAAATTAAAGATAAAATAAAGACAGAGGAAGAAAGAGACAAATATCCTACATTGTATGAAGCATGAAGCTTAACAGGCCAGTGGGAGTGGGACCATCAGAGATTTGGTCAAAGCCAATTACTATAAGGTAGTTGGGAAAATATCCAAAAGTTGAAAATGTGAGGGATTTGACAATTAACATGAAAAAGCAGAATAGCTCATGTTCTGTAGAGTAGTGTAGGACTGAAAAACTAATCACTGAGCAGAAATTCTAAAAACAATATTAATAACTAGGAAGAAAATAGAAATGTTATATGACCTTTAACAAAAGTATTTGTCAAAACACATGGTTGAGGAGCTGAGAATGCTTTATGCTACATTAATGTATTCTATGCATTAGCAGATTATACAAGTAAAATGTGTAACTTTATCCATCCACTGAGATCCAAAACTGAAAGATTAAGTGTGAAATTAAAGGCATGAAACTGTGTTCTTAGAGCTTAAAAAATTGTTGTGTCTGTGTCTGTTTGTGTGGCATGCACGTGTGGAGGCAAGGTCACTGTTGGGTGTCTTAATCATTGTCTTCCACCTTAATTTTTGAGACAGATTCCCTCAGTGAATCTAGAGCTCATGATTTCAGCTGGCCTGGCTAGATAATAAGACCCTGGGAACGGGTGTCCCAGGTTATTGAGTTAGATATGTAAATTGCTATATGCCTAGCTTTTAGGTGGATTAAGGAATCCACATTATTGTCATTACATAGCCCTGAAGAACAAGAGAATTCTCCCATCATATGTTTTTTCTTTTTTAATTCTTTTAAAAAGAAAGGATCTTATGTTAGTATGTGCTGGTTAGGGTCCCTTGGGCTCATAAATTTGAATGTTTAGACAGGATTAGCAGGTGTAACTTTGCTGTAGTAAATGTGCCCCTGGGTGTGGGCTTTGAGGTTTCAAATGCCCAAGTCTGCCCAGTGGCTCTTTCTTCAGTTGCCTGCAGATCTAAATTCAGAAATCTCTGTTCCTTACATCATGTCTGCTTCTATGCTGCCTCGCTCCCTGCCATGATAATGGACTAAACCTCTAAAACTGTAAGAAGACGCCAATTAGATGTTTTCTTTTATAAGAGTTGATGTAGTCATGGTATCTTTTCATAGGAATAGAACACTAAGACTGTGTACATGTGTATAAATGTATGTGAAAGTACTGCATATATGCATGTGCCTCCAGAGGCCAGAAGAAAACTGCTGGATTCCCAGAAGCTGGAATTATAGGTGGTAATATCTCTGACATGGATTCTGGGAATTAAGTTTTAGTTTTGAGTTTCTATTGCTGTGAAGAAACACCATGACCATGGCATCTCTTATAAAGGAAAACATTTAAGGCATATACATTCAGAGGTTAGGTCCATTATTATCATGTCAGAAATCATGTTTGCAGGCAGGTGTGGTGCTGTAGGCAAGAGCAGTAGATGAGTGTTTTATATCTGGATCCACAGGCAGTAGGAAGAGTGAGCAGCACTGGGCTTGGCTTGAGCTTCTTAAACCTTAAAGTCCACCCAGTGACACACTTCCTCCAACAAGGCCATATCTACTCTAACAAGGCCACATGTCCTAATCCTTTCAAATAATGCCACTCTCTATGGACCTATGGGGACCATTTTCATTCAAACCACCACAAGCAGTAAGCATTAATATCCACTGAGCCATCTCTCCAGTCCTCTGCAAATCTGTTCAAACATTTCTCACCTATACTACTGCAATTGATTATATAAGCTAGTGTTTTTTTAAAGACTGAGACACAGCTGATTTTTATATATTATATGGAGACCATTTAAAAATAATTTGACAGAGCTATATTTAACATGTTAAAAAAGAAATATTGCCAACCATTTACACCAACTCAAGCAGCAGGGAAGGCTGTAAAGGAGTTTTCCAGCCCCAAGGCGGGAGAGTAGCCAGGATCTGCTCTATAGGAAAAAAGAAAACATCCTACCAATCCTTGAGCTTGCCCTAAAATCAGGCCACATAATCCCTCTAATCTCCAGCCACCCTGAAAGCCTCGCTTCCCTCCAAGAAACCCTATATAAACCATGTGTTCAGCCCAGTTCTCTGCTGAATCTCTTCTAAGCACAAATTGCCTCCTTCCTGGGCTTCTCTCTCCCAATAAATGTATTGTGTGAGGTTTGTTGTGCAGTGTGACTTTGTTGTATTGCTTTGCTACCGAATGCCAGAATATCTTTCTTGTTCAAGCTATAATACAAATACAGCTTCTAAAAAAATGTGTACAGTTGAAGGCTGGTGCAATAACTCAGTTATTAACTTGCTTGCTATGTAAATACGGGGAGCAGATTCAGAATCAATGCAAAAAAAAAGGGCTGGTGTTGTTATATGTATCTTAGCACTAAAGAAGCAGAGACAAGTAGATCCTGGGTCTTATCATCCAGCAAGCCTAATCTATTTTGCCATTTCCATGCTAGGGAGAGATACCCTATCTCAAAAATAAGGTTGATAACATCTGAAAAATGATACCCGATGTTATTCTCTGTACCCATGTGCATGTGTACTCCCATACACA
The DNA here is from genome assembly GCA_964023405.1 of Apodemus agrarius. NCBI lineage: Eukaryota > Metazoa > Chordata > Mammalia > Rodentia > Muridae > Apodemus > Apodemus agrarius. The sequence goes on along the minus strand of OZ030021.1, from coordinate 39,719,029 downwards.
TACATACATACTAGCACATATATATGCACTCACATATACATATACAAAACATATGTACTACTAAAATGTTTAACTTACAAGTTCAATAATATTATTTAACATGAAGGTAGCTTTGAAAATAATGAAACCTTGACATTAAATTATTAAAGACATATTAAAGGAAATAACATAAAAAATAAATAGAAATGAACAACCTTACTTTTGGCTATCTATGTATTAGGGAACAATAGAAAGCAGTAAAACCAAAACTGACATAGCATAATTAAAATATTAGTTACATTGTGATTACAGTTTTTTTGTTCATTTAAACTTACTAGTTGTAGTTCAAAAAGTACTTGCATTATTCTTACGTAAATTATGGCATGAAACATGTACTTTTTCTGTATACGGGCAAGTTGACAAACTTGTTAAGTTTCACTCTTACATTTTTTAAAAAAATGTTTACTTTATTTATATGAGTACATTATAGCTGTCTTCAGACACATCAGAACAGGTTATTGGATCTCTGTTACAGATGGTTGTGAACTCGGGACCTCTCAAAGAGCAGTCAGTGCTCTTAACCCCGTAGAGCATTCTCCAGCCCACTCTTACATTTTAAATATTGTATCTTTAATGTAAAGTTTTTGACATCTGAAATATTTTCATCCTTTCTTCAAAACTACCTTCTATATTTATGTTGATTAGCTTTATAAAATTTCTATTTGGGTGTGCATAGTCTTTCAAATATCACCAATGTTACTATTCACAATTAGCTTTTCTATCACTTATATCTGAGATGACTTCTTAGTAGTATTACTTTTCAGGATTGTGCTTTTATGTCCTTCATTTCTTGTTGTCAATTCCTTCTTATTGTAAAATATCTTATGGGAGACAAGAAATCAAAATAACTACATGCTATGTAATTTGTATGGGAAATGAATCACAGGCAATGATCAATCACTGTTGGGTTTTGAAAGAAGGTACTGTTCACTTGTCAATGAAGAGCCAGTAGGGAAATTTGCATTTTATGCAATTATGAATATGTAATTTAGTGTAGAAAATTAAACTTGCAATAATAATGTTATTTAACTAAATATTGGTAAATAAAAATTTGTACCTGTCAAAATAACTCAGGGTGGCCTCAGTATTAAAATGAATGAGGTACTATGGAATTAGTGGTACAAAGTTTACATAAGGTTCTAAGTTTGTCAAGACTGAAGGAAAAACAAAAGATTGAAAAGAAAAAGAAACGGAAATTAAATAGGAATAATAGATGATCAAGAACACCCCGACTCCTTGATTCGTGGCCACTATTCAGTATATTTTATTACAATGTTAACTAACTACTCTTTTTATCTTACTTTAGTTTGAAATGGAGAGTCCTCATGTGTATAATATATATACTTCCTTAAAAGCTGGTTAGATGTATCATCAAAATATTTCAGTGTTTCTTTCTTTTTATATTGTTGAGTATCTTGACACAAGTTAAAAAATTTTAAACTAGCATAGGAAAATACTTAGAAGTACCAAAAGCTAATCATTTATTTTTAAACTCACTTGTTCCCATTTGAGTATATACTTCTGTGTAGTGACGTTTTATTACCTTGGCTATGAAGTAGTCCCAGATACTTAGTTCAGGTGGGATGAACTTCTCCTTGACTGCAAGTGGCTCTTGATTTATAGAGGAAGAGGATACAGAAGATTCTTTGCCAGACACTTTTGATTGACTAATATGTTTGTTTGGTTTTTCTCCTTCAACTAGTAAAGAAATAAAGAAAAAAATTATTATTAGAAGTACTACCTCCAATTAACATCTTACATAAAAGCTAAATATAACTACAAATAGCATACAAAAACTAAAATATGATTATGAAAGTACAGAGCGGGTAAGAAGCCGAGAGAGGATGGAGGAAAGAAGCTCTGTTTAGCAACCTGTGCTTTTATCATATCTTGTCCACAATTACCTGAATGGCTATTTATCTATTGCATGTAGTGTATAAGAGATGTAGTATCTGCCTACCAAAAAAATTCCCTCTACAGTTTAGTTAGGATTGTGACAAAAACTTCCCAAATCCTTTTCCTTTGTGTTTTTAGGGGGGAGGACTTTGCTGGGCACTGAACCCAGGGATTTAAGCATGCATGGGTATATTCTACCAGTGAACTACCCCAATAAACTCTAAAAAGAAAGAAAAACAAATAGATGGGGCTCGGGAGCACTAATTCATTGCTCTTTCAAAGGTCCTGAATTCAATTCCCAGCAACCACAAGGTGGCTCACAACCATCTATAGTGAGATTTGGTGCCCTCTTCTGGTGTGCCTGAAGACAGCTACAGTGTACTCATAAATAAAATAAATAAATCTTAAAAAATAAAAATACAAATTAAGAATAATGCCACAGTTCAGACTGCTCATGAACAAACTGATCTCATTAAACATTTAAAATATTTTTTATTAGAAAATATTTTAGAGCCGGGCGGTGGTGGCGCACGCCTTTAATCCCAGCACTTGGGAGGCAGAGGCAGGCGGATTTCTGAGTTCGAGGCCAGCCTGGTCTACAGAGTGAGTTCCAGGACAGCCGGAACTACACAGAGAAACCCTGTCTCGAAAAACCAAAAAAAAAAAAAAAAAAAAAAAAAAGAAAATATTTTATACTTGTTATAAAATTGTACTTGTTATAACTTGAAAAACGGGTGACAGATGGAATTTCTATTCATTAGAAATGCCATCTTTGTTTTATTTTTTCAAGCTTCTAAAGTTAGAGCATTCTCTTAGTATTTGCCCTAGAAAGCAAAATTTATATGGGAGATTCTAAAACAGATCTATATGGTGCCAGCGATCAAAGCCAAGGCCCGCACATGCCATGCAACTGCTGCATCTCTGAGCTACATATCCACAGATTATAAAAATGTTTAATCAATACTAAGTAATAGACAAACGAGGATCTTGTAACCATAAGCATGACCTAATAGGCTAACAATTTACATGAAGACACAACAGTATTTTTCTCCGATGGTTTCAATGAAATTTACTTACCTCCCAAAATGATCTAAGTATTTGTGCCATAATTACAATTGTAATTTATTATTTGTAACTTTTCAACTTTAAAATATAACATGCACATGCAATATCAAGCAACAATAACCTGAGTTTAATGTAGTAATTATGTGACTTTGGAAGAGAGGAAAGAATGACATATGAATATTCTAAGATATTATATATTAGTGGTTCCTACTGGTAGTTCAGATACTAAATGCCTATGCTTACACATTTAAATTTATATGAACTTTTGCCTTTACTTATATCTGATAATCTACAATCATGTTTCCAATACACACATTGTATATATTAACACATATTCTAAAACTAAAATGGAATAAAAACAAGATAGAGGCCTTATGATTTATCCAAGAGGAATGGAAAAGATAAAATGTGACTAATAAAAAACAAATGCATGCATGGGGAAAAAGCCAGATAGAATCAAAAAGTAACATGAATTTTAAACACATACTTCTTATTTGTTTTATTTGATTGGTTTCCATGTCAAAACAGATTTCACAGACATTCCTTCCTTTCCTTGAGAATCCTGATCTGACCCTCAGAACATTCTGTACTATGGATATTTAGAAATATAAGTCATTTCCAAAAGAATCAAACAGAAATAAAGAAATGTATAAGAGGTTATATTATGGCATGGAAATGGGAAAATAGAGGAATAAGAAAACATTGTTTTCTATAATAACTTTTCTGTATTTGTGGATTTGCTACAATGAACCTATTACTGTGATAAAAACAAACAAATTAAGAGGAAGGAGAGAGAAGGGCAAGAACAGTATGCATGAGCAGAGCTGAATATATTCCAAGTTCATTATATACATGCATGGGAATGGCCTTAGGTAACCTGGATGCTGATGATGATGACAACATAATCAATAATAAACCAAAAGTTTGCTTAATATGTTACCATATGTGTGTGTGTGTGTGTGTGTGTGTGTGTATTTATGTGGTGGCTCTGCATACATGGGTATGTATTATATGTGTACATGCATATGAAAGGGTAAAGTGTCACGTCTCAAAAATGTCACCTACCTTGTAATTTGAATCAATGTCTGCCAATGGCCTAGCATCAAAGTTTAGCAGGTTGGTCTGTATCTGAATTTATCTGAATCTGGCAAGACTTTGAGTTTGAATTCAGATCCCTTTTTCCCAGTGTGGTGGTTATAATGTACCTGGCTTTTTATGTATGTTTTAGAGACTGAACTCAGTTTTCATGTATGCACACCAAGCACTTTATTGACTGAACTATTTCTCCACCCTCAACTTACCATTTAAAAATAGCTATAACAAAACTAGTATTTTATAACTTGATGTAAACATTATTTCTTTAAGATCTTAACATAAAAAGCAAACACCAAAATGCAGAGAAGAAAGGACAATTTGCCTAACTAGTAACTTAAAGTTAAGTTGAAGAAAATACAGCTTTGGGAAAGACAAAAGTCATTTAAATTAAAATAAAAAATTAATCCTAAATGCATTTCTTGCTTTAGGAACACAATTCAGGCTCAGTGCTTAGTCTTTTACAGGCATGCATATCATGAAGGTACTTTTGATATGAACCTATGTGAAGTCTACAAATAAACTTCAAAGAGTCCAAAAAGGAAAATATTAAAAAAGCAGCAAATTAAGTAAAGGTTTTTCATAAATGGATACAATTAATAATTTTCAAAACCTGATATGGTACTATACATATAAGAATGTTTGACTCTAAGGGTCCTAGAATCATTACCTCATATAATATATTGTACTTATTCTATAAGTATTCATAAAAATAAATTCACAAGGTATGGTGACACACATTGTTAATTTCCAAACTTTGAAGGGAGAGCCAGTTAGATCCCTGAGTTTAAGGACAGCATGACCTACCAAAGATCACAAGTTTCAGGCTAGCCAGAACTCTACTGCAACAACCTGTCTTAAAAATAAATAAATTTGCCGGGAGGTGGTGGCACACGCCTTTAATCCCAGCACTTGGGAGGCAGAGGCAGGCAGATTTCTGAGTTCGAGTCCAGCCTGGTCTACAAAGTAAGTTCCAGGACAGCCAGGGCTACACAGAGAAACCCTGTCTAAAAAAAAAAAAAAAAAAACATAAATAAAAATAAATAAATAAATAAATAAATAAATTTGTATATATTTGAATAGGAAGTAGTAGATTCTAAGATAGCTGATCAGCAAAATGATTCACTGGGAGATACCAAGAAAATACCAAAGCTGTTATTTAGCCTTTTTGGTTAAACTGAAAGAAAGAAGAAGGAAAAGGAAAAGCTAGGGAAGTTATGTTCTGTAAAGTTATATAATCAAATGATCTGGGATCACTGGGCTGGAATAGTAACTAAATTATTACAAGTATCACAGATTGGAAATAATATCTAATCCATTTTGTTGCAGAACTTGAAACATCCAAAAACATCAGGAAAAAAATCTATAGAAAGATATTTAGTTTTAATGACCTTATCAGATATCATTATCTATGCCAGACAGATGTTTTTCCTTATAGCTTCTAGCTTTGTATATAAAAATGAACAGCCTTAATAGTTAAATAAAATAATTATAAAAACATACATTTATATTCCTTTCCATCCTTCTTGGAAGGCTTCTTGTATTTCCTATTCTCACACACACAAAAAAAAGTGTTCTTTAAACATAAAGGGAAGCTTAATATGCCATGGCCCTCATCAACACCTCAGACTAACAGCATGGATTTACTTTCCTCTAAAGGCAGTTGTTCTCATGTTTGGTCATCTTTGAAAACCTCTCGGCAATCAGACACCAGTGGTGTTTGCTATGCTCAACTGTGTTTTATCACTGACATTTATCTTTAATGTGCCTGTTTCTTCTGTTAAGAAACATTATTCTGTGACTAATAAGACACTTATCTTTCATATAAGTTCTATGTATACAAATGATTTGGATTTTCTGATCTATATTCAGCTAAAATAATAAAAACATAACTTTATATGTCTTCAAAATATATGACTTTTTTCATTTCATAGTAAGGAGACATGGCATGCTTACCACAAATAAAAGTAATTTTATGTTTTAGTTTACAATTAGGAGTTAAAATTTCCTTAAACTTATTAAGAAAAGACAAAATTCACAGGTTTTATGGCAAATTTTCTTACAAAATGCAAAATTTTTAAATTTAAAATATTTTCCTGCATAATAAAAGAAGCAAAAGTATGAAAAAAATTTACTTACTGTAATTTCCAACTTAATGTTTAGCTATCACAAAATAACTAAAAATACCATGAGCATACACAATTACAATTTAATTATAAAAATCGAAATTTTCATTAATATGTGATATAGAATTCACAAAGAGAAATTTATTAACATTCAAGTTAATAAATTATGTATATTATGCATTTTGGTTAAGGATCCTAGACTGTCTCCTAGTCGAGTGGCGGTGGGGGCTACATAAGAGAGCTGCCTGCACAGGGTCAGGGAGCAATCAGGAAGCACAGTTCCCTCACGACTCCTAGCTCTGGTTTGCTGCCTTGAACTTCTCTGAGTGACTGATCTAAGGGGAAACCAAATAAACCTTTCTGCCCCAAGTTTCTTTTGGTCAGAGTGTTTTATCACAACAAAAAGGAAAAGGTAACAGTGTAAAATAACTAAAACAAAAGGTATGTAGATAATCCTATAATTTAGTTCGTTAGATCATTACTTCAAAACATTTGAGATGAGAATTTATACCAGAGTAAGAAATACCAAAGTTCAAATGCCTCTTCTAGCACTAAATCTGAAAACATTTTTTAGAAAACATGTATTTAGGAGTTCCAAACAAGTATTTCATTTTCAATACACCAAATAATTGTGTTTAATTAGGAAAGCAAAGTACTGTAGCCATCTCAGTTTTCATTTGGCTAAACTTGAAAACTTAATATACATGTATTTTAATGTTGATTAAATTCACATCAACTTTCTGAAATATATTTTTTTATCCTTGTTGATGGTTACTGTCAAGTTGACAGCATCAAGAATAATCTAGGAGATGGCGCTCTGGACATGCGTATAGGGATTCCCTTGTATTGACTAAGATGTTATTTAGGGGTAGTGTCATTTCTGGCTGGGGCCCTAGATTATATAAGTAGAAAATGGGAGCAGACACTTAGTGCTCTTCACTTCCCAAGTGCAGAAATGATATAACTAACTGCTTCAAGTTGCTACTGCCTTGGCTTTAATGTCATGATGACTTTACCTTGAACGGTGAGCTAAAATGAACAGTTCCTTAAGTTGCTCTGTCAGGGGATTTTATCATAGCAACAGGAAAAGAAATGAAGACAAACTCCTTGCTTAACAATGTACCCTGAATATTATTTAATACAATTAAGATCTTGAAATATAGTGATTACATTTTGCACCAATCCAAATATGGAGCACTGCTTATCTGCACCTAAAATTTCTTAGACTGCTGTGCTGCATTCATGTGCTTTAAGAAAAGTAACGTTTAAAACCAAGATTTCAGTTTTATTTCACATGACCAGCCATCATTCTGTTGCTTTCTCCTGAATGCTCTTGGCCATTAGCTTTCTCTCCTGGCTTTTCAGAATATTGCCTCACAGGACTGGTTGTTTCTGTCTGCCATTACTCCATAATCTATTGCTTCTCTTTCCCCTTACACTTTCCATCCTCTACCTTTACTCCTTTCTTTTCCTCCCTGTTCCCTTCCAAACTAGATTAGTTTTGGAATCAAATGCCTGTCTTAACCAACTGATCAATGATGTAAGTACACTTGGTATGACTTCTGTGTCTACATCCAGTTTCTAGGTTCTCAAAGGTGGATAAGTACAACCTAGGTTGGGAATGTTTACATCTAACTCTACAATTAGATAACTGTGTTCTGAATATTTGGTTATCACGTTCCCACTCCAAACGGGTAAACATACAGATAATTTTGGGGTACTTGATTATTTTTGATTATTTGAAAATGGTTAGTATTAACATTTATGAAGATTCTCATGTATAGCTATACTTTTAACAATGATACTTTTGCCCTCAAGCAACAAATCGTAGTGTGTAAATAAGAATCAACCTGGACTTTGTGTAAGGCTCTTCATATTTACTTGTGCTCAGCATAAATATGCGAAACTGGGACTACTGGTGTGTCTCAGTGGTAGAAGCTTGCCTAACCTGCATATGGTTCTGGGCTCAATTTTCAAAGAAAAAGAATGTGCTGGAGCTAAGATCAGGCTAACAATATACTTTTTATCTTAAAATATATATTAACATGACTTAGCAGAATTTATCCCTTTCAGCATTTTATAGTAATAAAACTGGAATCTTAGATACTTTTTCTAAAACATATTAAAAAAAATAGAGCCAAAGTTAATTTATCAATTATTTCCTTAATGATCTATGAGTTTAACTTCTGTTAGGTTTGAAAATTGTTTCTTGAACTCAGATATATAAAAAATACAGTCAAGGTAAATTTCACAGTTGTTAATTTTAATTTATGAGAAATATATCATGGGAAGTACCTTAAAATTGTGAAAACTAAAAAGCTTAATATTTTAACAAACAAGTAAATTTGATAAGTAACTTTGCACTTAAAATTTACAATTTTAAGTGGGAAAAGGTAGAAGAGAATAATTTTAACTCATAGCAAAAGGATTACTGAGAAGAGTGTAGTGGGTATATCAATACCAGTTGAGATAGAGTGAGGCCTAGGGAGCAACTACATCTGCACTGGGTCTTTCAATAGAAGAGCAAACTTTCTACTTCAGAGCTGACAAAATATGACTTTCACAGTGTGAGGGTAAGACAAGGTTTCACTACATGTAGCCCTGACAATCCTAGAACTCACTAATAGATCAGGCTAGCTGTGAACACACAGAGATCTCCCTGTCTCTGCTTCCAAAGTGCTGGGACTGAAATACATGCACCATCATGCCTGGCTTAAGACTTATTTTTATATCCAAATTTTACTGAAATATAGCCATACTTACTTAATTTTTGCTATTGCTACTTTGGTACTACAAGAGAAGACTGAGTAGTTATGAGATACCAAAAGGTCTCTGTACCAACAAAGCTGGCAGAAGGTTGCTTAAAATTATGAACTGAATTTGCTTGACTTTCAGTATTAAAAATCGGGAATTTAATCCCTGTCTATTTTGAGGTTGTATCCTCCCTCTCCTGAGTTGTTGAAGCGGAGAAAGCACATGGATTCAAAAGTAACAGAGTGGCAGATAAATGAGCAAATAGGTTCAATGTGAAGATAAAGTAGAAGCTAAGTTGTCATGAATTTTGTCCTACAATCATGGGATTAGTTTTGTGTAAAATATATGCCACTGCTTATAATGATATTGAAAATAACCACTTTTCTTTCTTCTATTACAGAATACTTAAAATCTAAAAATATTCCCTTATCGGCGTATAAACTCTTAATGATAATGTTTTTGAAAACTTTTTTTCAAATTTATTTTATGTATGTGAATGTTTCACTTGCATGTACATCTTTTTGCTTGTAATATGCCTGTGAATTGTGGTGTGCCTCATACCTGTGAGGATCAGAAAAGTGTTGGTTACCCTGGAATGTGAGTTATACACAGTTTTGATCTGCCACACGGGTGCTGGTCCTCAAACCTGGGTTTTCTAAAGAAAAAGTGCTTTTCAGCTGTTAAGCAATGTCTCTAGTCCCACAATGATTTTTTTAAAAGTAACATATCCAAATCAAATTTTATTTTTCTGTAAGTCCTTCATCACCCATCTGAAGCTCCAAATCATAAACATCCAAGCCTAAATATAGGTACAGGTGTGTGGTGCTTAAAGGTGATGAGAGGAAGAGGATTAAAATTCAGAGATAATCTTGCTGGGATTACTTATAAATGTACGCACAAGGGTTTCTTCTAAAAAGCATGTAAAGTTGTTATTAAACTTGTATTTGAAGATTTAAATGTACACATTCTAATAATTTTTAAATTTAATGTCAGTACAGTAACAGTATTTCCAGTATTATAAGTTAAGTCCTAAAACTACTCTAGACAAACTTCAAAACTGAAAAACCAATACTATCACATGTTAATAAATCACAAAAAAAGATTTAGAAAATATCATGAAAATTATTTTCTAGTTGAAAAGGGGGACTGTTGTAATTTTAAATATAGTATATGTAGTAAAAGAATACACTTAAAATATTTACTTTTCATGTAAATTGATAGTATTCTACACACTTAGAAATTCAAAATTGCTAATAGCCAGTCATAATATGCAAACCATAAAGCAGCCCCATGGGAAATGCTTTCCCAGTCATTTCAAGCCATACTGTGATTTTCTATGATCAGCACTAGCATTTGTTTCTTTTTGGTTTTGTATACTTAGAAATATTATAATTTAAGGGACAGAAAATATCTAAAACCAAGTATTTGAAACAGAATGGAAGAACAGTTTTCTAAAATGCAAATCATTGTTTGAAATCAAAAATATGGCTTGATTAAAAGAAATACGTCAATTTTCCTTAAAAGCCAAACAAAACAAATCATAACACTGTATGCAACCCTTGAAAACCAACAACATAAAGCAAGCTAAACTGTAAGAGCCTATTTCTAAAGCTAAGATCTTGCCTGCAAGAGTGGGAGGGCTATGAGAACTGATGGCTGAAAGAGCTTTGGAAAAGCCCACACATTCCATGGAGAATACCACTACCTGGTGGGGGCTAGGCATAGCAAAGTGCCTTCCTGCCAAAGAAAGAAGAGAAAAATCTGTATTCGGTATGGAACAAAACCAAAGTGTATTTCAAAAGAAATGTACTAAGAAACATTATAATTACATTGATAGTATTGTATAATTATCAGTGCAGGATTATCTAAAAATTGAAAACTGCACAGGAAGCTTTAAAACTTCATTTTTTTATCACAATACTATTTGTTGGTGGTCTTGTATAACAAGAACTTTCTTACATAAAATTAAGATATAATTACATTTAACAAATTTATCATACAGATGAATAAACCTTCAGCTTATAAAAACAAACCCTAGTGGAAGGTTAGAGTGGAATACAAATAGGGGAGGCAGATGTGGGTGGGTGGGGGGGGAATGAAGGGACAATAAAAACTTACCAGATAAAGTTTTTGAGTTTGTGTGTACTTTGCTGGGAACATGTGCTCCTCCACCAAATACTGCAGACCACATTTTTTCATTTAGGGGGTGGGCTACAATACGAAATAGTTCATTACTAGAGTGTGTTGCCAGCCCATGAATGAACAGACTAAGATACACAGCTGTGAGAATTTCACAAAGCAAGACTGTAAGTCCTGACTGAGCTTCTTCACCAGAAGAATTCAAAAGTTGAATTAGACAATTTATTCCTAGGACAAAAAAGAAAAATAGCTGACATTAACAAAAACAAGACATGATTAAAAAAATAAAAACTTTTAGAGTTAAAAATTAAACACATTTTTCTATTTTGAGTTTTTGAAAAAATTTACTAATCAATATTAAATATTTTCCTGCTGGGTTTGTAACAAGTAGGTTATCATGGTTTAGGAGCAATTGTTGAAACATTTGTTCAATTCAGATAAACTTATGTTAAATCTCATAGATAAAAATGTAATGGCATATTTTATGATAAAATATTTTAAATTATTTAAGAAACAATTTAACAAAATGAGCTACTTTACTATAGAGATCAAGGAAATACTTAGTTGTTTATTTGCTAATGTTCTTGTTTAACAAGAACTTTCTGTGACTAAATTAAAATATAACTGAAGAATATGCATTAATTTAAAATGGTGTCAGTGCTACCAATATTTAACAATGATCATCATCTGATAAAATTAAGGCAAGTCTGCTTTTTATCATTTAACACTTCAAAAAATAATACTTATATATGTAAATTATGTATACCTGGCCATTGAGCTGGTGATGTGTTGGGAGTTACAGATTCATCTAAACTTCCTGTTCTTAAAGAATGTCGATGGGCAAGAAGTACTGTCTGATACACCATTCCAGTAAACTGATTTGTCTGAAATGAACTAAGAAAGGAAACAAAATTTAAACCTAAGATGAATTTCATATGTAGTATTCCCATTCTTAGATACAATTTCTATGATAGTTTAATTAAAACTTCTGTTTATGAATTATACTATTATGTCTAAGTTATACGTTCTATAGTGCTATATTCTATTAATACAGTATCCATTAAAGTATACATATATACATTGTCCAAGTGAAACATACTGTACTGCATAAAAATGTACAATCAATATACATAATCTTAAAAACTAATTCTGCAGTCTTAAAAATAAAAAAAAGAATTCCTTGTATTTTAAGTTTTGTTGTTATCTTTTAGAAGTCTGTTCTTTTCTAATGAGAGATAAAAAGGGAGTTGATCTGGATGTTAGGGTGTGGGATGAAACTGAAAGGAGGGAGGGAAACTGTAACCAGGATATACTGTATGAGAAAGAATCCATTTTCAGTAAAAAGAAAAGGACAAAAATTTCTAAAATATAAATTCTGCCTAAAGAGAAAATATTGCAAAAGAATACACCAATGTCTAGATAATGAAAGTGGGATTTTCTCTAAGATGAAACCAATAGATAAGAGAATGCATGACATTTGGGAAAAAGAAAAAAAAGATGGATAAAAAAGTTCTATTACCTGTCTCAAAGAGTAGGAAATAGAAGTCAGATATATTTAACCAAGTAATGTCAGAATACTTTATAAAGAAGTAAAGCTAGACTCTACACCAGCTTGTCAATTTGAAGGATTTTAACAAATTATACTGAAACTAGAATGTGAACAGAAATTTCGATATAGAAATTCTGTGAACTACTTTCAAGCCCACATCAGTTGATCCTCTGCCTGTGTGCCTCTAGCTTTTTGTTATATACCAAATTATAGATCTTATCACTCAGGTATGATATTGCATTATTTACCATCAATTCATTTATCTGTTTCTAATAATGATGATCTTAAGGAAAGAGTATTTTATACATTTTAAAATTCTCAGAATCTATCACAGCATCTAGCATGCTGGCAGTGATTAATTATAGGCAACTAAGTAAGTCCCAATAATAAGAGTTGGCTTCCGATTCCTTTGTCATAAAGGTATAAGCTGAATTTTCAAAGATGAAAAAGAGTACAACATCTTAGTCACGTACTTTCTGCATTTACTGAAAGCAGTGGTATGTATAGTTTTGAATTAATACTGTATAGCTAACTCCACTCTTAAATTACACAAGAAGGTATTACCTGTAGTTATGACTACCACAAAGGCACTGATAAATACAAGCAGAAAGTGAGGCTGCTAAAGTATGCATTACATATACCTGAAAAATAAAAACAAACACAAAATAATTACTTTAAGTAAAAAAAAAAAACCTTAGGTATAATTTTGTCAAAAATGAAATTAAAATGAAAAGCATTTTGCCTCTGTAAGCTATTTTTTTTCTCCCTCTTCCACCTTAGAAGACATTTCTGCCTACTGAAGTTGTTCTTTAGAAATGTTAAAGATAAAACTCAGTTCTTTGGCAGAAATTACAAAATATACAACTTCTACCAATTCTCTTTCCAATTCAAAAGAGAGACAATATGAATCATGTGTTAAACGCATACCCTTTAAAACTCAACCTCCTTTTCTTGAACAAAATATGAATAAGCAATAATAATCAATGACAGTCCACTGATGTACAAGCCAAAAAGAATGCTAACATCTATTACAGTCATCCTAAATGGACACTTTAGAGAAAGGAAAAGGAAGAAAGGCAGTAGTAAAGTCAAACTTTTTTTTACAGAAGAGGAGGATTCTAACTTAAGATGACAGTAGCTATAATAAAGCAAGGACAAATAAGATTAAGTCACAAGAAAGCATATTAGACTATAAATTATATGATTATGAAACACAAGTCTTTCATGTAGATAAAAACAGGTATTCATAAATAGAAGTCTAATTGCTTTTTTGGCTTCTACTGTTAATAATACCTGTGGTTAAAAATAGCATATATTGAAGATGGTAAAATGCAGATAACAATGACTTGTAGTTTCTCCACAACATAGAGTTAGCATCTATTTCTCCAGTCACTGGCCTTCTGACTTCTTTGACCACTGAACAGAAGTAATAATGTGAGACCTGAGCTTACAACTCAAAAGGCTTGGCAAAATCTACTCTTGTTGCTCTTAAACCCCTGAGATTTTTATATAAAAAAACAGAAAGAAAATGTTACTGGGCTATGAAGTATACAAGCATTTGGATAAACATTACTCTGAGTGAGTCTCTTAAAAAAATTATCTGAAATCAGTAGTCTGATTAAAACAGATTGACCTCTCACTTGCCAATGGACTGGAAGACCTAACAGGAGGAGAGAGTAATAAATGCTTTTTTTTTGGTCATGATCCTTCCTTCCCTACATTCAAAATGTAACTGAATTTTAATAAGAACAGAGGTCTTTTTAAAACTCTGACCAATAATTGTTCCTGTCTGAAAGAACTACAGGGATGGAAATACATAAGAGCCTGAGGAAAAGGTGGTCCAGCAACAAGCCCAAAATCGGATTCAGCTCAAGGGGAGGCCCCAAGGCCTGACACTATTACTGAGGATATAGAGTACTCACAAAAAAGGACCTATCATGGCTGCCCTCTGAAAGACCCAACAAGCAGTTGAAAGAGTCAGATGCAGATATTTGTACCCAACCAATGGACAGAAGCTTGTAACCCAAAACATCCAGGAAATCCAGGACACAATGAGAAGACCAAACCTAAGGATTATAGGTATAGATGAGAGCAAAGATATACAACGTAAAGGGCCAGCAAATATCTTCAACAAAATTATGGAAGAAAACTTTCCTAACCTAAAGAGAGATGCCCATGAACATACAAGAAGCCTACAGAACTCCAAACAGACTGGACCAGAACAGAAATGCCTCCTATCACATAATAATCAAAACCCCAAATGTACTTAACAAAGAAAGAATATTAAAGGCAGGAAGAGAAAAAGGCCAAGTAACATATAAAGGAAGACCTATCAGAATTACACCAGACTTCTCATCAGAGACCAGGAAAGCTAGAAGATCCTGGGCAGATCTCATGCAGACTCTAAGAGGGATGAGGGCTTATGGGACTTAAGGGGAGGGGGGAACCAGGAAGGGGAAATCATTTGGAATGTAAACAATAAATACAGAAAAGAAAAAAGAAAAAAAAAGAAATGTGCTAAAATAAATAGACCTGCAAAGTACTACCAACATACACAGCAAGGAAATTTAGCTGAGAGCTGGTGGTCAAAGAGACCCCGAAGACATGTCTGAGAATTAAAAGCCAAGCTAAGTGAAACAAACAAACAAACAAACAAACAAATAAGACACAAAAGCAACGCCTGAAAATTAGCATCAAATGAACAAAGCTACTAGATAGACTCTTCTGGTAGCTGTGTAGTTGATGCTAAAGATCTTCATTATCTGCGTTCTCATCAAATAATCACAAGAAGAGGCATACCTTTGGACTAGATAATTTTTGTTATCATGTGGAAATTGAACTAAAACTGGGAAAATGGGTGTTAAATGAATAAAGAGGCTACTTTACAATGGCACAGGACATACATACATACATACATACATACATACATACATACAACTAACTTCCTAAGCATTGAACCCGAGCTGAAATTATATGGTCAGTTTTCTATTCACCAGCTTACCATGTACCTTGAGCACATGTTAGCTTGACCAACTCAGACTTCACAGTCACTGTGGTGGTTTAAGTGAGAATAGCTAAGGAGGACTAATATATTTGGATGTTTGGGTCCCACTTGTGGACTGTTTAAGAAGCATTAGGAAGTATGGCCTTATTGGAGGAGGTTTGTAATTGCAGTGGACTGTGGGGTTTGAAAGGCTCATATGAAGCACAGTATTTCCCTCTCTCTCTATGTTCTGCCTATAGAACAGAAGCTCTCGGCTATTGCTCCAGCACCATACCTGCCTGCTACCATACTTCCTGCCATAATGATCATGGACTAACACCCCTTTGAAACTTTAAGCAAGCACCCAATATAATGCCTTTCTTTTATAAGCTGTCTTGGTCAGGGTATCTCTTCACAGCAAAAGAATAATAACTAAGAGAATCAAACGTGCAAATTACTTAAACAGATTTCTTCCCCTCTTCTTTCGTTCCTATTCCACCACATTCATCCTACATCCTATCACTTATACTTCATTGGAGAGACCAGGTTAGCACACTTGGCTTTCCTGCTGGAGGATGAGAGATGAGACACATATATTCAAATCCTGTCAACCACAAGAAAATAAAGAAAAGTTGTCCAACAATCATCTAATTGCCCACCAGGAAAAAGTGAATGAATGAATTCAGAAACTAGCCAAGTTAGTTCAAACCAAAATAAATGACGAGTCAACAAGGAAATCAAATTAAAGCTAGTTCTATTTCAGAATAGTTCTTAAGCAGCAAAAGGTACTTAAGAAGGAAAAAATCATGTGATATAGCATGGACTCCTGTAATTAATGTTGACAGACCAGCAAGGTGGCACAGTAGGTAAAGGAACTTGCCAACAAGTCAGCATTTAATCCATGCGACCCATAAGAGAAGTGATTTCTAAGAGCTGTCCTTTAACTTCCATATGTGAGTTGTAGCACTCATGTGCGCACGCACACACACAAACAGAAATATACAAAATATACGAATGTATAGGTATAATAAAGTAATAGAATTAAATAAGGAATGCAGTTTGCTGAAAATAAGTATAGTTTTCGGGAAATTAATTTTCAGTCTACAAAATACATAGTATATGGATCTGTACTACAGAGTAATACAGGAAAATAAATGGGAGAAACTCCCAGTAAATTATAAGAGTAAAGTACATAGAAGACCATAAAACTATGGAAGGAGAATCTACTATCAAGAGAGAAGACAATCAAACTGATATGTGTCATAACCTAGGAGGTAGCAGGAATCTTTAAACTATGACAGAAAAAAATTCCAAGTGGTATACCAAAACTATGAATCAAACTCAGTCACTAAAGGGATCTCAAGAAAGGAAAAGTATAGTATTAACAGGAGATAAAGTACATTGAGATAGATAAGAAGATATTGTGATTAACTAAATTATGATAGTTCCAAATTTCTTAGAAACAAACTTAATCCAGAGCCTCTCTCACAGACAATTTAATAAATCTGGAATGCATTTAGGAATTCAAACTTTTAGCAGATAATTCTGCCAGCCTTGAAAGAACACAGGAAACAAATACTTATTTTTAAAATGTGTAGTTTAACATTAAGAAGGGAATACTTTACTTATCTATAAGTGCGCCTTTACACAAAAATCTTACACTTGGATCCTTTAGAAAACATAGTATTCCATCCACTGAAAGCAATTCTGCCCTTTATAATAAAGCTGAAGAATGGCCAGCAAGATGGAATCTTGGGTCCTGCACCTGTCACCAAGTCTGACGGATGGCATGAGTTAGATCGCCAGAACTGACATGGGAGAAGGAGAGAACCCACTGACTCCTGTGATGTCTTCTGAGCTGTATGTGTGCAGTGGCATGTGTGTAGCCATACACATAAAAACAGTTTTTAATGCAATAAAAAAACTTATGGAATCAATTGTATGTTTACACATATGCTTGCTGCCTTAAATACACACTCACACATACACGATTCTTAATTATATTTATGTTTATTTATTTAATGTGCTGTAATGTAGATATAGAGGACTGTGGACAAACTGTAGTAATCTGTTCTCTTCTCCCAGGCAAAGTAGCCAATCAGGGTTTTCAGGTTTGGTACTAAGTGCCTTGAGTCCCTAAGTCATCTCTGCTGCACAAGTATTTATCATGCAGAATAAACAATTGATATGCTAAACTGAAAAAAAAAATTCAAGCATCCTGTAAGATGTAAGTAAGTAGCACAGTAAGTCTGGACTATAGTCAGATTTCCCTAAATCACAATTGTTAATACAATAAATAATATGTCTAGTCTGCTGTTTTAATTTAGTTTGCCAGAAAGGCTTAATATTTATATCTTCATTTAATCATTCTACATAGGTAAATGAGCGCTTAAACCCTAAGAAGCAAATAAAAGCCTAAACTCAAGAAGCAAAATAAACTAGAATCAGAAAATAAGTACTTGAAGGCATGAAGGGGACTACTTGGAGAAAGGAGCAATCAGAGAGGAAAAAATATTACATACACAAGGAGAGGAGGGATCTCACAGAAGGTCTATGTGGGAAATACAATTGGATATTTTATAAATATGTAAAAATGTTAAAATAAGATTCATCATTTTATTTAAACAATATATGCTGATAAAAAATAGCATGAAATGAAGCATACTTACTTTATTGGTTTGGCTATCAGGATGTGGTGGTGAATCAAAATTTATTATGGCATGTAGAATATCATGTGTTAAATTACTAAGGTGCAATAATGGATTGGCAACTACTGTTTTGGCACTGGCTGTACAAGCAAAGAGAAGAGGCACTGAAGTTTGTTCTGACAGAGGGTTAGAAAACATTGGTTCTGCTGTTTCCTTAAAAATGAAGAGAAAAACAATTAACTATTTTTATTTATAATCTACTCCTTAAGTAATTCAGAGTATCTTTCAAAATTCTTCAAAATTATAAATTAAAAGCACTCAAGTACATACTTTAAGTTGTTATGATCTGAGGAGAAAAATGTTTCTACAACTATATCTAGAACCTTAATACCCTTAATACTCCTCAATAAAGTATAGCTCATTACACGAGAAGGCAATCATAAGACTGTGTTCACACAAATTAAGCAAGTTAAAACACCTGACAACATCTGTTCTGCAAGTGTCACGTACATAGCTCCACCAATTCCTAATGACTACACACAGATTCATTCCTTAAAGTAACTATAACAAAGAAAAGCAAGTTTTAATATTTAAAATAAAAGAACACAATTCCAAAAGCTATTTCAGATATGCATTATTCTTTTCTTTAAATAAAGTTTTTAAAATTTTCAATTAAAATAATTATATTATTCCTCTCGTTTCATCCACATGTTCTGTGTTCAACTGTTCAAAGTTACTTACCTGCCAGTGTGATAGCACATGCCTTTAGTTGCAGTACTTGGGAGGTAGAGGCATAGACAGGAGGATCTCTGTGAAGTCAAGGTCAGTTTGGTCTACATAGGGAATTCCATACTAGCTGGAGTTACATGATGACACCTCAACTCAGAGCAAAACAAAAATGTTACATACCTGCTGAGATTCTTGCAAAAGTAAAATTAATTCCATTCTCACTGATGCAAGGCCCCCTCCATGAGAGCCATGAAGCACACAGTAACTAAGAAACATTCTTAAGAGTGACTGATATTTCAAGAGCCACTGCCTTTTTTCCTGGAAACTTTCTCTCAGTTGTTTCACTTTTTTTTGGTGATGCAAATCATCAGCATCCTCAATTGATCCAGGTTCATCTGCATTTTGGCTAAATGTAGACTGCAGTTGTTCTGTATCTGAGTAAAAGTCACAAGTCCTCTGAAGAGCCACTACCTCTTTTTCAAGCCAGTGGTAGAGCTGGTAACGCAATTTCCCACCATCTATTTCATAGCCAGTAGATAAAGTACGAAGTTCTACTGTGAGAATCTTTAAACATGCTCTAAATTTTAGCTGAACAGCAATTATATCTTCTGACGGATTTAAAATGTCATTTTCATCTAATGTGCTTAAGGAGTCTGTCAAACTGCTCAATTCATCTAATTCTTTAACTGTCTTTCTCTGCAAAGGTCTTATTTCTTTCATTGAAATAGGGGGATCTTCATTTTCTTCATCATTATCACTATCCCATTTCAACTCCAAAGAATCATCTTGAAATACCATACTCGGTTGACTCCAATCAAAAGAAAAGGTAGAGTTTGAGTGCCTCTCTGAGGAACCCTCTGAAGAAGATTCAAAACCATTTATCAGTGACTGTGACCAGTCAACAGCAGAAGACTTGTCTTCTCTTGCATCCAATTTTAGTGAAGAATCTTTACTAGTCAAAAAACTAGATTCTCTACAAAAGGGTTTTGCTTTCTTACTGACTTTGGGCATCTTTGACAGCACTTCCAAAGCCAACATGGGGCAGCCAGCTTTTAGATGAGCACTAGCAGTAGTAAAAAATAATCTTCTTTCACTTAGATTAATTGTTCCTGCCAGTCCATTTTTTCCAGTTAAAGCCATGTGTGTTGAAAATGTATCAGATGATCCAAAATGCCGTCTTAGCAAAAGAGGATGTGTTCTTAGGTAATTGTAGAAATTAAAAACTGTAGGATTACAAGCTGACATCATGACTTGATCTGAAAATAAATTAATTTGATGAATCAAGAGAACCTCATGATATGAACTGAGACTATATAATTGTTAAGAGTCCCCTTTCTCTCAGAGGAAATGGTATTTTATATCACAGGTATCCAAAGGCCATACTACTTTCCAAGTGAAGTGAAGTTTTCAGATAGAATCCTCATCTATTTTCTTGCTTGCTCCCTCTTCAGTCAGCTTGTCTAGTCCTCATCTTTTCTGACCACAGAAGCTATATTCTAGCTACACCCTCTGAATTAAACGCTTAAGAATCCCATGATTTTAAACACCATCTCTACATTATTAATTTGAACATCTTTATCTCCTCTTTCCAAATTCCATAGTTCATTTCTACTTAAATACAAACACTTCTGCCCTGCAGGCTTCCACCCTTTATCAACCTACCTCTTTTGATTGACTTGCATTATTTCAACCAATCAACCAGTCCTTTGACCAGATATCATCTAACTAGAGAAGGCTTCCTGATCTAATCAACACTCCATCATATCATTCGCTATTAGTAAAGCTATAAATGTAGGAGTTATCCTTAATTTCTAATTCTTTGGCACTCCATATCAAATTTAGTCCTGGGTAGTCAAACTAAAATTATCCTATAGCCAAATACTTCTTTCTCCCTGTAGTCCTATCATATTGACACTATTACCTAAACCACTATTATCACATTTCTGTGATTTAAATGGTCCTAGGAATATGTGATCTTGTATTAATATTAACATTTTTAATAAAACAGAAAAATATGTAAGTTTAATAAAGTAATGTTTCCCCTCCATTATGAAGAAGTCAGTATGAAACTCTTTAGCTTAAATGGCTAAGAGACTTGAATACTTGAGTCTCATGGCTTTCTTCTTAATTTAAAAAGATACATATATCCTAAGTAACATAAACCACATATGTAGTGGCACATTAAACAACATAAACTAGACGCTACTTTACTTACTATACAAAATAATATACAATTAAGTCAGCTATCACACATAGTTCAATCCTGCCTATGGAAAAATCCTGGAAAAGTAAACCCCACCATTTTTATATTAATTTTCCTTTTATAGTGGCTATAAGAATGTTTCACGAGAGAGAGAGAGAGAGAGAGAGAGAGAGAGAAGAAAAAAACAGAAATAGAGTTCTAAAGGATACATTTAATATTATCTCTATCCTACTGATAGCATGACAATAACAGTCAAGGATATGGCTAGTTTAAGGTTCTCTAATCACACAACCTAAGTCAGCTTTCTTTAAATTCAGCATGCTTTTCTTATTAAAATTATAAAACTGATTAACAAGTATAATAACCCAACCTAATATTAAAAATTGGCTTTATATTTTTATTTTTCCATTTTATAGTTACCATTTCTCTAAGAATTTAAAAACAACTTTTGGTAGTACTGACGTTCAATACATTTCATAAAAACAGAAAATCTAAAGTTCTTTGTTTTAAAAGGTTTATGTTTCTAAAAGAAGAAAACCCCATTAGTCACAAAGACCAATTATTTAACATTTTATATTACATTAAACACTAAACCACATGCTGAGAAAACACTAGTAATGTTTTTATTAAAATCTTGGGAGAGTAGCTTACCTTCATCCTCTGTAACTGGTTGCTTTATTAATGTTTCCAGAGAAGCACTATAATCTTCTAAAATCCAATGTGCCATACTCCGAAGAAAGGGGTCATGATGTGCATTTATGTTTGACGAACTGAGCTCACTGGCTGGAGAACCAATTCCCAAAACTTTTTTGCGTAAAATAGACTTGTATGTTGCTGATTTATCAAATTCAGACTCAAATAGTCTTGCTATTACAAGAGCCAACTGAATGTCATTCAGTTTCTCAAGACATACCTTTAGAACATTTATAAACAAAAATATAAACAAAGCTTTTGAGAGAAACCATTTAATATAAATGTATAATGACTTGTTATCTCCAAGTTTAGCAAGTAATAAATGTAATAATAATGGCATGCATATTATCTACATTAGTAAATTAACAGTGATAAGATCTCCAAATATATTTGTTATTATTAAACATGTATTTACAAACTAACTATACCTGAGGTAATGGGTAATTCTATCTAGTATTAATTAAATGTACAATTTTATTTTACTCCTCTTGAACTTCAAGTCTCCTCAATTTATCTAATCAGAAAAGAGTTTTCAAATTAAAAAGCTATATTTTAAGTCCACAAAATAAGTCAGATATACTTCAAATGTGCAGTCATATGAGTAACTCACTTTGCAAAACCTGTTTTATCCCAGTTATATGAAAATATTATAAGATAAATGGTAAAAATAAAAAAAGCTACTGTGAAATCTTATCAGTTACTTTAGGTTCTTAGCCTTGTATTATTTCTTACTAGAAATAGTTAACTAGTTAAAAATTTAAGATTTAGATTGTTATAAGAAATGAAAACACTAATTGAAAAGGAAGTTCAACAAATTACCTCAATTGCATCTTTGAGACAACCACCTAGAAGAAAAAATGCTGCAGAATGTTCAAACCTTTGTTTGCCTAATAAAGAAAAGGCATTTTTCAAAGCTGCTTTACGCCACCTCTCTTCCTCAAAATTGTGCCCAAAAAACTGTGTCATTTTGGTGTCTTTTTGAGATCTATAAATGAATAAAAATTATGAAATTTTAAAATACAATTTTGGAATCAGCCTTTTCCAGTCAGAAGTTTCAAACTGCAAAGTGAAATGTATTAGTATAACTCAGGGGGAAAAATCACCTTTAGATTCATGCAAAATTTTACTCGTATATACTTATGCAAAGATAATTTATACATTAACATTTATACTAGTTCAAAATTAAAATCTCTTCAAAAATTTTGTTCTAGCCATGTAGAAATGACTTAGCTAATCCAAAATTCAAATAATGAAATCTGCTCTGATAGAAAACAATACTGAAAAACCTAGATTCTTAGAAAACTTAACATTAAGTAGTAAAAATTTCCCTAGAGATTGCCATTCTTGAACAGAATATCAAATAATGGAGTTCATGGAGCCCAGGTGCTGTTGAAAAGTGAGATGAAGGAGATAACAGCACCCAGAAGAGTAGCAGTTTCCGGGACAGTCTGGCCCATGTCCTTCAGTAACAGAGGACAGATGCTTATCTGAAAGTTGCCAGACTTCACTATCTACCATGTTCCCCAAAGCTGATGCAAATTCATCTCAACAATTTTTTTTCTATTCCACTTCTTTCCTCCCTGCTTCTTGGTGATGAGGGAAATGTCTCTAGAATAAGTTAATAAGGGGAAAAATGTGCTTTTAGACTGACAAGTGCTAAAACAAACTGAAGTGGCATCAACTGGCTTCTTCCACTGTGGTACACATGTAATCTCTTTCACTATGAAGTATGAGACACAAAAAACTAAGAACATACTCAATAACGATGTATTTTACTTTATGCATTCACTCTAAATAAAGTTATTTTTTGCTTTGAAGCAGTCATTTACTTACCTATATAATCCCCAAATCACTGCTTTTTTTCTCATTGCAAGGTAAAATATTGCAGCATCTAAAGGATCATTATTTCTATGAAAGGCTGCTTTGGCTACCTACAATTGGGAAATAGTAGTCAATTGTAGACAGAAGTAGCTTGTGACTGAACAAATAATTTCTCTTACAAGATTAGTATGTGTTATTTCTACGTTAAAATTTAAAGAAGTATATAAATACATTTGTACATAATACTAATAATAGAAGCATTTACGGTAGCAGAATATACATGGCTAAATTACTGTATTTTTTTCTCAATAAACATTTCAGAAATTCAGAAGTACACTAGCAAATAAATGTGATAAAAACTAGAGGTTGACGACAACTAGGCCTAGCAGTAGGTGTTTAAAATTACATCAGTTCCAGAGTTTTAGACAAAAGGATTATACATTGAAAACCAGTGTGAGACCATTAAATATAAAAAGTCAAAAGTAGGCTGGGCTAGGGAACCTGCTAATATAATGCTTGCCTAGCATTCATAAAGCACCAGATTCAATACCCAATACCACACACGCACACAAACTATGATGCTGTTTCTAAAACAAAAGGGAATAAACTATTATCAAAGGAGACAGAATGACATAAACAAATATTCAAAATATATTATTTTTATAACCAAATACTTACTTTTTCTATGCATCTGCGCAAGATGCGAGCACTGCGAACCCACCATCCTACACCCATTGCTCTCAGTTCAGACCAAGTTGGATCATCTTTCTGCATGGCTGGCAACATGTTCAGCAGTTCTTCCTCTGCTACTGAGTGAAATGCCCAAGCATAATGACCAGTAGAAAGGCCTGAAAAAAATGCCAAAAATGACATTTATAAGCAATGAAAATATTTAATATGATTATCATAAATGTATATGTTTGTGCAATAAACATATAAATTGTTTTAAAGTTTTTAAATATTGGCATAAATCACCCCAAATAATCTCATTTAATATGTCAAGTTATTATTTATATCAACAAACTGAGTGCTTAAAATTCAGAGTAAAACAAATTCATGGAATTAAAAAGTAGAGAGGTGGCTGAAGTAACTGACAGGAGGTGAATCATTAGGCAGCAAGTTACCAAATAAAATGCATAAACTCTATAGGTATCTGCTATACAAAACTGTAACAATGATCAATATTGTATTGTTTAATTATAAGCTTATTGTAAGGATGACTGCATGGCATACAGTATAAAGAATATCTTTGTTAAAAAAATCGCTAAAAATAAGATTAAGTAATAAGCAAATGGAAAAGCTAATAAATATCTAGAGGAAACAGTAGAAATCAAAATGTATACTAAGAATGCCAGCGGGGAGGTCTGGCGGTGGTAGCGCACGCCTGTAATCCCAGCACTCTGGGAGACAGAGACAGGTGGATCTGAGTTCGAGGCCAGCCTGGTCTACAGAGTGAGTTCCAGGACAGCCAGGGCTATACAGAGAAACTCTGTCTCAAAAAACAAAACAAAACAAAAAAAAAAAACAACGGGGCTGGAAAGATGACTCAGCAGTTAAGAGCCCAAGTGAGGATGCTTCAATCCCACTTAAATGGGAAGAAAATCATGGGGGCCAAAGGAGGGGACCTGGATGGGAAAGATGAGAGGGAAGGGGGAAAGATCAGGTATTAGGGAGTGAGGGGAGGGCAGTAGAATGTCCCAGAGGGCCAGGAGAATGAATGAAAATAAGCTGCCTTGGTGGAGGGGTTGGGAGGTGGGGGGGCACCCTCTAGAAAGTACCAGAGACCCAGGAGGTGAGAGACTCTCAAGACTCAATGGGGGTGACCTTAGCCAAAATACCTAACACTGAGGAGAGGAAACTCAAAGTCCACCTCCAATAGACAGACAGGGCCTAAGGTGGAGGAACTGGGTTACTAAACCAGTCAAAATTTTTGACCTAAAACTGTTCCTATCTAAAAGAACTGCGGGGACAAGACTGGAGAAGAGACTGAGGGGAAAGGGGGTTCAATGACCTGCCCAACTTGGGATCCATCTCAGGGGCAGAAGAGGAGGCATCAAGGCCCAACACAATTTTTTTTTTTTTTTTTTTTTTTTTTTTTTTTTTTTTAATTTTTATTTTCTATGTTCTATGTTTACATTCAAAAGGCTTTCCCCTTTCCCAGTTCCCACCCACCATAGTTCCCATAGTTCCTCTCCCCCCCAACTGTTCCCCAATCATTCCCCCTCCCCCCTCGGTTTCTTTACTAAACTGGATGCAATCTTTACAGGCCCAGGGAGTGATTGCACTTCCCAAGTTTCTTTTCTAGTAGTTTCAGTGTGTCTGGTTTTATGTGGAGGTCCTTGATCCACTTGGAGTTGATCTTAGTGCAAAGAGATAAGAGTGGGTCAATTCGCATTCTTCTGCATGTTGACCTCCAGTTGAACCAGCACCATTTGTTGAAAAGGCTATCTTTATTCCACCGGATGGTTGTGGCTCCTTTATCAAAGATCAAGTGACCATAAGTCTGTGGGTTAATTTCTGGGTCTTCAATCCTGTTCCATTGATCTGCTTGCCTGTTGCTATACCAATACCATGCAGTTTTTAACACAATTGCTCTGTAGTACTGCTTGAGGTCAGGGATATTGATTCCCCCAGAAGTCCTTTTATTGTTGAGAATAGTTTTTGCTATCCTGGGTTTTTTGTTGCTCCAGATGAATTTGAGAATCGCTCTTTCTAGATCTATGAAGAATTGAGTTGGGATTTTGATGGGGATCGCGTTGAATCTGTATATTGCTTTTGGCAAGATGGCCATTTTTACTATATTGATTCTGCCAATCCAGGAGCAAGAGATATTTTTCCATCTTCTGAGGTCTTCTTCAATTTCTTTCTTCAAGGACTTGAAGTTCCTGTTGTACAGATCTTTCGCTTGTTTGGTTAGAGTTATGCCAAGGTACTTTATGTTGTTTGTGGCTATTGTGAAGGGTGTTATTTCCCTAATTTCTTTCTCAGCCTGCTTGTCCTTTGAGTACAGGAAGGCCACTGACTTGCTTGAGTTAATTTTATAACCTGCCACTTTGCTGAAGCTGTTTATCAGCTGTAGAAGTTCTCTGGTGGAGTTTTTTGGGTCGCTTAGGTAAACTATCATATCATCTGCAAATAATGATAGTTTCACTTCTTCCTTTCCAATTTGTATCCCTTTGACTTCCTTATGTTGTCTAATTGCTCTTGCTAGAACTTCAAGTACTATATTGAAAAGATATGGAGAGAGAGGGCAGCCTTGTCTAGTCCCTGATTTTAGTGGGAATGCTTCAAGTTTCTCTCCATTTATTTTGATGTTGGCTACTGGTTTGCTGTAGATTGCTTTTACTATGTTTAGGTATGGGCCTTGAATTCCTGCTCTTTCCAAGACTTTTAGCATGAAAGGATGCTGAATTTTGTCGAATGCTTTTTCAGCATCTAATGAGATGACCATGTGGTTTTTTTCTTTCAGTTTGTTTATGTAGTGGATTACATTGATGGATTTCCGTATATTGAACCATCCCTGCATCCCTGGGATGAAGCCTACTTGATCATGGTGGATGATCGTTTTAATGTGCTCTTGGATTCGGTTAGCAAGAATTTTATTTAGTATTTTTGCATCTATATTCATAAGAGAAATTGGCCTGTAGTTCTCTTTCTTTGTTGGATCTTTTTGTGGTTTAGGTATTAGCGTAATTGTGGCTTCGAAGAATGAGTTGGGCAGTGTCCCTTCTGTCTCTATTTTGTGGAATAGTTTGAAAAGTATTGGTGTTAAGTCTTCTTTGAAGGTCTGGTAGAATTCTGCACTAAAACCATCTGGTCCCGTACTTTTTTTGGTTGGGAGGCTTTCTATAACCCCTTCTATTTCTTTAGGGGTTATGGGACTATTTAGCTGATCTACTTGATGCTGATTTAGTTTTGGTATTTGATATCTGTCTAGGAAATTGTCCATTTCCTCCAAATTCTCCAGTTGTTTTGAGTATCATGTGCTTACAGAGGGGAGCCTGGAAAGGCTGTCCTCTGAGAGACCCTACCAGCAGCTGACTGAGACAGGTGAAGATACTTACACCCAACCATTGGACTGTCAGGGACCCCTAGGGTTGAATTAGGGTAAGGACCCCACCCATAGGAAGACCAGCAATCTCAACTAATCTGGACCCCAGGGAGTTCCCAGACACTGAGCCACCAACCAGGAACATAGACTGGCCTTTCTGAGGCCCCTAGCACATATGTAGCAGAGGACTGCCTGGCTTGGCCTCAGTGGGAAATGTGCTTAATCCTCAAGAGACTTGAGAACCCAGGGAAGGTGGGGTGAGGAAGGCAAGGAAGAGGAATGGGATAAGGAACTGTGGGGTTAGTGGGGGGGGGGGGAGGAGGAGAGACAATGACTGAAATGTAAACAAACAAACAAAAAGAGCACCAGCTGCTCTTCCAGAGGTCCTGCATTCAATTCCCAGCAACCATATTGCTCACAAACATCTCTAATGGGATCTATTGTTCTCTTCTGGCACACAGATATACATACAAATAGAGCACTCATATACATAAAATAAATAAATCCTTTAAAAAAGAATGCCATCAATGAAGTAATCAGTAGGTTCAAAACAGTCAACTTATGAAACTATAAAAATATGAAGAACTGTGGGTTATTAAGTATAGTTGAGCAGAAGGAAAAGGAGAACAAATTTCTCAAGCAATAGCGGCTGGGACCATTCTGAAATTAATGAAAACCAAGGACACTCAGAGAGCACAAATCACACGAAAACAACCTAGAATTCTGCATGTTAACTACTACCAACCCCAAATATGCCTATACATATACAGTCAACTTACAGACTTTCCTCTCTCCCTCTCTGTCTCTCTCTCTCTGTCTCTCTCTCTCTCTGTCTCTGTCTCTCTCTCTCTCTCTCTCTCTCTCTCTCTCTCTCTCTCTCTCACACACACACACACACACACACACACACACACAAACTAGTCTTATTCATAGGAAGAACAAGTAAAGGGTTTATTTCTCCTTGAAAATGACACTATCAAGAGAACAGGATAAAATGTTTAGTGTTGAGAGGAAAATCTACTACCAACCTAGAAAAACATATTCAGCTAATTATCTTTAAGGTTTAAAGAAATACTTCCTCAGGAAAAGGAGAGGAAATCAGCTCTACAAAAAAATATTGAGATATTCTTTAGAAGGAAAATAAAATAGGTAAGAAACTTAGATTTACATGAAGGACAGTTTTTAAAGAAGAAATAAGTTAAAATGAAGAATTTTGAGTTTTTTAAATTCTTTTGTTTGGTTTTTGTGACAGGGTCTCACTGTATAGCCCTGGCTGGCCTAGAGCATGTTATCCTCAAACTCAGAGCTCTGCAAGCCTCTATATCCCCAGTGCTGGGATGAAAGGCATGTGCCATTATTAAACTCATAACTAGTAAGAGTTTAAATTCTTTTTTAATTACATGTATTTATTTACAGTCCAGTCATTCCCCCCTCCCAAAGTTCCTCATCCCATCCCCCACCACACACACACACACACACACTGCAAGAGGATGTCCTCCCCACCCACCAGGCCTCCCCACTCCCTGGGGCCTTAAGTCTCTTGAAGGTTAGGCACAACTTCTCTCACTGAGGCCAGACCAGGCAGTCCTCTGCGGTGTATGTGTAGGACCAGCTAGTGTACATTGCTTGGTTGGTGGCTCAGTGTCTCAGAGATCTCAGGGTCCAGGTTAATTGAGACTGTTGGTCCTCCTACAGCTTCTTCCAGGCTTTTCCTAATTCAACCACAGGGGTCCCTGGCTTCAGTCCATTGGTTGGGTATAAGATCTTAAATTCTTAATTGGTCTACATATCAATGTTTGTTTAAATTGGTATCATTTTCAGAGAATTTTTATGATAGATCAGATAAGAATATTTTGGATTACACACACTTGTGTATGCTTTTGTTCTTTGAGACAGAACATTTAGCCCAGACTAGCCTTAAGTTCCCTCAGTATCCAAAGATGATCTTGACCTTCAATCCTCATGCTTGTACAATGAATGCTAAGACTACAGACATACACTACTATGCCAACCAGCCTTTAAACGGAGCTTTGTGCATGTTAGAAAAAGAGTCTGAGCCAACAACTGAGGTAGAACTTCAGCCCCCTTTATGGGTTTTTAATGTGTATGTATGAGTATGCGTATGCACAGGTGAAATTAGTAGCAACAATAATACAATGGCTAACAAAAAGAATTAAGATTATCAGGTATTCACATACTTAGTCTAACCAGTAAAGAGAAATGATGTTTTATGAAAATAGACTGGAGTAGTTTATAATACGCATTATAAGACAATACTAAAAGAAAAAAAAAGTATAGCTGATATAGTATGGTGGTTAATACTGTCAACTTGAGAGACAACAAACGTGCCAGATACATAAACCTTGCTTTATGCCCATGAACTACGTGGATTTCATCATTAAGTTGATTGACGTGGAAAGGCCCATCCTAAAGCTGTGGTCCTAGATGGCAGAAAAAGGAGAAAGCTAACCACACTCCTGCAGTCCTTACTCTCTGCTTCATGATTCTACACACAATATGAAGCTCCAGCCACTATGATTTCTATTATAATAGACTGTACCCTCAAATTTGAGTCAAAATAAACCCTTCCAGCCTCAAGTTGGTTTTGTCAGGGCATTTTATAAAAACAGTAAAACAAATAACCGGTACATAAGGAAAGAAAAATGGAATCACACAAAATGCTAATTAAACTGTAAGAGGGTTGGAGAGCTGGCTTAATCAGTAAAGAGCATAGGAACTTTATTAAAATCTCTAGCATCACCACAAAAGCGAGGCTCAGCAGCCAGTGTTGATGACCCCAGTGCTAGGGACAGGGAAAAGAAAAGAGGAATCCTGAAGATCTCTGGCAACCCAGCTGAACCTATAACTGGCAAGCTTTAGGTTCAGTGAGACAGACCTTGTGTCAAGGAATAACATGGAGAGCAACTGAGGAAGATACCTAATGCTCAATTCTGATCTCTATGTAAACATTCACATGCGCATTAACACATGCGCCTGTATAAAAGCACACACAAAGGAAAAAAATGATTAGAGGATTGATGATAATTAAACTAATATTGTCAAGAACACAAGAGAGATGATTTTAGATGTTCAAAACACAGAAAATTATATAGGTCTGGAGTTGTAGATAAGCCAATTACCAAACTCTGATCATTAAGTGTTAACAAGTGTTGAAGTGCCACATTGAACAAAATGAAAACATATAATTACTTTATGTGATTTAAAAGTTGGGGAAAAAAAAACCAGAGGGGGAAAAGGAAATGGGTAATGAATAGAGTAGTTATTTATCAACTACAGCAGTACTCGTTTTTTTAGTAGCCAAAGATCTAAATATAGAAAATTTGAAACAGTTTGTTACAGTAAACAAGAAAGAAAGCCCTTGCTGGGGATGTAATTCAGTGATAGAGTGCTTTATGTGTGGGAAGCCATGAGTAAAATACATAGTGGTATTTAACAAAGAAAGAATAAGGCCCAATTATATGTTGTTTCCAAGAAACTCATATTTAAAGACACATATAAACCACAAGTACAGACACATAGAACATTCTAACAGTAATAAAAATAAATGAGGAGTTGACCATGGTAGAGTATCTTAGATAGGTTTACTATTGCTGTGATAAAACACCATGACCAAAAATCAAATTGGAGAGGAGAGAGTTTAGTTTTCTGACACTTCTCCATCATAGTCTGCCTTTGAAGGAAACCAGAACAGGAATTTAAATAGGACAGGAATTTGGAGACAGGAGCTGAAGCAGAGCCATGAAGGGGTATAGAAAAGTACTTTGCATGCTACCAAAGAAACATAATTACCAACCCAACTACGAGCCAGATGATCTACAATAGCGTCCTGCCTCCAAGATGTGCTAGTGCAATGGTGGCACAAAGTTTGCAGGAGTAACCAACCAATATCTGATTTGACTTAAGGCCCTCCTTACTCCGGGAGATGGAACTCATTCCCAACACTGATTAGGTAACCAAGAACCTGAGACTACATAGCATGGGGACCTAGGGTGAAACCAAATACTAATATTTTACTAAAAGAATATAGCAATAAAATGACCTCTAATGACATTCACTATAAAGTGCCTTGCTCAGTTATCGGAGGAGCTTCCTCCAGCAGCAGATAGATATCCACAGCCAAACATTATGCAGAATATGAGATCTTAAAACAACTCAGCTCTAAACCAGGTGTCTCTATTGAACCCTTGGGGGTCAGGGTCCTGCTGAAGAGGAGGAAGAAAAAGTGTATGAGCCAGAAGGGCTAGAGGACAGAAAACAAAGCCCTCTAAACTGACAGGATCAGCACACGTATGCACTCACAGAAGCCGAAGCAGCGTGCACAGGCCTGCATGGGTGTGTACTAGATGGGGTCCTACAGCTCAAAGGAGGACACATGCCTCCATACCTACCCAGAAGCAATCTCCAACCGATAACCACTTGCAAATGAAAATTTACTATCCTCCAAAGGAGTCTCACTAGGTAAACAAACTATTCTTGAAGGTAGGCTGCACGCCTAGCAGATGTTCAATAGAAAATGAACTCAATTATATCTTTGGAGGTTCTGTGTCTCATATTGTCATGTTGGGGCCTTATTACATTTTTAAAAAAATTATCTTTTGCACTTTTATTTTAAGCCATTTGGTTGTGAATTATGGCTTTCAGTTTAGTGTTTTTATGAGATTTCTGAGCATGTAAAAGGGTGGGTCTCTGCAGAAATATCTCCTTCTTGTGCAATTTCTTAATCTTACCTTCTCTTTGCTTTGTCTTATTTGAATGTGTTAAAATTTGTCTTATCTTTTATACTGTATTGTGTTGTATCATCCCTTAGAAGCCTGTTTCTGTTTTCTGAGAGACAGAAAAAGGATCCAGATTGGTAGGGTAGTGGGGAGGAATCGGAAGTAATAAAAGGAGAAAAAGTAATCAGAATATACTATGTGAGAAAAAAATATATTAGTAGATAAAAAAGTCAGTAAATGATCCGAAAACTTTAATCATAAGAGATATGAATTACCAGTAAATATGCAGAAAACAAAAAAATCTACAGGAAATGTAAATTTAGATTATCAAAATCACCTTGGTGAAGGAGTTGAGCTCGGTAGGCTGGAAGGGAAGTTGTAAGAAAGGTATGGAGTCGAACAGCCAAAAGAAACTTTAATCCGCACTCATCTAGAGTTTCTCCACCTATGACAAGAAAAAAAAAGTGTTTGTGCTTTAAAATAAAGAAATTTGTAAGCAAAAATGATACTAAAAAAATCATTTTACAAGCATAAAATACTAAAAATCAGCATGTCACAAATACTACATATGAGAACAAAACATTCTTAAACTGGCAAAAAGTTTGCTACTCTAAAATATTTTCTAATATTTCTTTTACTATATAATTTTTATATTATAGGGAAAACAGTATGGCTAGATAGTTAAATAAAGATGGGAATAAATTGATTTAAATCTTTTTAAATTCTTTATAATCTGACCACCTTTGATCTGAATCTTATATTTTTAAAGAGTTTATGGTTTCTGTGCTGTTATTTACTATATGGATTCAAATCATATCTGCATCCCAGGATTCAGCTGTAATACTGGAGGAAATAGTTTTATGCTAACAGTATGAAAATTGAGCCCTGATTTTTACTTTAAATTATTAAAAATAATATACTCATATTAAATATATTAAATTATACCCTCAAGGTGTAAACTAATTTTTCTTCAAAACTTTTTTTTAAGTTTTTATGCCAAATTGAATCATTATTTTTTCTATTACTATTATTATTATTATATTATTTTATATCTATCTATCTATCTATCTATCTATCTATCTATCTAGTTTGCCAAGCTTAGTTCAATGGCAAGTCCTACTAAACAATCTGGTTAAAAATAATAGATGTATGAATTTCAAACTATGAGATATAATAGAAATTTTTCATTTAAATTTGTTTATACCTTAGATTTAAAACAATATTCTCTAAATGATAAAAAGATCTGATTTTGCTGTTTACATTTGTTATTCTATGTAGAACAAAATATGGCAATTTTTTAAAAGTCCTTAATCACACTGTAATTTACAGTGGACTATTCCCACAGAAGAAAAAAACAAATACTGCTATTTAAAAATCTACTTTTGCTAAACTCATAAGGATTCAGCTGGATCTTTTGTAGCAAACAGATCATTATTAATGATGACTTATGAGTCTATGTACTTCCACATAGTACTATAATTTACAGACTATTTATCAGAGTTAAAACTGTTGTAAAAAACAAATTTTTTTGTACTACCTTTTTAAAAAGGCATCATTATATCATTTTATGTAAGACCATTCTCTACAAATACAAGTAAAATTATCTTTTTTCTTCCCATCTTGTATAGATTTTACTTTTACCTTGACTTCTGTCTCTACTTTCTCCAATATCTGTGCTTGTAGTTGCAATTGTATCTGCTAAGGCCATCAAAGACATCTGTTCCATCCTGGTGAGCCCTGGTAAACTAGAATGAAGTAAATGACCAGAAAGAACCTGAGCATGCTCAGGACCAAAGTAAGTTGGACTGTATTGTGAAAGGTCAATAACCCTGGGCTGTATATTTTCTTCCTCTGTCTCTAACACGTGATTATCAGACATCAGAACTGAAGTCTGAAAAAGCTCATCATAACTTTCTTTTGATAACTGTTTCGACTTCCTTAAGGAACTTTCATTCCTAGTCTTTTCCAAAGATGAGTAATAGCTGTCATCATCTGCTGCAAGTAAGGCATATAAAGGAAGTGGAGGGACAGAGTCTATCTCTGTGTAGTCTCTGTTTTCAGCTTTGTTGAATGCCTGGGGGTCTCTGGTGGTGCTTCCACTAGCACTGATGGTGAGAGATCTAAGGCGGCGCTCATGATTGGATTCAGTTTCATTCAGAGCCACAACTTCCCCAGCAATGCATTTGACAAGATGTGATAAGATGGCCTTAGCTCTCCGGACTTTGCCAAGATCCATGAGTTCCAAAAGCTGCAAGGGATGGTACTGAGGTAAAGTTGGAGAAAGTACATGAGCTGCTTCAAAAAGACCGGAATCTTCCATATCCACTGAAGGATCAAATATACTCTTCTTTCCACAGATTTTCTGTGCAAGACTGGTCATGGATCGAGTCAGGGTTTTCTTTGGAGGATGTAGCCCAGAACTTGATGAGTTACTTTGTTTTATTAAACTTAGTATAGATGGAGTACTTCCATTGTATGAATCTGATACAATAGGTTCGTGTTTATAAGATGGCTGCCATTGAGAATATACATGCATTTCACAATCCATTCCTACCACAAGGATGCCATCCCGGACCCATGATAAAGAAACAGGAAAAGGTGGGGCACCTTCTACAGATGAAACCAAGTCCACACTTCGTAACAGTACAAATTTAGAAAGAGGTACAATTTTAGTACTGTCCCAGAGAGGAAATGCCTGGTTATCCTTCCCAGACTGTTCTTGTACCTTGCCAGCCATGGGTCCATACATAAAAAGTTTTGAGCCAATTCCTACGGTTAAGATATGAGAACCATCTTCTCTAGACATCCAATCTAAGTGAACCAAATGCTTTGTGTTTGATGTAATACTTTCTTTACTGACTAAGTATGTCTCCTGTTTATTATAAGCCACTAAATTGCTATCAATACTAATGCCAGAATCCAACACTGTACTTAACTCATCTAAATGAATTGTCTGCTCAAGGATCCAACATGAACCTCCTGTAGACTCACATTCAAAGATACTTACATGCATCACAAATTCCTGAGATCTATTATTACTAGTGGGCTGTTTATAAGCTACTGCTAAACGATTTGTATGTGCACAGCTCACTTCTATAGGCCTGCCAGGTACAGTTATACTACTATTGCTCTGAAGTCCATCTTCAATGAGTAATGGCCATTCTTCCCAAACATACACAAGATCTATTTTTCCATTCTTTGATGTAGCTGATTCTCCAGTTGTTACTCTGCATCGCCAAAATCTTACTTTGTCATCTGAGCATGAAGTTGCCAATAAATAAGGGGCACTGCAAACAGGATATATGGAAGATGAACTCAGGTGTCCTAGAAAGAAAATAAAAAGTTAAAAATTCTGGTAATTACTTTTTTTTCGTCTATTTTTTGTTTTTTGTTTGCTGAGACAGGGCTTATGTGTGTAACTTTGATTATCCTGAAATACACTCTGTAGACCAGTTTGTCCTCCAACTCAGAGACCCACCTACTTCTGCCTCCTAAGTACTGGAATTAAAATCATGTGCCACTACTGCCTGGCTTACTTATATTTTCTATGTAAAAGCTTGAGCTGTTTTGCTGAAAACTGGTTAAAAAACACGAGATGCTAACAACCAGGCTTTTAATGATACCAATAAGCTATCTACTAAAGGGCTGGCAAGATGACACAATGAGTAAGAATACTTACTGCCAAGCTTGACAATCTGAGTTTAATTCTCAGAACAGACATGATGGAAGAAAAGAATCAACTTCCTTAAGCTGTCCTGACATATGTGTTTACACACACACACACACACACACACACACACACACACAGAGAGAGAGAGAGAGAGAGAGAGAGAGAGACAGAGACAGAGAGACAGAGACAGAGACAGAGACAGAGAGACAGAGACACAGACAGACACAGAGAAATAGAGTATGACTGCTGATGTTTAAGTAATAAATGGTCACTTTACAGTCTTGTAAATTTTATTAATTTATTATTTGACAAATTGTATGCTTGTACTCTAATACATTCTTATTCTCCCCATCTCTCTCCTCACCTTCTCTTGTCTCCCTGCCATCACTACCACCCACTCCCCACTCAAACTCAGCAGTGTCTTTCCTAGGCTCACAACGTTCGATTTTGTTTTGTGACCCATCTAGCTTAAAGAAAGGCAGCTATGTCACTAGTGGATTAGAATTACCATTGGAGCCCTTGAAGGCAATGATATCCCCTTTCTGAATTTATCAATAGCAAATAGTCCCTCCTCCATCCGTGCTTGACTTGATGTCAGATTCATTTATATACAGACCCTGTGCAGGCACCTACAATTGCCATAAATTTGTCTTGTGCAGAAGAATGACATTTTGCAGCCTTCTTCCTATCTGCTAGTTTTATATTTACCTCCCACCTCTCTGCAATTTTCCCTGAGCTTTATGGGGAGAGAATAAATATATTTCTTAGGTTTAAGCACTCATCTACCATTTACTATCAGTACTTGGTGCAGCTATGGGTCTATATTGACCACTAATCACTAGAAATACAGACTTCTCTTATTAGTTCTGAAAACCACATCAAAACCACATGGTGATGGTGATTGGAGTCCCCAGTGGAGACAGAAGATATTATTACGGAAACCTGACAGAGCATTAAGCGGTCTTCTAAATATTTAGTTTATACCCCTAAAGTCTTATAATATTGAAGTATATTTATAACACTAATTTACTCCTATGTGAAACTTCATACTTTGTCAGACTTAAGCAAATTATATATACTATTAGTTTCCCATAACAGGTTGTCAAATTTAAGGGGAGACAGATAAGAACTTCAGGCTTTGGGAGATGTAAGATCTCTATTACAGCTACTTAATTCTTCAGTATATAAAATCAAATATATGCAATTGTAGACAAACAGCTATAACTACATACTACCAAGTTTATTTGGCAAATGTAGATAACTAACTGGGCTGGGGAGATGGCTCAATTGATTCAGTGCCTGATGCACAAGTACTAGGATCTGAGGTTGAGTATCTAGAACCCATGTAAAAAGTTGAGCATGAAACACACCAGTTAATAAACTAATTGTAAAAAAACCAACTTAAAAGAGATCAAATGCAATTATCCTACATATATGAGAACAATGTCACTCCCAGAATATATAGTCTATTTAAATAAAAATGACAGTATGGTATACTTCCCTATTAGTTACTGCTCAAAAAGGCTTTAGAAGTCTAAAAAACAGTACATGATATTGCACTTGATTACCAATCACAAGTAAATAGTGTCACTCTATTGCTAAAGACACTATACACATTGGCTTCAGGATATTGAGAAATCAATCTAAAATTGACCGGGAAAATTCCTCTATGGTGGTGAGCTTGCACAGTACGAGGATGCTATGCAGGATACTGGGTGAGAAAAGACAACTCTGGTCCATGCTTATCAGAATACTGACCTATCAGAGAGGGTAAGTAAATGCTTACTTATAGGATTTGAAGTCTGCTACAAAAGAGGAAATTTCATGTCTGGTACAATAATCCTAGTCGAAAGACCCTGGGTAGTATCTGCTATTATTATTTTATTAGGTGGTAATGTGATTTAATCTTTGTTTATATCTATAACCTAGGCTAATTTAAAGCCTTAATCAAATGTAACATTATAATTCCTTTAAACTGAATAAAAACATTTTTAATCCTTTCCAAGAGAATTTACTAAATAAATAAATAAATAATAAATCTCACACTAGAAAAGCTTTCACCATATGCTTCATAAACATCTTTTTGTTTTTAGTATGGCCTCATATAATACATCAGGGCCTAGAATTGGCTATGTAGAGCAGGCTAGCACTAAATTTTGCAGCAATTCTGCTTTTGTCTTCCATCTGTGGGAATTACAGGAATAAACCATATTTGACTGCATGCTGCTTTTATGAAATAAAACAAATACCTGTTCCCCACATAACTTCTAAATTGGGCCAAAGAGTTCTCAAGGATAAGTATCTTTGATTTCTCTATTTTGTTATTTTACTTTATTTGGAGTTCAAAAATGAAGATGTACTGCTCTGGAGAGTAAGAGAATTATGTCAATACTCAAATTATTCTTTTTCTAGTTTTAATTCTCCTTACATTGATGCTTTAATATATAGAAGCAGAATATAAAAAAACAGAATATCATTAATAATTCAACTTCTAAAAACTTTACCTTTCACAAAAGATTAAGTACCTGATAACATTTGGGAAACAGAAAAAGTTTGTCTTTTAAGCAATCAGTTAAAGGAATGAGAAATAGCAAAAACAAGCAAGCAGGCAAACAAACAAATAAAAAAATCCAAGTAGATACTTTGAGTATGAAAATGAAATGATGATTAAAACCATGGATGCTACAGTGGTAATCTCAGAACAGTGAGTAGTTCTCAATCTGTGGGTCAAACCTCTTTGGGAGTTAAATGACCCTTTCACAGGGGTTGCCAAAGGATCATCAGAAAACACAGATTCCAATTCATAACAGTAACAAGATTACAGTAATGAAATAGCAATAAAATTTTATGGTTGAAGTAACCACACCATGAGGAACTGTATTAACGGGTTGTAGCATTAGAAGGATTGATAACCACTGTTTTAGGACCTTAGCACACTGACTGTATACCGGTAACCACAAAAAGTCACCACAGTACTTGTTACTTACATCAGACTTGTTAGTCTCTAACCTAGTGTTTGTGATGATGTGTCACACTTTCATAAGAATTTGATTATTTAATTAATAGGCGAGTGAGAATAGTTTGGAGTGACCACAGTCCCTGCACTTGGAAGAATGAGCTGGAGAATTTAAGACCACTTTGAGATACTTTTGCTTGTTTTTGAGATACTTCTTTACAAGCAGTCTAAAAATAAAGACTTTGTATTTTATTTTGTATTATTGATACACAAAGATCAAATACCTGAAATGCTTATTAGTTGAGATCACTGGGCACTAAGCCACTGTGCACAAATCAGTAACTTTATTTCTAACAACTTCACAGGATGCTGCTGCTCCAGGTCTGGAGACTGCATTCTCTTAACTGCTGAGCCACCTCTCAACCCCTGGAGATTGCATTCTCAAAATGCAATCTCAACAATGCCTCAGCAGAAAGATGATGACTCAGGAAACTTGAACTGTCTATCTTAGCACATGACTCCAGAAACTACTATAAATACTACAATAGCTGGCAAATGAGGCAATGTTTGTTACCACCTGTAAACTTTCACTTTGTTTGCTATGATAGTTTGGTCAACTTGCAGGGATTTAGTCACCATGGAAACAAAGGTCTAGGCAAATTTCAGAGTGAGTTTTTAGGTTCTGTTAATGGAAGTAGGAGGACACATTCTAAACCTGGCAAAACAATTACATGGGCTGGTTATGAGACGGAACAAAAAGAGTGTGGTGGTGAATGAGAATGGCTCATGGAAGCTCGAATATTTGAAATCTTGGTTCCCAGTTGGTAGAACTGTTTGGTAAGGAGAAGAGGCTGTGCTGGAAGGAGTGTCACAGAAGGTGAGGCTGTATGGTTTTCTACAACTTGGGCTAGTTCCAGCGTGCTGTTTCTGTTTCCTGCTTTTCAAGTTGTGAATTCTCAGTTGCTGCTCCAGACAACCTGCTGTTTTGATGCCCTACTGCCTTGCCACCCCGCCATGATAAACTCTTAATTCTCTAAAATGTTAAGCCTGATTAAATGCTTCCTTTATCAATGCCTTTATCAATGGTGTTCTATTATGGCAAAAGAAAAGTAAAGAACACAAAGAGTAAACAGAGCTGAGTAAACACCAACATCCATGTTATGTATGGTTCTCTGTTTCCTGTGACCAGCCAGTTCAATTTCCTGCCGTGATAGTCAACACCTTGGAACTGTGAGCCCAAATAAACCTTTCTTAGGTTGCTTTTTCAGGTATTTACTCAAAGCAGCAAAAAAAGTAGAATTGGCTGACAAATATCACATAACCTAAAAACATAGTAAGTCTTCAATGTATATTCAAAGTACATATTGCTTTGTATGTACTTCAGAGTGAGGTATAAGATTTACTGTTAAAAGCACTGGTAAGCATTCCTGGCTTACAAAGTTGGATTAGTCTCTTCTGGTAATTTTACAAACCTGCTGAAGGCTTAACACTTATTATCTCAACTCCTTCTGGCAAGTCCAGTTCTTTGCTGTACACCATTTCAGAAGAAAGAGACAACTTGCTGGTACTCTGGAGATTAGCTCTGCAAGCCTGGAATTTCTGTGAAAATGGAGATAGAATCTTCTCTGGAGAAGAGGAATAATGTTCTTCTGGTAGCCAACTAGCTTCTGATATTTTTGTGTCTATTCTTTCATCTATAAAACAAAAAACCAAAACCAAAATCTGGGAGGGACTTCTTTACAAATAAGTATTGTAATTGCACAATTAAAGAACTGAAATATAAAAGAAAACATTGTAGACACATTGGTGACAGAAAGAAAGCAAGCTGTTTTACTTTTGGTATTTTAAATAAACTATAATTATCAGCAGTACATAAAAATGGTTTCCTCAACAATGGGAAGGAAGACAGGTTCAAGAAAAGATAATATGAGGAGTAAGAAGAAGAATGGGGGAAAGGAAGGATATGGTGAATTAACTATATACATACATGAAAGGTAATAATAAACCCATTACTTTGAATAATTAATATATAACATTAATATTAATATTACTTATAAGAACATATATGGTTTGTAAATTGTTTTTCAGTTAAATATATGCAGGATTTTATGAACTATATAATGAAGCAAAAATAAATATCTTAAAGAAAAAAAGAAGGCCTACTTGTATATGTATACTTTATTGAAATGCATTTTCTGTCTAAATATACAAAAAATAAAGTATACTTACCCAGTGACACAGGAATTGACCTTAAGTGTAAATTCCACATGCGTAACAGTGAACGGTTATCTTGAGTACACTCTATCACAACCAGGTAGAACTTTTCAGAAAATCCGTTACCTGAACTGTCTGTTGACATCAGGAATATTTTTCATTAAGACAGATGGACGAGATGGTATACTTAACATCATTAACACATAAATTTGCATTGATTTGAAATTTTATATACATGCTATTGTGTAAATTTCATTTTCAAGATTTAAATTTTAAATGTTGACTTTTAACATTCTTTTTACCTTAAAATTCCTATTATAATCATTGAATGCTTATTTTTTTTTTAACCTTAAAATTCCTATTATAATCATTACTATGGAACTGTTCACAGTGAGATATCATACACAATTACTGAGGGAGACAGAGAAAAACCAACCTCACTGGGTAGTCCTAGTTGGCCTAGAGCTTGCTTGCCATACAAGTCTGATAACATGATGTTCTAGCATACATGTATAACTTCATTTCTCCTTTATTGAGATAGGAGACTTCTCTGGAAGCTAAGATTCCCATTAGCCTAAAGTATGTAATATAATCCATCAGCAGAAAAAACAAGTGAGACCCTATCTAAAAGAGAGAAGGCAAGAGCGGAATAACTAAATGGTGTTTGACCTCAATATGCATGCAGCCTGGCATTCCCACACCTGCATTTACACAAACATGTATATACATGCACAGACCAAAAAAAAAAAAAAATCAAAAACAACAAAAGAGAAAGAAAAGTTCTTGGTTCACACTATACAGTATAAACAGCACAAAAGTTGCTGAAATCAGTAACTAAATACATCTTCCTGAAATTATTACAAAACCAATAGGCCATTATTAGTCTCTCAAAACTGCAAACACATTTACTGAAAGAAAAAGACAATTAAGAAGAACAGAAACAGCAGCAATTCTTTACCAACAATCTAATCCCAGAAGGAAGGATCCAAGAGCAAAAAACAAGTAACACAAAGAACCAAGACGACTTGCCTCCTCCAAAAATTATGAATCCCATATTAATGACCCCTGACTAAAATAATTTACATGAAATTCTATTGTAGAATTCAAAGGATGTTTATGAATAGGGATAAACGAGTCAAGGACTTGAACACTTTCCATGAGAATACAATATCTGCATAAAATAATGAAATTAATAGGAGATACAAAATAAAGATTAAAAAAAATGAGGAGAACCCAAATAAAAGAGATGATAGAAATGGGACACAGAAAGGGTCAAATAAGTAGTTCAGTGGAAAGCATTCAAGAAGAAGGAAGACCAAAGTATGGATGCTTTGGTCCGTCTTAGAAGGGGGAACAAAATACCTTAGAAGGGGGAGGAGATACAGAGACTAAAGGGAAGACCATCTAGAGACCGCCCCACCTGGGAATCCATCCCATATATAATTACTAAACCCAGACACTATTGTGGATGCCAACAAGTGCTTGCTGACAGGAGCCTGATATAGCTGTCTCCTGAGAGGTTTTACCAGTGCCTGACAAATACAGAGGTGAGTGCTCTCAGCCAACCATTGGACTGAGCACAAGGTCCCCAATGGAGGAGCTAGAGAAAGGACTCAAGGAGCTGAAGGGGTTAGGAGGATGGGATACGGTAGTTTTGGAGGGGAAACCGGGAAAGGAGATAATATTTGAAATGTAAATAAAGAAAATGTCTAATTTTTTTAAAAAGATAAAAATTTGAGGAGACCCCAAATAAAAAAGATGATGGAAAACATAATGGGTCAATTAAGAACTATGGAAAGCCTCAAAAACAGAAATGATCATGTGAAGATACGTTATCAGGGTAAAAAGACAAAATGGAAAAATCTGATCCTTTAGACAAATGTACGAACCCAACATGTAAAAACTCTAGAACTCCATGCCATGGCATACCTACACAATACTGAAACACAAGAGAAGAATTACATGTTAAAGGTATTAAAAATGTTTTAAATAAAAACTATAAAAAAAAGTTCCCAAATCTAAGGGGGAAAGACCTTATAGACACAAAAAGAAACACAGAAAAATAAACAGAAAGGACCAGAAAAGAAAGTCCTATGTCATACTATAAGAAACAAACACTGAAACTATATATGCTGCTATGAAAAGAATGGCCAAAATGACATACAAAAGTAGGCCCATCAGAACAACTGCTGACTTCAATCTCAATCAGAAAATCAGAAAGAGCTTTTGGATTGAACTGTTTAAAAGCTTAAAATACCACAATTGTAAACCTGTCCTCATATACAAAACATTCCACTCAAACACCAAAAAAATACATATTCTTCTTAGCACCCCAATGAGATTCACCTAAAACAGATCATATCTCAAACCCAAAATAAGTCTCAACACATGCAGGATAATTCAAACATCTAGCATTTGGTCTGACCACATAAGATAAAGCTAGAAAATTCAAGAGAAAAAATTTGACCTCCTGAAGATTAAGCAGCAAGCTAATGAATGATGAATGGGTCACTGCAAAAATCAAGAAGGAAAGAAAAACTTCCTGAGATTAAATGAAAATGAAAATATAACATAGCCAGTGAAATCAGTGCTAAGATAGGCATTTTAGCTCTCAAGGAAGACTCTAAGAGCCAAAAGTTGGGCAGAACTGTGGCAAAAGAGCATGTTCTGGGCATGACAGGACCTTTGCATTCCTGAACTAACAGGAGCTATGGCTGCCAGTGTAAGATCTGTATATAAGATTATGTCAATCAACATTCTACCATGAATGAGAGGAGGCTTAGAAGCACCCATCCTTATTAAAGAGGGACTGAAAGTTAA
The DNA here is from genome assembly GCA_964023405.1 of Apodemus agrarius. Taxonomy (NCBI): domain Eukaryota; kingdom Metazoa; phylum Chordata; class Mammalia; order Rodentia; family Muridae; genus Apodemus; species Apodemus agrarius. Next base: position 39,674,845 of record OZ030021.1, on the reverse strand, counting down.
CAGATTTTAGGTGAGGGACTATCAGTATTCTTGAAGAGTGTGGCTCCTGGTGGGTCGACCCTTCTACACGAGATTGTCCCCAACCTTTGAGCCTATGAGCTATACAAATTAGACTCAGTTCAAAGAAGAAGAAAAAAAAGGTAAATCTGGAAAGAGTCAAGGGAAATGATGTGGGGAAATATGATAAAAATACATTGTAGAACGAGTTGGGCAGTGTTCCTTCTGTTTCTATTTTGTGGAATAGTTTGAAGAGTGTTGGTGTTAGGTCTTCTTTGAAGGTCTGATAGAATTCTGCACTAAAACCATCTGGTCCCATACTTTTTTTGGTTGGAAGACTTTCTATAACCCCTTCTATTTCTCTAGGAGTTATGGGACTGTTTAGCTGATTGAAGTGATCCTGATTTAATTTTGGTATTTGGTATCTGTCTAGGAAATTGTCCTTTTCCTCCAGATTCTCCAGTTGTGTTGAGTATATTGGCCTGTAGTTCTCCTTCTTGTTGGATCTTTGTGTGGTTTTGGTATCAGTGTAATTGTAGCTTTGTAGAACAAGTTGGATAGTGTTCCTTCTGTTTCTATTTTGTGGAATAATTTGAAGAGTATTGGTGTTAGGTCTTCGTTGAAGGTCTGATAGAATTCTGCACTAAAACCGTCTCGTCCTGTGTTTTTTTTTTTGGTTGGAAGACTTTCTATGACCCCTTCTATTTCTTTAGGGGATAAGGGACTGTTTAGATGATCTATTTGATCCTAATCTAATTTTGGTATTTGGTATCTAGTGTATGTTCTCTCCAGGTTCTTTTTGGAGGCACTCAGGGCTATGTGCACTGCTTTCATTGTGTCCCATAGATTTGGATAGTTTGTACCTTGATTTTCATTGAATTCTAAAAAGTCTTTGATTTCTTTCTTTATTTCTTCCTTGACCAAGGTGTCATTGAGTAGAGTATTGTTCAATTTCCATGTGTATGTGGGCTTTCTGTTGTTTTTCTTGTTATTGAAGACAACTTTTACTCCACAGTGATCTGATAGGAGGCATGGGATTAGTTCTATCTTGTATTTGTTGACATCTGTCTTGTGACCAATTATATGATCGATTTTGGAGAAGGTACCATGCGGTGCTGAGAAAAAGGTATATTCTATTGCTTTGGGATGAAATATTCTATATATATGTTAAATCCAATGGGTCCAAAGCTACAATTACGCTTGATACCAAAACCACACAAAGACCCAACAAAGAAAGAAAACTATAGGCCAATCTCCCTTATGAATATCAATACAAAAATACTAAATAAAATCCTTGCCAACCGAATCCAAGAGCACATCAAAACAATCATTCACCATGATCAAGTAGGATTCATCCCACGGATGCAGGGATGGTTCAATATACGGAAATCCATCAATGTAATCCACTACATAAACAAACTAAAAGAAAAAAAAAAAAAACCACATGGTCATCTCATTAGATGCTGAAAAAGCATTTGACAAAATTCAGCATCCTTTCATGCTAAAAGTCCTAGAAAGAACAGGAATTCAAGGCCCATACCTAAACATAATAAAAGCGATATACAGCAAACCAGTAGCCAACATCAAAATACATGGTGAGAAACTTGAAGCAATCCCACTAAAATCAGGGACTAGACAAGACTGCCCTCTCTCTCCATATCTTTTTTCAATATAGTACTTGAGGTTCTAGCAAGAGCAATTAGACAACATAAGGAAGTCAAAGGGATACAAATTGGAAAGGAAGAAGTCAAACTATCATTATTTGCAGACGATATGATAGTATACTTAAGCGACCCAAAAAATTCCACCAGAAAACTCCTACAGCTGATAAACAACTTCAGCAAAGTGGCTGGTTACAAAATCAACTCAAGCAAATCAGTAGCCTTCCTGTACTCAAAGGACAAGCAGGTTGAAAAAGAAGTTAGGGAAATAACACCCTTCACAATAGCCACAAACAATATAAAGTATCTTGGCATGACTCTAACCAAACAAGTGAAAGATCTGTATGACAAGAACTCCAAGTCTTTGAAGAAAGAAATCGAAGAAGACCTCAGAAGATGGAAAAATAGTTCTTGCTCTTGGATTGGCAGGATCAATATAGTAAAAATGGCCATCTTGCCAAAAGCAATCTACAGATTCAATGCAATCCCCATCAAAATCCCAAATCAATTCTTCATAGATCTAGAAAGAGCAATTCTTAAACCTATCTGGAATAACAAAAAACCCAGGATAGCTAAAACTATTCTCAACAATAAAAGGACTTCTGGGGGAATCAATATCCCTGACCTCAAGCAGTACTACAGAGCAATTGTGTTAAAAACTGCATGGTATTGGTACCACGACAGGCAAGTAGATCAATGGAATAGGATTGAAGACACAGAAATGAACGCACAGACTTATGGTCACTTGATCTTTGATAAAGGAGCCACAACCATCCAGTGGAAAAAAGATAGCCTTTTCAACAAATGGTGCTGGTTCAGCTGGAGGTCAACATGCAGAAGAATGAGAATTGACCCACTCTTATCTCCTTGTACTAAGATCAACTCCAAGTGGATCAAGGACCTCCACATAAAATCAGACACACTGAAACTATTAGAAAAGAAACTGGGGAAGACCCTGGAGGACATGGGCACAGGGGGGAAAGTTCCTGAAAAGAACACCAATAGCTTATGCTCTAAGATCAAGAATTGACAAATGGAACCTCATAAAATTACAAAGTTTCTGTAAGGCAAAGGACACTGTCAGAAGGACAAAATGGTAACCAACAAATTGGGAAAAGATCTTCACCAACCCCACATCTGACAAAGGGCTAATATCCAATATATACAAAGAACTGAAGAAGTTAGACCCAAAGAACCAAATAACCCTATTAAAAAATGGGGTACAGAGCCTAACAAAGAATTTTCACCTGAAGAAATTTGAATAGCTGAGGAGCACCTTAAGAGATGTTCAACATCATTAGTCATCAGGGAAATGCAAATCAAAACAACCCTGAGATTCCACCTCACACCAGTCAGAATGGCTAAGATTAAAAACTCAAGAAACAACAAGTGCTGGTGAGGATGTGGAGAAAGAGGAACACTCCTCCACTGTTGGTGGGATTGCAAAATGGTAAAACCGCTCTGGAAATCAGTCTGGTGGTTCCTCAGAAAATTGGGCATGACACTTCCAGTGAACCCTGTCATACCACTCCTGGGCATATACCCAGAGGATTCCCCTGCACACAATAAAGACACATGCTCCACAATGTTCATAGCAGCCTTATTTATAATAGCCAGAAGTTGGAAGGAGCCCAGATGTCCCTCAAAGGAGGAATGGATACAAAAAGTGTGGTATATCTACACAATGGAATACTACTCAGCAATTAAAATAGTGAATTCATGCAATTTGTAGGGAAATGGTTGGATCTGGAAAACATCACCCTAAGCAAATTAACCCAATCACAAAAGAATACATATGAAATGCAATCACTGATAAGTGGATATTAAAGAGCCCAGAAGCTCTGAATACTCAAGGCACAATTAGCAAGTCAAATGATTCCCAAGAAGAAGGAAGGAGAGGACACTGGTCCCAAAAAGACTGGTTCCAGTTTTTCAGGAGAGTACCAGAATAGAGAAAGGGTTGGGGGGTGATTGGGCAATGGGAGGGGGGAAAAGGACTTATGGGACATATGTTGAGGGGGGAACTGGGAAAGGGAAAATCCTTTGGAATGTAAACAAAGAATATAGAAAATTTAAAAAAAATACATTGTAAACTCTCAAAGTATAAACAATATTATCTTTAAAAAGGTAATTCTAAGAATCTTAAACCTTTCTATATCAGAATAGTAACTCAAAGGGTAAGTCTGAAAATAAATTTTATTAAAAGAAAAGAGAGGATAAGACCAATCATTCTATTTTTGATAATTACAATAAAAACAAAAGAATACCCTGATTATAATAGTATTTGTGAAGTGCTTTTGTTGATAAAACAAAAGATAAAAATATAACTCCATAGGTATTTTCTAGAAAACAATAATAATAAAAGCAATGCCTTTAAAAAGTATAATCAGTAAAAATTCCTTGAGCATTTTAAGAAATACTAGATCATGTATTTGGTTTTAAAGTGGAAAAATTAAAAATAAAAAAATCTTAGAAAATACTAGAAACATAAGCAGCATAGCAAAATTTACTGGAATGAGTAAATTCCTTTGAAAGTTTAGTTTTAATATGTTTATTAAAAATAGGATGCAACCACTTGTAGAGCCATCTCTCATGCAGCAAGGGTTTCCTTTGCCATGGAGTCTAATGGAATTTTCCTTGACTATTTTTTCCATTCATCTTTTTTAGAGAGGATCTCACTAAGTAGCCTTGTCTGAACTGGAACTCACTATGTAAATAGGGCTGACCTCAAACTCTAGCTGCCTCAGATTCACAAGAGCTGAGATTAAATGCATTCTTAATCTCACAAGGCTTTCTATTCTTTTCTTCAAATAGTGGTCCAAGCCTGCACAGGCTTTCCTCAACACTCTGGGTCTCTTTCTTACTTCTCCTCAAGCTGCTCCCCACCCATGCCATGTGGTCCTTGCTTTCTCAGATTCTTTTCTTTTCTTTTCTTTTCTTTTTATTTTTTAGATACTAACTTCCAAAGGCTTGTATTTTTCTCTTCTTCAACCTCCTCCTAGCAGATAACAAGATTTACAGCATGGCTGCTCTATTTGTTTTTCTCTCCATCTCTAATAGAATTTCCTGGGGCTAGGGGGTGGAGTTTGCTCAAGTATGTACAAAATGTGTTGAGGCCAGAGGTTGGTGCTAAACTCTTTCACAAGCAATCTCTTCTTTGTATTTTGACCCAGGTCTCTCTCTCACTTCAACACGTGTCTATCTCTGCAATGTCGGCATTACAAATGTACTGCTGTGTCCAGCTTTTTAAACATGAGTTTATCAACCTCAGAACCTTCATGCTATGTGACAAGCATTTTACTGTCTGAGCCAGTTTACCATCCCTTTATTCCCCTCAGTTTTAACAAATGGACAGGATGTCCAGAACTATAAAACCACATGAAAAAGGTGTACTTTTACTGTTCATGAAAGCTCAGGGAATACCATGAAACATTAACCTGAAACCACAGTAAGAAACTACACCAAGGTTGAAGTGCAGAGTCCTAAGAAATGCTTTTCAGAAGAGAAATGAGAAACAACATACTTGTAAGAAAAAAACCTCAAATAAATAAATAATGTAGTTACTGTTATCTGAGACTTAAAAACTGACTTGACTGACATTGTGTAATTGCCTACTTTGGATTTTAGTCTTCAGAAAAACATTACCCAGTTTGGCCTGTTTCTGTAATTAGACTGATAACCAAGAAATTTTATCTCTATTTTCTCAGTTTTCCTTCATGCAAGATAACAATAAGGTTAGGTGGTAGAATTTAATTAAAAGTTAAGTTTTATTAATAGATATTTATATTAAGACACTGTTTAATAACATTACAATTTTAACTATTCATTTAAATCTACTATTTAGATGGGCTTCTGGAAGGTCAGGTGTTTACATTATTAAAATCAGTAATACATCTATGTAAAGAGCATTCACTCACTCACTCACTCACTCACATGGGAATAATAGACTCCATCTATTGTGTACTTAAAGTAACATGTAACTGAGCTAGGGGTATGGCTCAATCTTAGCTTAACTTGTTTAATCACCAGCTCAGGTCTTGGAAGGAGATAAGGCAGCAGGGGGGAACTAAGAGTAAAGTAACATACAACTGAGGAACAGTCAATTGCTTTGATTTGTGGTGTTTCAGATTTTTTGTTGTTTTTTCAATTTCTTTGTTAAGAGTAAAAAGATAAGCCAGGAGAAGGCCTGTATATCTGTATTCAAGCTATTCAGGAGGCTAAGGCAGGATGATGCCTTGAGCATGGGATTTAAGGCCAGGCTAGGCTACTTAATTAGACCATATAAATATGAATATAAATTCATACACAGAAGAAAAATATAGCAGTATTTATGATAAAAATATCAACCTGAAATACAACTTGAGGTGTATTAGTTCATCTTTATTAACTATATAAGCTCTGTAATACTTCTCATCATATCAAAATTCTTCCTTACCTGAATCCAATAAAATGTTATCTATTCCCAGACGTTTCTTCTCAAGGTTATTCAAAATGAAGTCTTCTTGAAAAACATGAAGTAACTGGGTTTTTCTTCCATGCTTAGGTAAATAAATACAACATAAGTTGATAGACAGATCACTTACTTAATGATAGATAGCAGAAAAATAATACTTACAAGCTTGGTAATAGAATCTAATGCAATAATGCATCCTGGTCTAGCTGTTGATTGCTGACTGACGATGTTAAACACTTCACCAACATATTTCTGTTAAAAAAAAAAAATCTTTAATAAAAAAAACTAAAAACAAAATTTCATTAAAATAAATCATGAACTCAAATAGTATAAATATAGTATCTTTCACTTACAAACAATATTAGATTTTTATCTTAATAGAAATTATACAGAAATGATTCCAATATAGCTCAGTAGGTACACGGGGGAAAAAGGTAACACTTGGTAAGCTTAGGGGGAAATATTTTATATCAACCAAAGTGAAAGACTGTCTTCACCTTCTTAATATGCTATAAGCAATGCTTTTAAAACATCAATTTTTCAGAATATTCTATTTATTCATTTTGTTGTGGTATTGGGAATGAAATCCAAGGCCTAGTAAACATATGTTGTCTCACTGAGCTACATCCACTAAGAGTTTCCATATTAGCCATCATTAGGATAGTTTCTCTACCATAATAACATTCTACTTGAATTTCAAGTAATTTTTTTGTGTTAATGGGACTGGGGATAGAACTCAATATGCAAACCAGGCTGGCTTGGAACTCACAGAAATCTGCCTGTCTCTGCCTCCTGAGTGCTGGGATTGAAGGGATGTGCCACCATGCCTAGACACAGATACTTATATCTTTAGTTCACACTTTGCTTTAAAATCCAAAGGCCACTTTATTGAACCTCTTGGATATCAAACAGACATCTCAAAATGAGTATGTCTAAAGCAAGGCTCTTAAATTCTCCTACCCCTGCAAATCTGCTAGTCCTACATTCTTCCTTATTTCAACCATAGCAATTCTGCTTTATGTTAAGCTTACATAGAATTATGAGTCATTTTTTTTCTCACATCCAAAATCTTGTCCAAACCTAACTATTCACATTCAAACTACATCTAATACTTGACAATTTTTCAGTGTTTCTAACATAATACTCATTACTGTACTTGGTTCCTTAACTTTTCTCCTGGACTAATGTAATAGCTTTTTAAATTAGCCTTCCCAATTTTACTTCTTTGCACAGTGGGACTTCAATCATCATAGTAACCTATTTTGAAAAAAAAAAAACTAAGTCAAATAATTATCACATGAGTATAATTTTCAGTGGTTTCCATGTCATTTTAGGCAAAAGTCCAATAGAATAAAAGGCCTCCTCCAAAGGATCTGACCAGGCTAACTCTGCTTCTCTCTCTGACTTCTCTACTTTATTTATTGTACCATGAACTCTGCAGTGCTCTGTTATATAACTACATGTTTTGGATGCAAGGTCCATGAACAGGCCAGCCTTCTTTCGGGATCACTCTTCCTGTAGCCACATGTCTATCTTATTCAATTCCTTTATGTGTTTTCTATAAAGCTTTCCCTTGAACAGGAACATAAGGGACACTCCCTATTTCTTTTGCAACACTGTTTCTCTCCACAGTGCTTATTAGCTAGTTCACGCCCACCAGGCATATTGCATCACTAGAATGAGCGTTCTAGTATCAGTTCCTGGCTTTTTAAAAATTTCCAGGAGTTAAAACAATGTTTAACAAATAAAAGACCCTCGATAAATGTCTCCTTTTTACTAGTAATATATGTGTGTAACATATATACTCATATGCTTTGCAAAATATTGTATTTTATAAAATTATACTTTAAAAAAACTTCAGAGGACCATGATAAAGCAACAACTCTACTACTTTTACACTCTGGGCATTAAAAACTATCTATTGGTAACTTAGGCTAAAATCACCTAAGCAGGGAGCTTAAGCACAGTCTGCCTCAGGAGACATTAAGCCTAACATGATGGCAAATGCCTATAACAGGAGTGCACAGGAGACAGAAGCAAAAGAAGCTGTGTGTTCAAGGCTAACCTATGTCTAAAAAAATGTTTTTCTTTTCATAAAGTCAAGTAACCAACCCAAACAGAAAAACAAAACAAAACAAAACAAAAACAAAACAAAACCCAGCTAAACACTAGAACTGAAAAATGCAGAAATATTCTCTTAGTGGAGGGCTCAGTAAATACAGACAGTAGGCTTCCACTAGTCAGGCTTAGGAAGAAGTGGGTCTCTAGCATGGTAAAAGTGTTACACTGACATTTCAAAGAATTCCTTGAGCTGCAACCAAGCCAAAGGCTTTTTCTTCTCAAGTTTAAGAAAGTTTTACTCTTATTATTCTAGCTCCTTTTAACTATAGAGGAAACAATAGTTTCTACAGTTGGTAGTCCCCATCTATCTTTGAGTAAAAAAGCATATAACTAGACTTGGGGGAGGGATGGAGGGAGAGGCTGGAACTTGAACTCATGGACCACAGGCTTGTTGACATACATGCTCAACTAGGCTAACTTTCTGCTTTTCTCTTTGCCTACTCTTACTTTATGCACCATGACCTCCTTAGTGTTTTATTACACAACCAATATGTTTGGGTGCAGGATTCTTGAGAACAAAACAACCATAATAATAATGAGCTCAACTCCAGCCTAGAAATAATGAAGGGGCTTAACTTAAAAACACTATACAACTACAAGAAGAATATTAAAAAAAAAAAAAAGGGGGAGTAACAAAATACACTTATCTGTCACAAAGTACAGTCCATAATTCTAGAACAGGTCAAGCAAATACAGGTTAAGTATCTAAGAAGATCATAAAGCTTGTACTCACAGAAATTTCAGGGTTGGAAAGCTCATATAAAAGTTTCTTGGCATCAATAACTGCTTCATATAACCTCAGATATTGTCCATCACTAGCTACAAAGCATGCACTAGGGGAGTTGCAGTATGCACCTAGAAAGTATTTAAAAACATTTAAAATATAACCTTTCAGTAGGTATCTAAAAATCTAAATCACTAAAATGGACATCAGTGTGCTTACCTAGACAGTAACTGGGTATGAGAGTAGGGAGCCATGCCACATTGGAAAAGGCAGAAACATGAAGAGAATTAATCCGGGCTAGTTCAGATACTCCTCCAGAAAAAGATAGTGGTCCAACTGGATCAACCCTCCAAAGAATAAGCTCACTATAAATTGCATTGGGATCTTGAAATGCCATATCAACGTTGCTTTTATTTTGCTGTGTCAAGGAACATTCTTCAATGTTTGCAGTGTCATGAACTTGCTTTTGGTTACCAACATTTGGTGTCCTTAATGCATTATGGTGTGATGTTGTCAGTAATAAAGGTAATACCGAGTGGCAAGCTAAATCATTAAGATGAAATCGATGACCACAATATCTGGATTTGTGAGAAATACTAAGTACTGTCGAAAAAGCAGATTCCTCGGCAAAACTAACCAGCCACTGATTCAAAGAACCATCAGCATGCTTTGAAATCATCATAACATTAGGGGTAAAAATACTTAATTTTAAGTTATTCGATGATTTACTGTGACCAGAGGAGATAAGCATTGATGTGGAACGAGTGAGGCCAGTAGGTTTCTGTTTTCCTTGTTGAATAGCCAAGTCAACGTTCTTGGTACAGGCATACATTACTATGCTTTTACAAAGAGAGTTTGCATCACCTGTGGGGAAAGCTACAGGAATTCTGGAAACAAAGGACACCTAGAATTAAGAAAGTGGGTATTAGAACATATAATTACATAAAAACATGGTAGAAAAAGTCTCCACATAAAAAAGAATTAACTCATCATAAATGATTAACAGTACCTGAACTTGACGAAACATACCAGGCTGGTATTCATCCAGCCAATCTACATGCCAAACTAGTAAAGACCCATCCATGGGATGAATACTGAAAAGCATGTCTGCATTTTTACTCCACTCAGACAGAAGCACTTCAATCTGATGATCGATGGCAGCTGACGATAATGGTGTAAAACTTGAATTTGGTAACATTTTGTCTTCATCCAATTCCTTCTTTTCATGATTTATTTTTAAATCATCACCACCATCATCCATTTCTATAAGCAAGAGTTCATGAACCAATAAAATTATCATTACAAATTAAAACAGAGCTTTCTAAATAAATTCAAAGAGAAAAAACATACTTTTTGTATTAACAAGAAATAAGATCAATGACATTAACTTAGTAATCAGACAGCTAGCAATGCTATGCACATACACAAACATGTATATCTTTACCTCTTTCAAAAAGCCCAGACCCAATGCCCTCTCTTCAACTCCTGGATGATAAATATTGAAAGAGGCAATTACCAATTTTTTGATCAAATTTAAATGAAAAATAAGTAAAAGCTTACAAATTGGCTAGAAAATGAGACCACTTGGATCTGTGATTCTCTCTTGCCAGTGTAATCCGAGGGGAAGTAGTATGTATCAGTTCTAAGCCAAGGCAGAGAGAAAACACTTGTACCATCTCCATGCCCTCTTCCTTCTCCACATCCAAGGGAGGATGAATACAAAGTAGTCTATGCCCCTATATACAAAGCACTGTGATATTAGTGGTACAGCCGTAAGCATAACTGACTTCTTCGTTCATACAGTGTTTCTCAACTCAAATGTACATATAAATCAATTATATTTAAGGTGAAAATTCAAGAAAGTAGTTGTATAGTGTATGAGATAATGTATTTGATGCCATTAATAAATACATAATTCGAGGGCACTGCGGGCGGCCGGCAGCTGGGGCCAGGTGCGTGGACAGAGTCTTTTTTTTTTTTTTTTAACTTATAGAGGCATTGCATTTATTTTGTTTTCTAATCTGTCGGTTTAGTTTTACAAATTAAAAAATTATCATAGGAACATACAATCACCACAAAAAGACTTTTAAAAAAATCAATGATAAATTAAAAGCTTGTAACATGTGTAAACCTAAAATACTAATTTCTATAACTGTAATTAACACTCATTTAAATATTATTCTAAGACTAATCTTGAAAGAGCAGTAATTGCTTCATTATCTCAAGAGATAATATTCTTAATATAATACAATAATATGATAGGTAATTGTATCTTCATGTTAATTAGAATAATTTTAAGAGATGACTTGTTGTTTCTTAGGACCAGTGACACAATAGTCCTTTCTCATAAGGAGCACTTGCCCGTCGCTGAGATGGTGGTGACAGAAACAGGCCGACCATACTCTGATGCTGCTTATATACTGGGACCTTTGCTGTGCCAGGGAGACAGTAAGTATACAGTTTTATTTTTACAATAACACATTCTGGTTATTAGGTAGACTAGTATCCTTATTTTGGTCCCAGAACTGGTAGCAATCTTAGGGCCAGGGTAGAAAAGCATTGTTTTTCATCTTTCTATTGCTATGAGCAAATTCATAAAAATAATTTTAAAAAGAGAAAATGTTTCTCTCAGCACATGGTTTTGGAAGTTTCAACTGACAGCCCCATTGGTTTTGCTCCAATGGGGAGGAACATGTAGTAAAAGCTGCTGAGCCAAGCTGGTGGCCAAGAAGCAAACTGAGAGAGGAAGAGGCCCACAGTCCTCTTCAAGGGTCCATCCCCAGTGACACAGCTTTCTTTCACTGGACACACCTCCTAAAGGTTGCAGTAGCACCAAAGGCTGGCAACTAAGCCTTTAACTTTCAGGCTGCTGGGGAGCATCTAAGATCTAAGGTATACTAAGCTGAGGTGTGAAAGCTTTGGCAGCACTGAAAATTAGTACCCCACTTCACTATTGAGTACCCCCAAAATACAATCTGGGGGATCTGCTTTCAGATCTGGGATCAGGACATTTAAGACTTTAGGTTCTAGAGAAATAACTCAGTAGTAAAGTATTTACCTTGAAAACATGAAGACCTCAGTTCATTTCCCAGAACCCATATAAAAAAGATCATATATGGCAGTACATAATGCTTACACTCTATGCTAAAAAGGCAGAAGCAGGAGAGATCACTGGGGCTTGGTTACCAGCTAGCCTAGACTGGAAGATTCCAGGCCAATGAGAGAGACTGTGTCTCCAAAACAGATGGCACCTAGGGAATGCTACCCGTAGCTATCCTCTGGCCTCCATATGCATGCACATGTGTTCATATACACCCTTATTCATTATTACACATGACATATACATAAACATGCACATATATACATGCACATACATATACTGTTTGAGGGGCTTTGGTGAATAATGTATTTTACATTCTACATTAGGGATGCTCTGCCTATATAAACTTATAGTGAGTAAATTATCTTTATTTGATCCTATTATTTAGTTGGCTGCTTGTTCATTTATTGTTTTCTTCAAGAAAAATCTTTCAGAGAAATATTTTCTAACTTTGTGACTAGAAGAAAGGAATGGACACTAGTGCTGGAAAGGATCAAAGCATCAGTGTAGGGGAATACCAGAACAGGGAAGTGGGAAGGGGTGAATGAGGGAGCAGGTGGAAGGAAAAGGGCATGTGGGACCTTAGGGGGGTGGGGAAACAAAAAAAGGGAAATAAAATGTAAATATAGAATATATCCAATTAAAAAAAATGAGAAAATATGCTAATGCCCACTGTCACATAATGGTGAAGTAGTATTATAGAGGTCTGAGAAAAAGTTTAACCAAATGATCTTATATTACTCAAGTTGTCTTCAAAGTATAAGTGCGATAAACAAAAACTTCCCAAGCGTGGACAGAGTCTTAGTCTAACATCGACTACCCCGTCAGGCTCTTGCCTGTACCCAGAGCCAGAGCAGCTGGGGGCGGAAGGTCTGTGCACCGACAGCTCGGCTTTCGCCTACCGCTGGGGTCCAGATTGATCAGCTTGCAGAAGAGTGCGCCATCTTGCCTCGGGGCACTGCGGGAGGCTGGCAGCTAGGGCCAAGTGTGTGGACAGAGTCTTAGGCTAACATCAACTGCCCCGTCAGGCTCTTGCCTGCACCCAGAGCCAGAGCAGCTCGGCAGCAAGAGGTCTGTGCACTGACAGCTCAGCGGTGCACCCAGAGACAGATCAGCTCAGCGGGCAGTCTCTGCGCCAACCTGGGCGGGCACCAACTTACTCGGGGGTCTGTGCCTGGAGTACAGCCTGAGGCCAACATCTTGCCTCAGGACACCACGGATGGCTAACCCTGTTCGCTGGGACTAGAGCCCTGTGGACTGGGACCCAGAATTGAACCCACACATCTATGGCCAATTGATCTTTGACAAAGGAGCTGAAAACATCCAGTGGAAAAAAGATAGCCTTTTCAACAAATGGTGCTGGCTCAACTGGAGGTCAACATGCAGAAGAATGAGAATTGATCCACTCTTATCTCCTTGTACTAAGCTCAACTCCAAGTGGATCAAGGACCTCCACATTAAACCAGACACACTAAAATTAATAGAAAAGAAACTGGGGAAGACCCTTGAGGGCATTGGCTCAGGGGGAAAATTCCTGAACAGAACACCAATAGCTTATGCTCTAAGATCAAGAATCGACAAATGGGACCTCATAAAATTACAAAGTTTCTGTAAGACAAAAGACACCGTCAAAAGGACAAATCGGCAACCAACAAATTGGGAAAAAATCTTCACCAACCCTTCATCCGACAGAGGGCTAATATCCAATATATACAAAGAACTCAAGAGGTTAGACCCCAGAAAACCAAATAACCCTATCCAAAAATGGGGTACAGAGCTAAACAAAGACTTTTCACCTGAAGAAATCTGGATGGCTGAGAAACACCTTAAAAAATGTTCAACATCATTAGTCATTAGAGAAATGCAAATCAAAACAACCCTGAGATTTCACCTCACACCAGTCAGAATGGCTAAGATTAAAAACTCAGGAGATATCAGGTGTTGGCGAGGATTTGGAGAAAGAGGAACACTCCTCCACTGCTGGTGGGACTGCAAGCTGGTACAACCACTCTGGAAATCAGTCTGGCAGTTCCTCAGAAAACTGGACATGATACTTCCGGAGGACCCAGCCATACCACTCCTGGGCATATACCCAGAAGATTCCCCAGCATGCAATAAGGATACATGTTCCACTATGTTCATAGCAGCCTTATTTATAATAGCCAGAAGCTGGAAAGAACCCAGATGTCCCCCAATGGAAGAATGGATACAGAAAATGTGGTATATATACACAATGGAGTACAGCCATTAGAAACAATGAATTCATGAACTTCTTAGAGAAATGGATGGAGCTGGAGAACATCATACTAAGTGAGGTAACCCAGTCTCAAAAGAATACCCATGGTATGCACTCACTAATAAGTGGATATTGGCCTAAACTCTTAGGACACCAAAGACACAATCCACATATCAAATGATATCCGACAAGAAGGAAGGAGTGGACACTGGTGGTGGAAAGGATCCAAACATCAGTGTAGGGGAATACCAGAACAGGGAAGTGGGAAGGGGTGCATGGGGGAACACACGGAAGGAAAAGGGCATGTGGGACCTTTGGGGTGCAGGGAACCAGAAAAAGGGAAACGAAATGTAAATATAGAATATATCCAATAAAAAATGTTGAAGATAAAAAAATAAATCATAAAGTCTCAAGAACTATAGGCTGACAAATCCAAAAGAATAGAAAGCTCTGGGAAAAAAAAAAAAGTGATGTGAGCAAGATTATCTATACCCAGTTATCATAAGCTAGTCCCCATTTATAGTACACCATAATGACCTTGGGAAATTATTTCTTACAATAAATAGTTTTACCCTCGTAAAACTACTTATTTTGGACTGTAATTTAAAATTTCATTCTACTTAACTCTTTACCTTCATCAGATTTTACATCTGCCTGAATAGAGTCTTCTCCACTGGCCTCAGATGAGGGCTGTTCAAAACTTTTTCTAAGTTGCTGTAAGAAGACTTCCATGGACAAAGTAAAATGCAACTCTTTATTGTTTAACCAGTGTACCACAAAAGGTCCACACTTCTCTTCATTTTCACTTAAACTCAAAGAGGTAATAGATGGAAGAAGTGGGATATCTATAAAGAAAAACAAATGAAAAAAATTAAAATTTTGAACCTCTATAACATAGTATACACAATTTCTATTTTCATTATTGACATTATACTTACCTTTTGTTTGAGAAAAATTTATCTAGTTTTAAATTTTACTTAAAAGTTATTTTACAACAAGAAATTGGAAACAGCCTAGATGTCTATCAACTGATAAATGCATAACAAAAATGTGGTACACTTATACAACAGAATATTATTCAGCAGTTTAATAAAATAAATTTTCAGGTAAATGGATAAAGCTAGAAAAATATGCTGAGTGGGGTAATCCAGACCCCAAAGGGTAAACATTACATGTTTTTCTCAAATATGTGGATGTTAGCATTAAGGTTTTTGACATATGTGTTATAATCAAGTAACCACAGACATTAGAAACTAGTAAGGAACCTGGGGAAGAAAAAAGGAAGGGGAAATAAAATATAGAAGATACTTGGATAGGTTAAGCGCTCTAAGCATAAGAGGAGGCAGAAAGATTTTAAGAGCCAAAGATAAAGGATAACACCAAAGAAAGTGTCTTCCAGACACAACAGGATTGATGCTCATATGAACACAGACTGTGGCAGCACATACAAGATCTGCAACATTCAAGGCAGATGGGGTCCCAGTCCTGAGAGTGGGGGAAAACAGACACAAAGTCCAAGCTCAAACAGTTACTTAGTGGCCTGTAGAGGGAAAATCAGTTTTCTACAAGGGAATGAATGCCATTGGATATATCAGGTACATACCAGAGTGTGCCCCATACCCAGACATAACTGGCCAACACTAAACAGACTCCATGATCAAGTTTTTGTTTTGGTACTTTTGTCTTATTGTTTTTTTTCTGTTTTGGAGAGGAAGTGGAGTGAGCATAACACAAACAAAATTCAATACTAGGAAGGCTCTTAAGGAATTTGGAAGGAGGGAAAAACAGGATCAAAATATATTTTCTGAAAAAAATTAAATAAAACAAAAAATATCTCAGCATTGTTTTTATGTAAGTATTCAGTTATGTATACTGAGATACAAATCCAATCAGTTGCTACAAAGACAGTCTCAACAGAGTAAAAGAAAATTCAAGTCTATCATGTTAATGAAATCTGAATCATGTTGCTATCAATAGAACTATAAAGGCCACAATAAACTTAAAATACAAGTCTCCAAATTAAGTGTTTTCCATGATAAAAGAACTTTAAAAATCAATAGAATTACCTGTTTGATTTATCTATAGCTAAGACAAAAATAGAAACAATACTAGAAGAGATAAAGGGTAACTGAAAGAACATTTCCCTTGATTTTACTATCAGAGGCAAGTTCTAGTGTATCCAATCCATGAGTTCCTATTTATACCTATACAGTATTTTATTTAATTATGTATTTTACATCTGATTACAGACTTCAAGAGAACAGGATGACAGCTATTTAAAGTGTCATGTTCCCTCCAATTTTTAACACTATTTCTAATTTCTACACTGGTATAGAGTAAGCAACTAACTGAAAGCCCCAAACAGCTGAATTGTCAATTTCACTGTTCCTGGGTAGAGCATGGAAGTGAAATGGCACTTCTACAAGAAGTTATGGAAAAGGCTTTCTCATCTTTGGATTATACAATTTCAAATGAGATTACAATGCCCTTAACTGACAATAGGTATTACAACTCTTAAGTACATAAGAGAAGAAATATTGCTGGCTTTTAGCAAGATATTCTAACTAAAGAAAACTCAACCTTTGGTACATTATTATCCACCTCAAGGAACATAATGTAATTTTTCTAACAAACTTTCATAGAAGATTTAAGAACTAGAAATGAGATTCAACAATATTTTGCTTTGACATGTTGTCTTAATCACTGTTCTACTGCTATTAAGAGACACCATGACAAGGAAACTTTTTTTGTTTGTTTGTTTTTTGGATTTGGTTTTTTCTAGACAGGGTTTCTCTGTATAGCCCTGGTTGTCCTGGAACTAACTCTGTAGACCAGGCTGGCCTCAAACTCAGAAATCCTCCTGCCTCTGCCTCCCAGAGTGCTGGGATTACAGGCGTGCGCCGCCACCACCCAGCCGGACAAGGAAACTTTTATAAAAGAAGCATTTAATTGGGGCTTGCTTACAGTTTCAGAGGTTAGTGCATTATTATTTTGGTGGGGAGCATGGTGTCATGCAGGTTCAGGGGTAGCTGAGAGTTCTACATTCTGTTCTGTAGGCAGAGAGTTAGCCTGACATGGTCTTTTCAAACCTCAAAGCCCATGCCCAGTGAAGCACTTCCTTTAACAGGGACATTCCTAATTCTAATACTTTCAAATAGTGCCACTCCCTGGTGACTAGGTATTGAAATATGAAACTGTGGGAGCCATTCTTATTCAAACCACCACAGTTTTCCTAGGTGATCTATATTTTAAAGAAAGTTTTAAGAAAGACCCCAGCATACTAGAGATGACTGTATCATAAGATGACCACTAAGAACAGCAGCAGCAGCAGCAGCAGAAGCAGAAGCAGAAGCAGCAGCAGCAATAAAGTAGAGTCAACTGGAACCCAGAGTGCTCCACAGTGCAGAGCTAGACAAGAGACCCAAGCTCTTTGGAGGAGCCCAGAAGACATGTGGATCCCAGAAACTGGAACAAGAAGCTGTGATGCTGAAGTTGGCTTAGAGACCCCGTGATGTTAGAGATACCAGAGCTGTGGATACATGACAAGGATTGCAGCTAACAGGGAGTGGAACCAACCTAAGAGACAGAATTTGTTATACTCA
The DNA here is from genome assembly GCA_964023405.1 of Apodemus agrarius. Taxonomy (NCBI): domain Eukaryota; kingdom Metazoa; phylum Chordata; class Mammalia; order Rodentia; family Muridae; genus Apodemus; species Apodemus agrarius. Next base: position 39,656,951 of record OZ030021.1, on the reverse strand, counting down.
GCAAAGGTGAAAGGGGTTGGACATCCAGTCGCCATCTGCCCCCAGGAGCCAAGGCTCTTCCACATCCCTCAGTACACAGGTCCCGCCAGGAGAGAGCTGGTCTCCCACTAATGCTCTCACTCCCAGACCCAGAGATGAGATCTCCACTTTCTCTCCAATAACTGTCCGAAGCGGGACCAGTCAGGAGCGCACAGGGCACAGGAACAGTGGAGCAGTTGGGACAATATCCTTTCAGTCTCCATCTGCACCTAGGAGCTGGGGCTATTCCTTAGCCCTCTGAACACAGGTCCTGCCAGAAGAGAGCTGGTCTCCAAGGAGTGCTGGCACAGGCTTACAAGCACACAGGAGGGACAAGCACTAACCAGAGACAGTAAGAGCAACTAACACCAGAGATAACCAGATGGCAAGAGGCAAGCACAAGAACATTACCAACAGAAACCAAAGCTACTTGGTTCATCAGAACCCAGTTCTCCTACCACACCAAGTTTTAGAATCCCCAACACACTGGAAAAGCAGGATTTGGATTTAAAATCACATCTCATGATGCTGATAGAGGACTTTAAGGACATAAATAACTCCCTTAAGGAAATACAGGAGAACACAGGTAAGCAGGTAGAAGCCCTTAAAGAGGAAACACAAAAATCCCTTAAAGAATTATAGAACACAAATAAACAGGTAAAGGAAATGAACAAAACCATCCAGTATCTAAAAATGGAAATAGAAACAGTAAGGAAATCACAAAGGAAGACAGCCCTGGAGATAGAAAACCTAGGAAAGAGATCAGGAGTCATACATGCAAACATCACCAATAGAATACAAGAAATAGAAGAGAGAATCTCAGGTACAGAAGATAACACAGCAAACATTAACACAATAGTCACAGAAACTGCAAAATGCAAAAATCTCCTTACCAAAACCATGTAGGAAATCCAGGACACAATGAGAAGGACAAATCTAAGGATAATATGTATAAAAGAGAACAAAGATTCCCAGCTTAAAAGCCAGTAAATATCTTCAACAAAATTACAGAAGAGAACATCCCTAACCTAAAGAAAGAGATGCCCATGAACACACAAGAAGTCTATAGAACTCCAAATAGATTGGACTAGAAAAGAAATTTCTTTTGTTACATAACACAGTCAAAAGACCAAACTCACAAAACAAAGAAAGAATGTTAAAAATTAGTAAGGGGAAAAGGTCAAGTAACATATAAAGGCAGTCCTATCAGAATTACACCAGACTTCTTGCCAGAGACAATAAAAGCCAGAAAATCTGGGGAGGTGTCATATAGATACTAAAAGAACATAATGGAAAAAAAAGCCCAGGACCAGATGGGTTTAGTGCAGACCTCTCTCTATCAGACCTTCAAAAAAGACCTAATACCAATACTTTTCAAATGATTCCAGAAAATAGAAACAGAAGGAACACTACCTAATTCATTCTATGAAGCCACAATTACTCTGATACCTAACCCACACAAAGACTCAACAAAGAAAGAGAACTTCAGACCAATTTCCCTTATGAATATCAATGGAAAAATACTCAATAAAATTCTCGCAAACTGAATCCAAGAGCAAATCAAAATGATTATCCATCATGATCAAGTAGGCTTCATCCCAGGGATACAGGGATGGTTCAATATACAGAAATCCATAGATATGGATAATCCACTAGATAGCTACTAGATAATCCACTAGATAAATTCAAAAGAAAAAAAAAACCACATGATCATTTCATTAGATGCTGAGAAAGCATTTAACAAAATTCAATAGGCCTTCATGATTAAGTCTTGGAAAGATCAGGAATTCAAGGCCCACACCTAAACAAAGCAAAAGCAATATACAGCAAACCAGTAGCTAACATCAAACTAAATGGAGAGAAACTTGAAGAAATCAGGGACCAGACAAGGCTGCCCTCTCTCCCTACCTATTTAATATGGTACTCGAAGTCCTAGCCAGAGCAATTAGACAAGAAAAGGAAGTCAAAGGGATACAAATTTAAAAGGAAGAAGTCAAAATATAACAATTTGCAGGTGATATGATAGTATACATAAGTGACCCCAAAAATTCCGCTAGAGAACTCCTGAACTCCTAAACCTGATAAACAACTTCAACAGAGTGGCCGGATACGAAATTAACTCAAACAAATCAGTGGCCTTCCTCTATTCATAGGCTAAGAAAGAAATAAGGAAAACCTAAAGAAATGTTCAACATCCTTAATCATCAGGGGAAACAACCCTGAGATTACACCTCACACCAGTCAGAATGGCTAAGATCAAAAACTCAGGGGACAGCAGATGCTGGTGAGGACTTGGAGAAAAAGGAACACTCCTCCATTGCTGATGGGATTGCAGGCTGGTAAAACCATTCTGGAAATCAGTTTGGCAGTTCCTCAGAAAACTGGACATAGCACTAATGGAGGACACAGCTATACCACCCCTGGGCATATACCCAGAGGATTCCCCAGCATGTAATAAGGACACATGCTCCACTATGGTCATAGCAGCCCTATTTATAATAGCCAGAAGCTGGAAAGAACCCAGATGTCCCTCAATGGAGGAATGGATACAGAAAATATGGTACATTTATACAATGGAATACTACTCAGCTATTAAAAACAATGAATTCATGAAATTCTTAGGCAAATGGATGGAACTAGAAAATATCACCTGAGTGAGGTAACCCAATCACAAAAGAACACACGTGGTAAGTACTCTCTGATAAGTGGATATTAACACAGAAGCTTGGAATACCCAAGACACAATTCACAAACCACATGGAGCTCAAGAAGAAGGAAAACCAAAATGTGGTCCTTCTTAGAAGGGGAATCAAAATACCCATAAGAGGAGATACAGAGACAAAGTGTGGAGCAGAGACTGTAGGGAAGGCCATCCATAGACTGTCCCACCTGGGGTTCTATCCCATATACAATCATCAAACCCAGACACTACTGTGGATGCCAACAAGTGCCTACTGACAGGAGCCTGATATAACTGTCTCCTGAGAGGCTCTGGCAGTGCCTGACAAATACAGAGGTGAATGCTCATAGCCAATCACTGGACTGAGCACAGGGTCCCCAAAGGAGGACCTAGAGAAAGGACCCAAGGAGCTGAAGGGGTTTGCAGCCACATAGGAGGAACAAGAATATAAACCAACCAGAGCTCCCAGGGACTAAACTACCAACCAAAGAGTACACATGGAGGGACCTACAGCTTCAGCCACATTTGTAGCAGACGATGGCCTTGTTGGAAATCAATGAGAGGAGAGGCTCATGGTCCTGTGAAGGCTCGATGCTCCAATATAGGGGAATGCCAGGACAGGGAATTGGGAGTGAGTGGGTTGGTGAGCAGGGGAAAAGTGGGATGGGATGGTTTTCAAAGGGGAAACCAGAAAAGGGGATAACATTTGAAATGTAAATAAAGAAAATATCTAATAATAAAAAAAAGTTACACGCAAAAAAAAAAAAAAAAAAAAAAAAAGTTGGGACATCGTATATGGAGACACAGCGTTTGGAGTTTGCCCCACTGTTTGCTGGTCTTGTGTTGGTCCAGAATTTTCCCCACTATAAAATTTTGGAATGGTAATGTATATCTTGTGATGGTGGTATGTGATCTGCTTTTGACTTTGATTTTGTAGGGGATTATAGTTAAGACATTGCTGAAGTCCTAGAAGAGACTTTGGACATTTAACATTGTTGAGACTGTTATAGACTATGAAACTTTTGAAGGTGGGATAAATGTTATTTTGTATTATGCTATGGGTAGGTATGATGCCCCCCATACACTCATGTGTTTGAATAAGCCTGTGGGAGCCAGGGATTGGAATGTGGAGATTTGAATACACCTGGCCCATGGAGAGTGACACTATTAGTAGGTATGGCCTTTTTGAAGGAAATGAGTCATTGTGGGGGTGGGTTTTGAGGTCCTATGTTGAAGCTCCACCCAGTATGGAAGAGCCAGTCCTCTTCCTGATTTTCTTAAGATCAAAATGCAGAACTCTCATTCCTCCAACACCATGTCTGCCTGCATGCCAACATGCTTCTTGCCATAGTGATAATGGACTCAACCTCTGAAAGTGTAAACCAGCCCCAGTTAAATGTTGTCCTTTATAAAAATAAAAGTTTTAGTTCTCCTTATTGGAAGCTTGTCAAGGAGATGCCACACTCAAGTGCATAGCTCTTCTCTCAATAATCTCTTAGACTTTTTTCTTTAAAGTGAGAATTTGGGCTTTCTTTATTCTTGATTCCAGAAGTGCTGCAAATCAAGGCAAGGGCCTCATTCATGTTAGAAAATCACTTTACCATTGAGCTATACTGCAATCTAATACTATCCTTTACACTACAGGAACCTTCAAAATTATGCCACTGACTTTATAGGTAACTCATTGATAAGCACTGTCAATATTATGTATTCAATAAAGATTTGATCTTTCTCACATCTAAGTAATTTTTTAATAAATATGATCCAATATTCAGATATATTTTTATTGGCTCATGGATACTTTTACAGCTAAGATTACAGTCAACCAAATAAATCAAAATATTTCTATGCTTTGACTTAGCAGAGCTCACTCTGGTAGACAGAATTATATTCAAGTAATTAACTGATAATTCCACTGCTATAGTTCCTTGAAACTGCAATAATACAGTTTCAGCTCCATGGAAATTAGTTCTGCTTAATTGATGTTTAAGAATATTCTGTAATATCGAGGCCAGCTTTGGCTGTATAACAAGAGTGTCTAAATACAGGAAAGCAGGGGAGAGTAAAGAGAAAAGATGAGAAAAGAGAAGAAGGGACTATATTCTACCAGATATAAAAAAAAAAAAACTTTGTTGTTCTAGAGGATGGGACTACAGTGTAAAGGTCAAAGGAGTCACTTATTTCCCACCTTTACATATAGGTGGTATTCATTATGTGCAAGTATCACCTTTTTATAAAAAAGAAACACTTTGAGATGCTACTTTAAATGCATCATTTGATTTTTTATTTACTGAAGTGGCCCCTGATTTTTTATTTACTGAAGTGATAAGTTCTTAATTCCCTAAATTCGCAGGTATCCAGATGGTATGTTAGTTAATTACCTGTGGCTGGGTTGATGCTGGCTGCAATATGAAAGTGACAAAGTGCATTGGCATGCAGTGGCGTGTTCCTGTGGACATGGTGAGGATCCTGCTGATGAGGCAGATAGCCAGTATGTGCTACAAGAGCAAGTGATCTACTCCGACCTCTACGGAAAGGTCTCAGATTTGCCTGTATAAATAAAAACAAAATAAGATGGCTGCTATATAATGATTGTCAGAATGAATAAAAATGCAATTTTATATAATTATACACGTAAAAAAATACTTCTCTGCTTTTTTACATATCAAATTTGAATCATGAAGAATAAGTATCTGGTCTACGCTTTTCACATTTGCATTTCAACATCTAAAACCAATTTACAGAACTTAAAAGTAAAAATAAAAATAAAAATAAACAATCAAATAAACCGAAAAACCAGTAAGATGGGCATAGTGGTGGACACTTGAATCTATGAACCTGGGAGAAAGGTAGGAAGAGCTCTGACTGAGTTCTAAGCTAGCCTGGTCTATACAATGAGGCAGCAAATGCTAAATAATGAAGCCTTTTTTCCAAAAATAAGTACCAACAAAAATCTGTCTGCTTGTTGTCTTTGCCCGCAACTTGCTCCCTGTAACTATGAATGATATTAACATGATATACTAAGTTATCCAATTTCTTTAAAAGCATCATTTTTCATAGAGATCATTTTATATGATCTCATGTGGTATCCAATTCAAACACTGCTATTTTAATATTTCATTGCATGAAATAACTTATATAGATACTAACTAAGGTTACTAAACTAGTAAGAAGCAGAGTAGAACATAGATCCCTCGGCTAACACTTTTTGTTATGTGATTAATATACAAAGTCACTGAATATGCCATACAGCTTAATTATATTCTTTGCCATCACCTCTGTGACTTCCAGTCCAGCCTGGTCTATATAATGAGTTCCAGAACACCTAGAGAGCTATATACTGAGACCCTATTCAAACACCAAAAGAGAGAAAGATTTTTTTCTATACTATATCAGTTTAAGTTTCAAAAACAAATCATTTTCAAGCCACTTCATGTTTTAATACTAAGAAAGTAAGAAGCCAGGTGTGGTGGTGCATGTCTTTAATCCCAGCACTCAGTAGGCAGAGGCAGAAGCAGGAGGATCTCCTGATTTAAGCTAGCCTGGTCTACAGAGAGAATGCCAGGACAGCCAAGGCTACACAGAGAAACCCTGTCTATGAAACAAACAAAAAGTAAAACCAATTTAAAAAAAAAAAAAAACAATTTAAAAAAAAAAAAGAGGAAATACTGAGTCAGTATTTCTATTTTATTTTCAAACAAAAATGGTTTTTCAAGGATGACTAGCATCAGACTGAGATCACTGGAGCTACAATATAAGACTCTGTTTCAAAAGAGCAAAATTTGTTCTATATTCAATTAGCCCAAAAAATAAAAGTTGAGTTTTACCATCAATGCTTGTAAAATAAAGAAGTGTTCTGGTGGGACCAACGATAACAAACAGTACAGAGAATATAAAAAACAAATCTACCTTATGCACCGAGAGAAATTATATTTTTATAGTCAAATCTTTGAATTCTCAGATTTTATATTTGCTAAGTCAATTGTTACCATCATTTTGTAACTGGTTAAGCTATGATTAATCTCATAATTAAAGATAGCTTATAAGTTACCAAAAAATACTTAAATGTATTTTCTTTAGTTAGATAAAAGAACATTTCTGAAATTGTTTTCCTAAGATATACTACTTCTTCTTATAATACTGTTGTCTAACTAAAAAGAAAAAAATACACTGTATTCAAAGGTTTTAAAATCTGTAGGAAACACATAATATAATAAAAACACTTACTTCTAGAGCACTTTGAACTCGGTCTTTACTGGAAGCATTTCTCTTGAAGTTATTTGTTAAACTAACTGGTTCACACCAGTGGTTGCAGTCACTTCCATACAGCAAGCAATCATTTGGTAAAAATGTTTCTACCCAAAGACGACATACATTATCTTTACAGCAAGTCAATAGCACATTACATACAGAAGCCCTGAGGAATAGAAATATTTTTAGAGACAATACTAATTACATAACACATCATACACACTCTGCAGTGTTTCTGCATTCACTCTTTTAAACATATAACTAATAGCAACAAGGGAGACATGTTCAGCAGTCAGATGGCAACTCCTCTTGAGGATGAAGGTTTGATTCCCAGTCCTTTTAGTCCCAGTTCCAGGGAACTCAACACCCTCTGATTTCCAAGGGCACTGTTATACATGAAAATAAAACAACCACACGTATAAAAGCTTTAAAAAAAAGTGAAGAGAACATGTATATATTGATGTCACAACAGACAATGTTTATCAACCTATTCCTTCTATCTAGAAGAAAATTGTTTTTGTTATAATATGAAGATTTTATTACATCTAAAGAGCAATGACTTGGATCAAGCCATAATTTCTCAGTTAACAAGCACAAAACAAAGTTCCTAATAAAACTTTATTTTTTCAGTGAATGACCATTATTTTTAACTATTTCTTAATGTTCCAGTTCTACTTCCTGCAGTCATTAAAGAACTGAAGTAAGCAAATAGCATACTTTTCATCTCCAGGCCTACTGAGCCCCAGGAGAGGCAAAAGAATTCATGACAGAACTGAGCAAACCATATCTATCCTTAGCAATTCTGGACTTTTCAGTTATTGCCTTTATGACATCCTCAAAATAAAAAGTACATACAGCTATTACTAACAAAGAAATCTTCTATCAGGTAATTTAGCAAATGAAAGGAAGAAAGGAGGAGGGAAAGAAGGAGGGATAAATATAAAGAGAGAGAGGGGCAGTAAAGTCAAACAGAAAGGAGAAAAGCTGAGAGGAATGAAATACACTATTCTACAGCAACATCCCTTTGTGATTAAAAAGAACCAGCTCCACAAAAGAAAAAGGAAGCAAAATCAAGTTTATCTTGGATTATTCCGTCAACTTCAACCTCCCCAGGGCATTCTGTCACCTCTCCCATGTAGCTCTCACTCACCGGTCTATTCCTTTGCATCCCTCCTCTCTGTAACTTCTTTCCTTTCTCTGCTGTGACACTATTCTCTCAGCTTCTCTGGGCCATGCTCTGTTTTCATCTCCCCTCCATCTGCTCCTCACCTCTCCTTCTACAATGCCCTCTTTTGATTTCTTCCAGAAGCTTTTGCTTCTCACTCCTCATCACTCTACACTCATCTATCCCTTGCATTTCCCCTTCCTTTCTTCTATCCCTTGCCTATACTTATTTCCTCCCTGTAATGTATTCACATATATACAGACCATAGCAATAAAATTAAAAGCAAATTTAACATAAAAATAAATCAAAAGAATAACAAAAGTTCATATTGCCAATGAATAACTAGCAGAGAAGAAATGCTTACAAAGGAAGAGCAGCAGGCAGTAACTGAAGGGTGGACTACGTGGCAATCAGATGAAGCAAAAGAATTTAAGAGAAACAAACAAGTCAAGAGAGGTGCCAACTGAGGATGTGGAGAAAGAGGAACACTCCTCCACTGCTGGTGGGAATGCAAGCTGGTACAACCACTCTGGAAATCAGTATGGCGGTTCCTCAGAAAACTGGACATGATACTTCCGGAGGACCCAGCCATACCACTCCTGGGAATATACCCAGAAGATTCACCAGCATGCAATAAGGATACATGCTCCACTATGTTCATAGCAGCCTTATATATAATAGCCAGAAGCCGGAAAGAACCCAGATGTCCCTCAACAGAGGAATGGATAAAAAAAATGTGGTATATATACACAATGGAGTACTATTCAGCCATTAGAAACAATGAATTCATGAAATTCTTAGAGATGGAGCTGGAGAACATCATACTAAGTGAGGTGACCCAGTCTCAAAAGAATACCCATGGTATGCAGTCACTGGTAAGTGGATATTAGCCTAGAATCTTGGAACACCAAAGACATAAATCACATACCAAGTGATGTCTGACAAGAAGAAAGGAGTGGACAGTGGTGCTAGAATGGACCAAAGCATCATTGTGGGGGAGTACAAGAACAGGGAGGTGGGAGGGGGTGGATGAGGGAGCAGGGGGAGGGAAAAGGGCATGTGGGACCTTTGGGGGTGGGGAACCAGAAAAAGGGAAATGAATTGTAAATATAGAATATATCTAATAAAAAAAAGTAAAAAAAAAATTATAAAAAAGAGAGAGAGAGAGAGAGAGAGAGAGAGAGAGAGAGAGAGAGAGGTGGCAACTCAAAAGCCACAAAGTGCAATGATCTTAATACATGTATATGGCTTCACGTGACTCCTCAGGATCTCTATAGTCAATATGAAAAACTGGCAGGTAATATACAAAGGGTAAAGAAAAACTGCATTTCTTTGTCAGTATCTCCCTTGCTCCCTTCTTAGTGAAAATGTCCTCTAAATACTTCCTACTAATAGACTGGAGCTCCCCTTCTTCACTTCTTTTACAATGTTTACTAAGACTGTCATCTATCAGAGTGTTTCCCAACCTTCCTAATGCTACAACCATTTAATACACCTCCTCATATTGTAGTGACCCCAACAATAAAATTATTTTCATTGCTACTTCATAACTGCAATTTTGCAACTGTTATGAGTCATAATATAAATATCTGTATTTTCCGATGGTCTTAAGCAACCCCTGTAGAAGGGTCATTTGCTCCCCCTCCTCAGAGGGATCATAATCCACAGGTTGAGAACCACTAGTTTATCATATTGATATGGAGTCCATAAAGCATACGAAAACAAACAACAATAGATTCAGTCTCACAGAAAGCAACCCTATGATAGATTACATGTCTCCAACATTTGTCCTACTCTACTAATGAAACAAGAAATTAAGATGGTTTTGTAACTTGTTATCTCCAGCCACTTTTGGAGGTTCCTGGAGGAAATCAGCAAACCTTCCAACCTGACCTATATTCATCACTTTTTAAATAGTAAAGAATATGTTCACTACACAAACATGACTACTGTTCTTTCTCAATTCATGCATTCAAGTTGTTTTTAAAGATAAAGTTTCATGTATCCCAGGCTGACCACAAATGTTCTCTATACAGCAAGAATTACTTTGAGTCTATGATCCTCTTGCTTCTACTTCTTAAGGATATATACTCTTAAGTTTGATGGTCAAAGCCACATTAAAAAGGGGGGGGAGAGAGAGGGAGGGAGGGAGGGAGGGAGAGAGAGAGAGAGAGAGAGAGAGAGAGAGAGAGAGAGAGAGAGAATATGAATGAGAATAATTCAATAAAGTGGCCCAAAGGTAGGAGAGTAACTATTACTTCGTTGTTATTTGCAGGAACCCCTAAATGTCCCATTTTTATGCGTCTGCCATCTGCTTCAGTCTTCACTGTGATCAGTTCTATCAAAAATTTAAGCTAAGTCAGTCCACAAAATATCAGGAATGCATAAGTCTGTTTAGTAGTTTGATGGCTAGAGTATATTCAGGCTGGAGAGATGGCTCAGAGGTTAAGAGCATTGACTACTCTTCAAAAGGTCCTGAGTTCAATTCCCAGCAACCACATACTGGCTCACAACAATCTGTAATGAGATCTGATGCCCTCTCTTTTGGTATCTGAAGACAGCTATAGTGTACTCATAAATATAATATAAATAAATCTTTTAAAAAATGAATACATTCACTTATTATATAGTGGAAGAAATTAGTTTCTATAAAATAGTACTCTTCAGATGGGTTTAAAAGACAAATTTGTAATCAAGCTGGAATAATAAGAATTAACATACACAATGAGATCATTTTTATTTACAACACATTTTAAAATATGTAGGCAAGAGAACTAGAACTTAAGTGAATCTGAGATAGGGTTCCTTCCGCTGGCAAGACAGATGACTCAGATCACTCTCTCTTAGCTTGAAGACTCTGCCACAAAATAAGAACAGAAGCAGTACTTTTCCTGGCTTCTTTTCTACACTAAACTTGGACTGGAGGGCTAGGATACGGACAACAACTCCTGTTGGTCCAAAGGAGCAAAATAGAGTTGACAAATGATGTGGGTACATCACCACAGTTCTACTTGAACATCTCTTGATGCTGAATGCTGAAACTCAACAGAACCAAAAAGGTGAGATATACAACTAAATCTGTAGATATACATACTAAATCTATGTAAATACTTACTGAAAGAACACATAAAATTGTTATGTATGTTTTTCAAGGACTACAGAAACAGGAAAAAAATACTAACCAACATGTTTTTGAGCTTGTATGAGTTAAATTGAGCTTCTATGGGCTAAACTAATACCCAACTCAAGGCAACAAAATTTAAAGAATTAACTCTATTTTCCTCAAAGTCCTTTCAATAAAGGGTATTTTGTTTTTTACTTTGTTTTTAAAAAAGGATACCAGAGGATTCAACTATAAGTACAAATGAGGATGCTAACTGTCCAAAAAAGTCTACACAAACAGCAATCTGTATAATATATACAATGGAACATGAAACGAGGAAAAGAAAACTATATAGAACCGCATGACAATGACATCTGATATGGAAATAAATTATCTTGGTCTCAAATTCTCTTTGAGGCTCTTATGCTAAGCATTAATCATACTTGGCCCATATCCAGACACGTGCAGCCTGGCACAATCGACTGTTACCCTAATCTTTAAAGATTCAAAGTAAGAAAACCAGTTAAAACTAGAGATATTCTCTAATACACAGTGAAAACACTGACCTCGGCATATATTTGCTTGTTTTACGCCAGGAAAATCCATTTACAGCTCGTGGATGGGCCAAATACACAAAAGAAAAGTCAATTTCTCCTTGGGACTGTTTTTCAGAATTTTTATCTGGAGAGGTAACAGCTGGTCGCCAGTTTTCTACATTATACCATACCTTTAAAAGACAGTCATCCTAAGGAGAAAAACCAAAAAGCATCCAGTGACCATAGAACCACAAACATTATTCAGGAAAAATGAAATTAGTTTTTTCCCCCCTCTCAGAAGCCAAAAATTCAAGTAAGAGTAAAATACTAGCAAGCACGGATGGCACACCCTTCTAACCCGGGAAGAGGCAGAAAGAGAGTTGTCTGTGAGTTACATGGTGAGCTTCGGGCCTGCCACAGTAACACAGTAAAACCATGTCTTAAAACAAAACCAAAACAAGCAAACAGAAAGAAAGCAATACTACACTAAATTATAGACAATGCAGATGACTGAGATAGCAAAGCAATTCATGAATTATTTTTAAGAAAATATTGAAAATGAAAATCATTTAATAACTAATATTGAAACACTACTTTATTTAGGGCATTTCTAAAAAACCTGACAGCCTGGAACCCACATGGTAAAAGAAAACCAACTCTGGCATACAGGCAAGACAGACACAGCCACACACACCCATATACAAACACACAAGATGTTAAAAATCAAGTATTGTATATATGCCCATTCTCATTTGTACTTAACTTGGGAAATAAAGAGAAAAACTACAAAGAAATTAGTATTAAGCTCCATTTTTGAACTTCAATCAGAATAAACATCTCCACCTCGCTCCTTAAAAAACAAGAACAATTTCAAGGTATGGTGGTACATTCCTTTAATCCCAGTACTAGGTACAGGCAGAAGTATCTCTTTGAGTTTAAGGATATCCTGGTCTACAGACTATGTTGTAACCAAGGTTCACAATGAGAACTTGTCTCAAAAAAACTACTAAATTAGTAAATAACTAAAGCTTTATGGGGTCTTAAGAATATCTCATCCTGTTTCCAGAAGGCTTTGTGCCAAGGGAACAATAATTTTAGACAAGTGGTTTAGAATCTGCTTTGTAAAGCAGTAATTGAAAATAAAATAATTTCAAGAAAATATTAAATGAACCAACAATAACAAAATTATGTGCAAAAACACAAACACACAAACAAAAAAACTGTTCCCCAATTTCCCTCTAATAATAAGCCTTTTATAAAGTCTGATATTCTAAACCAAGTCAGACATATACTTTAACTAAAAGGTATAAACTAGCTTTTGCTCACTGATTACAGCCAGCATGCAGGGCACTCAGCCTGCCATCTCCTACCCACTGCTTTAAATTAACACTATGGTTAAGGACCTCTAAATCTAGGTTGTTTCCATCTATGGTTTTATACATTATACTTAGACATTTTTCTATCTAATTTTTATAGAAATTAAGATTATTAAGATAAGTAAATAAAGGAATAAGTAAGTTAATATTTGTAAGGTTCAAAAATAAATTACAGGAAGCTGGAGATAGTTCAACAGAGTGCATGCTCAAAAAGCAAGAGGACCTGAGTTTGACTCTATAGGGCCCATTTAAAAGAGTCAGGTGCTACCACGCTTGCCTGTAACACTGGTATTGAGGAGGCAGAGACAGGAGGCTTTCTGGACAGCCACTCTAATCCACAATGACATCCAGTATCAGTAAAAAACTGTCTCAAGAGAAAAAACAAAAAAACAAAAAAACCAAGGTGGAGATTGATCATGAAAGACACTTCTTGATTTCTGGCCTTTATTCTGTGTGCACAAACCTGCATATTTAGTGTGCGCATGTGCACACACATGCATGTACACATGTGTATACACACATACACACAAACACCAGACACACAATATTTTCAAAATTTACCTTTCCAGCAGTGGCAAAAAATTCTCCATCTGGTGAAAATTTCATTAGGTGGACCTGGGAAGCAGTTCTGTAAATTAAAAAGGTAGAGTTAACCACCAAGGAAACTAGGCTCAAAATAACTAGTATTTTCCAAATTAAACTCCAGCAATTTCTCATGATTACAGAATTTTGGGTAACAGGTTCACACTCACTTTTCCCCTTATGAGATGGGTCTTGCTCTGCGGCTCAGGTTGGTTAAACACCAGGTTAAGCAGGCCTGTTTCTAACACAGCTGAAAATGCAGAGTGCCACTAGTGACTATAAAGGTTCACACGAGGTTTTTGTTTTGCTGCTGAGAAATTTTGTTTTTTTTTTCCCCCCTTTTTTGGTGTTGGGGATGAACTCAAGGGCTTGTATATGCTATGTATATGCTTTACTAGAGACTTTCCCCTCTCCTGACTTTTAACTTTTACAATATCCCAAAAACGAAGTAGTTACTAAGAGAAACTTTAAATATAAATTTCAAAGTCATGCCAATGCAGAAAACACCTAGCATTCAAAGGGTAGAATTAAGAATAATGCAAATTTGAAACCAGCTTGGCCTATACTGTGACTACTTCAGGTAAGTCAGGGCTGTAATGGTGAGGCACTGTCTCAAAAACCATTTTTAAAATTTTCCCTAAATTTTACCCACCCAAGTAATAATTGTTAAAAACAAAACAAAACGAAAAAACAAAAACAAAAAACCTTGACAAGTTAAACATCCAAGTAATAGCAAATTCCCTCTAAATATGAGAGAATGGCTTCAGTTTTCAATCTGGATACCTAATTTCCAGAGCCATGTATTTCTAATACTCCAATATATATATATATATATATATATATATATATATATATATATATATATATTTAGACAACGATGTTTTTAAGTGAATTTTGCCTTCATCTGGGATAACATTTACTTAATGAAATATTTTATGTATGCTAATAAGAATTTAACAGAAAAATGGGGGGGGTGATTGGGGAACGGGTAGAGGGAAGAAGACTTATGGGACATATGGTGAGGGGGGAACTGGGAAAGGGGAAAGCCTTTGGAATGTAAACAAAAAATATAGAAAATAAAGAAAAAATAAGAATTTAAATAATCATGAAATCAACTACTCAGCTTCGCCTACCTACTTGATACATATTTGCCTTTTCTCCTCAAAGTAATTTTGATTCATTATTTCATATAGCCTTCCCTTCTTAAAACTCAGCTAGCATTATCATCACTTTCCTTTCTTCATTCAAATTCACACTTAGATGTATCTGTGCCAAACTGATGAGCAAAGCATGTCAAAATAGACTTTTTCCTTCTTTTAGGTGCAGTGCTGGGATAAAACCTGAGCTTAATGTCTGTGCTAGCCAAGTATTAGACCACTGAACTCTATCCATCCCCAGCCCAACTAGGGGAATTCTGCCACAATTTTTTTTCCAATATAAGTAATCTCTCCTATCTCCCCTATATTATATTTACATATAATATAGATTTAAAAACTTAATGAATGAAAAGAAAGTGGAATCATTAACACCACAGCATTCTTCCTCAGACAAACACCTGCCAACATATCAGCACATAGATTTTCACCATCCCCTCTCATTCTCTTTCAACAGAAGAGAAGTAGGAAGATGGGTTGGACAGGAGGCCATATTTATAGTTTACATTGTAACAACATTTACTTATTTTAAAATGTAACCATTTTCTGCATCTAGGTGCAAAGAAGTGTTTGTGTGTCTAAGTATACAGACCTACATCATTATTTCATTGGCTTATGGTTTTCCATGGAAGGTCATAATGATTTGAAATACTTACTGGTTCACTACTATATTCTCAATTTTGCTGCAATTGATGCAATGGGGGGGGGGAGGGGGATAAGCAAGCAAACATTCATGCTCTCACCAGGAGTTCTAGTTTGTTTTCTAACATATCAAATATCATAGTAAAAAGCAACTTAAGGAATGGGTTCATCTCATCTTACAGCTTACTGTCTGTCATGAAGGGAAGTCAGAGCAGAAATTCAAGGCAGGAACCTGGAGGCAGAAACTAAGCAGAGACCATGGAGGAATGCTACTTACTAGCTTGCTCCTCCTGCTTTATCTGCTTTCTTCTATACCTTAGAGGCTACCTGCCTAGGGACAGTACCACCTACAGTGGCCAGGGCCCTCCCACATCAATTATCAATTAAGAAATGCCCCACAGTCTTACCTTTTTTAAAGGGAATTCTGATGGAAGGATTTATTCAATTGAAGTTCCCTTTACTGGGATAACTAGCTTGTGTCAAGTTGACAAAAACCCAGGCAACACAAGTATTCTAGCTCGTTATCACCTTATTGTTTTTAGGCAGAATCTCTCATTGAACTTAGAGCTTGTCTTTCAGCTAGACTTGCTGACCAGTCAACAAGTCCTTGGGTCCACGTCCTTCTGCACCCTACCACACACCCATTATGTAAGTGTGCTATGATGTCTGTCTTTTATATGAATGTAGGGATTCTAAATTCAGTTCCTCATACATGCAAAGCAAACATTTACGCGGCTTAGCCATCTCCCCAGCTTGCTCACTCATTTTTACTAATCTGGTCAATCTTTGGGATATTCCTAAACTAAATTATAAACCTATGCCGTGAACAGTTAGTTGTACATGCCTGCCATCCCAGCACTGTAGCTTACAGCTGACTTGTTCCTCCCAGGAGTCTACCATGAGCTTATATCATCACCCGCTGTTATTATTTCCCACTCCCAGGTATGGCCTACAAAAGGGCTGCTCTTCACCCCATCCCCCCCACTTTTGTCCTGTCCTCATTTTTTTTTTTTTTGTTTTTTTTTTTGTTTTTTTTTTTGTTTTTTCAAGACAGGGTTTCTCTGTGTAGTCCTGGCTGTCCTGGAACTCACTCTGTAGTTCAGGCTGGCCTTGAACTCAGAAATCCGCCTGCCTCTGCCTCCCAAGTGCTGGGATTACAGGCGTGCACCACCACGCCCGGCGCCTTCTGTCCTCATGGCTCTGCTCCCTTTAGTCTGCCTCTACCTCTTCCCCAGGTCCTCACTCTTCTCCCTTCCCCCAAATAAACTTCCCATATACCAGGTTTGAGACTTGGCGTGATTTCTCAGGGGGTACCTTGGCATGGGCCATCCATGTTCACCCCACCCACTGCTACATTATATATAGTTCATAGCAAGCACTTAGGAGACTGGGACAGTAGGGTTGTGAGTTCAGGGCCAACATATCAAGACCCTTGCCTTTTCTTAAAGCAACAACTACTCCTTTTAAAAGCAAAGCAAAACTCAGTATTCCTATTCAATCCCTCATAAGTTTACTGATTCCTTCACAGTAAACAATAAAGACAAAGGCACCTGGGCATGGTGGTGTTTGAATGATAATGGCCCCCATGTTTGAATATTTGGTCACCAGTTGGTAGAACGGATTGTGAAGGATTAGGAGGTGTGATCTTTTATAAATTGCCTTGGGCATGTTGTTTTGTCACTACAACAGTAACTAGGACAGCAGTAATGCTAATATTTCCAGTTACTGGGGAGACTGAGGCTGGAGGATTGGCCTGAGCAACATTCCCAAATGACTCATGGTGATGTATGCACAATCCCCTTCTATCATTCTGGGCCCTGCTCATATCACTCTAGCCACAAGTTAACACTCAGACACGGGGACTTTGTCCTCGATGACACTCATTTCTCTCAGGTTCATTCTCTCATGTGACCTTCAGCTCTCTTTCACTTACCTTGCTTACTTTTGTCTTCAAAGCTCTTATTCATCTAAAAAATGTCTTCAGTGTTTTAAGCACATCACTGATAAGGAATGCGATCAAAACTAAACTTTTGAGATGCACTCCAGTCATCTCAAGCTTCAGTTACTGTTCTCAGGCTTTTCTACTTGCTTAATAAGAAACAGTATCAAATCAATAGTTATCACGCCTATCCTAAGTTACTATTGCATTCTCTGAACTTTTTGGATACACCTATAGGAAAGGATAAGCACAGGATTCCCCGCCCCCCACTTCAATAACTTCAAAACAAATAGCAAGACAAAGGCATGGTGGTCACAATAGCTCAAAGTTCACATATTGATCTACAAATATGAGGCAGAGAGAATACAAAAGTAAAGCCCCATCTTTCTAAAAAAAATTATTTTTGCAAAATTCTATTCTCTCTCCATATATTAATGTATTTATACCTATGACACTTCTGCAAATTTAGTATATAAATCTGCCTTTAGTATATACAAGTCTGTCATTTGGTATCTGATAACACTCTACTACCACTATTGATCTATTCGTTTTTTAACTAATCTTACTTTTAAAAGAATGTGTTAACTCCAGAACTGTACCTATTTCCCCTCAAGTTTTTATTTATTAAAGAAATGTTTTATTTGAATAGTCAAACCTATTAATTTCCCCTCTCTTTCACTTTATAGCTTTGGTGTTATATTTAGAAAATCAATTTTCCCTACTTCCAATTTCCCTACTTCCCTACACCATTTTTCTTGTCCAATAGCAACATGACATAAATGACTAACAGGTGTGTGGACACCTTGGAAGACTCAGTCCTTTCCTTCTACCACATGGGTTTAGGGACTGAACTTAGGTGTCAGCCTCTGTCATAAGCATCTATGGAGTAAGCCATTTCACTGACAACCTATGTATTTATTGTAACCTTTGGCCCTAACATCTGTTCACAGTGACTAGACTAAAAAAACTCACATATACAACCAACTTATAAAATAGGAAAAATAAATAAATAAAGGACAGGTTGACCAGTTAAACTGTCTAGTCAATTACTTACTTGCAATGCCAAATGCACACCCAATCTCCAAAGTTCAGATCTACTTTATCTGAATTTTCATCTTCAGTTTGCTTTCTTGAGTTAATATTACACCAAAGCTGTAAACAGCTGGAACCAGTTAAAAGACGATTACCTAAAGAAATACACATATATATGAATAGCATTTATTTTGTAAGTTGTTAACACTGAGTTAAGATATATACTCGATAATTTCTTAGAATACTATAAAGTACAATAGAGTACCTAAAGAGAAACTGCAAAAGAATAATTTGGAATTGGCTAGATGGCTCACTGGGTAAATGCATTTGCTTACAAGTCCTAAGACCTGAGTTCTATTCCCATAATCTTCATAATGGGAAGATAGAACCAACTCCTCCAAGCTGTCCTCTGATCCCCATATATGAATCATAGCATGTACACACCCATACATATGTACACATAAATAAGAAATGTAATCTTGATACATATATATATGTTTTAATATATATTTAATATATGTATATTAAAAACAAAAGAATAAGTTAAGAGCTTGAATCTGTCAACATCCTTCTATAGGAGGGAATGATCCCATGAAATTTGTAGCCTTCCCTTGAGGATTATAACCAGAAAATGGTAGCTGGGTAGGAGTCAATGAGGAACCACCCCTGCCTGCCTAGATACAGATTTTCATTCCTGAGAGAGAAAAGACACTTTATTTTGTGTTACAGTCACTGGGAGAGAGCCCATACTCCTGGAAATAATCTCTCACTCAGTATGCTGTATGAAACCCTAATAAAATGCAATGAGGAAGGAAGGAAAGAAGGAAGAAGGGAGCAAGGGAGGGAGGAAGGGAATAAGAAGGGAGGTGGGACTAAAGTAGGGAAGGGGAATGGAGGATGAAGAGAAGAAGAAGAGAAAGGGGGAGTGCGAAGAAAAGGAAGGAAACAAAAAGAGTGAAAAAAGTGTTAGTCTAGGAAAAAAAGCACAAACTTTAGGAAAGAAATTTAGAAATCCATGTATCTAACTCATTTGCTTAGCCATGAAAATTGGATCTAGTTGGACAATCTTTGAACTTCAGTTTTCTTATAAATTCAGAGCTTTTTAGAGTTATAAGGATTAACTGAAACTTGTACAAAGTCTGTACAAGGACACCTGCAAAATAATTTTCATACACCTTAGAAGAAGAATGTGGTTGTCTTATCTTTTGAATACCTGGACTCCTACCTTCTTTTGAACAGAGAATGAAACAACAACAGAACAATCCTCTGGATAAGGAAAGGCCAGGCTTTAGGAGTATTTGTAGCTTAAACTTTCACTTTCAATTTTTAACAGTCATGTAATTACACTATTCTACTGTAGAGACTACATGAAAGACAGATCACATGAAAAACAAAGATAATACACTATAAACTTAGCCAAAGGCCCATGAATGCAAAGTCCTTCTTGGATCCTCTACATGCTACTTAAAGTAATAATACACAGATAAGAGACACACATCCCAAAAAATCCCTACAGCAATTCTGACCCACAAAACATAAGTAGAAAAATTAATGTTGCTTTATGCTATAAAATACTTATTTTTATTTTGTATGTACATTTCTGTCTGTCTGTCTGTGTACATCCTTTAGTATGGAGTTACAGATGGTTGTAAGCCACCATGTGGGTACTAGGAATAGAACTGGGATCATCTGGAAGAACAACCAGTTCTCTTAACTGGTAGCCATCTCTCTAGCCTCTCCACCCCTAAGTCATATATTTCTTAATCCAAACACATAGTATAATACAGAATCTTGTCTCAGAATTAATTTTATATATTCTGCCCTAATTGTCAAAAGTCAGGTCAATGAACTCTTGTCAATGAAATCTTATTTTCCAGAGAGAAGTATCTTTTCCCAAAAGTAATAGGTATTCTGTATATCATTTATCATGTCCTATCATTTACCAGAGCTTGTATTTGCCTTCATTTTAGTATAAATTATAAAAGAGCACAATTTGTCTTATTTATTTTTGTACTCATCATTGTCACACAGATAAAATACAGAAGAGTAATAAAATTAACTAGTTAAATGACATTTGTTCCAGTTATTCTTGTTAATTTCCTTACCTGCGGGATCCCAGTTTATATTATGTGCTATTGAGTCCAGAAAAAATTGGCCACTTTTCTGCCACTGATTATAAAATTCCTAAAATCAGAAAAAAGTTACTTAGCTAATTATGATTAGCATTTTTTTAATCAAATGAACAAGTCACATTTGCTGTGCTCATAATAATGCACTTGTTTTTTAGGAACAAAACTATTAAATCAGGAGAAATATGAGTTACATCAGCACTTCCCAACTTGTGGGTCACAACCATCAGAAAACACATATTTCAGTTTGTCTTTGGAACTAAGACACTGCTCAGTAGTAAAACTACAGCTATGAAGTAGCAACAAAAATGATTTTATGGATAGGTATCACCATAACATAAAGAACTGTATTAAAGGTTCATGGCATTAGGAAGGTTGAGAACCACTGAATTAGATAATAAAGACTATTTTAAAAAAGACTATTCAGACTGCCTGCTGCTGGGGTCTAAAAGTCTATTCTTAGTATAAATAACCAATAAACATATATTTTATACCAAACATTGCATACATTATTTGTATTTTATTAAAGTCTAAAATTTAACTTTAAGAATATATATAAGATCAACTAATTTAAATATCCTCAATCTTTCATCTCTAAGATACATTACTTCCTTAATATGAGACTTTCCCACTTTTTCAACCTTTTATTTGAACCTACAAATCAGTAAAATAAAAATTCATGTGTCGCTATATACAGATATTAAAACTGGGGGACTCATTACCACTTTTAAGAAAGAATTCCTGCAAATTGTCCTCTGGCTTCCATAGGTGGGCTCCTCCCAGTTAAATAAATGTAATAAATACTTTAAAAGTACAGGTTAGTACTGTCGATTATTTAATGCAGCAGTAAAAACCTCTCACACTGGATAAACTAGATAACCCACAGATGCTAACAGAAATCAGAGAGAATTCTGGGAGCTCTTCATGAAACTGCATGCTGATGAGTGCTCAATATAATGGCACTTGCCTGAAAACACAGACTTTCATAGGCCAAGACAAGACAATTGAGAGTTCAGAGCTAATCTGGACTATCAGTAAGTTCTGTGCTTGTCTTGTGCTGCATGGCAAGATTCTGTTTCAAGAAGAGCAATAAAGTGTAAGGGGGATGGGACAGAGAAAAGATAATTTATAAGATAGTACTAACTGAAGTAAAAGCACTTCAGAAGTTATATAAGGTTATTTCTACCATTAAAATACCACTTAATTCTCTATATTTCTGATCTTTAATATATCATCCTTATAATAACTCTATTAAGAATGAACAAATCCCAGTTAATTTCAGAGTTGAGCAAAGAGGATCATAAGGCAGTCTCTAATTAAATCACATAAGAGCCCAGTTTGGTGGTACACGCCTTTAATCGCAGCACTCCTGATGGAGAGCAGACAGATCTGAGTTCAAGCCCCAGCCTAATCTACATAGTGAGTTCCAGGACAGCCAGGGCTAAACAGAGAAACCCTGTCTGGGGAAAAAAAATAAGTTCACATAAGTAAATGCAAAAGAAACAGACAGCAATCCTACAATTTCTAATCCTATCCCTCCACTTCCCTATGCTGACGCTTTCATGTGGCTTAGGAATCACTGGCTTAATCTTCACAGTGACTACGAAGGCACGGAGAAGAGAGTTACTTGTCTGTTATATTCAAGAGCACTGAAACACATGAAATCTAAGTATATACTCCAAATACTTATAAACTATTAGTTAACAAATTTTCTAATTTCTTATATACTTTCCTTATAAAGAACAGCATTTATTCATCTGACAGCAACTATATTACATAATATAATAAAGCAAAAAAGAAAGCCCTAGAAATCTTTTAATACTGAAAACAAATCATGTAACTGTAAGAACAATAAACATATGAAAAGGCAGAAAAAGAGTGCTGTATAGACCAAATAAGAAGGTGCTGACAGCTAAACAAGGTGTTTGACAGCAATAAAGTAACTTCAAAACTTTAAGTTATTTTCTATTATCAAATAAAACTGTTAGAAGGAAAACAAAACACTTTGATATTTTGTTGACAAAATTTCATCTAATTCAATTCTAATAAAAATTAAATTATATTTTAATATGAAAATTGAACTTAAAATGTATCTTCAATTATAGCCGATAACTTATACTAGTTAAAAGTATGGTCATTTTGATTCCTTTATACTAGACCTATTTCAATTACTAAAATAAAATAATAAATTACTCACCAAATTTTTCCCTTTTTTTGGCAGACTGACTGGTTCAAAAACAGAGATAACGTTTCCATAGGATGCTGCAATCTTTTGAAAAGAAAAACAAATATAAATTTAAAATACTTATAGATCAAAAGAACAAATGAAATAACTATTGCAGTTACATTTAAAATATGCAAATACAGGATTTCACCTATCTGTAGGTACTTAAGAATGTCCATCTGGCAGACATCACATGGTATTAGAATCCCAGCACTGCTACCTTTTTTATATATACTCAGAGACTTCTCTATCTGCATTTAGACTACACATAACATTATCTTTTGAATAGTCCTTTGGTCAAGAAATGAAAAGAACAATCATAAAACACTTAGCATATAATAAATAATGTACACTATAACGACAACTATTTTCCTCACAGAGGAAGCATGCAAACACAATCTTTGCCAAATACAAAATCTGACATAATTTTAAAATGAGTTTCAAGGTTATCTAGCTTTGGAGTTCATAATTCTCCCCAAAAATAATTTAACTCCATAAAAATAAAACAAGACCTATTCTTTATAAATACATTGAGTATAATTCTTAAAATTTTGTTTTTTTAATTTCTTCCTTTTTCCTTTTTTATTTTGTGAAGGTCAGGGACACATAATTTGAACCCAGTTTCTGTGCAAGTATCCTGCTAATGAGCTACATATTTAAGTCCTTCTTAAATCTACTCTTTAAGTCAACAACTACAATAGTTTGAATGAACCTATCAAAATATCAGAAATCAACTAGACATGATGGCATAAACCTGTCATCCCAGAATTAAGAATAATAAGGGAAAAGAATCAAAGATCAGCTTCAGATACACAGTTAAGACCCTATCTCAAAAACAAAACAAAAATTAAACCAAACAGATAACAAATAAGTAAATAAATAAAGGCAAGCAGCTGTGCTTGGTAGAGGCAGGCTGGTATCTGGGAGTTCAAGGCCAATCTGGTCTACACAGTTCCAAGCCAGCCAGATTTAAAAAAAAAAGAAAAAAAAGAGAAAAAAGTAGAGATAAATAAAAGAACAATGTGTTCTAATGGAAAGAAAGAGATGAGGATATTACATATACAAAAATTCAAAACAAGTATATTAAATGAACTGAATAAATGAAACTGAATTAAATGAACTTATAAAATAAACAAATCAGCTGCACTGTGTTGAGCTAGGAAATACTGTGCTCTAAGTATATGTTGGTTTTGAAAATGTAATTATTCATTCTATTTTAAAATGAAGGCATATTATTAAGTTATAAAGATTAAAAGAAACAACACATATTTACAGGTGACTCATGACCAACTTATTTAGAAGTGTTCTTTGTAACAGAATGATGAACACAAGACTAAAAGATAGGTCTGAGACATATTATACAATGATTTGTGCCAGTGTGAACAATTTGAAGTTTTCGAAAATAATAAGAAGCTTTGAAGCTGAAAAACAGCAAGAAATATAGTTACCATTTCTCAGAATAATTTGGTGGTTATACAAAGAAAAAAATGTTAATGATAAATGTTGCTGATGGCAAGTAGTATTTTCTTTCTTAAAGACAGCCAGAAGTACCTTAGCACTAGATCCTAAAATTTTTCTTCCTAATACTTTTTTGTTTTGGGGTTTGTTTTTTTTTGTTTGTTTGTTTGTTTTTTTGAGATAGGGTTTCTCTGTGTAGCCCTGGCTGTCCTGGAACTCACTGTAGACCAGGCTGGCCTCGAACTCAGAAATCCGCCTGCCTCTGCCTCCCAAGTGCTGGGATTACAGGCGTGGGCCACCTCGCCCAGCCTCTTCCCAATACTTTACAGACCTACTCACCTATCCTTAATCAACCCTGTGGTCCCCTATTTCTAGGAGGTCACCAGATGAATGTCAAACTTAGTGCACATACAAGATGGGCTCAGCATGCAGCACAGAACTCCTGAACTCAAGAAACCCTCCTGCTTAGGTCTCCTGAGGAACTGGGACTACAGATATGTGCCATCCTGCCTGGCTTCCTGAGACTAAGAAATGCTTTGACCATAGCATTTACTTGTTAATAAAAAAAAACTTGTCTTTTATTAGTTTGATCATAAAACCAAATTACTTCCTCCTAATCTAGATAACTGTACAATTCAGTGAATCGTCACAAAAACCTTTCACTGGAAGCTATCACATTTCCAACATTACTTAGCTCCATGAATCTGAATCATATTTAAGTAAGTTTTTAATAATAACAAAAGATTACAGAACTACAGAGCTAGAAGAGCTCTGAAAAAAAAAAAACTCACAATTTTAGAATCCTAAAAAGAACATGTTAAGGTCTAAACAAGAGGCAGATATATGAGAGATATTTGCAACTACACTGAAAAGAGCTATAAGGTGACAAAAGACAACAGTAGTACAACAAATGGATAAAGACTGAAACAGAAACAACTCTTATCAAAAGTATAAAGGATCTAACATGGTGATGTTGCCTTTAATCCCAGCACTAAGGAGGCAAAGGCAGACAGATCTGTGAGCTCAAAGCCACCTGTTCTACAAAGCAAGTTCCAAGTTAGGCAGATCCTGTCTCAAAAATCAATAAACAGGCCTAATCAGCTATACTTATTCAGTGCTACTTTAAGGTCTGTGTGTTGCCTAGTATGACTCCTAGCAGGATACTCCACACAGGTATAAACTGATCAACAAGAACTATGCTGTTTTGTAGTTGTTGTTATTTTTTCTATTTATTTATTGAATTATTTCAAATTACTATTTTTACTTTTCATATACAGAGCCCTGTCAGTTTTTAATTCCATATTTTAGTATATGTACCTTTTCTATGTTTTCCAGAAGTTACTAGAATAAATATCTACCACAAATAATGACAACCAAATGATTTGTCTTTTGATAATAATGCTATTTCTTTCCATTTTAAGGAAGCTAACATCTCGGGAGATTTTAGTTTTATATTAATTCTGTATTCTAATGCTGAAACAATAAGCTTTAGGTTTATTTATAGATAGTAAGTATTATGTTTCTATCTCAATTGGTAAAGATTATACTACATCTTAAAAATTACACAAAAACGGAGTTCGTAACTGGGTATGATGGTTTATGCCTATAATCTCAACATTCAAGAGACTGCAGACTCAACATGTAGGACTGCAGTAAGTTCAAGGCAAGCTTGGGCTGTGATTTCTAGGATAAGCTAGGTTTCAGTATGACCTTGTCTCAAAGATCAAAACCAGGTAAAGAGATGGCTCAGTGATTAAGAGTACTTGCTACTTTTGTAAAGGACCTAGGTCTGCTTCCCAGAATTCAGGTCAGGCAGCTGTGAAGTCCAGATCCAGGTGATCCAAACTCTCTTCTGACACACATGATTGCACCCCACCACGACCCACAGAGTCTGCATAAATACACTCAGGCATACACATAAAATAAATATTTTAAAACAACAACAAACCACCACCAGAAATCCTGACATTCTCCAAAATTCATCTTGGAGAGCCAAAGAAATATATAGGTTTGTCCTTAGAAAGGAGGTCTTAATCCAAATAGGAGATAGATATTTCAGAGATTATTCTGACAAAAATCTGCATGTTACCACAAGATTACAAACCTTGCCTTGTTGCATTGAACAGTCTACACATCCCACTTGAATATTTCCATGCTTGGCGCCTGGGATGATCTGTAATCTTTCAAAATTACTTCCCAGTATTACAATGTCACATCCAGATGCATAGGCCTAAAAAGGTAAAATAAAAATGATAGACATTTCAAAAATATGTACAAAACTGGCATTACACATTGTTTAAAACATATAAATTGTAACTGCTTCTGAAACAGCCTTTGTTAGAACTATTTTCTTTCCTTCCTTTATATAACTCAGCTACAAATCAACCCCATCTGATTCATCATATGCATTTCTTTCATCTTCATTGAATGTCCTCATCCCTGTTTGTAACAAAATCATCTGTCTCTTGTCTTACTGTTAACAATCCAATTGCTTAAATCCTGTCTCTGCTTTCAAATCAAAAAATGACTTTTAAAGATGTTTACTGAATCAAGTTATAATCACTGCTTAAATTTTAGTTTCCTACTACACTTGCAATAAAGTCCCCAACTCCTTCCTTACCATGACAGAAGCCTACATGATTATCCTTCTATAAATCCATCTCAGCACTTCTGACTGTTTCCTTTCTTCTCCTTTCATTGCTCTTCCTTCTGTTTTTTTTCCATTTAAAATCAAACATTTCTAACACTATACAATCCAAAGATGCATAATCTGAATGATCTTCTATCTCTTAAGACCACCTGACCATAACGTGCTTAGTCTTTAGAGCAGTAGACTCCATCTCAGGCTCTCTTTTTCTTATTTGTTCTCATGTATTTACTGCTCCCTATCTCACTAGTTGTTCGGAAATGCAATGACAAAGAATGTCAGAAATAAAGAACTAGGCTACAGTTTAAAAATAAAAACATCGGGGCCAGGTGGTGGTGACACATGCATTTTAATCCCAGCACTTGGGAGGCAGAGGCAGGCTCTCTGTGAGCTTGAGGCCAGTTTGATCAACATAGTGAGTTCCAGGCCAGTCAGGACTATATAAAAAGCACTTGACTCAAAAATTTACTAATTAATTACAGGAGGAACAGCTATTCTCACTAGAGTTCTTACTCTAAGGCTTTAGGAATGAGGAGTAGCTAAATATTAAGATCTTTTCCACTAAAGCAGGAGTTGAAAAGTTGTTTGAATAAATCTGTTGAAGTATTTGGATGTAAGAGAAAGTACTTAGGATTCCTACTGTATAAATTGCAAATAGCATATATATACCTCAAGTTTAACATGGCAGTTCTACAGGAAAACTGGCAAGAGACTAGAGACATTTATTAAAATATCCAACCAAAGAGATCACACTTATCTTAACTTGCCTTCTGCTCTGGAAGTGTAAACAGAAGATACGAAAGACAGCATTCAAGGACATAGGTTATTTCATTGAGGTAGTAGAGATAAAGACAAATGAAGAGGTCTGAAAACTATTTAGGAGGTAGACTCTACAAGACTTGGAAAGAAAGTTGGAAGAGGTGCTGATGATTCTGATGAGCCTCAAGCTTAGAAAAACAGCTAGGCGGGGTGGCCATGGCACATGCCTTTAGTCCCAGCCAGCACTCAGGAAGAAGCAGATGAATCTCTGAGTCTGAGACCAGCCTGGTCTACAGACAAGACAGCCAGAAACCCTGTCTCAAAAACAAAAACAAAAAAAAAAAAAAAAAAAAAAAAAGGAGGGAGGGAGGGAGGGAGGGAGGGAGGGAGGGAGGGAAGGAAGGAAGGAAGGAAGGAAGGAAGGAAGGAAGGAAGGAAGGAAGGAAGGCAGAAAGACAGAACTTGCAACAATTCTCAAAAGATAATAATATAGGGAAACAAACCAAACAAGGTGGGAAGGAAAGGTTGTAAGATGCACCAATAAGGGAAACTGAATCTAAACAATGAATCTGAGTATTTGTGAAACCTTTAAGTGAACATTCCAAGGATCATTTAAAATTATGTGTATGGAATTCTAAGACAGGTTACTTACCACTGCAGGTAATATACTCAGGAAGTGAATACTGAATGGAAGACCAAGGCCGAATTATGACCCTGAAAGAACACTTACAAAGAATACTGAGAATGAGTAAAAAAAAGAAGAGAGGAAAAGAGGAGGAGGAAAAGGGGGAAAAGAATGAGTTATAACTAAGTCAAGGAAAACAAGAGAATGGTGAAAGAGAAAGCAGCACAGAGAAGACATTACACTCTGGTGTAATTATGACAACTAAGGAGACATGGTCTACCAGAAAATACTATTTTTTAAGATGAAAGTTTTAAGCATGTCTTAGAAATTCTAAGAAAAAGAGGTAGATAATAAAGGACCAAGGTTCCACACAGAACTTGAAAAGATAACATCAGGAGCACAGAGAAAGAATTTAACCTGGGACACTTAGGACAAAATACATCAGTCATTGTATAGAGACAAAAAATAAAATAAAATAAATCTCCAGGTGGCTGTTTATATGAGTAACAAAATGTTGAGATGGGAGGTTTCAGAACCTAAGGTAAAACAAATGAAGAGAGAGATGGGTGGGCAGATTCCTGGGAAGGTTTTCAGTCCCATATAAAGCTGGCAAGTATGATTACATTTTCCAGTTTTATTTATATTATCCAGGAGTGCTCAAGAGTCAACCAAGAGCAGAGAAACAAACAGGAACAATGAAAAGAAGTGTACTGGATTTGGTTAGACTCAAGAAAATAAGAAGGTTGAAAAACTAAAAAAAAAAAAAATGTTGTCAACAGGAGTATTCTTAAATTAACTCATGTCAAATTACCTAAATTGTAAGATGTAAATATCTAAAAATAACCATGCTAAATAATGACAAGGTTGAAGGTCTAGTTTTCACATTCTTTAGCACAAAAGTGGTATGAATTCCACAATCACAAATTGGCTGCTAGGTAATGTAAGAGCACAGAGAGTAATCAGAGGTAGTGCATGCCCTTGCATGCAAAAAGCCCTGGTTTCATTCTCTATCATTAATCTCGCTCATGCACATATACACCTATTTTAAGTTCTAGGCCCAAAATAAGTGGATGCAGTTTCTCAAAGAAGCACATTAATTCTGTTGCTGCTATGTTTTCCAATATTTGTGGAAAATGGAAACAATGCCATGTTTTGTTTTGTATTTTTTTAAGACTTTTGCTTTGTTTTGTTTTCTAAGACAGAGTTTCTCTATATAGCCCCGCAACTCACTCTGTAGACCAGGCTGGCCTTGAACTCAGTAATCCACCTGTGTCTGCCTCCCGAGTGCTTTGGTTAAAGTATGCCTGGCTTGTTGTTCGTTTTTTTGAGTATATAAACTTATATAATGCCTATTCTAACACTGTGTTTGGTAATCAAATACGGTGTCACAAAATCTTCATATATGAAAATAGGTATACCAACTATTTCTGTTAGATCTATAACCAAGCCAGGAGAATGATACATATAATAATCCCAGCACTTGGGTAGCTGAGGTTAGAGGTGCTATATAGCAAAGTCCTGTCTCAAAAGGGAAAACAAACAAACAAACAAACAAACAAAACCCCAAATACTCTGTTCCTAACCAGTGAAGGTCCTCAGCTGAAAGCCTTCCCAATAGGCACAGGTAACATTAAGTTACTGAGAGAACACAGGCTGCAATGCACAGGAAGAACTAAGCCCTGGGCACTAGGAAGCTTCAATTGCAAAAACATTCAAACCTTCAAAGTCTGACAAGTAATCTGGAATATTATAAATTTCAAAAATATATCCAAGGTTGTAAAAATCACTCTTCTAATTTGGAAACTTGTTTTCCTAAAATGGTTGGAGTTCATTTTCATGAACCTTTTATTTTAATCAATCCATAACAGGCAAATGCCCCCAAAAAATTCTTTCTTAAGAGTATGTTCTGGAGCCGGATGTGGTGGCGCACTCCTGTAATCCCAGCACTTGGGAGGCAGAGGCAGGTGGATTTCTGAGTTCAAGGCCAGCCTGGTCTACAGAGTGAGTTCCAAGACAGCCAGGACTACACAGAGAAACCCTGTCGGGGGGGGGGGGGAGTATGTTCTGGTTAAATGACTCAAGTTTGATTATGTTGTAATCAATATTTATTCTCTCTTTTTTAAACATAATATTAACAATTAGTATTATTTTAATGATTTTAATTAAGTGTACTCTTTAAAACAAAGCCCCACTTATTTATTTATAATGGCATTATAGGTACAATGAATAATTTTCTCTTCCTTCAGATAGGTACAAAGCAAACTTTACCCTTCTATAACCTCCCGCCCACAAACACTAATACAACCCTACACAAACACACACACACCATTCATAAAACATTTCTATCTTCCCAACACAGCAATCATACTGGCATTGATAAAGCACCCCATAAAATAAAACAAAGAATGATTTGCTATCACAGAAAGTTGGGGGAAGAAAACACTTATTTAGTCTCCCTACCAACCCCCCCATAGAACCATAGTTGTAGTTTTCAATTTATAATCTAAATCACGTTTGCTATAAGCACCGTGTTTGTCTGTTATTAAAGAAAGCCTGAAGCTATAAAATATTTGCTTTCTCTCCACTGAGTAAGAAATGCTAAATATTAGCACAATCTTTCTGTCTCTTAAAAATTAACCTCCTTGAATCAGCACGACAGCTCAGAGAGTAAAGGTACTTGCTACAAACCCAACGACCTAAGTTCAATCCCCAGTTCAATAACCAGTGGATGATGAGAACAATCTCCCACAACTGTCCTTAGACCACCATACCTGTGCCACATATATACATAAATTGAATGAAACAAAATTTTAAAACCTTAAACTAACTTCCTTCCCATTTCTTTTAAAACACATTGTCAGCACTAAGTATGGATAAATTACAAAAGGAAAAGTATTATTTTATTTTATGTCAGCATTCTACAGAAAATATTAGAACATCTAGATTCTAATTAATGGTGTCTCTTTTTAAATCACTGTGTCTTGTAAACTGAGCATTTTCTTCCTCCAAAAACCAAAAGCTATTAATAAGTCAAGATTAGAACATTCACACAGTATCATAAAACAAATGAGGGAAGTATGACTCTAACCAAGGAAAAGAGTTTTGGCTCGATGCTCCCAGTGTCTCCTCTAATTCCTCACTTATGTTGATGATAAAATGTGTAACAAATGAACTATAATAAAATTTCAAGAATTTTGTAGAAATATTGTATTGAGACTCAAGTCTAAATTATTAAAGCAATTTTTAACTGCACTGCAATAAGCTTCTGTACCCACTCATCAAATCAGCCACTATTTATAAAGTACTTTCTAATACAAAGTAACATGAATTAGATACAATTATAACCCTAATTTAATTAAGAGTTGACATTTCATATAACAAACACCAGAGTTCCATTACAATAATTTAGAAGTTAGATGAGAACTTGCTCAAAACAAACAAACAAACAAAAGACAATGACCTGTGGCCCCTGCTAGTGCGTGCGTGCGTGCGTGCGTGCGTGCGTGCGTCAGGAGTCCTGGGCAATGTGGCAAGGCCCTGCCTCAAAAGAAAAAGTGGAAACAGTGTTGAGGCTAGAGTTCAGCACTAGACGTCTTCTGTAGCATGTAAGCATATGCAAACAAGGCTCACTGGCTTCATTCTTAGAACAAAAAAAAAAAAAAAAAAAAAAAAAGCAAAGTTTAAAAAGGTAAAAAAAAAAAAAAAAAAAAAGCAAACAAACAACAATGCAACCTAATTATAAAGAATCATGCTTGAAACCAAACCAGGTTATGACTCAACTACTAAGTATTACTACTACCTCAGTAACTGTCTAGGCACTCACAATGAAGCCACTGAGGATACTCAAGCAAGGCAAGGCTGCTTAATAATGAAATAAACGCATTCTGAAAGCAGGAGGCATGGTCATTGCCCACTAGAAGCTTTCTAAGAGCAAATCCAAACTAGTGTGATGGCACTTGATGTAACAGGAAAAAAAAATGTTTTGATATACTAACCTATATTAGTAATTGTGCATTAAAACATGAAATTGTCATTCAAATTCAATTTGAAGTCTGTCAAAACTTTAAGCAGGAACCAGAGTCTTGTTCTTTGAAATCCTTCAACACAAGTGTTGCACTATTTGCAAATGTGTAAAGGGAAGAACTGCAAACACAGGCTCATCTTCAGAAAAATCACAAAGCACCACAAAGAAAGAAAGAATTCTTCAAGGGGAGGCTGCAAAATCTCAAGTCCATACTTTAAGTATAGCTGCAAATAAAGATTTTTATTCTTTGTACATTATGTATCATTAATTTTGCTCTTGCTAGAAAAAAGAAGAAAGAAAGAAAGAAGAGAAGAGAAGAGAAGAGAAGAGAAGAGAAGAGAAGAGAAGAGAAAAATTAAAAAGCTAGGGAAGGGTGGAGCTTTGGGAAATGCTTGACTAGAATGAATGCCAGAGACCTATGATTTGATCCTCAGAGCCTTCATTAACACTCACACAAAAGAGGTTAAAAACAAATCTCATGGAAGAAACAACAGACTGTTCATACACATAAAGGAGAAAATGGGCAATTTCAAGACAATGAAATACAAGCTGCACCCATTTATTCAGGAAAGTAAGGGCAAGAAACTTGCTGAAACGGAACTCCAACTGGCTGCAGGAGGAAAAAGCATGACTGTAATCTTTCAACTATCGCCAAATTAAAGGGACCTGGGATCTTTATATCAAACTAATGTAGCTATATGTGTTTAGGTATCCAATGTGTGTGTAACTTATTTGATTATATGCTTATCTAGAAGCAATTTGCAACCAACTTAGAGGAAGGTCATCACGGCTTGCTTTAGGAAAAACTGACTTTAAAAACAGAAGTGGGTGCCAGGCGGTGGTGGCGCACGCCTTTAACCCCAGCACTTGGGAGGCAGAGGCAGGTGGATTTCTGTTCAAGGCCAGCCTGGTCTACAAAGTGAGTTCCAGGACAGACAGAGCTACAGAGAAACCCTGTCTCGAAAAAACCAAAAAAAAACAAAAACCAAAAAACAGAAGTGGGCAACAAGTTACATGCTAATGTACGGTTACTATTTAACCCTTAGCTCCTGAAAACTAGCATGAAAGCAATTTGCCAAGGTTTTATAGACTAATCCGTGCAGACGTATAGATGGGCCATCAATTTATACATTGCCTTATGTACATTCAAAATGCCTTTTTAAAAAGTTCTTAGCATTTGCCTTGGAGAAAGCCATCATCAAGCTTGGGGATGGCAGAAAATGACAATACATCATTATCCTAGAAGACATCCAAGGAAGACACCCAAAGAAATCTTGTTGGCTCTATTTCCTTCCTTAAGGAGAGATAGCAACATCCAGCTGTGGGGTGACAAATACTAAGACCAATCTCCTCCCCTCACTTCCCCTGAGAATTTTAGAGTAGGCAAACATCAAGAATTAGAATCTTGACAACTGCTAGTGTCATGTGCCACTCCATTGGGAAGTCACAGCTAGCATAACTCTAAAAGTACAGTTTAGGCATTAAACGCCTAAAGCACATTATGGTGAGCCTTACTTATTCTAACAAAAGTCTGAGTGTCTCTCTCTCTCTCTCTCTCTCTCTCTCTCACACACACACACACACACACACACACAGAGAGAGAGAGAGAGAGAGAGAGAGAGAGAGAGAGAGGAGAGAGAGAGAGAAATTAAAAATCTCTAAGTCTGGGGCATGTTAAGCTGTTTGTATTTTAATTGTACAAAATTAAATTTTACACTTAATAAAAAGTTGTAGCTAAACTCATCAGCACTATAATTACGTTCAGACTAGAAGTCTCAAGTCCACGACTGACTTGTGAGTTAAAATTATTAGAAAAGCTAAACTAAGATGGAAAATGTCATTAAACCCATAAAGGCAGAAATGTGAGGCTATCTTTGTTCTAACAGCTGGAAACAGAATAGAAAAGCAAAGCAACGTCACCTTGGCTAAATCTTAACCTGCCCTTAGCAAACAGGAGATATGCTGAAAATGCAATGGTGAAGCCCTCAGGAATTACCTCGAACACCCTCAAACAAAACTTTCCGAGGATCACAAGGCTGTTGCCTACGTAACTCAAAGGATGTTGGGAATGAATGGAGACTATTTTCTTTGCAAAGTTATTCTTTGGTGAACTTGAAGGAAAATAAACAGAAAGGCGCTGTTCTCCTTATATTGTCATTTAAACTAGCTTAATAATCAGTCATCATTTTAAGACACCCACTCTTTTAACTACAAAGACTTGACCTTAGAACCTTGACCTGGAAAAAAAAAATGAAGCAAATCCGAACTACTGGATCTAAATTAATTCGCTATTCCAGGCCGATGCAGCGGGAAAATCAACACCGTCCCACCCACCCCCGAACCCCCAATTCGTCATTCTTCTAACATTTCGGAGGAACTACTCTGGCCCGAAGGAGTCAGTCGAGCATTTTATTTTTTTAAGCCCCCGAACGCGCTAGCTGGAGCGGAGGCCGTGCGGCCTCTCCCGCCCTCACCGTGAAGCGCTGCTCGCCGACGCTGCCCACCGCGAAGCAGTGGTCGCCGGGGTTCACCGCGCCGGTCAGCACCTGGTGCAGGTTCATGGCGGCGTCCTAGTCCCGCAGCAGACGCCGCCGCGGCCAGCTCATGCCCGTGCTCAGCCGTCTCCCAGCGCCGTCCCCTAGGGGCGGCGGCCGCTCCTCCGCGGCGGTGACAGGCGCCCGAAGCCGCAGACGCTCGGTCGGGGCCCGCGGCTCATCCCCGAGCCGGGCGGCCGAGGCCTGAGGGGGGCGGGCCGGGTAGCGAGGGCGGCGGCGTCGCGATGCTCTGCACCTGTCACGACAGCTCAGGTAAAAAGCCGGCGGCGTCCGCACACCGAGCTGTCCCCAGAGCGGCCCTCGGGGACCGAGCTGTCCAGACGCTACTCCCGAGCCGGCTCGGCGGGACGCACAGCCCGAGAGGCGCGGCAGCACGCGCGGCTCCTCACCAGACCAGCCCCAGCCTAGCCGCGGTCCCGCCGCCCTCAGCAGCTGCCACCGCTCGCTACGCGGCTCCGGCCCTTAAGCCAAAGTATCGCGAGACTTTCTTCATGGCTCCAGAATGGCCAGCGGGCTACAAAGCGGCAACGCCTTTTCTAGTCGAGAGTTAGCCAATCCCGAGGCGCGAAGTACCTAGAGCTCCGCCCCTTCCTGAAGAAAAGCCAATCTCTTTGAGGCGTGTGGAGCAGCCCAGGCTCTGCTTGAGCCTAGCGTAAACAGTAAGAACCGAGAGCTACCTAAAAGTAAGCGAGCTGTACTTTAGGTAAGGGATCAACCTAACAGGACAGAAAGTTCAACTGAGAGGAGTAGCAGATCCCTTATTCCTAGTATGACTACAAGTCCCAAGATGCACCGCTCCCTTCACCAGCGCCTGGAGAGCATCTGTAAAAGTGATCATAGAAACCCCTTTTAGCCTTTTCGCGGTTACCTCTGTGCGTTTCCGACTCACTAAATAAGATAATTTATAAAGCTTTAGGCTCTTCAGTAATATTAATGCTGTATTTTTTTAATATAAACAACATAGATTTTAAAATAGTGCCGACAATAAAGATCAACCAGTCCTAGTTTGTTTTGGAAAAGGAACCCAAGAATCCCAAAATGACTTGTCAGGTACCAGTGGTGAGATCCAGTTCTAATTATGTTTTGACACTACTTTCGTATTGTTATTAACAAAAATCCGATCAAATGGCTTCCCCTCATAGGGACAAGCGGTTCTATTCCACTGTGTCTCTGCTTAGTGCATTGTTCAAGAAAGTTTCAAATAGATGAACAGAACTATGAACTTTGTTGCAGTGTTATTGTCAGATGTGAGAAGGGTCAGAGACACAGCTCGGCGCTGACACCCTCAGCCTCCGAAGGAGCTTGCCTAGATTAGAAACTTCAATTCAGGCCAAACCGGAATTTGGAGCTTGGGTACAGAAAAGAATTTCAGGACTATCCAGTTTATGAAGCGCAGGTGGGGTTTAATAAAAAATATTTTAATATAGGCTTAAGTGCGATTGTTAATAGAGCAGCATGGGCTACAGAAAGAGAACCTATCTCTAAACTAAATAAATCAAGAAACTTAGCATTAATATTTTGGTGTCAAATACTAGTAACCATTTATCTCCTTTTCCTAAGACATTTGTAATATACACTTACTTTGTTTTGCATTTTAAAAATACTTAAGGCCAGACAGTAGTGGCACATGCCTTTAATCCCAGCACTTGGGTGGCAAAGGCAGGTGGATCTCTGATTTCTAGGCCAACCTGGTCTACAGAATGAGTTCCAGGACAGCCAGGACTATTCAGAGAAATCCCATCTCGAAAAACAAACAAACAAAAAAGCAAACAAAAAATAAAAATAAGATTCTAAGACCCATCCCCCCTTTTAAAATAGAAAGATGAAAATGGGTTCAGAATTCCAGTCTTTTCATAAGTGTACAACACTAGGCCAGGCGTGGAGCTGCATACCTGCAGTTCCAGCCCTTGGAAGGTAGATGCAGGACATTCAGGAGTGCTTTGGCTACATGAGACCTCTTCTCAAGAGGAGAAAAGACAAAATGTAACATTTTGTTGAAGTCTGTGAAGTCTGAGTTGGCTTTATCTTGAGTTGGGGACGGACTCTGGGATCTCTCACTTGCTAAGCAAGCAGTCAACTACTGAGCTACATTGCAATCACCAGGAAGCACCTGGGAGACATATCTCTGGGTATGTCCGGGAGGGCATTTCCTGAGGCATTTCACTGAGGAAGGAAACCCCATCAGAGATGTAGACAGAGCCATGCCATGGGTCCAGACTAAGGATGATGGAGACGCGGAGAAAAGCAACATTTATCTCTATCTCTTGACACCAACCACCTGATGCTCCTCCCATTCTGCCTTCCTGCCTGAGGGCCTGACTGTACCCCCTCAAATAGTGAAACAAGGACCCACCAAACCTTCCCTCTTCACCTTACTTTTTCCCACGTGTTTTGTCGCCATAATGAGAAAAGTAACGAATACCGCCACCAAGCATGCTGGACTAAGTTTTCTAATATCAGTTCAAATTGTATTTAAAGCAACTTTAGGTTAACTCTGGGAGAGAAGTGTGCGTGGAGATGCGGTCAGGGCCTGTGTAGGCTAGTGTTCTTATACAGGTTCTAGCTGAGATTTTTAATTGTTTTATGCACTTGTGTGGGTCCGGCATAAATTCTGTGACTGGCCTATGTTCATTTAACTGACTCATTCTCTTGTGCTTAGTTTTTGATCTGAGGCACATTCAAGGTGATACAATAAATAGAAACTAGATGAGTTGGTAGTTATAAAATTGGACACAAAGCCCTGATTCTCATAGTAACTAGCTACATGACTTTGGATATGTTTGTTAACTCTGAAGATTCATTCCCTCATCTATAAAAACGGGATGCTTAATTTGATTAGCAGCAGCATTGTGCTTTGCTTTAAAATTTATTCAGCTCTGTATTTCTGTGGGTTTTGCTTTAAGTTCTCTAAGCATGTGTGCAGTTCCTGAGGTGGACTGCCTGAACTGAGACCTACAGTTGGCAGGTCAAGGCATAAGGATCAGGCATTCAAGAACAGTTAAGTCTACATATCTAGAACCAGTCTCCAAGAAGAATAAAGTAAAGCCTGTAGGAGGGAATGGCTAAAAAGTGCACTGACATTCTGAACCTCATGCTCTATTAAGTTAAATTTGACTTGAAGGTGTCTTCATACCACAGTTTCCTATAGGTAAAATAACTTGATACACAAATAAACTGAAAGTCTACCCCCAGGAGCATCTGTTTTGCCTAGAACTGTAAGAGTTTGAAAGTTTCACAAGCCCGTGAGGTTTAGCTGATCACAGGCCACCAACTGATAATACCTTGTTCAAATAAGTCAAACCCTGACCTGTAGCCAGTCAAGCCACTATAAGCAACTGATTTCTATTTCCTGCCAACATTAAGGCTAGAGGAGGGATCTCTGGACCTTTTATAGTTCTCAGGGATACCAACCTAAGAACCATTTTTCCCTCAATTAAACTCTTAATTTTCATTTACACAAAGCTTTTTCTTTACTATTAAATCACTCACAAAACAAGCTGTCTGAATTACAGAATGATTCAAACCATTTAATGCTAGGTTTCTTTTTATTTTATCTACTTCAATGAAAAAAAACAACCCTTTAGCTATGATCTATCAATTATTGGGGGGAAGATTCAAACAAAAAGCTTTACTATATAAATCACCTATGAAGGCTTATCTCATGTGATCTTTGTCAACAGCGTTCTGACCAAACTACACTTAGAATTGTAAGCTAAGGGGCAAATTGTGTAAAGTGGCCAAAGAACAGTAAAGACACAAGTGTTCATTTTATCCCTGCCATGAGCCCAAGGTGACCTTGAAAAGACATTTTAACTCTTTAGACACTAGTGCTTCCTAACTAGAGAGAGGGATTGGGGTAAGTCTGTGGCCCATGGGCCAAATGCACTCTGAGTCTATTTTATAGAGTCCTTGACCTAAGAATTGTTTTTACAGTTTTTAAATAGCTGAAAAAAATCAATAATAGAATAATATTTCATGACACATGGATATTTATGAAATTTAGCAGGACTGATGGTACAGACCCATAACCAAAACTGCTCAGAGGGCTGAGGCAGGAGGATCATAAGTTCCCTGCTGGTCTAGCCTACAGAGTGACTTTGAGGCCAGCCTGGACAACTCAACAAGACTTCATCTCAAAAACAGCTAGGATGTAGCTTGGTGGTCAAGTCCTTGTCCAACATCCACTAGGCTCCAGGTTCAATCTCTAGGAAAACACACAGAGAGAGAGAGACAGAGAGACAGACAGACAGACAGAGAGGTATGGGGTTGAGAGGAAGTGACTTGTTAGGGAGGAAAGAAAGGAAGGAGGAAAAGAAACAGTTCTAAAAGTTAAATAAATGTGCATTGTCAGAACATAGCTATGAATAGTCATTTTTATGCTGTCTATGTACTTTCACATTGCAATGCAGAAGTGGGCAGTTTCAACACAGAGTCTGCATGACTTACAAGGCAATGGTCAGAATACCTGAACTTATACTGTCTGGAAAGAAAATGCTAACCCTAACCGTAACCCTAACCCTAACCCTAACCGTAACCGTAACCGTAACCGTAACCGTAACCCTAACCCTAACCCTAACCCTAACCCTAATCCTAACCCTAACCCTAATCCTATATACTGAGTAGAGACGGGTATTGAATTAGAAAACCTCATGTTTCTCAGAGAGCCAGTCATCTGAGAAAACATTGGATTAACATCTGAGACACCTGCCTTTCATCATATCTCCATCCCAGAGGTTACACGGGATGAAAACAAAGGCAATCAGTTGCTATAAAGCAGCGATTCCCAACCTGTGGATGGGGACCCCTTTGGGGGTCACATAGCAGATATCCTACATGTCAGATACTTACATCACAATTTATAACAGTAGCAAAATTACAGTAATGACGTAGCAATGAATATAATGTTATGGTTGAGGTCACCACCGCCTGAGGAACTGTATTAAAGGGTTGAAGCTTTAGAAAGGATGGGAACCACTGCTCATGTCAGTGACCACTCTCTAGTCAGGTGGTCAGCCTCATCTCTGAGGTTGTGATGCCGGTGCTTGTCTCACTTCTGCACCTTTCCCTTGTTGCCATATCTCTCAGTGTGCCTGGGCTGCATCCTCCCAAGGCCGCTGAACCTTGCGTCCCTTGCACAGAGTTATATAGGTTAGGAGTTGACTTAGAATAAATAACAAACCAGTAGTGGCATGTTCATGTTGAGCTGTTTACAGTGTATTTATGCAGGTTCATTTCTACAATATGAAGTACAGACATATCCTTATGACACAGAATATGAAAGTGTCCCTATGAATTCCTCCTGTCCCTTTTCATTCTCCACTGTCAGCCATAACTCACATAAGGTACATATCATACTAGACATGGCATCCTGCCACCAATCAACTATTAGCATGGCTTCCTACTGGTAAGAGATTTATATATTTAAAGATAACCTTAGTGTAGAAAAAAAATTTACTAGGAGTCCAGTATACTGAAGGAAAGAAGAGACAAAGGAGGATTGAAAGAGTAACAAACATGAACAGGAAAATGTGCTGGTATTCTGTAGAACAAGGGGAAGTCTACAGCTTTAGGGGCATATGGACTTTTGACACAGTAACATGATGTCATCTACAAAAGTTGGGGAGAATCATGCAGTCAATACTCTTTATCTCTCTCATTCTCTCTCTCACACATACAATAAATGTTTGTACTGTTTTAATAAATTTTCAGTTATATGTTGGGTGGCATTAATTTCAGTGCTTGGATGCATGGAGCCCACTGACTAAAGTCTAGATATGCCTGGCAGAGTAATCTAATGTGTATCTTTATGAAAATGTACAACAGAGAATCTTGAAGACACTAAACATCAAGAAATGATGAGTAGAAAATGATAGCTACCATT
This sequence comes from Apodemus agrarius, assembly GCA_964023405.1. Lineage (NCBI taxonomy): Eukaryota > Metazoa > Chordata > Mammalia > Rodentia > Muridae > Apodemus > Apodemus agrarius. Next base: position 39,616,171 of record OZ030021.1, on the reverse strand, counting down.
GTTGAAATAGAACACCGAATCTCATTAACATATACAATTAATACTTATTAATAAGTAATATATATTCTGCCCAATGGTAGTGGTGCACGCCTTTAATCGCAGCACTTGGGAGGCAGAGTCTGTGAGTCCAAGGTCAGTCTGGTATACAGATTGAGTTCCAGAATAGCCAAGGCTACACAGAGAAACCCTGTTTTAGAGAGAGAGAGAGAGAGAGAGAGAGAGAGAGAGAAACAGAGACAGATTGTTATGATACCAAAAAATTAGGTTAATATTAGAATACAGACACAAAATCTAAAAACAAAATTGATTATTTCACAGTTTATTTTCTTATAGATAAGGATAGGGAAATTGGGCAATAGTAAAATTAACCTATTAAGTAGCATCAGATTATTTCAGGTAACTGTATTAAAGCAGAACAAGCTTCATTATCACACCAAGTGAAATCTACCTGTTTTAAAAACCTGCCTCTTTTCCTAACGTATTATTTCTCAGATCAGATGAATAGCTTAGTCTCAGCTTGGGGAATGTTAGCATGGTTGACTTTATTTTTATCTTTGGCCAGGTCTGTGTAGGAGTATAGTCTATAACAATAGTTCTCTGTTTGTTTTTTTCTTTCTCAAACATGTATTTGTTTACTGTGGGTCTGGGAGAGGGGATGACAGCACATACATGGAAGTCAGAGAACAACTTGCAAGAGTCAGTCGCTCCTCCTTCCATGTAGGACCTGGGATTGAACTCATCGTCAGAATTGGTTGCAAGCCCCTTACCTGCTAAGACATCTTCCTCTCCGTCCCCTGTTGTTTTTCTTTAATGCTTGCAAGCTGCTAGCTCTCATAGACCGTGCCCTAACATACAACTTGGTTTAATGTGGCTCAGTCTGATCAGGAGTCTATTCCTGGCTCCTATAACTTCTGGGAAAGCCAGGAAAGTGAAGTGGGGGAGGGGGAGGGGAAGGGGGAGGGGGAGGTAGATGTTGCCTTGCCCCTAGTCCTCCCTTCCCCCCTCTTGCTATTGCAGACTTAGGACACAGCACTGCCTGCTTGAATCTTGCTTTCTCACAGTCTTTACCTTCCTTCTGCTCAAAGGTCACAGATCCAGCTTCTAACATGAATAGTCAGAGATAAGTGTTAATCCAGCTATCCTTCAGTGAGGCTGAATTGTGTATTCTGTCCTTGACTCACATGCTGCACGACATCGTATTGTTTTCCTCTTTATTTTCCAAGAAATAAGACAGGAAGATGGTTCCTAAAAGGGAAGTCTTTAATTTTTTTGTTTGTTTGTTTGTATGTTTGTTTGTTTGTTTTTCTGAGACAGGGTTTATCTGTGTAGTCCTGGCTGTCCTGGAACTCACTCTGTAGACCAGGCTGGCCTCGAACTCAGAAATCCACCTGCCTCTGCCTCCCAAGTGCTGGGATTAAAGGCATGCGCCACCAGCGCCCGGCTTTAATTTTTTTTTTTTTTATTCTGCACATTTCTCATCACCGCTGCCAGCAAAATCTCTAAAGGTCAAACTGCTAGCGTGGGAAGATGGCTCGGTTGGTACACTGCCCATTGGTGCAAAACATGGGCATTCTGGCACATGCCTGGAGTAGAAGGCTAGATCCCTGAGACTAAGTGGCCATCCGGCCTAGTAAAACCAATGAACTCCATATACAGAGAGAGACCTTGTCTTGAACAATAAGAGCGACCAAGGAAGATAAAATCATTAGCTGGGCAAGCCTGACAACTGAGTTTAATAACCCCAACACACAAAAGACTGGATGCAGTGGTGTGCATCTGCAGTCCCAGGTCTCCTATGGTGAGCTGAGGCGCACGCGGCAGAGACAGACGAAGCCAACAGGCTAGCTAAGCTAGAGTTTATAAAACAAAATTAGCAAGACCCTGTCTCAACGGCGTGAGAACTGACTCTGGAAAGTTGCCTCCTGACCTCCAGGGCAAGCATGTAAGTAAAAGTAATATATTTAATGTAGTACTTTTTAATAAATTAAATAATTTAATTTATTACTTTTAAAAAAGTATTTGTAAAAATAATATAATTAATATAAAACTTCAGAGGACTCAGAAGTCTGTAATCCGAACATTGGCAGGCTCGGGAGGCCTAGGGAGCGCGCTGCTTGCCCTCTGTCAACCTGCTGTAACCCGGAGTCACCGAGGAAGAGGGAACCTCAACTGAGAGGACGCCTCCGTCAGACTGGCCTGGAGGCAGTCTGTGGAGCACTTTATTTTATTTTATTTTATTTTATTTTATTTTATTTTATTTTATTTTATTTTATTTTTTTATTAATGACTCATGTGGGAAGACCCAGCCCACTGTGGATGGTGCCATCCCTGGGGTGGAAGACCTGGTTTGTGTAAGAAAGATGGACAAGCAGGATAGGGAAAGCAAGTCAGGAAGCAGCAGGCCTCGGTGCTGTCTGCTTTGCTTACTGTGTCCAGGTTTCTGCCTTGCATTCCTGCTTTGCCTTCCCTTTACAACGGACGGACTGACTATATAACCGGTAAGCCAAATAAACCATATCTTCCCCCCAAATAGGTTTTGGTCAGTATTTTAGCACAGCAACAGAACCAGCAGGAACATCGTGACTTTGAGGCCTTGGTCTACATAGAAAGGCCCTGTCTCTGTTATATATATATATATATATATATATATATATATATATATATATAGCAGAAGTGAAGAGTGAGAAAGTACAAGTTGAGAATGAGAATCTTTTTTTTTTTTTTTTTTTGGTTTTATCGAGACAGGGTTTCTCTGTGTAGCCCTGGCTGTCCTGGAACTCACTCTGTAGACCAGACTGGCCTCAAACTCAGAAATCCACCTGCCTCTGCCTCCCAAGTGCTGGGATTAAACGGATTAAAGGTGTGTGCCACCACCGCGCGGGGGGGGGGGCGCTTGAGAATGAGAATCTTAAACAAAGATTATTCAGTGTTTCATGAACAAAAGGTGGAAACGTGGTTCTCAAAAAATAAGAGAATTACTTGAAAATAGCAAAACATACATTTGTTTTTTTAATTTTTTTATTTTTTGTTGTTTTGACAGGATCCCTATGTAGCTATCCTGGAACTCACTATGTAGACCAGGCTAGCTTCACACTCCCAATTATCTACCTGACTCTGCGTCCCAAATTCTGGGATTAAGTGTGTGTGTGGGGAGGGGGTGCCACCATATCTAGTTATTCTAAGAAAATGAAGAGGTTAAGAATTGCAAACAATAGAAATATCACCACTCAAAGGAAAATATTATGTTCTTTTCTGGTATCCTATGCACATTTTTTAACCAAAGGAAGGATTATACAGAATATTCTATTTTTAATTAAAATTTGAGTGTACAATATGATGGGCCTCATTATGTTATAAATATATGTGTGTGTGATTACATATATACATACATAAACATATATACACATACACACACACACACACACACACACACACATATATATATATATATATATATATATATATATATATACACATGTATATGTATGTATGTTTGCTGAATCTTTGTTTCACTGAATTCTGTCCTGGTCTTTATGATTTCTTTCTAGCTGTATTGCTTTGGTGTTTTGCTTGCTTTCACAGGGTTACTCCTGTTGTAATGAAACGCCATAACCAAAAGTAACTTGTGGAGGAAAGGGTTTATTTCACTTACACTTTCCATATCAGAGTTCATCATGAAGTCAGTCAGGGCAGAAACTCGCACGGGGCAGGCACCTGGAGGCAGGATGCAAGGCCCCGGCCTGGCAGGGGAAGCGACTGGCTCCCTCCTCATGGCTCGTTCCTCATGGCTCGCTCCTCATGGCTCATTCCTCATGGCTTGCTCCTCATGGCTCGCCCAACCTGCTTTCTTACAGAACCCAGGGCCCACAGTGGTTTATAAAACAAAATCTCAATCCTTCAATTTTACCAACAAAGACTCAGGAGCCAGGTGCAGGGGAAAGCTCGCTAGCCGAGAGGCAGAGCAAACACCCGGCTGACTGCTCTTCAGTCAACGTCCCCCCTCCTTACACTGCCTCAAACAACGGCCTTCAAACCCAGTGTCTCTTCCTTCTACTTCCTGTGTGTCACTGTTTGCCCCCTTGACTCCCTCTTACTCTCTACAGTTTTTCTTAATAATCCTATGTTCACGTCCTGTCAACTGTTGGCTTGCTCTGCCTCTTGACCTATGGCTGACTTTGTTTAATCCTATGTACAATATTCAAGTAGAAAGCTCTTGGTGTATGCTTAAAAACAGGTTTGTCCAGCTAATAAGACAATATTGGGGTTCACAGTGTGATCAGTTATTCTGCAACACACCAGCCCAGGGATGGTATTACCTAAAATGTACCTTCCTCCGCTGATCATTATTATAAAAAATGCCCTACGGTATTGCCTGCCTACAGTACAATCTTATGAACTGTCTTAGTTAAGGTTCTCTCATCTCAGATGGCTCTAGGTTGTGTCAAGTTGACATAAAAATAGCCAGTGCACTTGTTCTGGGATCATTCCGTGTTCACACATAGACTATAGTCCCCACAGTACAACCCCCAGGTTACAGACAATGTCACACAGCAAATATGAGTCATTTCCTAGGACCATGCAAGTTCACGAGGCTGTCTAACAGCAGAGCATGGACTCTGACTAATAGCCTATCCTGCCTTTTTCCAGGTTCCCTCTTCACAGTAATCAATTAGTTCAGAGCTGAAATCCCAGCTATCACCCATCAGAATTCATCTCCACCTGGAAGGGGATTTTTCCCCAACACTGAAAGCTTCCTAGACACAGAAGACAACTGTATAGTTCAGAAAGCTTAAATGAGCTCCAATTTTGAGAGGATAAGTCATGACAACCTCACCTGACCAAGCCTACCTCACAGCCATCCTACCCAAATGCATGCTGGTTTGAATTCAGTTCTTTTTACCTAAGAGTTTCTGTTATCTGCACCTTTGGAAAATACTGGCATGTGAATCATCCCTGAGAAGGGTTTCAGAAATTCTAGGAAGGAAAGAATAACATTTCTATAGACACTTTACATGTAACATAACAACAATAAACTCCAACTCCTTCTGGTCATAATTTTAAAAATAAAAATATGGAACCGAGAGAATTCCACAGAAAAACATCTTACTAGAGTCTTGAACAAACAGAAAAGAAAGCAGAAGATGGCTTCTCTTCCATCCATTCTCACTCCGTTTTTCAAGAAAACAGAACCTTTATAATAAAGACAGAAATTAAGTTGTTAAAAGTCATGGTACTTTTTAAAATTTACATTATTTGTTTATTGACATTGTTACTATTAATGCACATTGTAGGCAATCAGACTTTTGCTTTGCTTTCCAGACAGAGTTTCTCTCTGTAGCCCTGGCTGTCCTGAAACTCACTTTGTAGGCCAGACTTGCCTCGAACTCACAGATCTGCCTGCCTCTGCCTCCCAAGTGCTGGAATTCATTCAGATTTCTTATTATATATTGTACACTTTCAGAATCCTTAAAACCTAGCAGTAGATAAATAACATCTTTATCATACAAAATGTTATATACATTTTTCTCTGAGAAAAAAATCTTGTCTTATAGCTTCTAATTTTCACAAATAAAATGGTATGTTTACATTTATCTATTTTCTGGTATAGACAACACAATCTAATGTCTGTCATGGTACACATGTTTGCTTAATACTTGTTGTAGAGAAGTTTTGCTCTGGATAGAATGAGGAAACATGTTTTGAAGGTTCCTCCGAGAAGAGTAGGAATTGAGATAAGCCACTGATTAGAGGGTTGGATGTCTAAGGAAATGTTATTTTACTAATGTAATAAAAATAGGGGGAAAATAGCAGGATGAGCTGTTTTGGGGAGGGAGGCTAAGTGTAATTTTAGTTTGTGAATTTGAAGTAATTACAGCTGATGTTTGAAGAGACTACAAGCCTACAGATAGTCACTGTGTCAAAAGTCCAGCCACAGGAAGGGAAGTAACTTTCACAAGGAAGAGGGTAAAGAGAGCACATCAGGGAGAACTAAGAACTAAATGTAGTGACGCTCCTGGAGTGTGAGTTAGTGAGATGTGACTACCTTGATGCCGTTGGGTGAATGTGCAGGCCAGGAGGAGGTTGTAAGAAACACTTTGCTAGTCCATTGATAAAAGAAGCAGGATGGTACTCCAGGTGATACAAAGAATTAAAATCCAAGAGGAGCTCATCGGACTTAGGATTTTAGGAAGTCCTTAGTGAATGCACTTGTTTTGGTAGAGGGTATGGATGTTATTAGAAGATAAGGACCTTGTGTTCGTTACTCTTCTTATTAATTAAAGAAGGAAGGGTTTATTTTGACTCAAGGTTAGCAGCAGGAACAGGAGGAGCATTCCTCACATTGTGATGGACCAGGTCAAGAATTTGTCAACTTATCACAAACCTAAGGCTGTCTGGGAAGAGGAACTTCAATTGAGAAAATGGCTCCATCAGATTGTGTATAGGAATTCTGTAGAGCATTTCTAAATTAATGATTGATAGGAGCCCAGCTCATTGCGAGTGGTGTCACACCTGGGTTAGAGGTCCTGGGTGCTTTAAGAACGCAGGCTGACTAAACCATGGGAGGGAGTAAGTCAGTAAGCAGCAGTCTTCCGCAGCCCTCTACTTCAGTCAGTTCCTGCCCCAGGTTCCTGCCCTCCTTAAGTTCTTGCCTAGACCTCCCTCAATGGCAGACTATGATAGAGATGTATAAGCCAAGTAAACCCTTTCCTCCCCAGGTGCTTCTGGCCATGTTGTTTTCCACAGCAATAGAAAAAAAACTAGGACAGCTCTGAAGAATTTGCCTGCAGTGAGGGACTCAGTTTATAGCTGAGCCTAGAATATAACCTGCACACCAAAACCCCAGGAATATATGGAGACAGGATTCCTTTCTTTTTCTTTTCTTCTACCTTTCTTTCTTTCTTTCTTTCTTTTTTTTCTTGGTTTTTCAAGACAGGGTTTCTCTGTGTAGCCCTGGCTGTCCTGGAACTCACTCTGTAGACCAGGCTGGCCTCGAACTCAGAAATCCGCCTGCCTCTGCCTCCCAGAATGCTGGGATTACAGGCATGCGCCACCACCGCCCGGCTTCTTCTACCTTTCTTTAAACAACAACAAAAACATTTTTGCTTGAGCCTATAGTAGTGTCACATGCTTATTTCCCTGAATGTTTAAGGCCGAGGAAGAAATATGGCTGTGAATTTGAGCCTAACCACATAGTGAATTCCAGACCAGCCAGGACTAAGTGGTGAGAGCCTTTCTTAACAAAGAAACAAACAAACAAACAAGTCTTTTTTTCTTCAGCTAGCTTTTATAAATTAGAAAGTTTTAACATTTTCCTTGCTATCTTTAGATAGGGTGTAGACTGAAGTCTATCTAGACTACATTAGATAAAAAAGACCACAGCTTAGGTTATTAGTTTGCTTCCTTGACCTTGATTGCTACCTTTAATGGAGGCTTTAAAGCCGCCAGCCTCCTAAACTCACAAAGTCTGCTGCCTGCCTGGTCAACAGTCTTGACTTGCCCAAACCTCTAGCTGTCTGACCACACTGCTTAACCAAGCCCATTTATGTTGTAGTTACTGTCTATGCTTTTTGGAAAGGCTCATTTAAGATTTAGCTCCTCCATAGCTTAGTGGTAGAGTGCTTGCCCAGGATACATGAGTCCCTAGGTTCTAGCCTAAGGACCAAACAAAACAAGCAAAGATACTTGGTGTAATAAATACCAAGAAGAAAAGAAATTAGAACTGAAAGCTGGGTGTTTGTTTAGGGTGTTGCACAGTATAATCATAGCACTCGGTAGGTAAAGTCAAGAGGAGTAAGGGTTCAGGGTTAGCCTTCACTACCTAGCAAGTTTGATACCAACCTGGAATACATAAGATTGTGTCCCATACATGCACATGTATACACACACATAAATAAAAATAAAGAATAAAAAACAAAACAATAGAGGAGATAAAGCTGGAGGGATTGGAATCAGTGGGTAATTATAGACATAAGAGTTGATCAATGGTTCTCAACCTTCCCAAGGCTGTCACCATTTAATACAGACCCCCCAGGTTGTGATGACCCCAACCATAAAGTTATTTTCATTCCTACATTTTAACTGTAAATTTGCTTCTATAATGAATCATACTGTAAATATTTTTGGAGACAGGTTTGCCAGAGGGGTCACAACCCACAGGTTGAGAACCCCTGATTTAATTTCAGACGATGCACTTGAGCTTAAACAGGTTAGATTTCGCAGTCTTCACCCTTTCTGCAAAGTAGCATGCAAATTTTTTTCAGAGAGATAGTATGAATTGTGCACAACCAGAATTAGGTAACAGTAAATCTTTTACAAAGTGGTAAATGGAAGAAATCGGGTCATAGAAATGTTGCGTTTAGGGCCAATGAGATGCCTCAGCAGGTAAGGGTCCTTACTGTGAAGTCTGATGACCTGAGCTGGATCCCCAGGACCCACATGGAGGGAGGAGGGAATGGACACTCAGAGGTTGTCCTCTGACTACATGCTATAGCATGTGCTCTCAAGTAAACAGGAAAAGATATACAATGTAATTGCTATGGAACACTCATGTTTCTATATGCCAGTCTCTATTCCTCTTCCTTTTCCACTGAAGTATTAGAGAATTCCAAAGGTTTCCCTTCCATTAATGAAAAGAAAGGGGGCCGGGCAGTGGTGGCGCACGCCTTTAATCCCAGCACTTGGGAGGCAGAGGCAGGTGGATTTCTGAGTTCGAGGCCAGCCTGGTCTACAGAGTGAGTTCCAGGACAGCCAGGGCTACACAGAGAAACCCTGTCTCGGAAAAAAAAAAAGAAAGGGGAAAAATGTTACCAAATAATGATGATAATTGTCTTTGCCAGGGTTTCTATTCCTGTGCAAAACATCATAACCAAGAAGCAAGTTGGGGAGGAAAGGGTTTATTCACTTTACACTTCCATGTTGCTGTTCATCACTAAAGAAGTCAGAACTGGAACTAGAACAGGTCAGGAAGCAGAAGCTGGTACAGAGGCCATGGAGGGATGCTGTTTACTGGATTGCTTCCCCTGGCTTGCTCAGCTTGCTTTCTTATAGGGAGGACTACCAGCCCAGGGATGGCACCACCCACAATGAGCCTTCCCCCATTGATCACTAATTGAGAAAATGCCTTACAGCTGGATCCCATGGAGGCCTTTTCTCTACTGAAGCTCCTTTCTCTGTGATAACTCCAGCTTGTGTCAAGTTGACACACAGAACCAACTGGTAGAGTTGACTCCTTGTCAACTAGACACTCAAACACATCACTATTAAGCCTCAACCCTTACTTTCTTATTCATCCCCAAGATCTAAATAACTTTAAAAGTCCCACACTCTTTACATATTAAAAGTTCAATCCCTTTAAAATATCCATTATCTTTTAAAATTAAAAATCTTAAAAAAATTCAAAGACTCTTAACTGTGAGCTCCACTAAAATACCTTTTTACTTCAAGAGGGAAAATTATCAGGGCACAGTCACAATCAAAAGCAAAACTCAAACTCCAATGGTTCAATGTCTGGGATCCAACTCACGATCTTCCAGGCTCCTTCAAGGGCTTGGGTCACTTCTCCAGCTCTGCCCTTTGTAGCACACACCTTGTCTTCTAGGCTCCAGCTGCCTATACTCCACTGCTGCTGCTGTTCTTGGTGGTCATCTCATGGTACTGGCATCTCCAGAACACTGCTGTTTTCTGCTGTAACTAGGCTTCACCAATAGCCTCTCATAGGTTCTCTTCATGGTGCCAAGCCTCAACTCATTTGCATGACCCCTTCAGTCCTGGGCCATCAATTGCAACTGAAGCTGCACCTTCACCAATGGCCTTCTGTGGCTTCTCACAAAGCCTCAGCTACTCTTCATGACCCCCTTCATGCCTTCAAAGCCAGCACCACCTGGGTGACACACATTACCAAGTCCAGCCACAGCACAAGGTACAACCTTGACTATCTCTGGGACACAGTCTCTGTGCTCTCAGAAAACATTTCCCAGAAGATTTCACCTCAATGATGCTGGTCTTAATCACAGCTAATGTCTTAGCTCTAGCTAACCAGCATCATTAGTCCTAGTAATGCAGTTTTCACTTTCGTAGTTCTGGTATCTTGTTAATCACAGCGATTCTTCAGCCCCAGCTAACCAAAACCACAGAATCATCACAATCAAAATAGCAATGCCCCTGATAATCTTTAATCTTCCCTCTGAAATTTCACAAGCCAGGTCTCCATCTTCTGCACTGTTCTCAACATTATCGTCCAAGATCCTACACAACATCCCACAGAGCTCTTAACACCAAATGGCTCTTCTAGCCCAAAGTTCCAAAGTCCTTCCACAGTCCTCCCCAAAACATGGTCAGGTTGTCACAGGAATACCCCACTATGCTGGTACTAATTTGTCTTAGTCAGGGTTTCTGTTCCTGCGCACAACATCATGACCAAGAAGCAAGTTGGGGAGGAAAGGGTTTATTCAGCCTACACTGAATAAAGGTTTTATTCAGCTTACACTGAAACAACTGAAGCTCTTTTCTCTGTGATAACTCCAGCTTGCGTCAAGCGCGCGCACACACACATACACACACACACACACACACACACACACACACTAGCCAGTACAATTATGAAGGTTGTTAAAAAATGGTCTTGCTTTGGGCTTTCAGCTCATAGGAGGCAAAGGTACATTTTTCTCTAGTCATCTCAAAATCTAGGTTATATGACAGCAGCCACCTCCCCCATTTTATCTGATTTTAATAAATATCAAAGTTATATATGTAAGTATACCGGTTATAATGTTCACACCAAGACTACACCAAAGAATACCAATGCTGTACCGATACTGTTTCCAAAGATGGGTAATGACATGGCCAGAGCAACTGGTGACTTGAGAGACCTTTAAGATTGCAGTCAAACTCCATTTAGATCAGACAGGACCAGGCTGAGGTGGAATCTTCTGCCTTTGCCCCTGGACAGCAAAATTTTCATGAAGCCACCCAAGGTGAATGGAACAAAAAGAAAAAGTAACACAGTGGAGATACCACTTTTGATTAGATTGTTGGCATTGCCTAACAGATACAGAACTGATACCCAAATAACTTCCTGAGACCATTAAAGAAATCTCTGGGATTATCCCATCTGTGGGCTGTGATGTCAGTGGCATTACCCACAGGATGTCATAGATAATATCGACAGTGATATAGTGGAGCTGGACCCAGTGATGCACACTTGCAGTTGCAACATATGGAGGCTAAGGCAGGATGCCTGAGAATTCAAAGCCAGTCTAAGATAGACACACCATATCTCAAAACAAACACAAAACAACAATAAAACCCTGTAGTGGTTAATGTTGGGTTGTCTACTTGACCAGATCTAGAATTGCCTAGGTGAGAGACCTCAGAATATGTCTGCTAGAGAGGTTTACCTGTGGTGGGAAGACACATACTGAATGTGTCACCATCCCACAGCTGAGGATCCAAGTATCCCTCCCTTCTTCCTGCCTGTTGATGCAATAAGAGCAACGACCTCCTGCTCCTGCCCCACGTGGCAGATTGTACCTTCAGGGTGTGAGCCAAATAAACTCATCCTTCCTTAAAGTACTTTCTGTCACAGCAATAGGAAAAGCAATTAATATGCCCCACTCCAAACAGTGGTACAGTAGAATGGCCAGTTAATTAGGGTGAGGGGCATACTTCTAAAAAGGAATCGTCTGCGCTCCAAAGCAACAGACTATTTTTTTGTTTTCAAAATTGTACACACACACACACACACACACACACACACACACACACACAGAGAGAGAGAGAGACAGAGACAGAGACAGAGACAGAGACAGAGACAGAGACAGAGAGACAGAGACAGAGAGACAGAGAGAGACAGAGACAGAGAGAAACAGAGAGAAATTAAAAATCATAGTCGCAAGGGGCTGTGGAGACCCACTCAGAATTCGGAGATTGTATAAAGATGATGTTAAACTAAAGACATTGAAATGGTGCAGCTTCCATTACTAAAAGTAGAAATGTTCAAGAATTGAAGTTTCCATAAATTTCCTCTTCAGGGTAGTTTTTGTTCCCAGCAAGGAAATCCATCATAAAATTGATCTTTTAAGAATTGTATGTCCTAAAGTACCTAGAAGCCACTCTACTCTAAATCAAAAGATATGACAACATGTTTTATCTCCCCTTTCTTCTCCTAAAGATCCTCTCTGTCTCTTAGGGAAACCCCTTGATCACCCACAGATGCTTTCTCCCTGACTTTACTAAATTACCTATATGCATAGCCAATGGCCTAATGAGCTACTTGCTTCTCTTCTTAGCTTCCTTATGCTCACGGGTCGCTGTTTTTGCTCCTCTTAATCTGTTTTTGCCAGCTTGAGAAGACCTATCACTCTACATAAAGACAGAAAGCAGGGGTTTTGCTCCCTAGGAAGTCTGCCAACCACAAAATGCCCATACCTACACTAAGTGGATTGTAGCCAGGGGTGATGGTGCATATCTTTAGTCCCAGCAATTTGGAAGCAGAGACAGGTGACTTTGTGTGAGACCAGCCTGACCTATAGCGTGAGTTGCAGAACAGCCAGGGCTACATGATGAAACTGTGTCTTGAAAACACAAAACAAAACAAAACAACAACAAAGTAGGATTCCCAGATAAATGCAGGAGGCCAAGTTAAATTTATATTTCATATTATTTTACAATACTTTTTGTATAAATGTTTCAAATAATACATGAGATATATTTCTTCTATTGCTTAAAATTCAAGTACATTTAAATTCTCCATACTTTTATTTTTAATTATATTTAATTGGTGTGTGTGTGTGTGTGTGTGTGTGTAATTCAGAGGACAACTGTGGTAGTTGGTTATTTCTATAGTGTGGGTCCTAGGAACTGAGCTAAGTCATCAAACTTGGTGACAAGCACCATTACCCAACAAAACATCTAGCCTGCCTTTTCCATACTTTTAATCCTTTTTTTTTAAATAAAGTGTTTTATTGTGACTTAGATAAAAAATTTTTTATTAAATATACCTCTTTCTCCCACAGACAAACCTCCCCAGTTATCTACAATTCCAGCCATAATGGTGCTGGAATTCTCTACATGTTTTAAAATTAGAAACTTCGACACTGTTCCCTGATCTCCAGGGACAATTGATTCTGGATCCCATCAGACAAAGCCATTTGCTGTTATAGCAATGCTATAGTTTTGATATGATCGAAGTGTTTTCCCCATGAGTTCTCAGGTGATTCCAGAAGTGGTGAGACAGGGCCTGACGGAAAGTAGTCTGATTGATGGGGATGCTGCCTTTGGGAGGGATTAATGTACTTCTGGGATCCTCAGTGAGATACTTAAAGAGTGACTCTGACGCCTGTCTCTCTCTGGTACTTGTGTTACCCATGGTTTCTTCCTGTAATATTTACACTGACCTTGAGTTTGGAAGATGATGAACTAAGGAGCACTTCCTCCTCTCCCTCCCGCTTCCTCTTCCCTTCCGGTGCACCCTTCCTCTTTTTCCTTCCCTCTCCTTCACTGGAGAGCAGACGCAGGGCCTCATACATTAAACTCTAAAACTTTTGAAAAATGCTTCAGTTTTCATGTATTTGGTTGTAATGATTGAAAATGGAGTGTTGCAGTAAGAAAGAACATCATGTACACAGTTTTGATAGTGTCTCTGGTAAAAAAAAAGGAAAACGGTGAGATACTTACTGATATTTTGGAGAGTCATTTAAGGCAGAGATTTCTATTTGAAATGGAATACCATTTTATTGCCTAAGTATGTCTCAAATTCCTAAGCACAAGTGAAATTTGTCCTCAGCCTCCCAGGTAGTATTAGCTAAGACTCTAGAAACATGTAACCATACCAGGCAAGGTGGGCCTTTCAACACTAGTGCACCAGGTAGAGGGTATTGGCTAGGATTGCCTATAGATCATCATATTGTTTATATGGGTGCTATAGTTTAGAACTGGCAGATATAAACATAAAAGTTTGTTTTGAGACAAGGTCTCACTGTGTAATCCTTTCTGGCCTGGATCTCAGACATACCCATACCTTTGCCTCCAAGTGGTAAGATTAGAGGTGTTCCCCACAACACCCAGCCTGAAATATGGTTTTGGGTTTGATCTTGGAATATAAGTCCTATTGAATAATTTATGATTCTTTCAAGAAAATCTCACCACTTGACATTCGTAAGTCAAGATGGTTAATAACAGCTTGTGTGCTTCTTCTTGGAAAAAATCAGTAATATTCCTGGACAATCATGTCTAGAATTTTATTCAGTCACACCATTACTGTTCAGGTTCTCCACTTAGCCTTCAAAGGATATAAATTTCTCAGCTGTCCTGCTTGTATCATAAATGTGGATGATCTTTTGTTGTGACTGAGGTGATTTCTAATATTATTCCACAATTCTATTTCTTTTCTTTTCTTTTTCTTTTTTTGCCTTCAAAGAGACAATAAGGCTTCTGAAGAAATGTTTAACTAACACCATAAGGTGTGGTAGGTTGTGCGATTTATCTTGTTTGTTCATAAACTGATAGGTTAGAAACAACAGTAATTTATGTATAAGACTGAGAAGTCCAAAGTCAGGGCAGAGACAGCACCTGATGAGGGCCTGGCTTGTCTTCCTTCATAGAAGATGTCTTACAGTAATGTGTCATGTGGTGGAAGGGGCAAGAGGCCGCCCTGTGTCACTGTGCTCTTATCTCATTCCTGTGGGCTTTTCCCCTTGTCGTCTCCTCCGAAGTCCCATCTCCTAGGTGCTTAGGGTTGTCACATGCAGTGGTGGTGATGCTGGCACAGCACTATCATTAAGCTATGACGTGTCCCCAGGGCATACACCGTTTAGGTAACAGATTACAGGCTTCCAGACCAGGGACTGATCTGGAGCCCAAGAGGCATTTTCTTCAATCTGTTGTAATGGGCCCCCAGACCTTAGCACCACTGACACCATTGAGGCCTTGGAACCCACCATGGCAGCAACACTTGCCAAAACAAACACAAAGATCTATTCTATTGAAGTTCACAGTTCTAGGAAGGTCTCTAAATGTACTGCTCTTACTTTTTGGCTTCTGTAGTTCTGCTTCTGGCTAACTGTTCTTCTTGCTAACGGAAGTATGTCACCCAGGATGTGTGCTTAAAAGCCCACCCTGAGGAAGGCTTGGTGTTAGGATTCTGTTTAAGCTCCACTACACAGTTGCCTGGCAACAGCCAGGTATGCCCCTCCCCATAGTTACCTGGCAACAGACAGGTAGGTCTGGCCCACTATAAAAGGGGCTTCTTTCCCCTCTTCTCTCTCTTACTTTCTCTTATGCTTTCTCTCTCTCTCTCTCTCTCTCTCTCTTCTCTCTCCTCTCTCCCTCGCCTTCTTGGGCTCTCCCTTCCCCCCTTCCTTCTCCCATCTCTCCACATGGTCATGACCGGCCTCTACTTCCTCTACTCTCTTCTTCTGTCTGCCTTTCTCTGCCTCTACTACCCTCTTAACTCCCCTCCCCATGCCCTGAATAAACTCTATTCTATACCATACCATAGTGTGTCTAGTCCCTCAGGGGTATGGGATGCTTCGGCATGGGCCCACTGAGGTACCCCCTTCCCCCACATGCCCTTTTAGAACATATTCTTATGCTGCTCTCTCTTTTTATGATCACAACACTTGGGGCTACACTAAGGTCCAGAACATTCAGGGGAGTTGGCACTCTGCTAATAAGGACATTCTATTGGATTAAACCTGCACCCAGGTAGTCTTCTCTGGCGGACATCACACAACACTCAGTTCCCAGCCCTTCTGAAATGATGCCTTCGGCGTCTGTTCAAGGCAGCTGTGGTGTTTTGAATTAGAGTGGTCCAGTGCTTGCGCAGCAGGGAGTAGCACTACTTGAGAAGGATTAGGAGTGGCCTTATTGGAGTAAGTCTGTCACTGGGGGTGGGTGTAGGACTCTCAGGTACTTGTCCAGCACTGCGATGATAAATGGGCCAACCGTTGAAAACTGTAACCAAACCCCAATTGAATGCTTGCTCCTGTAAGAGTTGCTGTGGTTGCGATGTCTCTTCCCAGCAGCAGAACACTGACTCAAACAGCAGCTGTAACTTAATCAGCTCTTCAGCATCAAACCTTTGCTTTGGAACCTAAACACGAAGAGGCCTTTTATGAATTAAAGAGCCCTCACTAGTCTGCCCTTAACTAAAGTAACAGCTAAAGTGCTGGGGAACTTTCACGATTAGTTTGGGGGGTGTTCCTTCAAATTTGATCATCCCTCTGGCTGTCACTGCATGGACCACACCTTTTTTTTTTAAAGATTTATTTATTTATTATACATGAGTACACCGTAGCTGTCTTCAGCCACTCCAGAAGAGGGTGTCAGATCTTGTTACGGATGGTTGTGAGCCACCATGTGGTTGCTGGGATTTGATCACAGGACCTTCAGAAGAGCAGTCAGGGCTCTTAACCGCTGAGCCATCTCTCCAGCCCGGATCACACTTCTAATGTGCTACACTCTCTGGAACTCTGTTGTTGCCTTTGCTACCTATTTCTACTCATTACAGTAATATTTAAGTCCTGCCATTTTTTTCTCATTATCCCAACAAGAAAATCATGACATCTATTAAATCAACTATAGTCTGACCAGAATTTTTTTCTTAAAAAAAAAAAAAAAAAAAAAGACAGCCGGGCGTGGTGGCGCACGCCTGTAATCCTAGCACTTGGGAGGCAGAGGCAGGCGGATTTCTGAGTTTGAGGCCAGCCTGGTCTACCGAGTGAGTTCCAGGACAGCCAGGACTACACAGAGAAACCCTGTCTCGAAAAACAAAAAACAAAACAAACAAACAAACAAAAAAAAAAACCACCCTTCAGAAAATGGAAACTTAGCTCAGTTGCCTGATAAGTCATAGTTTAACATAAAAACAAAAGCATTAGGTAGAACTTACTGTAAGACATAAACACCTGCCCATGACCCTGTACACACACCCTAAAATATAAACCTTTGCCAGGAGGTAAAAACTGCCTGAATGGTGAGACTGAGCTTGTTAATTTGATATCAAGATCACATTCACAGACAGAGTAGGCACGTCTAGGGGGTGGGGGTGGGGCAGTCAGTGAGGTCGAAGTGCTCAGAGACAAACAAGGCTTTTCCCTTAGGAGGAGCACATCAGGAATGGTCAGGAGTCAGGCACAGGTTTGGAAACCCAGTACTCAGGAACCTAAGGCAAGAAGATATGGAATTCGAGATCAGCCTGAGCTACAGAACAAGACTCTAACTCCCAGAAAAACACAAGTTGGCGTATGGTACCCTGTAAAAAAGAGAGGGGTTAATGATACCGCTCATTCATCATCAGTGGTGCATCTTTAGGATGTAGAGCGTTGGGTTCATAAAAAGAGAAATGGGTGTAGAATATGTTCTATGAGGTGTGTGGTAAAGTGTGGGGGAAGGGGGTGCCTCAGCGGGTCCATACCAAGACATTCCTTACCCCTGAGGGACTACAAACCCCATAGTATAGAATAGAATAGTGTAGTATAGACTAGAGTTTATTCAGGGCATGGGGAGGGGAGTTAAGAGAGTAGTAGAGGCAGAGAAAGGCAGAGAGAAGGAGAGAGTAGTGAAGTAGAGGCCGGCCATGATGACATGGACAGAGGGGGGAAGGGAATGGGGAGAGAGGAGAGCCCAAGAGGGCAAGAGGCAAGAGAGAGAGAAAGAGAGAGAAGAAGGGGCAAGCAGCCCCTTTTATAGTGGGCCAGGCCTACCTGGCTGTTGCCAGGTAACTGTGGGGTGGAGTTTAGACAGAATCCTAACAAAGAGTGTTGGGTTTGATTTTTTTTTTTAATGTCAGTTTATGAATTCTGAATATTCAGATTTTCCTAAGGAGAGAGCTGTTATTAAAGCAGGAGTACAGGGACATACACACACACCTACACACATGAGTGCATACATGATTACGCCTGTTTTTAAAGTAGAAATGTCCACGAAATGCTAAAGAAAATGTTTCTGTATTTAGCAAAAGTCCCAGCAGCACTCATGATACCTCAAAAAATAAAAATAAAAGATATATAAAAGCCTATCCGCCTATCAAGCCAGGTGTGATGGTGCACGCTTTTAATCCCGACACTTGAGAAGTAGAGGCTGGCAACTCTGTGAGTTCAAGAGCAGCCGGGGCCTCTTAATGGGAACCTGTCTCAACAGAAACAAATAAAGCAAGGCAGCCAGCCCATTGCGAGAGTCTCAAAGCATCTGCCGCTGTGTTCCCGGATCTTCAAGTCCAGCTGGGTCACAAAAACTTAAGCAAAAAAAAAGCAAAGAGAGAAGCAACCCTTCAGACAGTAGGAAGCTGAGAGGTCATTAGAGGGCCTCTGAGGAAGCCATGGTCAGTTCTGCAGTAGGGAACTGGACTATCTGCAGATATGGACTAGTTTCAGAAGCAAGGATGTCTTTAAAGAAAAGCTTCAGAAGATGAGGGTGAGACGGGAAGGGGAGAGTTTTCCAAGCTCAGCAAGCAAAGACAGGCCAAGCAAAGTTTATTAAACAACCACTTGTTCCGGGACCTGCAACAGGACCTGTGTCTGGAGCAGTCAGGAAACAATGAGAGATAACAGGTTACCTAATAAAAGATGACAGTGGAATAGGTGTGGACCTTGCTCCTTGCCTGAGGAAGGCATTTTCTGAAAGCATCTTCCTTCCTTCCTTCCTTCCTTCCTTCCTTCCTTCCTTCCTTCCTTCCTTCCCTCCCTCCCTCCCTCCCTCCCTCCCTCCTTCCTTCCTTTCTTTCTTTCTTTGAGACAGATTCTCTCTGCACAGGCCAGGGAATCTTGGAACTTGCTATATAGATCAGCCTGGTTTCAAACTCCTCTGCCTCTGCCAAAAGCATAATTCTTGATGGCTAAATAGAATGTTTTATCTGACAATTTTCTTGTACTATTATAAATTTATCTGGATTCTGATAACCTTATTTTTTTTATTAACGACCCTAATACTTAGCTCTGAGGATAGAATTATGCATGTCTTCAATTGCATTAAGATGCTTTCTTTCTCCTTTATAATATAGTTCCTGCAAATTTGAAAAATTGTTGGATAAGCACGAATTCGCATCTGTAAGTCTATTACTAAAAATGTCATTCTAGTAAAAGCAGGTATGCTCTGATATTTAGAATATGCAGAATATTTCGTGCCTGTGTCTGTATGCATAAACAGACCTATTTTTCTTTTACAGTACAGATGATCTAACCCAGAGCTTTGTGCAGTCTAGGCAAGCAGTCTACTAGTGAGCTAAACCCCAGTCCCTCTTACCTATTTTTCTAGTGTCTAACCAAGATTATATACTGTCACCTTATGGTTTTCTAATTATTGTATGGCACTAATGTTAGTGAATATTTTAAATGAAGGGAAATCTTGTAATAAATTAGCTGGACCACCAGCTGGACCACATTCTAATGCCTACACACAGCATAAAATTATGTAGATAATAATATAACATTAGTGTGAATATACATTTTCAGAATATAAGCCAAAGAGAAGCTATTAACAGGAAGAAGAATATGTTCTACACCCGTTTTCTTCTTCCTGGACTTCAGCTCTGTGGGTAAAATGAAATCATGCCTCACTGCCATCACTTATGGTGTAAGTAGGGAAATCATTTCACAAGTGATCTCCTGTTCCCTAGACTTTGAGAGAAATGCAATCTCAGAAGTGTTTTTTGAATGAGAAAAGTTCTAGACCATAGTTCTAGATCTAGTTCTAGACCATAGTTCTAGATCACTTAATATACAGATCATTTTACATACAGTAAAAGATAACAGTCATACAATCTTGGCCAAATCAGTTAACCTCTATGAGGATCAGTTTCTGCATCTGTTAAATGGGTATAACAACAAGCACTTCGAAGGTTGTTGTGATGGTTAGAATCTACTCTTTGGGGATGAACACAGTCTAGGGCATGGTAAGTGCTCAGGATATTTTTGCTCCTGTTTTTAGCTGGTCAGTGGCACAGCAGTTTTGAATCTAGGATAGGAGTTGCTACTAATATGATATGTGACTTTAAACAGATACTTTTTTCGTGGCACTGTAATTCTGTTTCTGCATCCAGAAATTGAAAGTAATATGAAATATTTGTAAATATGTGTGCGAGACTTGAAAATTAAATAAATGCTAATTAATGTATCATATTGAAACCTCTGGCTGTGTTTATGGTTCTGAAGATAAGAATAGTTAGTGTTTTGTATTTACAGTGTTCCTTCCACTCAGGCATTAACAAGACATTGCCAAGGTGAGCAAGCATACAGCCTTGAATGCTGTCAGGGTTATGAACTTGGAAGATGGTGACAGGAGGGTCTGGTATTGGAAAATCTACAGCAACCATAGTCCTTAAGCAGTAAACAATGAGTCTTTAGTGAACCTTGGCAGCTGTTACAGTACGAAGTGAGTTGGCCAGCCCTCCCAGGGTGGGCTGATATGGCAGGTCTCTAGGCTGCCTGAAAGTCTGTAGCCTTTCTTCTCCTTTTCAATGTCCAGTTATATCAAGATTCAGTTGTCTGTAGAGTTAGTTAGCAACAAAACAATAAAGTTATGCTTCAAGGGGTGTGGTTGGGTTAAAGCTCCTTGCTTTGACTCCCATTTCTTAAGATATGAGATTAATCATTATAACTAGCTCATTCAAATGCTAATCTAAGAGTTGTGTAAATGAATTCTGAGTTTGGAGTTTCCAATGTAAATGGAATACCCCAGGGTCTTAGTAAGGAGGACGGAAATAGTCTCTATCTCATTCATTAGACTAGCACCTTAAGCATCATTCCAGGCTCAGTTAATGTCTCACTAGTTGTGTGGTTCAGCTGGGGGATAAAGTGTGTAGGTGAAGCTTACTTTAACTGAATAAAACATAATGGTAACTCTTTTTTTTTTTTAAAAAAATATTTATTTGTTTATTATATATAAGTACACTGTAGCTGTCTTCAGACACACCAGAAGAGGGCATCCGATCTCATTACAGAAGGTTGTAGGCCACCATGTGGTTGCTGGGATTTGAACTCAGGACCTCTGGAAGAGCAGTCAGTGCCCTTAACCACTGAGTCGTCTCTCCAGTCCAGGGTAACTCTTAAGATACCAGTGCATATTGTTACATAAACAACATCTGTTCCTTCCTTCTCATCATTAAAATTCAAAAACGCAGTGCAGCACACAGGCTGCACACGTGTGTGTCGGCCATGGCACAGCCGTGTACCGTCACCTTGGTTTCTCTGTGAAATGGTTAAAAAAATAATACCTTCTTTATGAAGTTGTTTTTAGCAGAGCTGTTTAGATAATACAAGTAAAATATCGGGCATTTTCTGACAGAGGGTAATTTTTAGTGGTGTTAATGTTAGCGAAAGGATGTTAAGTCCCTTCAGATATACCTGAGTTTAACTATCATCATCACAGATTTTATGTGGTCTCAGAGTTGAGACCTCTCTTTGTAGACTTAGATAGAGTAAACGAATCTAACCCATAGCTATACAGCTATGTCTGGTATACAGTAGACAGTCAAGTGCCTACGGCATGTTGCTGTAGGAACATAAATGCTCCCTTTCCTTTGCAACCCTCTCTACTCTGTCTCTGAGAGGCTCCGGATTGCTTAGCTTTACCAACACCCTTCAAGTCCAAGAAGCTAAGGGGGGTTGTTTATGCCATCACAAGGTAGGCAGTCTCTGAGTTTTGATTTGAAGCTGTTAGAAGCAGCTCAAAGAAGCCATAACCAGTTGGCATGAGAGCTAGACATTGAGAAAGTATGGGTGGGGGTTTGGGATTTGTTTTTAAGAGTTACAGGAAGCTCTTTGCCCCATCTACTGCGAGAGTGAAGACCATTCTCAGCAGGCAGACGGTCAACATCCCAGAAAATGTTGACATCACCCTGAAGGGGTGCACACTCATCGTGAAGGACCCCAGGGGAACTCGTCGAAGGGACTTCAGTCCTTCAATAAAGAGCAGAGTCTTCTTGGAAAGAAAAAGAAAAGGTTCCTTGTAGACAAATGGTGGGGTAACAGAAAGGAGCTGGCCACTATCAGAACCATCTGCAGTCATGTGCAGAACATGATCAGAGTGTTATGCTGGGCTTCCATCATAAGATGAGGTTTGTGTATGCTCCTTTCCCCAACAACATCATTATTCAGGAAAATTGGTCTTTGGTTGAAATCCAAAATTTCTCGGGTGAGAAATACACCCGCCAGGTTCAGATGAGGGCAGGTGTTGCTTGTTCTATCTCTCAAGCCCAGAAAGATGAGTTAATCCTTGAAGGAAATGCTATTGAACTTGTTCCAAATTCAGCGACTCTTATTCAGCAAGCCATAACAATTCAAAACAAGGATATCAGAAAGTTTTTGGATGGCATCTATGTTGGTATTCTGTCCAAGCTCCACCCCACAGTGACTGGCAATAGCCAGGTATGTCCCACCCCATATGCCTGGCCCACTATAAGAGGGGCTGCCTGCCCCTCCTCCCTCTCTTTCCTCTCTCATCTTCTTACCTCTCTGCACTCTCACCCCTCTGCCCCTGTTGGGCTCCCCTCCCCCCTCTCTCCACATGGTCATGGCCGGCCTCCACTCCTCTCTACTCTCTCTCTACTCTCTCTCTCTCTGTCTCTACTATACCATTGACTCTCATCCTCTTCCCTAAATAAACTCTATTCTATACCATGTTGGTGTGTGTGTGGTCCTTCAGGGGAAAGGGATGCCTGGGCATGGGCCCGCTTAGGTACCCCCTCCCCTCACGCTGCCATGCCATACTCACTAATACCCTTTCTCTCTTTTATATCCCATCATATGGTGCCGAAACCGGGGAACAACAACTACATTAATAAACAACACTAAACCATCAATCTATGTGTCTGAGAAGGGAACCGTGCTGCAGGCTGATGAGTGAGGCCTCAGTTTCCTAGCTCTAGAAACAAGATCCTGACCACAAGTATAATTTGGCCTCTTTGAGGACAATAAAGGACTTAGATATTGAAAAAAATAAAAGAGTTATAGGAAAAGAATAGAGACAGTGTCTGGAGTTTAAGTGCCTTGAATATATGTTGGAGTTTGATTTACAGTCTCTGAGGGTTAATTCTAGAAAATTGTTGGTAGCATTTTTCTTTATCCAATTTATTCTGCTTTAAAGTTCATTATTGTCTTAATAGATGAAAATTAATTTTGGTATTAGTTCAAGCAAGATACACTAAGGGAGTCAAATGTTTTGTTTTTGTCTTCCTCAATGGCTTTCTAAAGTAAAAGTTTTACATTATGAATTGTTCTCAAAGATTCCAACCATCTCTACCTATCATTTAAAGCAATAAATGCTTGCAAAATTGCATTCAGAAAATAGCAAAATGTTTTAGCAGAAAAATTTGTCATTAACACAAAGGGAATTAGAGTTAGTTGGTTTGATCCATTAATATATTTGCAATCGACTCTTTTATTGAATTTCCTTTTGCCTAGTTCTTAATCCAAACTTTATCTTCATGTTGCTATAGAAACATTAGGACTTCAGAATGTGGCCAAATCAGAATGTAGTCAGTCACAATTCTGTGTCTGTAAAGTCTTGTCTACAGCATTCAGTGTTTACAGGCTGTGGGTCACGTGTTGTTGTTGTTATTATTATTTTTTCCAAGCCAGGGCTTGTCTTGATAGCCCTGGCTGTCTGGGAACTCACTCAGTAGAGCAAGCTGGCCTTGAACTCAGAGATCCCCCTGTCTCTGCCTCTGGAGTGCTGGGATTAAAGACATGTGCCAGGACCACACCTCCCCAGCTTAGTGTAGTTATTTGTATATGTCTTCAGAACTTCCTCTGTCTAAATATGTTGGAAGAAAAGAAAGGAGGAAGGGAGGGAGGAAAGGAAGGAGGGGACAGAGGGAAGAAGGGAGGGGGTCGCAAGGAAAGGAGGTAGGGAGGGAGAGAGAGAGGGAAGGAGGAAGGGAGAGGCTATAGCTTTAGACAATCAGGACTATAAAAACACTATTGTAATTAGGTTTCCGATCTCTGTCTTCTTAGATTTATACTGCTGTGATAAGACATCATGACCAAGCACATGGGGAGGAAAGGGTTATTTCAGCTTACAACTTCCATGTTACACTATATTGTTGAGGTTATTCAGTGTAACAATTCAAAGCAGAAACTGAAGCAGATACCACAGAAGAATGCTTACTCTTTATGGCTTGTTCAGCCAGCTTTCTTATACTACCTAGGACTACTTGCCCTGGGTTGGTATCTCTCACAGTGGACTGGGCCTTCCTACATCAATCATTGATCAAGAAAGTGCCTCAAAGACTGTAGGCCAATTTTATGACAGCATTTTTTATTTTAATCTGAGTCTTTCTTCCCAAATATCTTGAGCTTATGTCAAGTTGACATAAAACTAACCAACAAAGTTTCATTTTTTTTTAATTTTTATTTTCTATATTCAAAGTTTACATTCCAAAGGCTTTCCCCTTTCCCAGTTCCCCCCTCCCTATGTCCCATAGGTCCTCTGCCCCCCAACTATTCCCCAATCATTCCCCCTCCCCCCACAGTTTCTCTACAAAACTGGATCCAATCTTTCCAGGCCCAGGGTCCTCTCCTTTCTTCTTGGGAATCATTTGACTTGCTAATTGTGCCTTGAGTATTTAGGGCTTCTGGGCTCATTAATATCCACTTATCAGTGATTGCATTTCATGTGTATTCTTTTGTGATTGGGTTAGCTCACTCAGGATGATATTTTCCAGGTCTAACCATTTACCTACAAATTGCATGAATTCATTATTTTTAATTGCTGAGTAGTATTCCATTGTATAAATATACCACATTTTCTGTATCCATTCCTCCTTTGAGGGATATTTGGGCTCCTTCCAATTTCTGGCTATTATAAACAAGGCTGCTATAAACATAGTGGAGCATGTGTCTTTATTGTATGCAGGGGAATCCTCTGGGTATATGCCCAGGAGTGGTATGCCAGGGTCCTCTATTTTAAAAATATTTCTATGTGCATGGTTGTTTTGACTGCATGTATGTCTTTATACACCTGTATGCCTACTTTCCATTTCTTTAATAACTTGCTATGACTTTTGGCCTTTTTTTTATTATTATCACATTTCATCTTCTCTTAAGTGATGCTAGCCTTAAAGAGAAGTAATTCCAGTCCATCGTCTTTGTTATGAATGAGCAGATGCAGTCCTGTAAATCCTCAAGAGTAGTAGCAATACTGTCTTAATGCGGAATTTAAACTAGGCTACACTAAATAATTAATGCACTTCTTATTCATGCTCTTGTGCTTAATCCTCTTTTTCAAAGTTTTATTTTGTGTCTGTTATCATTGAGATCAGCAAAAGCTTCTGAGACTTAAAAAAAGAGCATTATTTTCCTGATGCACTGCTCTAACTTACCTTTGTAAGCACAGCAGCTGGAAGATTTAATTTGGGAAGCCCTGTTATTCTCTCCCCCAGGGCACTTGTTAAATGATGTGTGGTGACAACGTGTGATTGTTCATGTGCCTTTTCTGAAGTAGCTTTCTTTTGTCTCCAGAACCTCATTGATTGAGTACATTCTTCTCTTTGCAGAACAGTACAACCTGTCATTAACCCCAGGCATAGAGTGACATTTGCAGGTTTTATGACAGGGTTTTCTCAACTTCAAAGTATACACATAGGTAAGAGCATTTCTGAATAGGACCTCAGTCACTAAGGAAACAAGGCTAACAATCAACAAATGCAACACAAGCTTCCAGGTAACAAAACAGCTAATCAAGTGAAAATACATCCTATAAAATGGGAGAAAATCTTTACCAGCTCTGAGTAAATCAGTAGATGAGTAGTCTAAAAAGGATGCCTTATGAAAAGAAGAAATACAAATGGATAATAAATGTTTTTAAAGTGTATAGCATTCTTAGCCATCAGGGGAATTCAAGGTTAAACTGTTAAGAGATGTCGCAACCATAATAGAATGGCTATCATCAAGAAAAGACATGACAGCCAATGCTGCCAAAGATGTGGAGAGAGAGCAACCCTTATCTACTGTTGATGGGAATATAAATTAACTACCGTCATATATACATATATATGTGTATATATATATACACATATATATGTATATATGTATATGTGTGTTTCCAAGACTCAAGAAACATGGTATATGAAGGATGGGAAGAAGTCAGGAACAAGAGGAAGAGGTTGAGTGTTGGGACTGTTGAGGAATTCTCTTTTGAGCACCCCATGGCGATGGCATTTACAGAAGCCTCACAAGATTGAGTTTGTCAAGTCCTTCCAAGGAGGGACAGAGGCTCATAAGCTCCCACTCTTTCATGAGACCTGTGGGCAGTTAATGGTTGCTGAGTGTGGTGATTTGCATAGGAACAGCCCCCACAGACTCATGTTTGAATGAGTGGCCCATAGGGAGTGGCACTTCTATGTTGTGGCCTTGTTGGAGGAAGTGCGTCACTGTAGAGGCAGGCTTTGAGGTCTCCTATGCTCCTATGCTCAAGCTAGTCACTTTCATGTCTGCTGCCTGCAGACCCAGAACTCTCAGCTCCTCTAGCACCATGTCTGACTGCATGCCACCATTCTTGCTGCCATGACAATAATGGACTAAACTGTAAGCCAGCCTTAATTAAATGTCCCCTTTTATAAGAGTTGCCATGGTCATGGTGTTTCTTTGTAGCAATGAAACTCTAATTAAGGCGCTGAGGGAGGGAGAGACATTTTCTTCAGTAGTATAGCTGCTAGTAAAGGACCTATGCTCCTGTAAATAAGCCTCATCTATGTCCCTGTGAGGAACCCTAATGAGGTTCAATGGGTCTAAAAGCAAACAAAAGGAGATGTAGAGGTAGCAGGGGCTGAGGGGGGTGGGGCAGGGATTAGCAGGTGTGGGAGGGTGACAAGAGTAAGTCATGGGCTGTGAATATGACCTAAATGCATTAAATACATGTGTGAAAATGTGTCACAGTGAAACCCACTATTATCTCTATTCAGTGTGCGACAATAAACTACATAAAAGAACAGGATTTTCTCAATAGGTTATATTGTTGAGCTTCAGTATATTTTAAGATAAATGTGTTAGTTTCTTTTTTAAAAGATTGTGTTTATTGTCTGAGGATATAACAGTAGTATAGTATGTGCTTAATGTTCCAAACCCTGGGCTCTTTTTTTATTATTATTATTTTTTATTTTTTTATATTCTTTGTTTACATTCTAAAGGCTTTCCCCTTTCCCAGTTCCCCCCTCACCATATGTCCCATAAGTCCTCTTCCCCCCCCCCCGCCCATTCCCCAATTACCCTCCCCCCCACCACCACCATTTCTATGTTCTGGTACTCTCCTACAAAACTGGATCCAGTCTTTTCAGGACCAGGGTCCTCTCATTCCTTCTTCTTGGGAATCTTTTGATTTGCTAATTGTGCCTTGAGTATTCAGAGCTTCTGGGCTCTATCCACTTATCAGTGATTGCAATTCATGTGTATTCTTTTGTGATTGGGTTAACTCACTTAGGATATTTTCTAGATCCAACCATTTGCCTATATACCACATTTTCTGTATCCATTCCTCCTTTGAGGGACATCTGGGCTCCTTCCAGCTTCTGGCTATTATAAATAAGGCTGCTATGAACATAGTGGAGCATGTGCCTTTATTGCATGCAGGGGAATCCTCTGGGTATATGCCCAGGAGTGGTATGACAGGGTCCTCTGGAAGTGTCATGCCCAATTTTCTGAGGAACCGCCAGACTGATTTCCAGAGCGGTTATACCATCTTGCAATCCCACCAACAGTGGAGGAGTGTTCCTCTTTCTCCACATCCTCACCAGCACCTGCTGTCTCTTGAGTTTTGAATCTTAGCCATTCTGACTGGTGTGAGGTGGACTCCCTGAGCTCTATCTTTAATAATCCCTGCAGATTGCATTTCTGACCTTAAGTAGGTAACATGGTGATATTTATGGTGTAAAACCTGGAAGATAGAAGTATAAAATTTCAGTGCTTGATACTTTAGAGACTGGGGTAGGAAGATTGCTTGAGTACATAATTTTGAGACTAGCCAGGGAAAAATTATCCTTCCTTCCAACAAGGACAACACAGCAGGGGCTGAAGGGTTAGCCCAGTGGATAAAGTGGCTAGCATGCAAGCATGAGGACCTGAGTTCAATCCCCAGAACCGGCACAAAAGAGCTGGGTCTGGAGGTCCATGCGTGTGGTCCCAGCACAGAGGCGGCAGATCCCTGGGCCTTACTGGCC
Organism: Apodemus agrarius; assembly: GCA_964023405.1. Lineage (NCBI taxonomy): Eukaryota > Metazoa > Chordata > Mammalia > Rodentia > Muridae > Apodemus > Apodemus agrarius. Next base: position 39,588,024 of record OZ030021.1, on the reverse strand, counting down.
GGTCAGCCAAGCCCACATGGTGAGACTACAGGTCAGCGCAGGACCCTGTATCAAAACACAAAGTAGGCGGTATCTGAGGAATGACCTCTGCCGTCCGTGTGCATGTTCATACCCGTACAAACATGTTTCTATACACACAGAGAAGAAATGAGTAAATAAAATGTAAGAGATAAAAATGATATAGTGTGAGCCAGGCGTGGTGGCACAGGCCTGTAATCCCAGCACTTGGGAGGCAGAGGCAGGCAGATTTCTCAGTTCGAGGCCAGCCTGGTCTACAGAGTGAGTTCCAGGACAACCAGGGCTACACAGAAAAACCCTGTCTCAGAAAAAAAAAATGATATAGTGTGAGATGTCTTTTTCTTTGTTACCAGGCCACTCTTGTCCAGAGAAATCAGTGTTTCTCTCTCTCTCTCTCTCAATCTCTCTCTCATGTTTGTGTGTTATAAATGCATCAGTGTGCTATGTATGTAGTAAGTATGTGTGTGATGGAGGTCAGAGCAGGACTGTCTTTCCCCATCACTTTCCACCTTGTTGCCTTGAGACAGGATCTCTCGCTGAACTGGCAGCTTACCATTCCGTCTAGGCTGGCTGGCCTGTGAACTCTTGAGATCTGCTTGTCTCTGCCCTCCAGTACTAAGGGCACAAGTCCTTGCAGCGATGCCTAGCTCTACACACAGGTGTTGAGGAGGACCTCATGTTTACAGACGACCTTACCACCAAGCCATTTCCTCAGGCCCTTGAATTGTATTTGTTTTATTCATGTAGTTTTTGGAAGTGTCCTGGGGAGTAAGGTTTTATTTTGTAGCTTATGCTGGCTTAGATCTCAAGATTCTCCTGACTCTGCCTCCCTAGTCGTAGTCATCGTTTTGATTCTTAAATCATCTCATTTAGTCCAATCAGACTTTTGGCTTATTCTCTACATGTGAGATCCAGTTATTGCCTAGAAGAGCTGTTTCTTCCCACTGGACTCTTTCAATACAGGGCTTCCAAAAGGGAGCACTTCAGCATAATGAAATTCTTATTTGAACAAATGTGATAGAATTGTAGAATGGTTTGGCTATAGTCTTAAATGGACTTAGAGAGGTGGAACAGACACCTTCTTGGGTTTGTCAGTGAAGAGGATGATTTGTGTATGAAAGGCTTCAGTTGTTCTAATCGTGTCATGTGAGAGAATGTCAAATTCTGCTTCAGTCCAATTGCAATAGAGCCTTTTCGTTATCTCTGAATCTTCTTGCTTCTGGGTTTTGTTTGTTTGTTTGTGTGTGTGTGTGTGTGTGTGTGTGTGTGTGTGTTTTGCTTTGTTTTTCTTTGAGGTAGAGGGTGGGGGTCTCACTATGCAACCTGGAATGGCACTTGAACTCATGGTCTGCCTGCCTCAGACACCTCAGTGCTGTGGCTCTTGGTATGCCACCCCTACCCCCCCCCCCCTGATCAGTTGCCTTTTCTTTAGCATGGGCCTCGATCCTTAAGCCTTTGCATTTACACTTTGGGAAGCTGCTCAGCGGCTCTCTGCCTCTGGCTTCTCCGGGCCTCGTGCTGAGCTCGTTAAGGTTGCGGCATGTAGATACAGTCACAGCACGAAACGTATTTTATGTATTTTATGATGTAGTCCCAGCGACTCGGGAAGATCACACATTTAAGGCAAGCCTGAGCCACTCTGTGAGCCACTGCCAAAGCCAAACACTTAAAGAGAGCCTCTGTAGCTACAGTTCTATGCAGGGACTCTCGGTTCAGTGTTCAATACAGAAAAACAAACGTCCTGTTGGATCTAATGGTGTTGGGGAACAACATTTGTGTGTGATGTTTTCTAGTCAGCGTAATTTGTTTAGGCGTATAGCCTGCTTTAGGATTGTGGACACAGGAAGTGACTGAGCAAACAGCATGCAAATGGTCATTCAGTGAAATGGACTGTCCTTGCCTGTGAAGGTCATTCTTACACAATCCTAGAGGAAAATATTTTTGACATAATCCTGAAGGCATGCAGTCCTCCCTGCAATGAGTCCTGTATTGAGACAGTAAGAAGAATGTGGTCATGAAGATATGAGGTAAGGTATTCTCCGTGCATTAGATCAGTTCACAGTAAGACCCCTTTCCATGAGGTCCTTTGGGATTTCTTAAGTTGATCCTGCTTGCTGGATTCACTGAGGTTTTAGTTTATATCAAACTCTATAGCATTTTATGCCAAGGCCTCATGGTTTTACTAGTTGTATCACTATATATTTTTAATAATAGAACATGTGCTAATTAATAGGGACAGTGGTTTCATTTCTCATTATTAGATACTGTGACCAGGCAGCCAGGAATCTGATTAAGATCAGCTGTTTGCTTGATACACAATTCTTACTGTTCTCAGGAATTCCACCAAGGATAGACATCAAACATTTCTAGAACTATTAGATCCCTTATGTTTAATCTTTCTGTCCCCATCCCAGCTTCAGAGAAAGTATTTTCCTATTTATAACTTATTTAAAAACAAAACAAAACAAAATAAAACAAAAAACCCTAGAAAACAAGGCTGGGCATGGTGATGCTCACCTTTAATCTTAGTACTAGGGGGGTAGAGGCAGGCAGAACTCTCTGAGTTCAAGGCTAGCCTGGTCTACACAGTGAGTTCCAGGACAGGGAGGCCTAGACTACATAGGGAGACAAAACCACAAACAAAACAAAACAAGACAAATCAAAAAACAAAGACCAAACAAACAAACAAACAAATGAAAACCTTGATACTCTTCAGATAGTTACAATTGTAGTCTTTTACTCACATGATGTTGTACTTCATATGTACAGGGTTATCTAGGACCAAGAGATGTACAAAAGAAATAATGTTCTTCTAAAAATCAGAAATGTATGCGAAACATTGATGTTTTATTTCAGTATGTGTTCTCATAATAAACTTGGTCACAACAGAAAGCACTGAAAGCTCTGTGGTGAGACATCTTCAGTTTAGGCCACACGATAGTCTCGTTATTTTGTTTTCTGCCCTGACACCATTTGTGCGGTTAGTTCTAAAGTGGTTATCTCAGAAGCCAGGGCCCCGAGACAGTAATGATGGCTGATGGATGGAAAGCGGTCCCTTTGTTCAATATGCTTCCTACGTAGAAACAAGAGCAGAAGGAAAAGCTGAGATCTCCTGACCAGGAAAGTGCTGGTCGTGCTTCATCCCCAGCAACCACATAACAGTTTCAGCATCATAGTGGATTTGTAATCCCAGCTATGGGCTGGAGAAAGGCAGATCATTAGAGCTTGCTGGGCAGCCAGCCTAGTCTAATTAGTGAGTGCCACATCCCAGGGAGAGACTATGTCTCAAAAGAAAAGATGGATGGTTTCTGGGTTATAATATTCAAGGTTGACTCAGGCCTCTGCATGCACACACATGCACATACACATTCATCATCAACATACAAATATGCACAGCCACACATGCTTATTCATAAACACATACACATGCACAGGCACACACATACACACACATACACTCATGCACAGGCACACATAAACCAAACCAAACCAAAACTAGAAAGAGAAGAGTGCGGTGCAGAATTCAGCTGTACCTGGACAGAATTCTCTGTCCCTAAGATGATCGTACATGAAACAAATGTTAGTATTTCTTAAAGATAACAACTGTGTCTTCACATCTTATAATTGTCTTTAGGTATTTGGAATCCTCACAAATTTGGTTTTAAATAAACTACCAGGTTGAAAAGTAGTAGGAATATGACCCATTTTATTTCCCCACCATGACTTTAGAAGTATGTGCTTAATCTGACAGTCACTTTCAGATTGACAGGTCAAGTTTTCCTCTGACTCATGGAGAGTCTGGTACAGTCATTGGCTCAACAGCTCCTTACATTTAGGAAATGCCAATGTACATGTACCATAAAGTGCTTATAAGATGCCAGGATCCACGGAGAAAAGGTAGCAGCCGCAAGATTAAAATCTCATTTAATATACAGCTTTATAAAACTTGCTACATTTTTATTTCATTTCAGACCATAGAAACTACACCTCCTGTCCAAGTCACACATCTCTCTTAGGTCTTTTTATCCATTTTTCTTTTGTGCTGCTGGGGACAGAACCTAGTCGGGCACTTCTGCAGGGGGAGCACATACCTGACTGCTGAGAATATCATCAGCTGCTTTTTTTAATGAAATAATTTACTAAATCGTTTTGTAGTTGCTGTTTATTTCTGGTCACAAGGCTAAATAAAATAAGTAAAAGGAAACATCCAATATTGGATTTAACTTAGCAGATTTTTTCCCAGTTAAATTTAAAAATTCACATAATACTCAGAAACTACAGTGAATTAAATTAATTAAATAATTGATCATTATACTTTGGTTAAGTTTAATAAACCTGTCTACACCATTGATTTTTCCAAGATTGATTAATGTTATCATTCTAAACTATTCTGAGTACATGGAAAGTCACACAAGGTGTAAATAGCAAGTTTTGCTTGAATAACTAAAAATATACAGAAAGATTTTTTACGTTTCAGATTTAGTTAATTACTCAATTTAGTAAATTGAGTTGACTATGGTTCCCATATTCTTCATATGATCTACTTGTTAAAATTATTGAACCATATTGCTACATTATTAAATAGGCATATTACTTATTAGGATATCTTAGTTTTACCCAATGTCCTAACTTTTGGCCCAGTCTTATGCTAAACATAGCTTACAACATTTAGGTACTGTGACTTTTTGGGCACTGGTTAGCTATGACTTTTTTTTTTCACGTATTTCTGTGGATGTTGAGGAATACTGGTCAAGTAGTTATAGACTATTCCTCTGCTGAGATTTGTCTGAGCCCCAGTCCCAGCCATCACCCCCACATGGTTAAATTGAAATACAGATGTGGGTTTTGGAAAAGACGGATGCAGAAGCAGAGTCCTGTCCTCACCCCACCAGCAGCCTCCGCCTGTCCACTGATGTACCTCTGCTCACACCGCCCTAGTTACCACTCTGGCACGGTGCTCGATGGGCTTCTCCACTGAGCACATATCATCTTCCTTCCTTCCTTCCCATTCTGTACTCCCTAGAAAGAAGTCACTACCTATGGGCCATATAGAGGGGAAAGGCAAATATTCACCTTTGGGGGTAAGATGTTTACACAGGTTATTTGAAATTCCCTTACATAGAAGATTTTTTTTTGCCCTAATTTGTTTATTGAATAATTTGATTCTGTCAGTACGGATTTGTTGATTTTTATTTTTATTATTATTATTGTTGTTGTTGTTTTGTTTTGTTTTGTTTTTCGAGACAGGGTTTCTCTGTGTAGCCCTGGCTGTCCTGGAAATCACTCTGTAGACCAGGCTGCCCTCAAACTCAGAAATCCACCTGCCTCTGCCTCCCAAGTGCTGGGATTACAGGCATGCGCCACCAATGCCCGGCTATTGTTTTATTTTTAAGTTTTATGTATGTGTATGAATGTTTTGCCTCTCTCTCTCTCTCTCTCTCTCTCTCTCTCTCTCTCTCTGTGTGTGTGTGTGTGTGTGTGTGTGTGTGTGTGTGTGTGTACCACATGTATGCCTGTTGTCTACATAGGTCAGAAAAGAGCATTGGATCTGCAGTTACAGACGGTTGGAAGCTGCCTTGTGAGTCCCGGGAAATGAACTTGGTTCCTCTGAAAGGGTAAAACTGTTCTTAATTACTGAGATCTCTCTCTAGCCTGGTTTTTATTTTACATATTTATTTATAGCCCAATATCACTTTATTGTAAGGTCTGAAATAGTCCAGCTTTGGCCATTGGGAGTTTCACCACTTGCTCCCAATGTACCTGTGAAACACCTAAATTGATTGTTGTGTATTCATATGTTTGTTTTTAGCATTTCTTTGTTTTATAATACTGTATATGTCTCCAGGTTCATTTAAGCTTGGCTGACAACTTTTAAAAACGTATATCCTGGTTTCTGGAAACTATGGGAATTTTGTTTGTTTGTGTTTGTTTTTGTTGTTCAAGATAGGGTTTTTGGCTCTTCTGCAACTCACTCTGTAGACCAGGCTGGAATTGAACTCACAGAGATCCTGCCTCTGCCTCCTGAGTGCTGGGACTGAAGGCTTTTGCCACCACCACTTAGCTAGTTAGGGGAATTTTTATAAACTATTATCTTCTTCTCAAAATTAGTGGATAATCCATACATGCATTTTTCTGCATTAGACTAATATTATGAGATATAGCTGTGAATCAAGTGCGATTTCTTTTCTCCAGATGGAGTGCACTGTGATTCTAATAGCACTTATGATAATGACAAGAACAGGAAAAGAAGCTCAGTAATAGTTTAAACCAAATGAAGATTTAAACGCATAAAACCTAATTTTGACACTAGATAACCATATATGACTTGGAAAATTGAACTCAAATGCAGCATACAAAATACTCAGATTCCTGATCATCATAGACATTTGGAATTTCACTTGATAGACCAATAATTTATTTATGGGAATATGTGTAAATCTGAACTGTGGGCTTGGTGTTATTATTGTGGTGGTGATGATGATGAAACTCCAGGAAGTACAGTGCTACAAAAACTTTCTCCCAGTGAACTATAACCCTCGCCTGAGTCTGAATGCTTCTTATGATGAATGTGATAACTTACAATCAGATAACAGTGGGGTTCTTGTAAACAGTAAAATGAGAGTATGCATGCCAATATCAGCAAAGTATAATAGCATAATGCCTGACACATGTGTTTGATCTGTAATGCACAGTATAAAGATGGTCACAGATAAATACCAAGATGGCACACACTAGGCCTGCCACTGCTCCCCGGGATACCTCATAATACTTGGAAATCTCAGTGTGTACAGGAAAGGTGTCTTTGGTGTTGTGTGTGTATGGTCTCTAGAGATAGTTGAGTCTAGGTAGCTCTAGAGCAATCCTGCTGTTCTCTCCTAAAAGACCACATTGGGGCCCACTGTTTAAACTTTACTGGTTAAGACATATCCAAGCTTAGAATGTTTCTGCCACTCCCCTGCAGTCAGTTTGCCGGAGTCTTTTGCACTGTGCTCAGCTTTCCTCTGGGACCTCTTATGTGGTACCTCTGCCCCGACATAAGGTCTGTAGCCTTTAAAGTTGCCGTGGTTAAAAGAAAAGTAGTGAAAGCCGGGCGGTGGTGGCGCACGCCTGTAATCCCAGCACTTGGGAGGCAGAGGCAGGCGGATTTCTGAGTTCGAGGCCAGCCTGGTCTACAGAGTGAGTTCCAGGACAGCCAGGGCTACACAGAGAAACCCTGTCTCGAAAAACCAAAAAAAAAAAAAAAAAAAAAAAGAAAAGTAGTGAATAGAACCTAGTCCCGAGAAGACAAGGACTGTTCCTCATAGTTTCTTATCAGTGGGACAAAGTATATCACTATACAAGAGTTTTTGCTTCTTTTTTTTAATAAAGATTTATTATTTATTATATGTGAGTACACTGTTGCTGTCTTCAGACACTCCAGAAGAGGGTGTCAGATCTCATTACGGATGGTTGTGAGCTACCATGTAGTTTGCTGGGATTTGAACTCAGGACCTTCAGAAGAGCAGTCAGTGCTCTTTAACTGCTGAGCCATCTCTCCAGCCCCGAGTTTTGCTTTCATAAAGAAAGACATACTCTTGCAGCTTAGATGGCATTTAAATATGGTAAGCATAACATGAGTTGCTTTCTCTAATACTGTTTTTATATTTTAATATTGAATTGTCCATTGCAACATGCTTTTTTCCCTTTTGCATGGTTCGTGGATAATAGTATTAAGATTACTGTGCGATTTCAGTTTCACAATCACTCAAAAGAACGGGAAAATGGTCCAGAGAGCAAACAATCATGCACAGAGGACAAAAGACTTAGATTTTGAAGCTCTGCATTTTGTTCTCTCTAGAACACCAGTGTTTCCCGAAGTGAAACTGAGGTAATGATGTTAAATAACAGGCTTTCTCTGTCTCTCTCTGTCTCTCTCTGTCTCTGTCTCTGTCTCTGTCTCTCTCTCTCTCTCTCTCTCTCTCTCTCTGCCTTTCTTTTCAAAAAGTAAAAAAAAAAAAGGAATAAATAAAATGTTGGTTAGTGTTTTTGAAAAATTCAAGGGACTCAACCATATAGCTAGCCAAGATGTATATACTACATAATTATAAACACTTTAATGACAAGTATGTTAGGTTAGATGTTGAAGATTTAAAAATACAAGATCTAGGCTGGAGAGATGGCTCAAGAGGAAAGGGGGCTTAAGATCTGAATTTTTTCTTTTTTTTTATTTTCTTTTTTTTTTTTTAACAAAAGTAACAATAGAAAATAGAATCAATCATAGACAGGAAGAACTGTTAAGCATTAGTGAACCTCTATTTGCTCCATGTTTTCAGTAAATAAACAGATACACTGCTAAATCTGTATGAAATCTGCTTCCCAGGAGGTTAGATAATTTACATAACAAAAGGCAACCAGGAATGCATAAAAGACTAGAATGTTAAACTTTAGCCAAGGAAGACTTCCATATCCATGAGTCTTTTGGTCCAAGACCTCTGAGAATTCTGGGATCCATATTATTTGGTGGATAAACATTTCTGTCTACAGAAGTAATTAATATTCAGTCCAAAAGCCCCAAGTATAGCCTGCTTGTTTAAAGAAAAGCTAGAAAAGCAAGAGCAGGATGATTGAAGGAAAGAGGAGGGAAGATTGGCAGGTGAAGAGGAAAGAGAACCTGTTGGAGAGACCAATTTACATAGGGCCTGTTACATCCCAATACACAATCTACATGGGGCCTGATAAGTCACAATAAGGCCTTTTGTTTTGTTTCTGAATGAAATGGAAAGCCCTTAGATCATAGTGGACAGTCAAGGCTGAACTGCATTTACAAAAGATTGCATGGCTTTTCCATGTGTTGAGGGAGCAACATCATCTGCCCAAGAAGCTGGCACTGTTTCTCTCCTTAGTCTTTGTCCAGTATTCCCAACATTTTTATTGTCTACTAAGTCAAGATCTGCTACCCTACTTGTTGTTCTCCCTGTCAACAGCCAGATGTTCCTGACTCACTAAAAAAGGGGATGCTGGCCCCTCCCCCCTCTCTTGCTCTCACTCCTTCCCCTCTCTCCATTCTCCTCCCTCCTCTCCATGTGCTCAAGCCTCCTCTACTTCTCTACTCTCTCCCTTCCTCCCTCTCTCTTACCCCCACCTCTGACTTTCTCTCAACTCCCCTCCCCGTGCCCTGAATAAACTCTATTCTATACTATACTGCCATGTGACTGGAACCCCCCCCCCCAGGGGGGGGGAAGGGGAATCGGTGCCTCAGCATGGCCCGCAGAGGCACCCCTCCCCCAACACCACTGCACTTTTGCCAAACATATTCCTGGCTTTCTTATCTTTTTACAAAACACAACACTGCTAGCCATTTCACACTGGGTACATACACAAACATATATCTTACAGTCCCAGTAAAAGAATGTATTCATTTTAAGGATTTTGTACAGCCCCATGTTCCTGACTCACTATAAAAGGTACATTTTTATTTTTTTAATGCTAGTTCGTGTCCATGATGTTTTAATAGTTATTGATTTGTGAAATAAAATGTTTAGGCACATTATTAAAAAATACAATTTATGTTACTAAAATAGAATCAAATTCTAAGTTTACTGATTAGGATGTAGAATTGACTTATAAATCCAAACAAATTGAAAGCTAACTTGTTTTAAAGAACTTTCACTGTTGTTTTAAGTAAATATTTTAGAAGTCAGGCTTTCATTTTATAACCCAGACTAGCCTAAAACTCACTATGTACTCAAGGCTGGTCTTAAAGTTGTGGCAATCCTCCTATCTCAACGTCTTAAGTGCTGGGATTGTAGATAATAAGCCACCAACCAAACTCTTTTGCCCCTACTATAGAGATAAAGGTTGTAGAAAAAATATACAAAGTACAAGAATGCTAATCAAAATTACCTATAGTCATATTGCTCAGATATAGTATCACTCTTTATCTTCATAATAGCTCTACCCGTTGCCCCTGCCTATTCTTAATGCACATTTTAATTGTTAGACTGTTATTACATTAATAATGGGTAGCAGTTATTGACCATTTACTATGAGGCAAGTACTTTGAATATATCCTCTCAATCACCACCAGGATGCTATGAGAACAGTTAATATACCCATTTTTCAATTAAGGAAACTGGAGCTCAGGAAGATGTAACAGCTTGTTGAAGCTCACATGTTTAGAAACAGTGCGAGGTGACTTTGGAGGGTTGTCTGCTCTCTCTCTCTCTCTCTCTCTCTCTCTCTCTCTCTCTCTCTAAGGGTGAAGCCCGTGTCCTCTATTATTGTTCTGACCCAAGCTTTTCATCCGCCAGGAGGATGGGTGAATTTCCCCACGTTGCTCTGTGCTCTTATAAAAATTGACTTTCAGTTCTATAAAGGATCCATTTTCTATCCATATCACAACTAATGTAACCATGTCTTCACTGTCAGAGTGTTGGGTAATTTCCAGCTTTGAAGTTGAGGGCTGAGCATGAGAGCATGAGTCACCTTCGTGCCCCAGCCTCTGGCACTTTGTTCAGGCTCAAAATGTCAACCTAATGACAGGAGCTTCGTCTAGAGGAAATAGCAAAGAAATTGAAAGAGGGAGAAAGAAGCTAGCATGTCTGGGGAAAAGTGAGGACACAGAAACAGGGACATAGAGAATGCATGCCAGGGATTCCATGTCACTAGGCTCTCTGGGTCACACACATCAACATAGTCACAGTACTTTTCAGAAAAAGCAGAAATGCATATATGTCATTGCTATTAAGATAATCAACAACAGGAAAAACAGGCAGGTCTATATGGAAGCAAGACTCTGGAGATGCTGCAGGCTCCTTCAAGCTTCTGCTAGTTTCTTTAAGCTGGGAGTTGTCCACTTGCTTTCTAATTTCCAAACAATCTGGTATTCTATTCTTTTTATGTTTCTATATTTTCTTGTTCCACAGATTATTTCCCCTTAATTTTGACTCATTGTTGGGCCTCTGTTCTCTTCCTATCCTATAACTATTCTAGTTCTGCTTTTTAGACTAAATTGTCTAGTAAAGGATTGAAAAGCATAAGATTTAACATAACCAGAATAATAGTGGAATAGCCTGGAAATGGTGTTGGAGGGAAAGAGGCATGAGAATAAACCAACATTAGATCTTCATTCCCACACAAAAGGCATCACACAACTTCCTGTCTACTTGAAAAATGCCATTCCTTTGTCTTGGAGTACAATTTTTAAATGTTTGTCTTCTGTTTGCCCATAGTATCTGGGATATACTTCTAAGGCAACACCTGTTATTTCTGCAATTATGTATTTAATTTTCCATAACCGTAAAACTAGTTTTTCAATAGCAAATGACTGAATGTTAAGATTTATTTATTCAGCACCAATGTATTTATTGATACATAATACTTTGAGTATATTGTGATTTATCAAGAAAATGTAGCTAAATTGATGGTAAGAATGGGTAGATCCTTCTACTTCATCCATGGGTAGATCCTGAAGTATTACAGCAAAAACAGAAACTCTCACAATTTATCAAATTAATATACTTCAAGGGAAATAACCTTTTATGTCTTCAAGGAAAGAAGGAAAAAAAGTAAAGTAAAAAAACTCCAGTAGTGCTGAAGAGTCAGCCCTAGCCCAGGGTCTGGCAATAGGTTAAGTATAGTCTTAACTCTTGGGTGCCATATTGGCGAACTCAGGAGAGATTCAGAAGCACAATGAACACATTTATAGTCTAAATGTCTGTGGGACATACATTTAGAGGCTAAAAGGATGTTTTTCAGTGCTCTGAAAAATTGACCCAGAAACAAACATTTGACCCATCAGCTCATTCATAGGGGTGTTTCCTCTCTCTTTCCTTCCCTTCTCCTCCCTTCCTTCCCCCTCTCTCTCCCTTCCATTCTTTCTCCTTTCTTCTGGCCTTTTCCTCTCTGTCTCTCTGTCTCTGTCTCTCTCTGTCTCTCTCTGTCTCTCTCTGTCTCTCTCTGTCTCTCTCTGTCTCTGTCTCTCTCTCTCTCTCTCTCTCTCTCTCTCTCTCTCTCTCTCTCTCTGTCTGTCTGACTTCTTGACTTTTATCTGGTTTCTCAACTCATAATGCCAGATCTTTTCTCCCAGTTTTTAAATTAAAAACAAAAACGAAACAAAACAAAACAACACATTTTTATACTTGCTTGAAAATAAAGACCCTACACACAAAGTTCTGAAAGTGGCCTCTCGTTCTCAGCCTCACCCTTCTCAGGGCCTACTTGGTCAGTGGCCATCAAACAAGGACCGGAATGCCACAATGGAAGATCTGACCCCGGTGTAACTGGAAATCCCAGAGATTGTTTTCAAAACAAATGTTAGAGGGCATAAACAAAGAAAAGGTATAATTTATGTAGCAATGATTTTGTTTTTTCTGTATTTTTCACCTGCTAGAAGGCATGCAGGGCATTACATGATAGTCACTGCATTGCATGGAATATATGAGACCAAAACAAAATCAGACTGGCATCTGTATGCTCTGGGCTGTTCCTTCTAGAGACGGTTTAGTGGATTAACCTCCATGTTTCGTTACTGCCTCAAGATTTTTCTTCTTTTATTAGTGCTAGGCATCAAGTCCAGGGTCTCCTGTTGTAACAAGCAGTACTCCCACAGCCCCTTCTCTATTTTTGTCTCGGCCACAATTTATCAGTTGTTTCTTGGTCTGAAAGTAACCATTTCCTTATATTTCTATCAGGTAAGAGAGGCTCCTGCCGGCATCCTGTCACCTTTCATTGGCTAAACCTAATTTACATGCGATTAACTAAAGCAATTATTGGCAAGGGGAGTGAAGCAATCTCAAGGGAGAGGCTCTGCTTCCCTTAAAGCACAAAGCTACCCAGGACCTGAGCAGCAGGTTCTGTTGGCAAGGTGCATAGCTGGGATGGGGAGATAGGGAGAGTCCTATTGTCTATGAAGGGAAATGGTTCTGATGCAAGAGTCTTCAGAGGAGCAAAACCAGAGACACAAACACAAAAGCAAATTGTTCTGGGCCATTTAACGGAGAGCAAAATGGAGCCACATATATTTATTCAAAAAGATTAATTTGAGGCTGCCTAGGTGGCAAATAGGACATGGGACTGAGACAGGTCTGGTCTTAGCAATGGCTTTACTTTAGACATTAAGTGCTCTTTAATTCTGTTTGCCCCTTGTTAGAGGGGATCAACAATATATATCTGTGATGCAGTCTCAGTTCTGTGATCACAATGCTTTCCAAGAATGCTATAGGCCTTTTATGAAAATATATTTCTCTGTTTTCTTATCAAGATTATAATGATAATTCTAAGTCATTGATAAAATGATAATTAGAACAATGTTGTTTGGAAGCAGACACTTAATATACATTGGATTTTTTGTTACTTCTTCTAAGGTAATAAAATATAAAGCCGGGCGTGGTGGTGCACGCCTGTAATCCCAGCACTCTGGGAGGCAGAGGCAGGTGGATTTCTGAGTTCGAGGCCAGCCTGGTCTACAGAGTGAGTTCCAGGACAGCCAGGGCTATACAGAGAAACCCTGTCTCAGAAAAAAAAAATAAAAATAATTCAGTACTAAAGATGCCTAGATGATATGTCAATAATAATGACATCAGTCCATTTCTTGTCTTGTACTATATGTAGTTTTGCCTCTCCTGTTATTTTATATAAATGGAACCAAGCAATATGTGAGTTTTTTGACTTCCTTCTTTTACTTAGCATAGTATTTTCAAGGTTCATTTTTGTTGTAACTTGTGTCCATACTGCTTTTCCTTGTATTGATGAATAGTGTCTTATGCTCTGACCATGTATTCTTGGGAAATCTCTTGGATGAATATGAATGGATTTGTTTTCCAAAGGCGTTATACACTTTATTTCCTCAACAGTTATGATGAGATTTGTGATTTTTGCACACACCCATAAACCAACACTTGGTTACTCCCACCACCACCCCCCCCCCGCGCCCCCCCACGTGTGTGTGTGTGTGTGTGTGTGTGTGTGTGTGTGTGTTTGAGACAGGGTTTCTCTGAGTTACAGCCTTGGCTGTCCTGGAACTCACACTGTAGAGAAGGGTGACCTTGAACTTACAAAGATCCCCCTGCCTCTGCCTCCTGGGTGCTGGGAATAAAGATGTGCACCACCACGCTCAGCTTATTTTGTTTTGTTTTGTTTTAAATTATAGTCATTTTTATGGGTACAAAGCAGATTTCACTGTGGTTCAAATTAACATGTTTTTAGTGACCTTAAGATTTTTTTCATGTGCTTGTCACTTGTATGTGTTATTCAGTGACATGTCTATTAATCGCCTTTGCCTACTTAAAATTTTGAATGTTTTACATAAATATAATAATTCTTTATATGTTCTAGATTCAAATCAGCTATTAGGTATGAGATTTATGACTATTTTCTCCCATTCTGGTTCTTGTCTTTTAAACTTTACCTTTGTCTTTTTAACCTTTTCAAATGGTATATTTCAAAATCACAATAGCTTAAAAACAAACTTATGTGTTCAAATTCTAAAAATGTGTTACTTAGTATTTTCAGGTGAAGCATATGAATGCTGTATTACATGTGTGTGGGAATCACAGGAAAACTTGGTGGAGTTGGTTCTGTCCTTCTATCATGATATGGATTCCAGGGATTGAGATCAGACTTGTACATTAACAGCCTTCACCCCACAGGACATGCTGCCAGCACTCCTCAAAGTTTTGACTGTAATTTTATGGTTAGGTGTTATTGCTTTTAGTTTTAAAATGAGAAGATAGCTGGGAGTAGGGGTACATGCCTATAATCCCAGCACTCAGAAGGAAGAGGTAGGCAGGTCTCTGTGAGTTCAAGGCCAGCCAGATCTACATGGTGAGTTCCAGGACAGACAGAGCTACATAATAAGACCCTATCTCAAAAACCAAACCAAACCAAACAGCCAAACAATACAACAATAACAGCAACAAAAACTTTAGAGTTTGGAAAGCTCAAAATTAGATCTGACTCACATATATTCATTCATCTTTAATACATGGTCTGAATAGGATGAGAGAATGTTAGAAAAATTATTATATAAAAAAATCCTCATCATCTCTTTTTGCAATAACAACAAAAAATAAACTTTTAAGGAATGGGGAGTGAAGATGTCCCTCAGTGGAGGAATGGATACAAAAAAATGTGGTATATATACACAGTGAAATACTATTCAGCCATTAGAAACAATGAATTAATGAAATTCTTAGAGAAATGGATGGAGCTGGAGAACATCATACTAAGTGAGGTAACCCAGTCTCAAAAGAATACCCATGGTATACAGTCACTGATAAGTGGATATTAGCCTAGAATCTTGGGACACCAAAGACACAATTCGCATACCAAATGATGTCTGACAAGAAGAAAGGAGTGGACACTGGTGCTGGAAAGGATCAAAGCATCAGTGTAGGGGAATACCAGAACAGGGAAGTGGGAAGGGGTGGATGGGGGAACAGGGGGAGGGAAAAGGGCATGTGGGACCTTTGGGGGGTGGGGAACCAGAAAAGGGAAATGAAATGTAAATATAGAATATATCCAATAAAAAAAAAGAAATGGGGAGTAAGTCTTAAGAGATTTGTAGAACTGTACCATGTTCTCAGACAGCAGAATGTGCACCCACTGTACTGCTTGAAAACATTCAACTCTTCAATAACAGAAACACAACAAATGGGATGGATGAAACTTTAGAGACATTAAGTATGAAGAAGTGCTTCACAAGTAGCAGAAGACTGTGATTAACTAAAAGAATAGATTGGGATGACCAAGAGATAAATACTCTTCCCAAGGCAGTAAATAGATCTAAAATTTCATTACATTAAAAATACAAGACATGACTAATATTTCTGTGTACTAAGTCCACAGCATATGCATTTATAAGATCCAATTCAACCATCTCTTTGTGACCCCTTTTCATGAGGTTAAGACATCACTGGACTGTATGCTTTCTTTTGAGTTAGTATACAAAACAGTGGATTTCCTTGTGAGATGTCTTCACACATGTTTATCACGTTGCTTTATGCACCCTCCTTACTCTATCCTGTGATAGATCTATGTCCTCTACACAGTGAGCACAAATTGATTCTTACATGTTCAATAGGCTAAATGGGTAGTTATCACTGTGGCCAGGTACCCTTGTTCCTGAATCTCTCCACTAGAGAAGGTGTGCATTATCAGTGCTGGGTACCTGACAGGTTAAGCCTCTTTGTAGACTCTAACTTTAATCTTTGTTTTTTGTTGTTTGTTTTAAGAGATCTGGCTATTTTAATTCTATCCTTTGCTACCATGCTGAAATTATTGTTTTCAAAAATAATTACATTTTACTCTATTAATGCATGGTCTTTAGAATTTTAATTGTATAATGCGAATTCATAATGTAATAAAGCAACTTGAAGCACCATTTAACTTTTCATCTACGTGCCAACTATGCCAAAAATGTCCAATCAAGACCATCTTCTATTATTATATTTTCTGGAGCATTTGTGAATTGAAAAGTCTTTTTTTGCTAAATCACAATTTCACGACAAATTAAGAGTATCACCCATGCTTGAAGGGAGTAAACTGGGACAGATTGTGAGAGATTGACTAGCGCAGCAACACAGTAGTGACAATCTGGTTTATTTCATCACATATAAGAGCTACTTCAATTATCATATCACAGACATTATCATGTGCATTTTCAAAAACAGACCAAAACACATCTTTATCAGATAGAACAATGATGGGCTTAGTTCACAGTATAATGGAAATATCTCTAACTGCAGTTAAACAAACTAACAAAAATCAGAGGAGAAGGAGAGTTTACCCAGAAGCTGAGTTACACACACATACATGGATCTCTTGCTGTGCATGCAACTTTAACCTTTGTAACTATGCTATCAATGGGGAAGGCTGATACAACATATAAAAAACAGGGGATCATTTAGATCCAATCTCAAGGGGCTTAATGTGCCCCTCTCCCTACACTTTTCATTGGATGCTTTAAAAGGATTTATTATCCATGCAATTTAAGCATTTTGATTTTATTATGAGCCTTGTTATCCTGTGATCTCCAAGATGGTGAAGATTCAATTGCTTGAAAAAGGAAAATAGATTCAGTGGTGTGTTTTGCTTTCCTCTGTGGTGCTGATAATTAAATGTAGAACCTTAAGCATGCTACATAATCAGTTCTAGCAAGTAAGCATATCCCCTGTCTACACTCACTTTTATTGTTATTGCAGCACTGAGGAACAACTTCAGGGCCTTTCACATGTTAAGTAAGTGCTCTACCACTGAGCTACATCCCCAGGTCCAGTCCAATGTCATTTTCATCGGATAGACCCTCAGTATAGTAATTTCTCATAATTGATAAGTTAACTCATACATAAAAATGTGTGTATTAATCATTTCCCCCTTAATGTTGGCATTGAACACAGGCTGTGTGCATGACAGGCAAGCACTTTTCCTTTTGCTATATCCTTGGCCCTTGTAAATTAATTCTCTTTTCATATTATTGTGGATTGAATTGTGTTCACCTAATATCTACTACTTGACTATGATTTTCTGTGGAAATAAGGTATTTTCAAATATTCAAGTTTGATGAGGCATTTTGGACTGATCCTTATCCAATAAGAATATTTATTTATTTATTTATTTATTTATCTTAGGTGTACAAAATACATTCTTCACTGTTGCTACTTTTCCCCCCTGCGTCATCTTTCCAAGTCCAGATATTTTGAGTGAGCATAAGTAAGATGTTTGAAATAATTATTTGAGGGGAATTTTTATTATTATTAAAAACAAAATTGAGCCGGGCGGTGGTGGCGCACGCCTTTAATCCCAGCACTTGGGAGGCAGAGGCAGGCAGATTTCTGAGTTCAAGGCCAGCCTGGTCTACTGAGTGATTTCCAGGACAGCCAGGGCTAAACAGAGAAACCCTGTCTCGAAAAAGCAAAAAACCAAAAACCAAAAAAAAATTTGAAATTAAAATATAATTGTATGATTTATCCTTTTCTTTTCCTCCATCCAACTCTTCCCATGTATCTGGTTTGCCTTTCAAATTCATAGTTTCTTTTTCTTCATTATTATTGTATTATACATACATACACACATTCATATATAAATATGTAAGTATAATTTTTCAGTTCATAGTGGTATTACTTGTACATATATGATTTCAGGGCTGAGCAGTTGGTATGGGATAACCAGGTAGTGTTTTAGCTCTAGGAATGGCTACAACTTCCACTCAGACTTTCTTAGTTACCTAGTTACCTGTAGCTCTTTGTTCAGGGTCTCAGTGAAATTCTGAGGAGAAACTTTTTGAAAACCCACCAACAATGGAAAAAAAGTAAAATTCACTCCTACTGCTGCTTCGAAATTTGAACACTAGATTTGTACCCTAGCCCTGCTGGTAAACATCTGCAGTGTCTCATGATGAACAGAAGGATTTTACTGTACCTCACACACTTCACAGCTAAGAAGCAAAGGAATGATGAATTTTATCTTTTTTAAAAAATTATATTTATCTTATTTTAACCAGGCAAGACTTCCAATGGAGGGATGGGGACACTAATCCAGCCACAAAACCTTCGACCCACAATTTTTTCTGCCTACAAGATGTGCAGGGATAAAGAGGGAGGAGAAACTGAGGCAGGGACCACTCAGTGCCATGAGAGAGGGAACCATGACACTATTAGTGATGTCCTGCTATGCTTGCAGACTATACTATGAGCTATACTTGGAGCCTACCGTAACAATCATCTAAGAGGCTTCATCCAGAAGGTGATGAAAAGAAGACACATAGATCCACAGGCAAACCTTAGGCAGAGTTTGTGGAATCTTGTGGAAGAGAGGTAAGAAAAATTGGAAGAGCCAGAGGTCAAAGACACCACAGAAAAACCTACAGAATCAACTAACCTGCACCCATAAGAACTCACAGAGACTGAACTACCAATCAGAGGGCATGCATGAGACAGATCTAGGCCCCCTACACATATGTAAGAGATGTGCAGCTTGGTCTTCATGAAGGACCCCTAACAGCAGGAGCAGAGATTCTCTCTGAGTCTGTTGCCCGCCTTTGGACCCTTTCCCTAACTAGGCTGCCTTGTCTAGCCTCCATAGAAGATGCACCTAGTTCTATTGCAGCTAGATATGGCAAGGTGGGTTGATATACTTGGGAGGTATGGTTGTTTGAATATGCTTGGCCCAGAGGGACTGGTAGCTAGCAGGTGTGGCCTTGTTGGAGGAAGTGCGTCACTGTGGGGGTGGGCTTTGGAGGTTTTCTTCTTGCTCAGGCTCCACCCATTGCAGAAGAGGGCTTCTTCCTAGCTGCCTGAGGATGCCAGTCTGTTCCTGGCTGCCTTTGAATCCAAGTGCAGAACTTTCACCTCCTCCTCCAGCACCATTGTGGGCCTGCATGCTGCCACACTCCCCTCCATGACGATAATAGACTAAACCTCAGAAACTGTAAGCCAGCCCCAATTTAGTGTTTATCTTTATAAGAGTTGCCTTGCTCATGGCCTCTTCATAGCAATGGAAAAACTAACTAAAACAGGAGGCTTCCCCTTCTCTGAAGAGAGACAGGTGGGGGAGGGGATATGAGAGGGAGAGACTGGGAGGAAAGGAGGGAGGTAAAGCTGCCAAGCTGCGAACAGGATGCAAAGTAAATTAATTCATTAATCGAGTAATAAAAAGGTGTGTGTGTGTGTGTGTGTGTGTGTGTGTGTGTGTAAGGGGGGAAGGAGGGAGAGAGAGGAGAGAAAGAGGGGTGGGCTTGTAAATACATGCACCATGTACATGTGGAGGTCGGAGGATAACTTTGGGGAGTTGGCCCTCTCTTACCATTTGAGTCCTGGGATCCAATTCAGGGCATTGGACTCAGCACTTTACCTGCTGAGCCGCTCTGGCCGAAATGCTGGCTTTTTAAAGAAAGAGTAAGAGGGAGAGGGAGGCTGGAGTCCATCAGGATTCTGCTAGTCTTAGGGAAACCCTTTAGAATTCAGATTCACTTGGTCACACAGCGGGGTTGTGTTCTGTATCTGGCCCTAGTCTTATGTTTCTTTGTTGGTAATGATACCACTTTTGGCTCTCTCTATATACACAATCATTGATTTTATTTAATATTTATTTATTTACTTTATGAATATGAGTACATTGTAGCTTTCTTCAGACACACCAGAAGAGGGCATCAGATCACATTACATATGGTTGTGAGCCACCAGGTGGTTGCTGGGAATTGAACTCAGGACCTCTGGAAGAGTAGTCAGTGCTCTTAACTGTTGAGCCATCTCTCCAGCCCACCATCATTGGTTTTGATGGAATCTCCCAACTCATGATGAATTTGTTAAATCTGATAAGTAGTACTCTTGCCAAGTCATTAGGAAGTATTATGAGTAATTTATCATAGGTCCATCAAGGTCATCAGGTAAATCAGACTTTCTAGTGTAGGAATAATCACATCTGAAGCCATTTTGTGGTTCCTGAGTTTCCTGCCGTGCTCCTGGCTTCTGTGTGACTATTGCAGAGTTTTAGGTTGATCAGCCACACCACTCATGTGACCTCCATGTCTTCCTCTTCAGCACAGGTCATATTAACTCCTTATGGTGGGGCTTATAATCAAAGAGCTAATACTTTTTCCCCATCATGACCATTTTGACCAGGAGGAGGAAGAGAAAGAGAAGGAGAAAGAGGAAGAGGCAGAGAAGGAGGAGGAGGAAGAGGAAGAATAAGAGGAGGAAAAGGAGGAAGAAAAGGAAGAGGAGGAAGAGGAGGAGGAGAAGGAGGAAAAGGAGGAGGAGGAAGAGGGAGTCTTTGATGTGGGCTCAATCTCTGCTAGAGGATTGAAATAGGCATGGCATACCTATTTCAGTTTGTCAGCCTCCTGCCAAAGACATCTTTTCTCTATATTGGAAAACTCCATGGGACATCCACAGTAGTCATCAAGCATCCTTGCAAACATGCCATAATAGTTTAATCCTGAAAACTGTGTTCACAAAGCTGTGATTGCCCTTTGATGGGCAACTCAGGTAGAAGATAAGGCTACACTCTGCAGGCCTCTCATATGTCCTGCCAATCAGAACAGCTCTGTCAGCGGAGTGTGGACAGCATCCCCAGAAAAGCTCGACTGCTGTTTGTGTCTTCATTTGAAGTTGTTAGCTGTTTTGACCCAGCAGTTCCTCTCCCCACAGGCTGGCCAAGTCACAGCTCATGATCATAGCCACCTCATTTGTAGTGTTGCTGATCTAGGCATTCCACACCAGCAGGTGAGCTGGCTGTTGCTATGGGTGATGGTGGCTTCAGTCCCTGCTCAGTTGTTAATGTCAACACTGATTCTTGTCTGGAATGGAAATGCTGACATTGAAGTCGCATGGACAGCCTTCACGTTTCTGACTCATTTCACAGTCACAGCCCCAGCACTGTTGTTCTGAGCTAGAATATGCAACTCAACCATCTTGCTGATATTTCTAGACTTTTTTAAAATGTCTGATCCTCTTCTAAACCTTGTGTGATGCTCACCACAATCTCACTTGGTTTTAGTGTGGGAGGAAGGTTTCCTGCACCTGTTCAGCTTCCACTTTCTTGTGTTAAATGGAAGCACCAGTAAGTTATTTTATATTAATGCAGAAATATGGTTCTTTCAACAGACCCAACAGCCAATGCCCTAGTATGCCTAGTAGGCACACGAGCGACTACACATTTCTTTATTGCCTGCCTAAATAAACTCTTTTGCTTCCACCCATTAAAAGTAATCTGTTAACATGCATACATCATACATATGTGTATGGGTTCATTTTGACACATGCATATAATATATACTCATTTAACATCAGATTCATCCCTAATTGCTCTCTTGTCCTACCCCTGTTCTCCTTGCTCTTCCCAGAAAGAAGCCCTCCTTCTACTTTCTCTCTCTCTCTCTCTCTCTCTCTCTCTCTCTCTCTCTCTCTCTCTCTGTCTCTCTCAGTCTGTGTGTGAGTGTGTGTGTGTGTGTGTGTGTGTGTGTCTATGTCTGAACCAATTCAGAACACTGAATTGGTTTATCACTTCAGTTTAATTACCACTGCTTCCAGGAGCACAGGCAGTTATCAGTAACTATACTCCTGAAGAAAATTTCTCTCTCTCCCACGGGAACCATTAACTGTAGATCAAGCCACTCTGTTTTTAGCAATGTCTTGTTGCTGCTTCTTGTAGAGGTCACTCTACTCTCACGTGACAAGAAGGCAAATGGACAAAAAAGGTCTATGGTAGTTTCTTCTAATCCTTTAATAAGACACTAACTCATTTAAAAATATACCGCACCCAGCCCTCTGTGTACCAGTCCTGCCAGGGGAGAACTGGCCTCCTGGGAGTGCTTTGACTCCTGGGATTGGAGGTGAGATTGCCATTTTCTCTCCACTGATTGTCCAAGGCGGGTCCAGACAGGAGCACACAGGGCACAGGAGTGGCAGAGCAGCTGGGACAGGATGCTTCCATTCCCCATCTGTACCCAAGAGCTAGGCTGTTCCACAGCCCTCTGTGCCAGGGAACAGCTGGTCTCCCAGGGGGTGCTGAGACAGGCTTGCAGGCCCACAGGACAGAAAAGCTCCAGCCAGAGACAGTAAGACCAACTAACACCAGAGATAACCAGATGGTGAAAGGCAAACACAAGAATGTTACCAACAGAAACCAAAGTGACATGGCATCATCCGAGCCAAGTTCTCCCAAAACAACAAGTCCTGGATGCCCCAACACACCTGAAAAAGCAAGATTTGTATTTAAAATCACATCTCATGATGCTGATAGAGGACTTTAAGAAGGACATGAATAACTAACTCCCTTAAAGAAATACAAGAGAGCAAAGGTAAACAGGTAAAAGCCCTAAAAGAGGAAAGACAAAAATCCCTTAAAGAATTAAAGGAAAACACAATCAAACAGGTAAAGGAATTGAACAAAACCATTCAGGATCTAAAAACAGAAATAGAAATAGTAAAGAAATCACAAAGGGAGACAACTCTGGACATAGAAAACCTAGGAAATAAATCAGGAGTCATAGATCAACAACAGAATACAAGAGATAGAAAAATCTCAGGTGCAGAAGATATCACAGAAAACATTGACACAACAGTCAAAGAAAATGAAAATGGGAAAAGCTCCTACCCCAAAACATCCAGGAAATCCAGGACAAAATAAGACCAAACATAAGAATTATAGGTATAGAAGAGAGTGAGGATTTCCAACTTAAAGGGCCAGTAAATATCTTCAACAAAATTGTAGAAGAAAACTTCCCTAACCTAAAGAAAGAGATGCCCATGAATATACAAGAAGCCTACAGAACTTCAAACAGACTGGACCAGACCAGAAAGTCCTCCCGGCACATAATAATCAAAACACTAAATGCACTAAACAAAGAAAGAATATTAAAAGCAGTAAGGGAAAAAGGTCAAGTAACACATGAAGGCAGACCTATTAAGATTACACCAGAATTTTTGCCAGAGACTATGAAGGCCAGAAGCTATACAGACTCTAAGAGAACACAAATGCCAGTGCAGGCTAATATAACCAGCAAAACTCTCAATTACCTCAGATGGAGAAACCAAGGTATTCCATGACAAAAAACAAATTTACACCTATCCACAAATCCAGCCCTTCAAAGGATAATAAATGGAAAACAACAACAAAAGGAGGGAAACTACATCCTAGAAAAAGCAAGAAAATTATCTTTTAACAAACCAAAAAGAAGATAGTCATATAAACATAATTCCATCTCTAATGACAAAAATAACAGGAAGCAAAAATCACTTTTCCTTAATATCTCCTAATATCTCTTATTGGGAATTGGGACTCAATTCCTAATAAAAAGACATAGACTAATAGGCTGGATACATAAACAAGACCCAACATTTTCCTGCATACAGGAAACTTACCTCAGGGACGAAGACAGACAGTGTGTGCTCTGTGTGTGAGAGTACACATGTACACGTGAAGGCTAGAGGACTTCAGGTGTCATTCTTAAGATGGCATCCACATGTTTCCAGCTTCTTTATTATTCATTGGTCATCATTTTATTAGTTGTATATGAGTTAATTTGTGCTACAGAAATATGTAGTAGATATATGAGTCAATATATCTACTATCTTACTAGTATTTCTCCAGCCATATGTGCTCTCATTCCTTTTATTTTTCTCATGCAAAGGCTGAGACCTAAAAAAGTTGCCTATCTAAAGCATAGTAATTAACATTACTATGCTTATTAAGGTAGGATGGCTACTATGTGTGGAGAGTTAATACTGAAAGTTTATGAGGTTTCATACAGAAAGGTTTACTGTGCTGCTGCATCCATCTTTATTCTTGTCATGTATCCCTAAAAAGCTGGTGGGGGGCTGTGTCCCAAACTTGACCTGCAAGATCCAAGGTGGTGGTGCAGACATGTCATCTTGAATCTGTGTTTTCTAGAAAATGCTTAGATTGAAAGCAAAGGGAGAGGTCATGGGTGAGGCATAGTATTTTTAAATTGAAAAATGTATTTACTGTTTTATCCTCCGCCTGTAAACAGAACAACCTTTACCTTTAGAGACCTAAGAGGAAAGTGGAGAGATCATTATAAAACTTACACTTCAGAAGTAAGCCAAGGGCTCGACTCGCTGGTTCTGGTCTTGGCTGTTGTTTAGCATGCAGAGTAGTAGATTTCCTTATGACATTGTAATACCATCTACTACCAGAGATATTGGTTGACTCTCCTGTACCCCTCCTCTTCCTCATCTCCCTGGTCCCATACCCCTAAGCCCTCAATAACACCCTTTCATTCTTACACTGAGTGTTTAGTTATGCCTCCTGCCCCACCCTCTCTTTCAGCATTTCTTCCCTGTACCTTTCATGGGGTCTCCTCTAGTTTTCTGGGCTCTACAAAAACCTCACTCCTACTAGATATGCACGCATAAAAATGAGATGCAAAGATCCACAAATGAGAGACAACTTGTATTTGTCTGAGTATGGGATACTTCACTTAATATAATATTTTCCAGTTCCATCAATTTTCCTGAAAATTGGATAATTTCATTCTCTCAGCTAAATAAAATTTCATCATGGATTTGTACATTTTCATTATCTACTTATCTGTTGATGGGCATGTAGGCTGATTCCATTTTCTTTCTATTGGGACTAGAACCACATCGAACATGGATGCACAGATATTTCTTTAGTAAAATATACAGTCCTTTGGGTTTTTACCCAGGAGTAGTTTAGCTGGATCATGTGGTGGTTCTAGATTTTTAAGGACTCTCCTCACTGACTTGCAGAGTGGCTACATTTAGCCCCTCTCTCCATATAACCTTTCCAGTGCTGCCATTGTCTTCCTGACGATGGCCACTTGGACAGGAGTGAAATGGGACCCCATCATCATTCGAAGTGCATTACTCTGATGCTCACTTATATTTCTTTGTTTGAAAACTCTACTCGCTTCCATATTTTATTTTTAATAGACTGTTTTCTTCTTTAGTCTTTTGAATTCTTTGCATGTTCTAACTATTAATTCTGTCTTACATTAATCAGGTCTTACATTAAGGTTTTTGGTCCATTTAGAGTTGACTTTTGTGCAAGGTGAGAGATACTGATCTAGTTTCATTCCTTTGCGTGTGAATATCAGGTTTCCCTGGCATCATTTGTTAAAGAAGAGTCTTTTCTACAGTGAGTACATGTGGCATCTTTGTCAAAAAACGTGATTTTAGCTGCACAGATTTATGACTAGGTTTCTGTTTCATTCCATTGATCTATATATGACTTTTGGTCATATAGGTCATAACAGGCTCATACTGTTTTTATTTCCTTTTTTTTTCCGAGATAGGGTTTTTCTGTGTAGTTCTGGCTGTCCTGGAACTCACTCTGTAGACCAGGCTGGCTTCGAACTCAGAAATCTGCCTGCCTCTGCCTCCCAAGCGCTGAGATTACAGGCGTGTGCCACCACGCCCGGCTGCTGTTTTTATTTCTATGGCTCTATAATGGAACTTGAACCCAGGTGCCCTTCTTATGCCATATATTATGTCATTATGTTATAATAACCTCTTTATACTTATCCTATTGTGATGGTCTGTATATGCTTGGCCCAGGGAATGGCACTATTAGAAGGTGTGGCCCTGTTGGAGTAGATGTGGCCTTGTTTTGGTAGATATGTCACTGTGGATGTGTGTGCTTTAAGACCCTCATCCTAGCTGCCTGGAAGCCAGTATTCTGCTAGCAGCTTTCAGATGAAGGTGTAGAACTTACAGCTCTTCCTGCACCATGTCTGCCTGGACGCTGCCATGTTCCTGCCTAGATGATAATGGACTGAACCTCTGAACCTGCAAGCCAGCCCCAATTAAATGCTGTATTTTATAAGAGTTGTTTTGGCCATGGTGTCTGTTCACAGCAGTAAAACCCTAACTAAGACACCTACATAACTGCAGCTTCACACCCTTTGGCCCGTCTATGGTGGTTTAAGTAAAAACGCCACCCCATAGGCTCACAGGATTAGGAAAAGGAATCTTGTTGGAGGAAGTATGTCACTGGGGGTGGACTTTGCCGTTTCAGATGATCAAGCCGTGCGCAGCATCTCTCTGTCTCTCTGTCTCTCTCTCTCTCTCTCTCTCTCTCTCTCTCCTGCCTGCTGATCCAGTTGTAGAACTCTCAGCTCCCCTTTCAGCACCACGTCTGCCTGCACACTGCCATGCTTTCCACCATGATGATACTGGACTGAATAAACCTTGGAACCTGCCAGCCAGCCCCAGTCAAATGCCTTTCTTTATAAGAGTTGTTGTGGTCATGGTGTCTCCTCACAGCAACAGAAACCCCAAGACACCACACCATCTCTTCTTCTCTGTTCCTCTCCGCTATGCCCTTGGTACACACCATTCACTTGTTGCTCTATGTTTCAATTTTTTTTTTTTTTTTTTAAGATCCCACTCAGAGGTGAGATTGTGTACCGTTTCTCTTTTTCTGTCCGGTTAATTTCACTTGGCCACAGTGTCACCCTTGTTCACCCATAATGTCATCTTTGTGGTTACAAATGGCAGGACTTGCTTTCTGTTTTCAGAATTGTTATTCCATTTTCCATGTTCAGCTTTGACACATTATTTATTTTGCTCTTTATGTTAGTTAAGAAAAAAAAATAATAACCCCCTGGCAGTGGGTAAAGAGACCCTGTCGTTGTTGGTGTTCTTATATCAATCAGGGGCAGAGCAGATGGCTGTCTTTTATTCATTTTAGCTCCATGCTTGGCTTGCTGGCCAAAGCTGTTTTATGCCTAGAACACATAAAAATTAAATAACTATCAAATCCAATTAAACCAGGCAGCACACAGCATAGGAGGAGGAAGACAGAGAGACCTGCATTCTGCATTGCTACCCGCAGACCTCCCTCCAGTGCACAGCACAGGCAGGCCTGAGCCACTGCTTGCTGCTATGTAGCACACTGTGGACTGAGGGGAATCACCCCAGAACCTACCTGCCAGCCATATGGCCAGCCTGCAGCTGAAGCCATCACAGTGTGTGTGTGTGTGTGTGTGTGTGTGTGTGTGTGTGTGATGGTCAGTGTGTGTGTGTGTGTGTGTGTGTTGTGTGACAGATGGGAGGGAAAGAGAAGTGGAGCTGCTTGAGCAATATGAAGAGAGATGAAATTGGAGACTTGGTGGATAAGAATAGCCTCTTTGTGAGGCCATGCTAAGGTCCCAGTCCGAGCTGCCCTTTTTTTTTTTTTGGTTCAAGACAGGGTTTCTCTGTGTGGTCCTGGCTGTCCTGGAACTCACTCTGTAGACCAGGCTAGCCTCGAACTCAGAAATCTGCCTGCCTCTGCCTCCCAAATGCTGGGATTACAGGCGTGTGCCACCACTGCCTGGCTGCCCGAGCTGCTTCTAAGGGCCGTATCTGAGTACATGGCCACAGAGTTGCAGGGTCAGTGTTGCTATCCATACCACCAGAGAACATGGTGGCATCCCTGGTGTGTGCAGCCCCTGGGGACCACATGGATATCAGCACTGCTCCTGCCCATTACTGGCGCTGTGGTGCTCTGGAGAGCTGGCCCCTTCTCTCAACCGCGGCAGTACTTGGGAGAGGCAGCACAGTGGAGCTGGCCCTGGCGGGAAGGGTGTGGGCGAGCTGGCCTCGAGGGTGTGAGTATGGGAGAGCTGAACACTCCGCTCATCTGTTGTGGGGTGGCATGGATGCAGAGTTGATACCCCCCTGCCCCTTGTCACCTGAGGCAGTTGGGAAAGCAGCTCACAGGGTCGTGACCACAGGAGAGCAATCCCCGCCCCTCACCAGCTGCTGCACTGGGGAGCAGGCCCGCACCTCACCGGGGCAGCGGGGCAGTGTAGTGGAGCTGGCCCTGGGGAGCACTGGCAAAGGCACTGGGGAGCCAACCCAGAGGGTGTGAGAGCAGAAGAGTTGGTCCAGACCCTTGCAGGCCACAGCACTTGGAAGAGTGGGCCCTGTGCCTTGACTGAGACATACAATGGCGCTAACTCTGGAGTCATAGGTGTGGTTGAGCGGCCTCTGAGGACAAGAGAGCAGGAGAGCTAACTAACTCTGCCTCCTGCTGAAGGGTGGGGTGGCCTAGCCAGAGCAGCGCTGGAGAGCTCACCCAGGTGGGGCAGATAAGGATGAGCTGGTGGTGCAGATACGGGAGAAGCAGCGTGCTGAGCGGTTCAGCACAGACCCAGGGCTCTGAAGTAGCCCCCGCCAAACTCTATATCTTCTATGAACGGTTGGGACACGGGAACAGGGGCATTCCTACTAATCCAAAACGACAGAATCTTAATGACACAGGACAACAAGAAGATAACTGAGAGGAGTCCGGGTGAGGATTAAATATTGATGGTCTCTCAGAGCCAGAGATCTTGAACCATACGCATGACTCATTGCAGTGAACATTTGCAAGTTAAGATGTGGGGACAGAAGGACATACTGTGGGACACAATGTGACAAACTTCAGCTTCCATAATGAGATGTTCTTTATGGTGTGTGTGTGTGTGTGTGTGTGTGTGTGTGTGTGTTGGGGGGAGTTTCCAAGAGTGAAGGGCAGATATGAGGAGATGGGGAGATGGGGAACAGTACTGGGGGTACATGATGTTAAACTCACAAAGAATCAACAAAAAGTTTTTTTTTTAAGAAAAGGATAATACATACATATTATACCGTCATTTTGAATTGTATATCATAAATAAAACCCACAATCTTCCATTAGTATACTCCCACTAGATAGAACTGCAAGTTGATGTGAATATCTCAGTATATACAAACACTTTAAAAAGCTGAATTAATATGAATACTAATAATTCTAATCAAAAGCAAAGGACCTTGTTTCATCCTCCTCCGTGACTTATTTCTGTGTCTCTCATCCCCCAAGGACAGTGCTACCTCCAAGGAGAATTTCTCAGTGACAAATTCTAGCCACCTTCCAGAATTATCTAGCAGGATAGCATGTTAACTCCACACAACTTAATCTGCTTGTGCCTGTACTAAGACCCCTGCCTCAGAATATGTACCTGGGGAAACCCAGGATACGGCCCACGGCTACTCACCTCCCCCACAGCCTCCCAACTGCAAATAAAGGCTCTTGTAACAGCCACCGATATGAAAGTGCAAGGCACAATGGGACAATAAAAGAATCATAAGCTATATATGGAAAGTGAAACACAGTACATGTTCAGAGAGAAAAAATGACTTCCTCATACCTCTTTCTATTTTAACAGTCATCATCTCTGTGCTTTTACAGAACTAGAACTACACTATTGACAGCAGTCCTATTTGTGAGCTAAATTGTGGGTGTACAGTTAGATGAAGAAAGAAAAGAAGAAAAGAAGGAAAGAGGTGAGGGAAAGACAAGTACACGTGTTGTAGGGTGAGTGCCTTGTCATTAAGTGGCTTTTATGAATCATGCACATTAGCAATGTGTCACTTGATCCACGCGTTCACCACAGGATCGCATGTGGGAACAAATGAACAGGAAGCCTGGGTTTGGCTCTCAGGCAAGAAGGAGGAATGTTTTGTTTCATTTAGCTATATAGGTTAAAAAAATAAAAAGAGTATTCTCAGGTCGATTAATTAATATGAGCTGAAAATATAACAAGACATCTCTTAGCAGTTTTAATGAATGAGGAAAAATGTAAGTCTTTTCCATAAACCTACTATAGAGATGAAAGGCAAATATAATATTGAAAAAGGTTTCTATGCTGGACATTAGAAAGTACATCGGGAGGCACAGGCAGTGGAATCGCTTGAGTCAGTGCGTTTGTGGTGAGCCTCGACAATATGATTAGATCTTAATGTCAACATGTCAGAAATAAAACAAAACAAAAGTATGAATTATATTATAGAACTTAATTTATGTTTTAAAGTTTAAAATGCATGGGGTAGTTACTCCCCAAGCACCAACAGTGCAACTTCCCACATACAACTTTATTTTATGAACGTAAACATCACAAATTGTTCAAAGATGTAACTATGCATGGAAATGTTCTTTGATCTCTTGTATTTGTCTATGTATACACTGTCATAAAGCGCCCTTTCTGGGGGAAGAACAGCAAGCACTATGATATATGGAGCTGCTGGTGCTCTTGGGTTCACACAACGAATGTACTCAAATAGATTTGTGGGAGGTCTGTTGTTGGTCTCTGAGGTTCTCTTTCCTTATAAGTTGGAGACATCTCCATCAAGTCCCTAGTTGTGGCAAAGTGTTGTGGTATCAATGCTCCTTCACCTGGGAGAGTTTACCTGTTTGGCTTTAGCATTTGAACAGCTGAACTTGCAGAGAAGCCCCAGGAGACACCCCTGCATCTCTGCTGGCATGAGCTGCTGCTCCACTCATCAAGGGACAGCTCTCCAGTTGCCACCTGAGTTGTGAGACTTGCATGGACTAAAGTTCAGGCTTTGCTGCTAGTTTTGGTGAATGATTAAAGACAAGATGTTGCTGGCATTCTTAACTGGCGATATGACAACACCTAGGGCTCTCATGCTCGAGTGGATGTCTGCCCACGCATGCACATAAGGACAGTGTTAATTGGATGAAGTGGGTTATATTAAAAATACATAGTGTTGGGAGGGACACGTTGGTATGTGGGAGGAACTGGATGGGTAAAGAGAGTGCATATGATCGTATTTTGTGGTGTACATGTATGGAATTGTCAAAATGAAGAAAACGGAAAAAGAAACAGTGAGTTAAAATTTAAAAGCAGCAAGTTGGATTGTCTAATCAATGACTCTGGTTCTATCTGGGTTCTGTGGATGAGTTAATGGGGTTGGGAACTCTGCTCTCTCACTTGTGGAGGCCAGTCTCTGAAGTGACTGTGATCACTGACACAACTATGGTCGCGCATTCTCTAGTGGGAAGGACTAAGCCATCAACCAACTTCACACAGGCGACAACAGTGTTGTTGCTTTGTGACTGGCACCCAGCTCCCGCCACTTACCCTTCCAGCTCCAGGTCTACCCCACTTCGACACATAGAGCAGTAAAGAGCAGACAGTGGATCCCCACTTATCGCCCAGCCTGTGTGATCTAGCTGCCCCCTCAGAAGACTTGAGCAGGAAGTGGGCTAGAGAGAGATAGAGTTTACAAGTTATTTAGAGGAAAGTATCAGACTACTGATATTATATTACTTTTCAGTTGGAAATGTAGCCAGGAACCAAAATATAAAACCTAGATCTTACTTAGTTAGAATTTTGGTGTTCATAATAGACTTCAATATTATTCTTTGATGTTATAGAGTTTAACAAGTCAAATAGTCACATCTAACTAAAATGAATCTTCTAGTTTTGGGGGGCAGAGAGTGATGGATATTTTGGATTGAATATACTAATAATCTTCTGTGTCATGTGTCTTGGAATACTTTTGGTTTGGCTAATTACATATGTTGATGTACATGGGTCTTTTTAGTCTTTAACTGTTACCCTGCTTTATGTATTAGGTACTGACCACTACCTCTACCACTCAAAATTCATTTGAGAATTAAAATGGTTTTTCAAGGGCTAGGGATACAGTTCTGTAATTTTAATTTTTTCAAACCTTTTTTTTTTTTTTTTTTTAAATAATGGTTCTTAAATGCTTTAACCTCCCTTGTAGCCCATTACCCACCAGAGGTAGTAGAAAAGAAAAGAAAGTATATGGTGGAGAGCGGGGGTGGGGGTGGGAGTCGGAAGTGGACCTGTTTAGAAAGGTTCTTTGGAGTAACTCCCATCTATGTCGTCTGGAAATCAGCAGTTCAGTTCACAGGTCAGCAGGCAGCAGAGATCTATCCACTCGCAAACTCTTCATGGACACACCAGCAGTCCTGTTCAATGGAGTCAGGCGAGCAACAGCAATGCCACAACCTAACGTGCACAGCCAGGCCTCAGCTTTGGCTCCAGTGAGCAGGAGGCACCAGGAGGGACACCAAGAGAATTGTTCACTGTGCCTCTCACAGGGAAGTGAAGGTCAGTCAAGACTGAGACCCACAAGTGTTGCGCCGCTAGCTGTACCAGCAAGCCAAGCTGTCTCTGTCACTCCATCCTATTCATACCCTCCAGACACCACGTGTCCTCCACGTGCCTTCCCTCAGCACAGGTCTTGCCTCGGCACGTGCATCCAATCAGCCCGAGTCCTCGAAGTCCCAACAAATGCAGCTCAACTCTGCGATGTAAGGCAGGCCAATATATGCATGTTATTAACAAACAATCTTTCATCGTGTGTCCTTTCACGTGTTTGCTTTAGCAGAACATCCTCTCTCCTGTGTCTGCTTCAGTGAAATGTTCCTTCGTGAGTCTGCCTTAGTCTTTCATCTGTGTCCATTTTAACTGAACATACTTTCAGGTGTTTGCCCCAGAAAAACATCATTCAACTGACCTTTCCAAAGAACCTTTAAGGTTCCACCTCACAGTTCAATGCTACAGGTCTTTCCTAGTATGCAGACGTACCCAATTTGGTCCTTAAAATAATAAACATGCAAGCTTTTCATGGTGGCTCATACCTGTAATTATATCACTTAAGGAATAGGAAACGGATCATTGCCTTCTGATCAAAGCCAGTTTGAACTATATAGTGTGCTTAGGCTATACTGGCCTAAATAGAGAGACTATTTCTTAGGACCAATCAGGAAAAAAAATGTAAAAAATATTGGACTGATTTCAATGGATATGTTACTTCTCAACTGAGACCACACTAATATATTGAAGGTGCAATTAATTTCTGTCTGCTGATCTGTTACTATATTTAACTCCAACCCTGGAACTTTTATTCTATTCAGAAGTTACTTGAATACAAGACCAAATAATTTTTTAAGCTAAGCTGTTTTAGAAAAGAGAAGAAACATTTTCAGCCTTCTATTTGCTGGCCTTAAGTAGCACTCAAACTTCTTCTAAAGTAAATAAAATAAATCATCCAATGTATGCTCATCTTCAACGAATGAGGGCTTTGTGGGTAAGGAAAAATCTAAATCTCTCCCATGTGTGACTGTTACAATGTGTGCACTCATGCCTTCCAGCACCTGACATTCTAAGTGATTTGAATATGTTGTTTTCCTTTAAACTTCCTCTTTCTTTGTAATAGCCACATCTGCTTTAGCAATTTTGTGATTTTTAAACTTCCTTCTGCGAAGGAGCTTTTAGCTTGTACAGTATTACAACTATCTTTCTGAAAACTTGAAAAGTATAGTGTATGTGGTAATAAATTGAATTATAAGCAATTGAAAGGAAATATTTTCACTGTTGCTTTTTGGAAAAAGGGTCTCAGATATCCCAGTCTGGCATTGAACTTGCTGTGTAGAGGATAACCTTGAACTCCTAATCCTACTGCATTCATATCCCAAGGGCTGGGAAGTACACATGTGCCACCAAGCCCAGAGTCTGTGATATAGGGATGTCTTGGTTATTTATTCATTTATTTCTTTTTGTCCTATTATCTGGAAAGAGGAAAACAATTCTAAAAATGCCTCAGATTGTCTATAGGGAGGGCCTTTTCCTTTTCCTTTTCTTTTCTTTTCTTTTTTTTGGGGGGGCATTTTCTTGATTAATAGGTGAAATAGAGTCCAGCTCATTGTAAGCAGTGCCACCCCTGGGTAGGGGTCCTGGGTTATATCAGAAGGCAGGCTGAGCAAGCCAGGGGGAGCAAGCCAGTGAGCAGCACCCCTCCATGGCTCTGCTTCAGTTCCTGGTCCAGCATCCTGCTCCTGCCTTGGAGTCCCTAAATGATGGACCTTAATGGAGATCTGTGAACCAAATAAACCCTTCTCTCAAGTTGCTTTTGGTTGCGGAGTTTTATCACAACAATAGAATTCTAATTGGGACATGGGTTTTGTGCATGTTTGGTAAGCACTTTATCAAATGAACTACATCCTAGCCCCTAGTTCAGAGATTTGTGCCAAGCATATTTCCCTCATGAATTTTGGTTGAAAGCATTTACGTAGTTACTACTGGCCAAAATATCTCCAGCTGAATCATCAGCGAATGTTTAATGGATTAGTGAAGAAATAGCAACTCAGGAAACAGAAATCCTAATCTTGGCTCCTTCTGACATCATTCGATGATGTCAAACCTTTCATTTTACTCTAAGCTATTTTTAGCGTAGACCTTACAAATATGGGAAAACTATTAATAAATAACCCTTCCCCAGTTGTGGGAAGAATAAAAGAGGATTCACAGTAGAGGAAGAAAAACAGGCCAGGGATAGTCTTTCTGAGGACAGCCTTGCTAATTTAGACAAGTCATGTCATTTTGCAGAGTCTGTCGTTCCGCCTCATCTGTCGCACACAGGTGAACACACACATCTTCTGTAGCTTGCAAGGTTGCAGGGAAGCACACAATGCAAAGACGCTGGTAACGGACTTGATAAATCACAATGCTCCCTCTAAATGCGGGATAATTTTAGCAGTAACAGCAGGGCTCGGCTGCTGCACCGTCTGCTGCAGCACGAAGCTCACTGTGGTGCTGCCCTGTGTCAGAATGTTCAAAAGCTGTGTGAGCGGCAAGGCGACATCCTGTTCAGCTTTGTGCGAATTTCTAGGCCGGCAACTGTCATGAAATTCAAAGCATGCTCATTTGAGAAGTCGGATTCTATTTCTGTCGAATCACACATACACTACTATCTCAACGGTTTGCCTTTGTCTTAAGACTCACCCGATCTTTCCACTGTTTGCTTGTTCCTTGCTCTCTTCACTACGGATGCCCTTCCTCTTGAAAGGCATGTTATAGAGGATTCTCAAGGTCCTCTCTGTGCTTCAGAGGCCCTGGAATGATACAGTACAGTCAAAGGCATCTGACAATCTTGAAGGGACTGTTCTACCTCTCATCAGTGCTACACAGGAAGCAGCTGTGACACCGATCATTCTGAAGCCACACAAACACCTGGTATTTGGATGGTATAGTCGAACTCCAGTTTTTAATTTTTTCTTTAATCTCCCAGTTTTTCTCTCTCTTATACAGATATATATGTATGTATATATATATATATACATATATATATACACACACACACAGTTCATTGAGATTCAGATATATGTTTGTATACACACACAGTGCATTGTGATACATATATATGCATGTATATACACAACAGTGCATTGTGGCACAGATATATGTATGTATGTATATACACAGAGCATTGTGATACAGATATACGTAGATATATACACAGTGCATTGTGATACAGATATATGTAGGTATATACACAGTGCATTGTGATACAGATATATGTATGTATATGTATGTATATACTTACTTGTCACAATGTGCTTCTAAATGAGAAGCACGGCCCAGAATGCTGCTGAAGTCACACAGTGCAGGAAACAGCTAGCAGTCAAAGATCCTCTGGAAGGGATGGAGCCTCATGCGTACTTCCTTTATTCATGATGGACAGGTGAGAGGCCCAATCCTGTGCAGGATTGGGCCCCTGTGGTCATGACTTCAGGGACTGGGTCATGTCTGAATAGAGGGTTGTGCAGCCTTCCTCCCCAACGTCCACATCTTAAATCTTTCCATCTCTCTTCTATGATGTTTCCTAAGTGTATTAGTTACTTTTCTGTTGCTGTGATAAAATACAATGACCAGAAGTATAGAAAGAGTTTATGGGGACTTAAGAGTTTCAGAGGGAAAATGGGGTCATCATTGTAGACAAGCATGGTATGGTTGGAGCAGCAATCTGAGAACTCAGGAAAGCACAAAGGGAGGAGAGAGGGAGAAAGAGAGAGAGAGAGAGAGAGAGACTAGAAACATTTCGAGGGGAGCCCACCTTTAGTGACACACCTACTCCGGCCAGCCCACGCAGGAGAAAGTGCAGGCATTGCCTGGTGGCCAGCTTACTTGGCAGCATGGTCCCGTGTGCTGCTGAAGTCAGAACACTGAATTCTGAAGGAGAGTGGCTGGTCGCTGGCCTGCAGACAAGTCTGCACTCTCCACATCTGCTTTAATGTGCTTCTTAGGCAGAGACCCTGGAGGTATGAACGCTCACAGTCCGATCTGAGGTAATGCACTAATCAATCAGCTGGTAGGCTTGTGAGAACCATATAAGTGGTTGTTCATATATAATAAAGCAGCTGCTATTCCCTGAAACCATCTCTGGAGTGGTTTATCTCCACGCCCTTTACCGACACATAAGCATTTCAGTCTCACAGGGAAACACACACACACACACACACACACACACACACACTCTCTCTCTCTCTCTCTCTCTCTCTCTCTCACACACATGCGCACACACACATGCACACACACACCATATACTGGCAATGCATACCTCCTACACCTCTCCCCAAGTATCACCAACTGGAGGGCACTCACATTCAAACCATACTAACTCTTGGAGTAGTAGTGGTGATATATATTTGATAATTTTATGACAAATCTTTCTGTTACCTTTAATTTTTTTCTTTTCTTTTCTGGTACCATTTCTTTTAGTGGAAAATGTAAGTTTTTCCTCTTTCTTTATAAATCATGTCATTCACTGTTGAAATTGTACTATTCTCACCCAAAGGACAATAATATTCTTAATCTTGAAAATATTTGGTTCTTAGTAGGGCTAAATTTTAATATATTATATATATATCCTATTTAGGAGAACTCATTTTTATTTTTAGATTATGCTTTATTTTATGTGTGTGAGTTTTGTTGTCATTATTTATATTGTTGTTGCACGTATATATGTGCACCACAAAGGTTAGAAGATGGTGTCAGAGTCTCCGGAACTGGAGTTATTGGTGGTTATGTACCTCATGTGGGTGTCATCTGCAAGAACAAGTGATCTTAACCATTGAGTTAGCTTTCCATCTCTGAACTCATGTTTTAAAAATCAAAAGGGTGTTTATTGACATAACCATCAATTTCAAACTTGGCTTTTATATCAAGGCAACATTTGCTATCTCAACTATTTCAAGATTCTCACCTCCTCTCTTTCCCTCCCTTTCATATTCCTTTCCTTCCATTTTTCCTTTCCTCTTTCAGAGTCTATGTTGGAGTCAACCATGGTGGTCCACACAGTATGGACACATTAGAATTCTTGATTACTAGATCTTCTTTTCCTCAAATATCAGACTCTATGACAACAGAGAATAACATTACTCAGTTATTCCAAGAACAAAAAAAGATGATTTTTAACCAC
This sequence comes from Apodemus agrarius, assembly GCA_964023405.1. NCBI lineage: Eukaryota > Metazoa > Chordata > Mammalia > Rodentia > Muridae > Apodemus > Apodemus agrarius. Next base: position 39,550,501 of record OZ030021.1, on the reverse strand, counting down.
AAACTGTGGGGCTTGGTCTGTGGCTGCCGCGTATTCAAATGCTATATTAGCCCACGAGACGTGTTGTACCAAGTGATGCTATGTAAACCTTGATCCCAATTTAAAGCTATGGGTTAAAATAAAGTGACTACAATCAATTGCTGGGGAGGATAGAAGATGCAGAATTTCAGTCACTGAGCTGGGGACAGTGCAGGTAGGAAGGAGAGCGAAGGAGGAAGAGAGAGAGAACAGATGTCTCCTTTAGACAGAGCACACACCTGAAAGAAATGCCCCCCTCCCCGCCCCTGGACAGACTGCTGAAGCAGAAGAAAACTGGGTGAGAGTCACATAGCAGGTCCTTAGGGAGAACAGCAGGGAACTACCAGTGTAGCCAACTGAAATATAGATTTAGGGGTAATCCCCCAGCCGTTGTACAAGAGCTAACTGAATAAGCCAAAGGACTCTGACTCAATTATTGAGGACTGGCTGGGACATATTAATAACTAATAGAGTTTATTACTGTCTTAGTTAGGGTTTTCCTGCTGTGAACAGACACCACGACCAAGACAAATCTTAGAAGGACAATATTTAATTGGGGCTGGCTTACAGGTTCAGAGGGCCAGTCCATTATCATCAAGGCGGGAACATGATGGCATCCAGGAAGGCATGGCACTGGAGGAGTTGAGAGTTCTACATCTTCATCTGAAGACTGCTAGGAGAAGATTTGCTTCCAGGCAGCTAGGATGGGGGTCTTGAAGCCCATACCCACAGTGACACACTTCCTCCAATAAGGCCTTACCTCCTAATAGTGTCATGCCCTAGTGCAAGCATATACAAACCACAATTACACTCTATTTGAACAGGCCAGTCTTTTGACTTCACTTGTAAAGCTCATCTTGAACCTGTGTGCTTTTTCTTTTCTTTTCTTTTCTTTTCTTTTCTTTTCTTTTCTTTTCTTTTCTTTTCTTTTCTTTTCTTTTCTCTTCTCTTCTCTTCTCTTCTCTTCTCTTCTCTTCTCTTCTCTCCTCCTCCTCCTCCTCCTCCTCCTCCTCCTCCTCCTCCTCCTCCTCCTTCTTCTTCTTCTTCCCTGAGACAGGGTTTCTCTGTGTAGCCCTGGCTGTTCTGGAACTCACTCTGTAGACCAGGCTGGCCTCGAACTCAGAAATCTGCCTGCCTCTGCCTCCCAGAGTGCTGGGATTACAGGCATGCTCCACCACCGCCCGGCTCTGTGTGCTTTTTCAAAGCATCTCATTATCATTTTCTTTTTTTTCATTCCTTCTTACCTTCCTTTATCCCTTCCCTCCCTCCTTCCTTTCTTCCTTTACTTCCTTCTGTGCCTTACGGACACAAAATGCCACCCCCACTCCCCGTTCAAAAAGTCATTTAGGGCCGGGCGGTGGTGGCTCACGCCTGTAATCCCAGCACTTGGGAGGCAGAGGCAGGTGGATTTCTGAGTTTGAGGCCAGCCTGGTCTACAGAGTGAGTTCCAGGACTGCCAGGGCTATACAGAGAAACCCTGTCTCAAAAAAAAAAAAAGTCATTTAGCAGTAAGTTGTAGATATAAGGCTTATTACTCTACTTCAGTGGTTAGTCCCCAAATGCAAGCAAATTCTCTAATGGTCACAATTCTAATAATAGGAACATTAACTGAAATGATAATGTTGCCTAATCTACAGCCATTATTCAAGAGCCCCCAATTTTCTAAATAAAAGTTATTCACTTTCAATTTCCCTAAACTCAACACAAATGCTAAGTACAATTCTCCCTCAGAGAGGACCACTATAGCCTCACATTAATTACTTATTTTCACGTCTTGTTTTAATGGTAGCCCAGTCTGGCCTTGAAACTGGAGCTTTTGCACCTTTCCTGTCTCAGAAGGGATCTAGGAGCGATCTCTCTACTATTTACATGGTACCTTTGTGTAGATACAGGAAATGAAGAGGGGACTTGGTTCCAAATGCCCATTGTCAGATACTTCATTGGTAACCTCAAGTCTACCTTAGTTTCCTTAGCTATTTGGCAGTAGATGATTATCTCAGAAAAACTCTGAGGATTCCCTGAGGATGGACAGTTTACACCCTCATATTTAATTCTCAGTCTGAATTATAGTCCCATTTGGAGGTTCCTTGCTAACTGTCAGTGACAGTTGTTGTTAGCATTTTGTCTAAGCTTTGCCCCAGAGTTACCTGGCAACAGCCAGGTGTGCCTGACTCACTATAAAAGGGCTGCTCGTCCACACCTTGCTCTCTTGCTCTTGCTCCTCTCATGCTTTTTCTTGCTTTCCTGCCCCTGCTCTGTCCTCTCATCCCTTCCCCCTCTCTCTCCACATGCTCATGGCCTGTCTCTACTCCTCTATTCCTCTTCTTCCTCTTCCTCTTCCTCCTCCTCCTCCTCCTCTTCTTCTTCTCTCTCTCTCTCTCTCTCTCTCTCTCTCTCTCTCTCTCTCTCTCTCTCTCTCTGTCTGTCTGTCTCTATACCCTCTCAACTACCTGCCCCATGTCCTGAATAAACTCTATACTATACCGTTGTGTGGCTGGTCCCTCAGAGGGAAGGGACGCCTCAGCACCGGCCTGCCTAGCTACCCCTTTCCCCCATCCCTCACCACACCTCCATAGAATATATCCCCCCTCCTTATCTTTTTATAAACACATCCGTTCTTGATCCAACAGGACTTTTTGCTTTGGAGGAAGCACATGAGAAGAGTCAGTCTTCTATCTATTACATGAATAGGATGCTTTTGGGTAAAGTACAGATCCCAACCTTGAGACTCCTCCTCAGCCACATCCCAAGCTCTCTGCCCAGTCAGATACTGCACATTCCTTACTAGGGATGAGCCCTGTGAATCCTTCCTTCCACACACCTTCCTTAACCCTGCAGATCTAGACTAAGTCCCACATCTAGCACCCCAGCCTAGTCTAGCTCACCCAGTTCTTGCTGGTTCAGCCTTCAGACTCCACACTTTGTCTGCCATCACCTACAGGTTCCTCTTAAATCATACTTAACCTCTCTGCCCAGTTAGGTCCTGCACATTAAGCCAGGGTCTAACCAGATGAGTCTGGTTGATTATCACCTCCACTCACCCATCTCAACCCCCAGAGCTACCCCTAAACTCCAGGATTGGACCAGGATATCCATCAGGCACATCAGCCCAGCTTCCTGTGTCCATTTGACTCCATTCTGCCTAAGCCACATCCAACTTTTAGGCCAAACCCAGCACATATATCCTTTGTTCTTTTCCAACCTTCTCTGTCCATATCAGGCACAGAACTAACAAAAGAAGTTTGCATGTCTAGATGTCATTGTAAAAGCAAACACAGTAAGAAAAACGAAGGCAGTATCTCTCCATCACATACTCACAGATCCACCTTTCTTACAGAAATGTTTGCTCTTAAGAATGACCCAGATAAACCCCAAGAAAGAAAAAAAATTAAAATATCATATACTTGATCAAGGAATCCGAGGGAGTTTAAAGAAGACACATAGAAACAGCTCAGTGAATTCAAAGATAATGATCTTAAGAACAAATGGCTGGGCAATGCCGGAGAAAACGGAAGCAAGGCCGATAGAAGTGACAAAGGCGATCCGTGATTCCAAAACAGAATTCAATAAAAGGACAGAAATATTAACGTGAAGAACTCAAGCTGTTGTGAAGATAAAATTGAAAAATCGAATAATTCAACTAGGAAAGTCAAGGGAGAGCCTTCCAAGGAGAATTAATCAAGCAAAAGAGACTCAAGACTCAAAGATAGAGGATCTAGACAAAATAAACAAAGAATATGAAAACTGTAAAGTGAAAACACAAAGAAGGGACATTCAGGAAATGCTGGACACCAATTAAAAGACCAAACCTTTGTAAATGAGGGAAAAGAATCCCAGGTCAATGGCACAGACCAGATCATAAACAAGACTATAGAAGAAAACTTCCCTAAACAAAGACATAGCCATACAGACACAAGACATACATAGACCACCAACTAGACAAGGTTAGGAAATAAACTTTCCCAGCATATCATAGTATCAAGTATATGTAACAAATAAAGCATATTGAAAACTTTAAGAGAAAAAAAAGCAAATTATATGTAAAAAAAAAACCCATTAGAATAACATCTGATTTCTCAATAGAAACTTCATAAGCCAGAAGAGCTTAGAGCTCTGTATTCCATGCCCTAAAAGACCAGAACAGCCAACACAGTCTTATTGTACCCCAGATAACCATCTACTATAGCTGGAGGAAAGAAAAACTTTTCCCTGAAATAAACATCAAAAATTTATACTCAAAGAGCATGTGGGACCTTTGGGGGTGGGGAACCAGAAAAAGGGAAATGAATTGTAAATATAGAATATATCCAATAAAAAAATTTATACTCAACAACAACAACAACAACAACAACAACAACAACAACAGGAAAAAAAACTAAAGAAAATACAGGAGCAGGGTGGTGGTGGCACACGCCTTTAATTCCAGCACTTGGAAAGCAGAAGCAGGCAGATTTCTAAGTTTGAGGCCAGCCTGGTCTACAAAGTGAGTTCCAGGACAGCCAGGGCTACACAGAGAAACCCTGTCTCAAAAAAACAAAACAAAACAAAAAAGGAAATACAGGAAGTAGTATTTCAGGCTGACAAAAGGAATGAACATAGCCAAGAGAGTGTAAAAAGAAAACAAACAAAAACTTTTTTATAGATCTGTGTCTTGCTTCAATTACTGTTTCCTACTAATTTGTCTAGCTATTTGTACTCTCTTTGAAGTTGCTGATCATTAAACTAGTTGATTCCTCAATTCTTTTTTTTTTTTTTTTTTTGGTTTTCCCGAGACAGGGTTTCTCTGTGTAGTCCTGTCTGTCCTGGAGCTCACTCTGTAGACCAGGCTGGCCTCGAACTCAGAAATCCGCCTGCCTCTGCCTCCCAAGTGCTGGGATTACAGGCGTGCACCACCAGGCCAGCTGATTCCTCAATTCTTGATCTGGCCTTTCATCTACATTGACAGCTTTTAACTGGAGAGTTAAGAATTTTTGGAGGAGTCATGTCACCTTGTTTTTTTATATTTCTTGTGTTTCCGTGGTGATACTTAATAGATTTGTTGGTTTTGATGGGTCCTTTTTGTTTTTGTGTTTGTTTTTTTGTTTTTTCAAGACAGGGTTTCTCTGTGTGGTCCTGGCTGTCCTGGAACTCACTCTAGACCAGGCTGGCCTCGAACTCAGAAATCCGCCTGCCTCTGCCTCCCAAGTACTGGGATTACAGGTGTGCGTCACCACGCCTGGCTTTGATGGGTCCTTTTTACTTGCTGATTTATATAGTATTTTCAGGTTTAGGGAATGTCTTGGTTAAATTGCTATTACTATGATAAAACACCAAGACTAAAAGCAGCTTGGGAAGGAGAGGATTTATTTCATCGTATACTTTAACATTATAGTCTGTCATTGAAGGAAGTCAGGGTGGGAATTAAAGTAGAGATTGTAGACTAACATTGCTTGCTGGGTTACATCGCTTGCTCTGCTTGTTTTCTTATATATCCCAGGACCTAGGAATTGCACTACCCACAATGAACTGGGTGGGCCTCTCTCATAAATCATCAATCAACAAAATGCTCTTCATACTTGCCTATAGGCAAATTTTATGAAGGCATTTTCTCAACTGAGGTGCCCTCTTCCCAGATGACTCCAGATTGTGTCAAATTAATGTAAAACTACAGTGGAGAGAGACTCTAAATGTGAAATCTCACCCAGGTTGTTGACAAGAGCTGACCCACTTTCTTTCTAGAGTCAAATATTGATAGACTACTCAGTTTGAGGGGAATGATCTGGTAGGAAAAACTCATGTTTTAGAGAAGAGAGGGCAATTATTTTATGAACTAGCTTCATCGAAGCCTAGCTGCATATAAGGCTGCAGTTTCCCTAAACCCACTCAGTGGTGACTATTTGTCCTCTACCCCTTCCACAGTACTTGACAAATAGTCTTTTATTCTTCATTGTAGGTTCTTCTATACCAGGATTTTCCAAAGCATTTGCTTTCAGAACTCCATAATGCTTTAAAAAATTTGTCTGTGCTTTGGTAATTATCAATATTCACGCTATCAGAGATTATAATAGAAATGTCTATATTCATTGATTTTTCTTTCTCCCTTTATATTTTATTAGTAATTAGTTTTTACACTTCAAATGTTGTTCCCCTTCCTGGTCTCCCCTCTGTAACCTCCCACCCCCTCTCCCCTCCCCTTTGCCTCTAAGAGGGTGCTCCTCTACTCGCCCACCTGCTCCTGCCTCACCCCTCTAGCATCCCCCTACACTGTGGGGCATCAAGCCTCCCCAGGACCAAGGGCTTCCCCTCCCATTGATGTCATATAAGGCCATCCCCTGCTACATATGTAGGGGGAGCCATGGACACTCCATGTGTAGTCTTTGGTTGGTGTTTTAGTCCCTGGGAGCTCTGATGGGTCCAATTAATTGATATTCTTGTTCTTCCTATGAGATTGCAATCCCCTTCAGCTCCTTCAGTTCTTCCCCCAACTCTTCCATTGGGGACCCTGGGCTCAGTCCAATGGTTGGCTGTATCTGCATCTGTCTTATTCAGATGCTGACAGAGCCTCTAAGAGGACAGCTATACCAGGCTTCTGTCTGCAAGCACTTCATGGAATCAGTAATTGTGCTGAGGTTTGGTATCTGTGGATAGGATGGATCCCAAGGTTGGGCAGTCTCTGGATAGCCTTTTCTTCAGTCTCTGCTCCATTCTTTGTCCCTGCATTTCCTTTAGACAGGAACAATTCTGGGTTAAAGATTTTGAGATGGGTGAACAGATAGCCCCATTCCTTAGCTGGGGGCCATGTCTATCTACTGGAGGTAGTCTCTTCAGGTTCTATCTCCCTAGTTGAGTAGGCTAATGTCATCCCCATTGGGTCCTGGCATCTGGGACTTTCTAGTGGTCATCCCCCCCCCCCACCAATCCTGTTCCCCACCCCTCATGGCTACATATTTTTATTCATTTTTCCTGGCCCCCACTGGACTTCGTTCCTGTCTGTCTCTTTCCTATCTTATCCTGCCCCCTTTCCCTCCCCTCCTCTCTCCCTTCCATTATTATTTTGTTCCTCTTTCTAAGTGGGTTTGAAGCACCCACACTTTGGTCTTCCTTCTTATTAAAGTTCATGTGGCCTGTGAGTTATATCTTGGGTATTCTAAGCTTTTAGGCTAATATCCACTTATCAGTGAATACATACCATGTATGTCCTTTTGGGTACGGGTTACCTCACTCAGGATGATATTTTCTAGTTTCATTCATTTGCCTGCAAAGTTCATGAAGTCGTCATTTTTAAGAGCTGAGTAGTATTCCATTGTGTAAATGTAACACAATTTCTGAATCCATTCTTCCATTGAGAGGCATCTGGGTCATTTCCAGCTTCTAGCTATTATAAATAAGGCTGCTATGAACATAGTAGAGCATGTGACCTTGTTATATGTTGGAGCATCATTTGGATATATGCCCAGTAGTGGTATAACTGAGTCTTCTGGTAGAACTAATTCTATTTTTCTGAGGAACTGCCAGATTTGATTGATTTCCAAAGTGGTTGTACTAGCTTACAATCCCACCAACAATGGAGGAGTGTTCCTCTTTCTCCACATCCTCACCAGCATCTGCTGTCACCTGAGTGTTTGATCTTAGCCATTTTGACGGGTGTGAGGTGCAATCTTAGGGTTGTTTTCATTTGTATTTTCCTGATGACTAAGGATGTTGAACATTTCTTTAGGTTCTTCTTGGCCATTTGAGATTCCTTATTTGAGAATTCTTTGTTTAGCTCTGTATCCCCCTTTTTAATTGGGTTATTTGGTTTTTTGGAGTCTAATTTCTTGAGTTATTTGTATATTTTGGATATTAGCCCTCTATCAAATGTGGGGTTGGTAAAGATCTTTTCCCAATCTGTAGGTTTTCATTTTGCCCTATTGACAGAGTCCTTTGCCTTACAGATATTTTTCAGTTTCATGAAGTCCCATTTGATAATTTGTTGTTGTTGTTGCTTTTGTTTTTCAAGACAGGGCTTCTCTATGTAGCCCTGGCTGTCCTGGAGCTCTCTCTATAGACCAGACTGGCCATGAACTCAGAAATCCTCCTGCCTCTGCCTCCCAAGTGCTGGGATAAAAGGCATGTTCCACCAGTGCCCAGCACATTTGTTAGTTGTTGATCTTAGAGCCTGAGCCATTGGTGTTTTGTTCAGTAAAATTTCCCCTGTGCAGATATATTTGAGACTCTTTACCAGTTTCTCTTCCATTAGATTTGACACTTCTGGTTTTATGTGCCCCCTGGGCTTGAGCTTTGTATAAGGAGATAAAAATGGATCAATTTTCATTTTTTCTACATGCTGACTTCCAGTTAGACTAGAATTAGGCATTTGTGTACAAGCCCCTAAGCAACAACTATTGCCTTCATAATCTAAGAAATCTAAGACTAGTAAACTTGAAAAAAAAATGGAAAGAATTTTCAGGTCTATTCTGGCAAGAAAAGCCTGATTACTTTAGGTAAATTGCAATAGCTCATAGCTTCCGTGTTCACCTGGATCACGTGAGGAGTGACAGATTCTGATTAATCTGATAGGATTTAAGACTGAGACTGTTACGGTGAAAACCTTTTGAAGCTGGGCAGTGGAAACTTCCTGCTTGGCACTGACCTCACTGGGCCTTTGCTTTTCTGAATGTAAATGCAGGATCTCGGCTCATATCAGTGGTTCTCGCTCCTGTGAGTGCCAGTGTCGATGCCTACAGTCTCTCAGATTTCTCAGGTGACCCCAAGGGGAACTAGAAGTTGGGCACAGTAGATAACACTACAAGAAAATAAGCACAAGGAACTGAATCCTGCCAGCAAGCCACAGTAAGAAGCAATTCTTACATCTTAAAAAGGAGTTCAGTCTGATATGAAAGCCACAGCAAAGATGTGACAGGGAGATGTTTAAGAGATTAAATATGGGTTTTATTGAGCTACCACATTTGTGGCAATTTGTTGAAGTTGCTATGGAAAACAAAGTTGCAAACATGTCCATTCTTTATTTTTATTTGAATCAGTTTATTCACTTTTGGGTGCTCATTCTGCTGGATTGACAGGGTAGATAATCCTTGCCATTACTGAGGCTCTTTCTTCATATGGTCTCTTCTTCCTCTCACAACAATGCTATGACATCAAGGATGTCTTCAAATTACTCCTATCTTAGAAACTCTTGACAGGAAGAAATATGAAGGTCTGGTTATCTACATAAAGTAGCTTGTAACTGCATTATCCTGCCATGAGTAAATTGTTTCCCTTTTAATCTCAGGGAGAGATTTTGCTACCAGTCTTCGTTATTGATCTAATGCTGTGATGTGATACCATGACTATCATTGAGGTTTGCTCTGTTGCTATGTATTATAATGCTAAATATTGGCCCCCAAGGTCTGGTTGTCCCCAGGGACAGGGAGACCCTCATGCATACCAAGTGATGCTATGCAACCTTGCTCCTTAATTTAAAACTATTGGTTAAATAAAGATACTACAGCCTATAGCTAGGCAGAAGAGAGGTAGTCAGAGTTTCAGTCCCTAGGCTTGGGATCTGAGGAAGAACCGTGTAAGAAGAGAGAAAAAAACACCATGGGGTAGGTGAATCATGAAAACATGGCCATGAGGGCTGGCCAATTGGAATAAGGGCAGTCCAGATGGAAAATAGCAAGTTATAACTCAGAGTTATTGATCGGGAAATAGATACTAATACCTTAGAGGGTAGATATCTACCTGGCTCCAGTGCTTTAAAGGCTTATCATACATATGGGAACGAAATGATCCGTGGTGGGATAGAAACCCCCAATTAATATCAAATATTTACAACAGACTAAGGCATGCCCCACCCCACCCCACCAAGACAAAGCTTAAAAAGGGAAGTCTTTAATTGCAGGCTGGCTTACAGTTTCAGAGGTCCAGTCCATTATCATCATAGGACAGGAAGCAGTAACTAAAAGCTACATCCTGATCTAGAGCCCTCAGGAGGAGAGAGAACTGGGCCCAGAATGGGCTTTTGAAACCTCAAAACATACCTCAGTGACATATTTCCAGCTAGGCCACTTCTACTCCAAACAAGGCCACACCCCCTAATCCTTCTTAAACAGTGCCATTCCCTGATAACTAAGCATTTAAACTCATGAGCCTAGGGGGCTATTATTCAAACCACAACTTCCCTTCCTTCTGTTCTAGGCCTTCTCAGGCAGGTTATTGCTAGTCTTGTCTACTTTTGTGTGCTCCAAGGTCAGGCTTGCTCCCCAGGCTGCTCCAGGTCAGAGCTGGAAAATATGGGCGTTGGGTGTTTGGTGGTTTGAATAGGCTTGGCCCCCATAAATTCATGTTTTTAAATGCTTGGCCCACAGGGACTGGCACTAATAGGAGGTGAGGCCTTTTTGGAGTGGGTGTGGCCTTATTGGAGGAAGTTGTCACTGTAGGGGTGGGCTTTGAGGTTTCCTATGCCTAGGCTCCACCCAGTGTGGAAAGAGTGCCTCCTTCTAGCTGCTTGTGGAAGAGAGTCTCTTTCTGGCTGCCTTCAGACCAAGATGTACAACTCTCAGCATGTCTGCCTGCATGCTTCCATCCTTCCCACCATGATGATAATGGAACCTCTGAACCTGTCAGCCAGGGCCAATTAAATGTTTGCCTTTATAAGAGTTGCTTTGGACCTTAAGAAATGTTCAACATCATTAGTCATTAGGGAAATGCAAATCAAAACAACCCTGAGATTTCACCTCACACCAGTCAGAATGGCTAAGATTAAAAACTCAGGAAACAGCAGGTGTTGGTGAGGGTGTGGAGAAAGAGGAACACTCCTCCACTGCTGGTGGGATTGCAAGCTGGTACAACCACTCTGGAAATCAGTCTGGCAGTTCCTCAGAAAACTGGACACAATACTTCCAGAGGACACTGCCATACCATTCCTGGGCATATACCCAGAAGATTCCCCAGCATGTAATAAGGATACATGCTCCACTGTGTTCATAGCAGCCTTATTTATAATAGCCAGAAGCTGGAAAGAACCCAGATGCCCCTCAACAGAGGAATGGATACAAAAAATGTGGTATATATGCACAATGGAGTACTATTCAGCCATTAGAAACAATGAATTCATGAACTTCTTAGAGAAATGGATGGAGCTGGAGAACATCATACTAAGTGAGGTAACCCAGTCTCAAAAGAATACCCATGGTATGCACTCACTGATAAGTGAATATTAGCCTAGAATTTTGGAACAACAAAGACACAATCCACATACCAAATGATGTCCGAGAAGAAGGAAGGAGTGGACCCTGGATCTGGAAAGGCCAATGCATCAGTGTAGGGGACTACCAGAACAGGGAAGTGGGAAGGGGAGGATGGCAGAACAGGGGGAGGGAAAAGGGCATATGGGATCTTTGGTGGGCGGGGAGCCAGGAAAGGGGAAATGAAATGTAAATAAAGAATATATCCAATAAAAAAAGAAGAGTTGCCTTGGTCATGGTGTCTCTTTACAGCAATAAAACCCTAAGACAGGGTGCATATCCTACTTCTTGGAGATAAATAGGTGCCTGTTTTTGGTTGTTTGCTTTCTAGACCAAAACAGATTAGTTTGTTTGTTTTGTTTCAAAGTATTGCTTATTGAATCCGAGGCTTAGCCCATGCAAAGGATGTGTGCTATTACTGTGTCAGCCCCCTGAGAGGTTTATGTATTTGCTTATTATCAATTTAATTTTTTTATTCTGGTCAACCTCTGGGTAAGTGGACTTACAGAGATGTCTCTTTCAAAAGTAGAGATGAATCAGAACTCCTTTGTGCTGATGGAAATCATTTATTCAGGAGACATAGAAACCTGATTGGGGCAGAGTTAGTGATCCAGATGAATGGCTGGAGCCTGCATCCTTTGTAGGTCAGAACCAATGATCCGGTGTGGACCTACGAGAAAATCAATTATTAGCACACATATATTGTCTTAGCAGATTGGATAGTTCAGAAAAACTGTACCCAACTTACTCGTGCTTTTCCAGTCTTGAAATGAGAGATCAGGACCACCCTTTGATTTGAGCAGTTTCTAGGAAACTCAGTTTTGCAGTTAAAAATAGTTGGTCCGCCAATTTGTACCTGTAGCCAGGATTTCTTTATTTTCTGATTTGCCTTCCTTCCTACAGTTTCTGGGTTTTATTCTTTTTCTAATTTTAACATATATATGCCAGTTTGCTCCCTAGCCTACATCTATTCACCAGATGGACAGTTCAGCCTTTCCCCCTTCTTTTAAATCTATCTCCAAATAAAAGGATAGTGTTTTTTTGTTGTTGTTGTTGTTTTTTTTTTGTTTTTTTTAGGGAGAAAAGAATTAAGAGTAGCTTAAAATACAGTCCTTTATACTACTTATTAATTTGATTTTAAGGTGACTGGAAAATCTAACGCTAAAGTAAACTATAAAAGATACAGTATTTGTTTTTATGGTTCTTGGTTAAGTCTAGTCTATTAAGTAGAACTTCAAGGCAAGGTTACAGCAACACAACTCAGGATTGATGAAACCCTAGTTTCCTTGTTTAAATGTATATTGGTAGAATTAACATTAAGAAGCATTAACAAATACACGCATTTTCTGCAATCAACATTCCTACTTCCGTTGTTCCTTTTAACGGAAAGTCTGAGCTATCAAGACTTTCTTCTGTTACCTAGATGTTGTGAGAACTTTTGATAAGTAGTGCTTGTTTGCAGTGCTTTTTCCTCAACCATACAATGAATACTGTAGCCAGCTCTTACTGCTTGGTTCCAGGCGGCTCGGGGAGTTAAACATACCATTTAACCATCATTTGGTGTCAAATGTAAAATGGAATGCCCGATGGCTAGAAGAAGCACTGAGGAAGACAAGGCACGGGGCACTATCCCTGGAGCAGTCCTGGGATCAGTTTTCAGTGGCTGCAACCGCTCCTTTGCAGCCTTTGGTCATTGATGTCGCGAGCTGCCGCAGGGCTGAGCGTGCGCGTGCCTAGAACCTGGCGATGCTGCCTAGAATTTCGCGTTGTCTTTTAAATACAAAGAACTGCGCAGGGGCTTGGTGTCAGAATGGCTCTGGAGAGGACTCCTCTACTTGTGCATAATCTTACCGGTGCAGCCACTAGGCTCACAATCTCCTTCCGGCCTGTAGGAGAAGCACCCCAGCACACCAATGGGCTCCTTATATTTCTGCAATGGGGCGGGACATCACGTCACCTCTGAGGCCCGCCCCTTACGTGACGTGCGTGCGCAGACCCCTATCCTCAGCGCTTGGCGCCCCCCGGCGGCAGCGCTCCTTCAATGCGAGGGCCAGACTCTTAGCACCGCCCATGGAGTCGCAGGCAGAGGCGCCAACGCTCGGGGAGTCTGCGCCTCGGCCTTCTGGCGCCTCGGGGTCACCGACACCGGACCAAGAGGAGCGGACCGAGGGCGGCGCACAGCTGGAGGCGACTCCCGCGGGCGCACTGGGGGACAGCACGAGTGCAGACGGGCTGTGGGGGTTGCCGGTGGAGCACGCGGAGCGCAGGCCCGAGTGCAGTCGCTGCAGGTGAGCGCGGGGCCGGGGCGGGGCCTGCGCCAGCGCGGCCCGGGAGCTGCGGCGCCCCCTGCCGGCCGGGCGGACTCCGATCGTGTCTGCCAAAGCAAGAAGCTTTTCAGCTAGGGCCATGATTATGTAACTGGACTTTGTTCAAGACTTACTTTTTGAACTTTTTTCTTTTTTGGTTTTGTTGAGACACGCATTTTTTTTTCTGTATAACAGAGCCCAGGTTGTCCTGGAACTAGCTTTGTAGACCAGGATGGCCTTGCACTCAAGAGATCGGCCTGCCTCTGCCTTTATTCGTTGATCAAAGGTGTGTGCTGCTCAGCCAAGCAAGACGTAGTTCTTTTTCCAAGAAATTTCAGTCTTTAATAAAAGGAATTCTGGAGGCGTAATGGCATTAATACTTAACGATGCGTAAGTGGGCTTGCCATCATAATATGGGTTGTAGGAGAGACGGATTGGAGAAGAACAAAGCGACTGCCTTTGTTGAGAATTTCTGAATTTACTTGGCAGTATTTACTGAAAACCAGGTTTGTTATCTGGCTACTTTGAAAGTGAAGGCAGAAAGATCAGAAGTTCAAGATCATTCTCAGCTACCTAGGAAGTTAGAGGTTAACCTGGGTATATGAGACCCTGTTTCAAAAAGATTTTATTAAACTTAATTTCTGGTGTGTCTGCTGTCTGCTGGCATGCCCGCTGACCACTTTCAGGCAGGTGCAGAGGTTATTGGGTGGGCAGTGTCGAGTAGGGCTGGCGCTTCATAACACACCTGGTTGGTTTTTTTTTGGGGGGGGGAGGTGCACATCAGTGCTTTGGTGTGCTTCAGCTGTGCAGTTTGTCCTCCCTGCTTATTTAATCTCAGCACTTTAGGAAACATCACTCCTTGCCTCTTGGATGTATATCTGGTTACTGAAGGTTTTCAGCGATCACCTGTCTCTGTTGCCCTTCTTAATTAATTAATATTGGTCAGCTTTCTCCTATCTTGGTACCTGAGGTATCAGCTTAGAAGGAGAAAATTTATTTGGGTTCAGGGTTTCAGAGCTTGCAGCCCAAAGCTTGGTTGGCAGTGTTGAGTCGGTCTGCAGTGCTGCACAGGTCACTCTGCACAGAATTGATGGGGACTACAGAAAGGAGCCCAGGTCCCACTCAAGTCATTTACCTGATGACCTAACTTCCTCTGCCTAGCCCTCCTCTTCCGCCTCTTTTCAGTTCCTTCCCTTTGACACATGGACCCTTGGTGTGTGTGTGTGTGTGTGTGTGTGTGTGTGTGTATGTTGGTGTGTGTGTGTGTGTGTGCCCATTTCAGATCCCAACTAAAGCTTATTGCCTCTCTTTCCTTGCCTTATAGTCATTTTGCGGTTGGTTCCCTGTTCCTAGTTGCCCTGAAATGGCTTTTGCTACAGCTGCCTTAACCTTCATGAGATGAAATCCAGGGGAACTTTGTCAGATTAGATAGTCATAGGTCAGCTGGCAGTGTTCTGTAAACTCTCACACACACCTTCTTTAGTTCTCCTTAGATTTAGATGACTTTGTTGGCCCCGTCTCCTTTGCCTATCCTTCTCAGACTCTCAATGTTGGGCTTCACTGCTGGGAGCACCAAGGTCCTTCAGCTAACACATCCCGGGAAACCAGGAATGATGAGCACACAGGATTGTCTTTGGGATGAAAAAGATCTAAATGTCGTTTTCCACCCAGAAGGCTGTGAACTGGAGATGGTTAATAGCTTGGCGATCTGCACTATCGTAGGGCCAGGACTAGGGGTGGCTAGTAATAATCTAAATGACCCATTTATCCAGAGGCTTTCGAAGCTCCTACCACCAGGACCAGAGGTGGCTAACAGCCCACGTGACCTCTAGGCTGTCTCTGCGACCCAGACTTGCCATATCCTTGCTTCGACCCTTAAGCTAGTACAGGTAGCCCAGCTCTAGACCCATCTTCTTAGGAGAAATGACGTGTGCCCTGACTCAAGCTTTGATGTATTATTATTTCTTGTGCATTGGGGATTGTATTAGACCAGGAAACCTTTCCCCAAATGATACCGTGCTTAAATTTGTTGGGAATAAACCACCTGGCATCAGTCTCCAAAGTCTTGATCCAGGTTGACAGAATCAGTCTGAGCTGAGTTTTCCTGTCACCTCTTCCCAGTTGGCTTTCTGTCTGCCTGCCACCTGCAGAGAGACCCCCTCACTTCTCCAGAGAACTGATTCTGAGTTCTCTTCTCTTTTGGATGGTATGCACTTCCCACTGGTGATTTTTACCAGTTTCCTGATAGGTTATCATCTCTAACCCAGCGTCTCTACCCTGGGCCTTCTCCTGAGCACCAGACCGATGCATTTGCTTATTACTTATTGACTGCTCTGCTAATAACTTACAATACAGTGATATAACTTCATTTTTTAAAATAGATACAGGTAATATGACAGCAAGCAAGTGGACTACATACTGGGGTTGGATGGTGATTGGGATGTTGGCCCAGAGTGGTGTCAGGAGAGCTCTCCTGGATAATGTGATGAGGTAGGACGCTTTTTCTGCTGGAACACTCGGGTACTTTGTCTTTAGCCTTGTGCCAGAGGTTGGCTTGTCAGAAGTCAGGATGGATCCCAGTTACAGGATGCCTTACTGTCTAGATGTACTTATCATTGAGTGGTAAGTACATCCAGTTATCATTACAGTTTTCCAGCTTTACAGTAAAGGAAAAGCTGCCTGCACTCAGGAGGAACTGGCCTTCAGGGTTTGTCATTGTCTTTGGGGTTTAGAGTGTGTGTCTCGGTGCTCTCTGGAGAGCTGCAGCTCAGTTAGTCCTGCTTTTCCACCGGTACTCATGCACCATGTTGCTAAGTCATGTCGCCTTGGTTACATGTACCAAACGCATTCCAACTTAACTGTCTTTCAGTGCCTTCCCTCCCCTCCTTTTCTTATTTTCCACAAGGTGTCACATAGCCCAGCTGGTTTCCAGCATTCTGATAGCCTAGAGTGATGCCCTGCCTCACTTCCTGCTGTTGGAGTTATAACATGGGCCAGCACACCCACTGTGGGATGCTGGGATTTTACCAAGGCCTCAGGAACACGCCATCCAAGGTCCATTTCCAGCCCTTTTTATAAATTTAAAATCAAATGCATTAGTGATGATAATGTGTAGGGCAAAAGTTTAGGTATTCTGCAAATTTAATTTTTTTGTACATATAAACAATCATATTTCCAAGGAAGAATTATTAATTTGTTCTTTCCTGTTTACATAGAAAATATGTTTATTCTTGAAAGTGGTTTGTTCATAATATATGTGCAAAGCTGATTTATAAATTGTTACGCAAGCTAATCATATGTTCAGAGTTGAGCAAAGATGATACATGCCAAGAAACATTTTCTTTCTTAATCTTAATTGAATCTTTAAAGAGGAGTGACCAGTTAAAAGTAAAATATACCAGAGCCTATTAAATGTTAGATTTACTTCCCCCAAGAAAAATAAGAATTGCACTATTACAACTCAGCTAGATGTTTTCTTCAAAGAACATCAAACCACATTAATTCGTTATGTTAATTTGCCCCAAATTAATAATTTATAGTATTAGTTATGCTTATAGATTTAAGGACTATGAAATCAAGTAATATTTTAGTTTAAAACTTGATATTATTTAAAAGGGGTTCATAAGTTACAAAGTAATTGAGAAAAAGTTTGTGTGTGTGTGTGTGTAAGATGTGTGTTTGCATGTGTGTGGAGAATGAAGGAAACCCTTGGTGTTGGCCTGTTGTGGTCTCTTTTTGTTCTTTTTGTTTTGTTGCTGTGTATGTCAGGTGGGGGGTGGGGGGGTGGGGGGGACCTTGAGCTGAGACTGTAGACTGCCTGACTTTATCTGGGCTCAGAGGATTTGAACTAAGGTCTTCCTCTTTGTGTGGCAAATGGTTTACCATTGAACCAGTCTCCAGTGCCTCTGTGTTTTTGCCTTTTATAATCTGTCAGTGGAGCGTAGTGGCGGGGATAGCTGCTCTGGCTTTGATGTTTCTGGTGTGGCTGCACATAAGGATAAACTGCACAAACCAGCATTTGGACCCTTAGCTTTCTACTGCATGTGGTACAAAGTGTTTCTTTGCCCTTTCTGATCCATAGATTGTTTTCTATTCCTTTGGCTGTGGCCGTTCTTAATTATTTTGAGATGAACCAGTTTATTTACTTATTTACTTAGTCCTCTTGTCAAATCTGGGATGGCAGCCATGTTTACAATGCCTACCTCATTATTGTCTATTTTAAGGTCAAGCTCACATCTGATGAATCTTTGTCCTGCCTATGATCTAATTCTCGTTTCTCTTGGTGGCTCTCCAGTTAGGAAAGCAGATTTGAAAGTAGTACTGTTAGGTATTTAGTTTTTTCCTTTGCTGAAGGCTCTTTCTTTTCATTAGAAAACATTTTTATTCTGTTGGAAGCCTAGTGAAAAGATGGGGATGAGGGAACAGTGAACAGGAGTGAGTAGAAGTTTTGGGACCATGCAAGGAGAAACCCCAGAAACAAATACATCAGTGGTCTTAAGGAGTGAGACAGGATTCCTGCTCTCGGAGTACATTAGACCACGAGTGAGCCCAAATTTGAAATCTCCATTCTCCCTGGGTCTTCCTTCTGCCCTGTTTGTGATCAGTGGCTTGTTTGTCTTCTGTCTGTCATCTGTGTCTTAAGTCTGTCCCTAAGGAAGGGCTTCTCTCAGTATTTATTGAGTAGCACAGAAAACATGGAATGGGAAATAGGAATTCCCTTTTTACAGAAATTTTTAGTGAAATCTTACAATAAAAGGAGTTACTTTACTGACCCCAAATGACCCAAATAGTACTTAAAACCACAAACAGATGTTCTCAAACTATATCCAGATGTTGCTTCCAACATTTATGGTAGATATTTGTTTTCTTTAAAGTGATTTTCATCCTGTTGACTACTTTCAGCAAATTATTGTCACTTCTGTCTCTATCTCTTCCCCCATTTCAACCCCCATCCCTCCCACACACTTACTTGAGCATGTACGCGCGTGCACACACACACAGACACACACACAATTCTGGGTCAGAGGCATGAAGGAATGTGTAGTTAAAGGTCTGAGTTTGCTTATGTTGTAAAAGCTGATTGCATGTGAGGTCCATGGTAGGGTTAGGTTGGGCTATATTGTTTTCTTAAAGGCAAGTTAACCAGAGTGAATATATAGTAGGGAAACAGATTAAGTATATAGTTTTAAATGGTCTCAGGACATATAATTAACTTGGTTGCAAGGTCTAGCAAAAGTTTAATTGTGAAAGCAAAAGGTATTTTTAGAAAAAACCATTCCCAGGAACAAAATAAAAAGAATAGGTATTCAATAAGCCCACTATTCTTGCAAAAAGAAGAACCAGCTCAATAGAGACATATCTAGTTTGTTTACATGGGTAAGTACCTTGGCAGACTTACCTTTGTTTTTGAGTTATGCCAACATATATGTATGTGTGTGTGTGTGTGTGTGTGTGTGTGTGTGTGTATATATATATATATATATATATATACATACAAAATATATATATATATACATATATATATATATATTTTTTTTTTTTTTGGTTTTTTTTTTTTTTTGGTTTTTCAAGACAGGGTTTCTCTGTGTAGCCCTGGCTGTCCTGGAACTCACTCTGTAGACCAGGCTGGCCTCGAACTCAGAAATCCGCCTGCCTCTGCCTCCCAAGTGCTGGGATTAAAGGCATGCGCCACCACCACCTGGCTTATGCCAACATATTAAGAATATGTTCATCATTTAAACTGTGTTATAAGTTTGGATTCTATAGAGGTTTAAATGAAAATAGCCCTCATAGTCTCATATATTTGAATGTGTGAGGTTTCAAAAGCCCACACCAGGCTAGTGTCATTCTCTCTGGCTGATGCTTGTGGATCAGATGTAAGCCCTCAGCTGCTGCTCCAGAGCCCTCCATGCCTGCCTGCCCACTGCTTGCTCTGCACCATGATAGGCGTGGATGCTAACCCTCTGGATCTGTAAGAAAACCCCGATTAAGTGCTTTGTTTGATAAGCTGCCGTGGTGATGGTATCTCTTCACAGCAGTAGAACAGTAACTGAGACACATTCTGTGGCATTAGATTTGTAGAGTTACATAGTCATCAACACCATGTGAACCCAGAGCCTTTGTATTGTCTTAATATAGACTGTGTGTCTTAGATTTCTGTTGCTGTAATAAAACACCATGACCAAAAGCTGCATGGGGAGGAAAGGGCTTATTTCAGCTTCCACATCCCTGCTCATTCTCAAAGGAAGTCAGGACAGGAACTCTGGTAGGGCAGGGACCTGGAGGCAGGAGCTGATGCAGAGGACACGGAAGGCTGCTTGCTGCTGACTGGCGTGCCTTTCACAGCCTCCTCAGCCTGCTTTCTTATCCATCCCAGGACCACCTTCCCAGCTGTAGCCCCACCCACAGTAGTCGGGCTCCTTCCACAACAACCTTGAATCTAGAAAATGCCACACAGACTTGCCTACAGGCCAGTCTAATGCAGGCATTTTCTAATGGAGGCATTTTTCCAATTGAAATTCCTTTACCCAGATGACCTTGGCTTATGTCAAGTTAACAAAAAACTAACCAGCATACTATGTCTCTAATAATTTTCCATTTCCCTCTCTCAAGGACTCTAGTGATTTTACTTTTTTCCTTTTTGATTATGATAAAAATTTAAAATTTGACATATATATGGAGTCTCATACACTACTTTAATGATCATGAACATTCTAAATGTTTGAATCAGCATAAAATATTTCCTCAAACTTTCTTTATTACAGAAACCTTTAACATCCGTCCTAGTGTTTTGAAACGCACCGTGTATTCTCATTAGCCATGCTCTCTAGGTGGTGATAGTTCTTCCGGTTCTCTTTGTTTTTCATAATTTTGATGCTTTTGAAAGATCCTGGTCAGTTACCTTGTAGAATGTTGTTTGCCTTCTCATGGTTAGTATTAGGTTACACACTTTTTTTTTTTTTTAAAGGATAACAACTGCAGAACAGTGTGTGCTTAGCAGCTCACCTTAGAGTTTCAGAATAGGGAGCTTATTAAAGGAAGAGAGAGAGAGAGAGAGAGAGAGAGAGAGAGAGAGAGAGAGAGAGAGTATGTACATGCTGAATGTTGGCAGGAGTCACAGGACAACTTGCAGGAGTCAGTTCTCTCCTACCTTGTGGGTTTCGGGGATCAAACTCAAATTATCAGAGTTGGAGGCAAGTGTCTTTCCCAGGGCTGCGTAAAAAACTAGATGAATATGACTGTTTGGTTTGACTGTATTCCTGTGCTCCACGTGCCTGTCTGTGCCTGGCTCATGCCTGAGGAGAGCAGAGAGAGCCCTAGCCCTCGGGACTGGAGTTTAGTTGTGAGCTGTCACGTGGTGCTAGGGATTGAACCCAGGTCCTCCGGCAGAGCAGCAGGTTGCCTTACTTGATGAACCATGTTTCCAGCCCTACAGTTAATGTTCTTTATTTCAGTTTACATTTTTACATATAATTTATATGTGTTTATTAAAACACTACATAATTATTATAATTGAAGGCATCAGATACAAACTTGAAAATTAAACTTATTCATAAAAATCTTTGTTCTTTTGTAGTAACTCGGCTTAAAATAACATATAGTTAAATATGTTCTTTCTGTACTTAATTTAGCTAATTTTCTATTTTGAAAAATTTCAGCTACTTTTTCAAAAATATTTTTTAAGTTTTATGAAAAACCGACAAGATACAGATTAACATAGACCAGGTTTAGGGTGGCCACCACTACCCACCAGTCTCTGTGCTGTCCCACTGGAAGTCTTCTGGGCTGTAACACACTGTGTCTGTTTATTTGTTGTGTTAACAGTGCCTCGGGGACCTTCCCCAGGACTTGCCTCTGGCTTCTCTCAAAATGGTGTTACTCTTTCTAGAAAAGTGCCCCAGTTGGTTGGCTGCCACCCAAGCCCTGCTACCACCCTCTTCTTCCTCCTCCTCCTCCTCCTCCTCCTCCTCCTCCTCCTTCTCCTTCTCCTCCTCCTCCTCCTCCCTCTTCTTCCCCCTCCTTTCCTTTTTTTCTCTTCAATCCTGTATTTCCTTAACAGCAAAGCACCCAGACATTTCTTTTACTGAAAACTTTTGTTGAGCCTTTTTTTTTTTTGTTTTGTTTTAAAATTTACACTTAAAACGTTATCCCTTTCCCCGTTTCCCCCTATCTCATCCTCTCTCCCCCTGCTTCTATGAGGGTGTTCCTCCACCCACCCCACTCCCACCTCCCCCCCCCTCAATTCCCCTATACTGGGGCATCTGTGGAGCCTTCCTAGGACCAAGGGCCTCTCCTCCCATTGATGCCTGACAAGGCAGTCCTCTGCTACATATGCAGCTGGAGCCATGTGTACTCCTTGGTTGGTGGCTTAGTCCCTGGGAGCTCTTGGGGGGGGGGCGGTCTGGTTAGTTGATATTGTTGCTTTTCCTATTAGGTTGCAAACCCCTTCAGCTCCTTCAGTTTTTTCCTCTAACTCCTCCATTGGGAATCCCACACTTAGACCAATGGTTGGCTGCGAGAATCCGCCACTATATTTGCAAGTCTCTGGCAGGGCCTCTCAGGAGACAGCTATATCAGGTTCCTTTCAGCAAGCATTTCTTGGCATCCACAATAGTGCTGGGGTTTAAGTACTCCCAGAGCTCCCAGGGACAAAAATATCAACCAGATAGTACACATGGTGTTTCACATGGCTCCAGATGTATCCAGCAGAGGATGGCCTTGTTGGATATCAAGGGGAGAGGAGGCCTGGTCCTGGAAAGGCTTGATGCAGCAGTGTAGGGGAATACCAGGACAGGGAAGTGGGAGGGGGTTGATTGGGGAACAGGGGGATGGGAGATGGGTTATGGGACTTTCGGGGGGGGGGGGTGAGTGGGGACCAGGAAAGGGTAAATCATTTGAAATGTAAATAAAGAATATATCTAATAAAAAAAATAGTGCCGGGGCTTGGTGACTGTATATAGGATGAATCTTCAGGTGGGACAGTCTCTGTATGGTCTTTCCCTTCAGTCTCTGCTCTACACTTTATCTCCATATTTACTCCTGTGAGTAACCTGATTATAAAAGAACACACATGGTATGCACTCACTGATAAGTGGATGTTAGCTCAAAAGTTCGGAATACCCAAGATATAATTCACAGACCACATGAAGCTCAAGAAAGAAGACCAAAGTGTGGGTGCTTTGGTTCTTCTGAGAAGGGGAACAAAATACTCATAGGAGTAAATAAGGAGATAAATTGTAGAGCAGAGACTGTTGAGGCTTTTCAGGAAGTATTTTTCGTTATTTCACAACATAATGAGTAACCAGAAATTAGCCTCAGTTATTTGGCTACACACTACGGAATCCAGCAAGTAATTACAGATTGAACACATGATACTTGCCTTAAATCAACAGAGGCATCATACAGCAAAGCTGCCTCCAGTTGGCCAGTGGTGGTGATAACTCCTAATTTCCTCCTGTTACCTTTTGATGCTGTGAAAGGATAGCTGAAACCACCTTAGAAATGGCTGCAGTTTCCAGGGCTCACTGTGGTGGGAGAACTGGGTTCTGAGGATGCCAAGTAGCCCTGGTTTCTGTTGCTTATGATCTTGCCCTTGCCTCTCGCCATCTGCTTATCTCTGGTGTTAGCTGATCTTGCTGTCTCTGACTGTGGCTTGTCCCTCCTGCAAGCCTGTGTGTTAGTAGCACTCCTGGGAGACCAGTTCTCTTTGAGAGAAATTTGGGTATGGAGAGCTGTGGCACAGGGTCAGCTCTGGGTTGTAGACGGAAACCAGAAAGATCCTGTCCCTGGATGTTCTTTGGTTTCTGTGTCCTCATGGCTCTGGGTGGGTTCCTCTTGGGCTAGGAATTTGAGCAGAAGTGGTGGTCTTACCGTCTCACAGGTGTGTTGGAACTCCTGGGAGACCAGCTCCCTCCCTACAGTGTTTGGGTATGGAGTGCTGTGGCACAGGATCAGCTCCATGCACAGACGGAACCTGGAAGGCTCCTGTCCCAGGCCAGGTTGCATTTCATGGTCTTTTTCTTTTCTTCTGGTCTTACTTATGGTGAGGCAGAACATATGGCTAGGAGAGCAAAGTAGCTGGTTCATGGCAAGTAGGAGACACACAGGCCAAGAGAGGTGGGCTGGGTGAAGTCTTTCAACGCCATCACACGCTCCACCCCAGCCTCCTTCCTCCGCATGTGGCCTACATGCCAAAAGTCCATTCATCTGAGAATCGTGTTAGTCCATTGCTGAAGTCTGGACTCTCAGTATGCACTGACCTCTCTGAAGTCTGCTACCCACCAGATAACCCTTTAAACTTTTCTCCCTGGTCATTACGTGGGACACAGGTGACACTGGGTTGGGTATGATCAAAATGGGGTCGTCTTCCAGTGCCTTCTGTAGCCTTTGAAAGATGTGCTGTGGCCAAACAGAACCAATTGGGATCTCTGTAAGGACAGTGGTCTGAAATACTTAGGACTTCTACAAGATTCTCTTGCTTCCCGTAGTTAGTGATTCTTAATTGTGCTCAAATTTTGAATACAAAGGAGTTAGATGCTTAGTGGGAAAAGCTGCCTATTACTGGATCTTATAATGGAACATGCGGAAACATCTCATACTGTCCCATGACAGCCGTTACCTACTCACATATGCCAAACGACTGTCCACTGACTTAAAACAAAAGCAACCTTTTTATTTGACATGTATGTGTTTGTGTGTGTGTGTGTGTGTGTTTTATTTTATGTGTATGTATTTTGTCTGCATGTATGCAAAACACATCTGTGCCTGGTGCCTGTGGAGGGTAGAAGAGGATACCAGGTCCCCAGCAACTGGAGTGAGACACATTGTAAGCAACTGAGTGGGTCCTGGGAGTTGAGCCTGGGTGCTCAGTACCTCAGGACTGAGCCATCTCTCCAACCCATCTTCTTGGCCTCCCTGCCAAGTAGAGTTCCTTCAAAAGATGGAGCCCAGGGCCTCAAGTATGCTAAGCAACCATCCCAGGACTCTTGACACCTACAGCTCTTTTTCTTAAACATTTTATTGCTCTTGTAAATTTGCTAGAATGTTAGACATGCAGCCAACTCCTGATTTATGTCTAGGATTTTAGGTGGCATCCTGGACTTTTGATACTGTTAAGGTAGTTTTCTGGGCTGGAATCCCAGTGACTTCAATCTGTGGCTGACATCATCATGAGTTTTGGCAGAGGACATGCTGTTGTATGTATAAAGCACAATGCAAGTGAGAGGTGAACAGTTCGGAGATACCTGTTAACAGTCATGGCCTTCAGAGCCACCATTGCAAACCACAGCTTGGAAACTGTAGACAACAGAAAATTGTTCTCATACTTTAGGAGTCAAGAGTTGGAACTTAGGTTGTCACTGGTGCTGGTTCCATCTGGGAAGATATTATTCCTTGTCCTCTTCCCTGGTGTTGTTTGATTAGTGGTCTCTTTCATCAGCTCTTCCCTTTTCTAATGACAGTCATTTTAAGTCTTCCTAGACCGATTTCAGTGTATGGTTCTTCATTACTTGCAAAGGCCTGGTAGTCAAAGAAAGTCATATTCATGATGTTAGGGTTAGGACTTGGGTATGCCTTTTTAAGTGACACTGTTCAACTCATACAGTCTGAAACTTCTTATATCTCTCTGATATTCTAGTAAGAATTTAAGATCACTAACATTTTTACCTTTTCTTAAGGGTAATATTTATACCAAGCAAGCTTGAGAGATGAGATCTTTGCCCCAGCAAAGGTTTGTATAATACTTATAAAATCAGTGGTTTCCCAAGCTCATTGTTTCTCCTCTGTGATATAAACCATTGATCACCCCCACTTTATTCTTGTGAGACTCAGGGAAGAGAGGGACTGCTGTGAACATTTGGGATGCTCAGAGCACCACAAATAATACAGTAAGATCTTGGCCTCTGACTCAGAACTCTCCCCTTTTCTTTAGACGAACTGAATGACCTCCAATGGGGTAGAAACTCAGATGTGGCCAGGAGGCTTCTGTCTTGCTAGATTCTTGGGTGCTGGAATCCCTTGGGCAGAACATTCCTGGAATCTGTTGCAGTGCATGAGACTTAGAGTAAGAAAGGACTTTACCCCTCGTCTGACTCGATTGTTACCACCAGAGGATCAAAAGAATAGCACTTGAGCCCAGAATAAAAGAGGGTGAGGATGGCCAAACTTGACTGCTTGGGGATTCCAGCTAGGGAATATACAGAAGGCAGAGAAGGCCTCTCAGTATGGGACATAGTGCTACTTAGAGCCTCAGTTTCCAAGAAACTGTCTTAGAATTCAGGTAGATATGAATCACTAGTGTTTTTTTTTTCTTGAGAAATAACAGATAGCATGAATGAGTTCAGATTGTACAGTTCATTGCTCAAGCCTTCAGTGAAGTAGATTTAGACCTCATTCTTCAGCTGTATCTCTAAGTAAACTCAGATGTGCTCTGCAAATGTTTGCCATGTGGTGTCTTACACTAAGCCAGGCACTGGCAGGATGAAGATGAAGGGAACTTGGCTGTTATGACCAGGAGTGTCCAGGGGAGACCCGCACAGGCAGCAGTTGTGCTGTGGCATGGCTGCTGAGGTGGAGGAGCACCAGCGGGGTGGAGGCGCTCACTACTTGGAGCGTCAGAAGAAATGGGCCGCTTAGGCTCCTCGTTACTGTTTCCTCTCACTGCTGTTGCTGTCATGATATCACAGTTCTGTTCCTGTGGTAGTTGTTTCCCAGCTTGCATATCACCATCAGTCCAATTCCCAACACCTGGGGTTACTCATGGTATTCTTTTCCTGGAGGTCTGTGCTTGTATCCTAGGTAAGGGGCGGGGTTCAGGGTCCTGAGTGCACTGCCCAGAGCCTGCTGCTTAGTCCTCAGCCTGCTGATTTGTGTCTCTCTCTGCCACTCCATACAGATCCCCTCCGTGTTATCCAGAACTGTTGCTTCTAAACAGTTATTTTTTAATATTTAACTCTTTAGCTTTGCTGTTATTTTTTTCCACTTTGAGAATCACTTCCCTTAATTTCTGCTGTATGGAATCTTATTCTATCTCAGTCCAACTTAATTGCCATGAAATCCTCCCCTCCTTCCACGTCTCCCTCTCTCCTCTTTCTTTCTTGGTATATATGTGTATAGCGTGTGTGTATGATATTTGTGTGTCTGCATGTATGTGGGTGTGGGTATGCATGTGCTACAGTGCATATGTCAGAGGTCAGAGGACAACCTTGTAGGCCTTTGCCTTCCACTGTTTGGAGACAGGGTTTGTTTGCTTCTTTGTGGTCAAGCCTTGCTGACCTGCGACCTTCTAAGGATTCGCCTCTTTCCCTCCCCTCTCCCCTTAGGAGCGCTGTGGTTATAGATGTGTGATACTGTGTGTGGATTTTTGTATGTTCTGTGATTCTCAAGTCCTCATGTATGCATAGCAAGTGCTTTTACAAACCAAGCCATTTCTTCAGTCCTGGAACTGTTTTTTTTAATTCCAGTTCTCCCCGCTGTACTGTGTCCTTCCTTATATCTATCCAGCCTGATAGATATAAGGCTGATATCCAGCCTCATATCCCCAGTTACCCTTAGCCATTTTATACTAGTTTATGGATGCTTAGGTATTGACCTTTTTCTTCTAGCTCTCTTACAGTGTCTAAAGTTTATCTTCAGCTATTTTACTGTAGTGATAGACACATAGGGCCTAAAACAACTTAGATAAAATTGTACCTTAAGACTTCATCAACAATAGATACATGGGCTCAATATAAATTACTAATTAAAAGCATCTGGACTGAGAGCTGTTGTAGCGCTTGCTGTATTTTCTTCAAAGGAAGTTATATGAGCCTCCTGTTGTTACCTAGAGTAGGACAGTGATATAGTGATGCTAGCACTCTGACAGGTAAAACAGTGCATTGCATCTGTAACATAAAAAGTATGTGACCAATACTAAACTCTCCCTCTTTACTTCTTTTCCCTATTCCTCTTCTCTTTTCTTCTATGAACTATCACTTTTATTATCACTAATAAATTAATACCTTTTGCTGGTATCTAACTTCTTTATTGATAGGGTATTTTTTCCCCTTAAATTAGAGGCTGAGGTACATTATGAATTTGTGTTATTTTGTAGATCACATCAGGTTAATTGCCCCTCCTTAGAGGTTGTCACTCTGGGGCTTTCAGTAGGTCTTCATTTTAAGCAGGTGTTGGTCAAACTTCTTGAAACAAACAAACAAACAAACACAGACAGACAGACAGATAAACACACTTTTTGGGTATGACTTCAAATCCATGGGTTATTCATAGTATTGGGTTCTTATGCAGTAAGCTAACACTAAACTAAACCTTAATATACTCTATTTCAAGAAAATTCCCAAGTCTCTTTATATATTTTTTGAGGAAATAGGCATGTAAATAAAATTAGGAAGATATAAAAACCCATTTTAAAATACAGGCATTTTTGATAGGAGGCAATGAAAGAATAAACAAAATGAAGTTTTCTAGTAACACAATCCTCATACTTTGTACTGTTGTTTGGGAATAGCTTTGCTTTAACCTTTGACTCCTTGCCTGTGACGATGGGTGTGTCTCCCTTTAATTAGCCTGTGGCAGGAAGCATGAGCTTCGCTAAATGTGTGGGGTGCTGCATGCACAGGGCCTGGGTTTGATCCTTAGTACTAGAAGAAAATGAAGATCAGGTTTCGTTGTTATCTAGGGAAGAGCTTGTGGATTTTTTTTTATATTTATTCACTCATTTATTTTAATATCTAGTATCTGATAAATAATATTTCAAACAAAGTATGGAAGTATAGAAGAAACATTATGGAGGGGCCTCTGATCAATTTGCTAAGACAACTACTTCTATCTTTTTTGTTTTTCCTGTCTTAGACATCAAAACCAGGGTATTGTGGATGTAGGCTACCTGAGCGCTCTCTCTTATATTGTCCCATCCATCCATCCATCCATCCATCCATCCATCCATCCATCCAGCATCATCTACTATCTATATATACCATCTGTCAGTCTATATATCTTAAAAAACAGGAAGTAAATCATAGTTAGCTGAGTGTGGATAATGATAAGGTTCTCAGTTTGAATAGTTGACCCGACTGATAGAGCAGTGGGAAGGATTAGGAGGTGTGACTTTATTAGAGTAGGTGTATCTCCGAGGGCAGGCTTTTCCTCTCTGCCTCCTGGTTTTGTTCCAGTATGTGAGCTCTCAGCTGCTGTTCAGTGTCATGCCTGCTGCAGGCTCCTGCTATGAAGATCATAGACTCTAACCCCGAAACCACAAGCCCCAAATTAAATGCTTTCTTTTATGAATTACCTTGGTCATGGTGTCGTTTAACAGCAAGAGAAGAGTAAGTTTTAAAAGTTAAGGATCTGACCGGGCGGTGGTGGTGCACGCCTGTAATCCCAGCATTTGCACTTGGGAGGCAGAGGCAGGCGGATTTCTGAGTTCAAGGCCAGCCTGGTCTACAGAGTGAGTTCCAGGACAGCCAGGGCTATACAGAGAAACCCAGTCTCCAAAAAACTAAAAAAAAAAAAAAAAAAGTTAAGGATCTGACAGTAAGAACAAACTTACCTCCATTGCTGTACTGGAAGTTTTGTTTTTTATCACAATCTGTAGATGATTAAAAATTAGTATATATTTCTAATAGATATATTTATATATGTTTTATTTAATAATAGTGGATATATCTCATAAACATATAAAATTCATTAAAAGGAAGAGACAAGGAGGAGATAATCTGTTGAAAATGTCTTTCTCAATTATGATAATAAAATGTGTTATCATTTATTATTCTTCAGTAAGGTGAAGCTTACCATAAACACAAGATTGAGTTCAGTGTATAATTTCTCAACTGCTGTAGGCATGCCTTCTAGGCCAGGTGTTTGAAACTATCAAGATATTCTCTTTGAAGAGTTTCTACCTCTCTTATAACAGTCATTTTTTTTTTTTGGTCATAAAATATTTTTTAATTGGAAGACTATTTTTACACATCCTCCCTCTAGCCTCTCTCAGGTACCTTCCCTTCCACCCCTCCCGTTCCCCGTTCACTCCCAGGACAGCCTCTTTGTGTGTGTATAGTTTTAGAGCTGAACACTGTGTTGTTCTACCAATAAGGGGCCTCATCCTTGGGGAAAGCTGATTCTCCTTCTCCTGGGAGTCATTAATTGCCCATGGTTCTTCCGTCTATGCGAGCAACTCTGAAAATCCCCCTCCCTGTTAGTATGGCCATTGATGCTGCTATTGTTACGGGTTTGCTTATGTAGCCGTTTCTAGTAGAGACTGTTTGACAGCTGACTTCCAGGTATCCTGGCTCCTAAAATCTTCCTATACATTCCTCCTCTGTGCTTCCTGAGCGATGATGTTAGGCGCTGTGATACAGGTGTATCTCTTGGGGCTGGGCTTTCCATTGTCTTTTATCTCTGTGTTGTGTCCAGTTGTAGTTTTCTGTGATCTGCATTTGCTGTAAAGAGAGGCTTCTGTGATAAAGAGTATGCACTTATCTGTGGGGATAAGGATAAGATTTGCTGTGTGATAAGGAATTGTGCGGGTTTAGCAAATGGCAGTAGTAGATTCTTATCTAATGTCCAGGACCTCACTAGGTTACATACATACATATGTAACCAGGAAGCTGGCTGCGTTTCTAGGACTGGGCTTAATTTTCCCTTGTTGAATGAGCTTTAAGTCCAATTAGACAGCTTATAATTGTAGTTTTTCTATTTTATGCTTTTCCTTAACGCCCATAGTCACTTTAAAAGAATCCAGTAAGAAAAACAGCTGGGGGGAGTATATGAGAATATTATAGTTACTTAAATATGAAGTAGTCATAAATGGGAGAGGTTACCTATGTATGGGATGAAAATTTATAATACGTTAAATGTTTGTACAGGTGCTTGCCTTTTTATTGGTCAAGTTGCATATATAGTTTAAAAAAATCTAGTAAGTAGCGTTCATTTTCTAGTTCATTTTTAAATTTTTAAAAGACAGTAAGAATAGTGGGGGCTGGCGGGATGGCTCCGCAGCTGAGCATGCGTGCGTGCGTGCGTGCGTGCGTGCGTGCGTGTGTGCTGCTCTTCCGGGGACTGGGCTTGCTTTCTGTACCCACAGCACCATCGCAGCACTCACACTGCCCGGAGCTCCTGTTTTAAGGGGTCTGAACCCTTTTCTGGCCTCCTTGGCACCTGCATGCAGGCCACACACACACACACACACACACACACACACACACACACACACGCAGGCGTGGGCACACACATAAATAACAGGGAAAGAATGTTAACAAAAGGAGCAACCAAAATACAGCAGAGGGCACTGTGGGATTTAGTTTTCCAAAGTATGTTTTAAAATGAGAAAGCGCTTGCCATTTTTGTGTGTGCTGTGTTGTAGACTTCAACCAATGCTGTAAAGAGCTGTGGCGTTCTTAACTCTCTCCCTCTTTTGAGAATATTAAGAAAAATTGTTGCATTTTGGAAAATTTGAGTTAAACTATTAATTTTTAGAGTGTGGGTTTATGTTTGTGCTTTTTTAGTTAATGAGCAAAAATCCTTTAAAATAGTAATTATTGTAAATCTATTCATAAATCTTTAAATTTTACTTTTACTTATGTGAGATTATCTTGATTAAAATCAGCACTATAACAGGAAAAAGCTTTCAGTGAATATTGTGTAAGGGACTTAATTAGGTTTTGAAAGATGTGTTGTAGGTCGTAGCATCTCAGACCATGTCTGACGTAACTGCATTAGCCCTCAGACTGTCAGAGGGCTGCTGGGAATGGCAGGTTACCCCGGCACTGCCCCATGCACTGTGGGGGCAGGGCAGTCAGTCCGTATCTGCCGGCATCCTACCTGTCCATTCCAAATCCATCTCTACTGAGAGGCAAAGAAAAAGCTTATCTCACTCAGATCCCTTAGGGAATCTTTTTGTAGGTTCCATTCATATTTTAAGAATATAATTAAAGTTTATTGGGTTATATAGACTTTTAAAGAAGATAAACCCTAATGAATGGAAAAACAATAATGTGTTTACAATGCATTATAAATGTAGTGAATGGAAAAATCAGCTCTTTGGTCATCCCATTATAGTTAGATATGCAGTGTATATTAAAATAGGAATTGATTGAATTTATTATTTAATATACAGGTATGAATTTTTCAGGCTTAAGTTTATATATTTAAAGTTTTTTATTCTTTTTTTTTCAAAGAGTTTAGAATGAAGATGGCAATTACTCTGCAATAACTGTTTATTAAGAGAGAGTTTAACAGCTGAATAGTCATCATAGCATATGTGCTGTAGGAAAAGTATTTAGGAAAAGTATTTAATGTAACAGACACAAATCTCACTATAAAGTAACTCACTAAATACAGAGTTTGTCAGTTGAAATGGTAAGCTGTTTTAAAGAACTGTAGTGTTGAGGCTGGACGAGAGCTCAATTATTAAAGTATTTGTCATGCATATGTGAGGATCTTAAGTCTGGTTTTAGAGCCCCTATAAAAAGCTAGCTGTAGCTGGGAGTGATGGTGCACAGTTTTAATCCCAGCACTCCTGAGGCAGACGCAGGAGTAGCTCTATGAGTTTGAGTCAAGGTTGGTCTGGGAGGGCCAGGACTATATAGAGAGACCCTGTGCCAAAACAAAGAATGAAAAAAAAAAGAAAGAAAGAAAGAAAGAAGAGCCGGTGTGTTGGCACAGGACCCGAGGCTCTCTACCCACTCTGCCTACTTGACAAGGTCCAAACTGGTTAAGTACTCACGTCTCAAAAACAAACGCCAGTGTGGCTTCCTCCTGAGGAATGACGCCCTAAGTTGTCACCTTGCCTTCACTTGCTCGCGGATGCACTTGCATGTGCACCTGCACACATGTGTGCTCATACCGACCAACTGTAGTTTTAGGTTACATTTAGTAATTAGAATTAGATCACTATAGACTAAAGTTAAATACATAGAAATTGATGTTTTATGAGATTATCAAATCACGAGAGGAAGCAATTAATTTTAGCTTACATCACACTTAGAGTTTACTCAAAGTGCTTAGCTGTTTTCTTCAGTAACAGGTTCGCCTCTTTCATCCTACCACTTAAGTTGGTCACAGAGTATTCAAACAGAGAACAGAAATTCTGGCCTTGTAGTAGAAACAAATTATTTAAGTACTGTAGAGAAAATGAAGGAGGTATGAAATTCGATGTCTAAGAAAAATGAAGGGATGGGATAGGAAATTGTGTAGGAGAAAAGCATCCAGTGTGAAGGTAAGAGAGAATGTAGAAGTATTCTTTCACTGAGCACTGATCAGTGAGTTTGAGATCCTGCTGTGGCCGTGTTAGGAATGTAGCGACAAAAAGAGGAGGCTGGACTTTGTTGTCCTGTAGCTGACACTGCATCAACCCTTCCCCCACGTTCTGTTAAATGATCTTCAATGGTGATTAAATATATGAAGGGAAGTCAGGATAAGGAGCTAGACTGTGATGGTAGGAGGAGTGGATTATTTTAGGAAGGTGTATTGGAGCAGAACAGATGAAGAATGAGTCCTGCAGATAGGTGGAGTTAGTGAGGTATCCTGGGACATAGACAACTATAGGGCACTCTTCCCCTCCCCACTCTTCCCCCACCTTCCTCTCTTTTTTGATTTTTCAAGATTTCTCTGTATCCCTGGCTATCCTGAAACTAACTCTTGTAGACCAGGCTGGCCTTGAACTTGAGATCTATTTGCCTGCTTCTGCCTCCTGGGATTCTGCAACAAAGGCCTGTGCTTCCCCCGCCTGGCTGTCGGGCACTCTCGATACCAGAGACACACAGGACGAGGGCGGCAGCTTGTATCGGAGCAGGCCTAGGTGCTTCTTTTCTGCAGTAATCTTTGTGGCAGTCTAGTTTAGCAGTCTGGCTCAGGCACAAGGTGATGTATTGCACATAGCACAGCTACAGACGACAGCTTCATACCCACAGGACTAACATTTCATAACTCTAGGAAGTTTCTAGGGCTCCAAGTTAGGGAATCCCAGAGTATGGTGTCCTGATCAGGTTTTTATAGTTTCCCAGTTCACATGCATTCTATCAGTTGTGGATTGTTTTAATCATATGTGATAGGGTTGCCTAGTGATAGAGTTGTCAGGGCAACTGAACTGGTTGGCTAGGAAAGATCATATCTTCATAAAGAGGAAATGGCTTCATTGACTTGTGCGTTTACTCTTCTGTTGTTTGTTCTTTGGTAACTGCTTCTTTAAAAATTCAAAAGGTGGGCTGGAGAAATGAGCACTGACTGCTCTTCGGGAGGTTCTGAATTCCAATCCCAGTAATCACATGGTGGCTCACAACCATCCATAATGAGATCCGATGCCCTCTTCTGGGGTGTCTGAAGATAGCTACAGTGTACTTGCATATAATGAGTAAATAAACCTTTGGGTTGGAGCGAGCGGGCCTGGAGCAAGCGGTGCCAAAGAGAGCAGGGCCAGAGCGAGAAGAAAAAAAATTCAAAAGGCTTTGACAGTCTTCAGATACAGGAATGGATAAGTAGGCAGCATTTAGATAGGAATGAATTTAAGTCATTCAGTGGGAAAGAAAATCCTGCAGGGGTGGATGAGGAACTGTCCTGAGACTGTCCTGTTATCCATCCCCACCTGCAGCACCAGTAGCACCCACCAACTTGTCAGAAACACACATTCCCAGGGTTACTCTGTCACAAGCTCGGGGAGCTGATGGTTAGGCTCAGCAGTTTAGCTCAATGAGCCTCTGAGGTGACAGGGTTGCAAGCCATGTTTGTGAACTTGTATCTGAAACCCTAAAAGGAAGTAGAGCGAATACTCAAAACCCATCCCATGCTTGCTCTATCAAGACACACCTCCTACTCCTTCCAAACAGCCCTCAGCTGGGGCCAAGTATTCCGAGGGATGTCCGAGACTGACGGGAGGGAGGGAGCATCTTCCTTCACACCACCATATCCCACTTGCTGGCCCCCGTAGTCTTGTAGGCACACCACAGACGCAGTTATTTAGAAGTCCAGACATACAGGTAAGAATTTATGGAAGTGTATGACTATGATTAATGACAGTGAATTCAGCCCTGTGAGGAAGAAATAGTTGCAAAGAAGACAAAGAGGAGTGTTCTAGCGCATAAACGTGGCCCTGAAGGTTAGGTTCATCCTTAAAATAATGTAGTAAGTAGGGTGCAGGTTGATGAGTTGAACTGGCCAGGACTCTAACCAGTGCCAGAGAACCAATTTTATTAATAGACTGCTAGAACACACTTGGTAAATGTTCTTAATGGTTGGTAGATAGGAAGATGACTTGATTTTTTTACTTAGTTGTTTTTGATATTCAGATTTTCAAAGCTAAGTTTTTAAAAGGCTACAATATTTTGGATCAGTTTATTTTATTTTATTTTTTAATTTTTATTTTCTATATTCTATGTTTACATTCCAAAGGCTTTCCCATTTCCCAGTCCCCCACCCCCACCATACGTCCCATAATTCCTCTCCTCTCCAACTATTCCCCAATCATTCCCCCTCCCCCCTCGGTTTCTTTACTAAACTGGATGCAATCTTTACAGGCCCAGGGTCCTCTCCTTTCTTCTTCTTGGGAGTCATTTGACTTGCTAATTGTGCCTTGAGTATTTAGGGCTTCTGGGCTCATTAATATCCACTTATCAGTGATTGCATTTCATGTGCATTCTTTTGTGATTGGGTTAACTCACTCAGAATGATATTTTCCAGGTCTAACCATTTACCTACAAATTGCATGAATTCATTATTTTTAATTGCTGAGTAGTATTCCATTGTATAAATATACCACATTTTCTGTATCCATTCCTCCTTTGAGGGATATTTGGGCTCCTTCCAATTTCTGGCTATTATAAACAAGGCTGCTATAAACATAGTAGAGCATGTGTCTTTATTGTATGCAGGGGAATCCTCTGGGTATATGCCCAGGAGTGGTATGCCAGGGTCCTCTGGAAGTGACATGCCCAATTTTCTGAGGAACTGCCAAACTGATTTCCAGAATGGTTTTACCAGCCTGCAATCCCACCAACAGTGGAGGAGTGTTCCTTTCTCCACATCCTCGCCAGCACTTGTTGTCTCTTGAGTTTTTAATCTTAGCCATTCTGACTGGTGTGAGGTGGAATCTCAGGGTTATTTTGATTTGCGTTTCCCTGATGACTAATGATGTTGAACATCTCTTAAGGTGTTTCTCGGCCATCCGAATTTCTTCTGGTGAAAATTCTTTGTTTAGCTCTGCACCCCATTTTTGATAGGGTTATTTGGTTCTTTGGGGTCTAACTTCTTGAATTCTTTGTATATATTGGATATTAGCCCTCTGTCGGATGTGGGGTTGGTGAAGATCTTTTCCCACTTTGTTGGTTGTCGTTTTGTCCTTCTGACAGTGTCCTTTGCCTTGCAGAAACTTTGTAATTTTATGAGGTCCCATTTGTCAATTCTTGATCTTAGTGCGTAAGCTATTGGTGTTCTGTTCAGGAACTTTCCCCCTGTGCCCATGTCCTCCTCCAGGGTCTTCCCAAGTTTCTTTTCTGTTCAGGAACTTTCCCCCTGTGCCCATGTCCTCCAGGGTCTTCCCAAGTTTCTTTTCTAATAGTTTCAGTGTGTCTGGTTTTATGTGGAGGTTCTTGATCCACTTGGAGTTGATCTTAGTGCAAAGAGATAAGAGTGGGTCAATTCACATTCTTCTGCATGTTGACCTCCTGTTGAGCCAGCACCATTTGTTGAAAAGGCTATCCTTATTCCACTGGATGGTTGTGGCTCCTTTATCAAAGATCAAGTGACCATAAGTCTGTGGGTTCATTTCTGGATCTTCAATCCTATTCCATTGCTCTACTTGCCTATTGCTGTACCAATACCATGAAACTTGAAGCAATCCCACTAAAATCAGGGACTAGACAAGGCTGCCCTCTCTCTCCATATCTTTTCAATATAGTACTTGAAGTTCTAGCGAGAGCAATTAGACAACATAAGGAAGTCAAAGGGATACAAATTGGAAAGGAAGAAGTCAAACTATCATTTGCAGACGATATGATAGTTTACTTAAGTGACCCAAAAAACTCCACCAGAGAACTTCTACAGCTGATAAACAACTTCAGCAAAGTGGCAGGTTATAAAATTAACTCAAGCAAATCAGTAGCCTTCTTGTACTCAAAGGACAAGCAGGCTGAGAAAGAAGTTAGGGAAATAACACCTTTCACAATAGCCACAAACAACATAAAGTACCTTGGCATAACTCTAACCAAACAAGCGAAAGATCTGTACAACAGGAACTTCAAGTCCTTGAAGAAAGAAATCGAAGAAGACCTCAGAAGATGGAAAAATATTTCTTGCTCCTGGATTGGCAGGATCAATATAGTAAAAATGGCCATCTTGCCAAAAGCAATCTACAGATTCAATGCGATCCCCATCAAAATCCCAACTCAATTCTTCATAGATCTAGAAAGAGCAATTCTCAAATTCATCTGGAGCAACAAAAAACCCAGGATAGCTAAAACTATTCTCAACAATAAAAGGACTTCTGGGGGAATCAATATCCCTGACTTTAAGAAGTACTACAGAGCAATTGTGTTAAAAACTGCATGGTATTGGTACAGTTTATTTTTTATAAAATTAGTCTTATGTAACATTTTTACCAAGTTCACTGAGGGAGTATTTATAAAGGGCAGTTTGAGTAAGTTGATTTTGCAATGCCAACAGGAAATTTTATTGATACCAATGTTTTCAAAGTTCTAAAAATGTCCATAATAATTGAAATGAAACCTAATAGTAAATGCTACACAACACAGCTGATAAGTGATAATTGTAAAAATGTAATGTAATTGGTGGTTCATGTACTAAAGGTTTGAAATGAATGTTTGCTACTATGCCAACACAGGGTGCTATGATATTAAGACTTACAGCTATAAAAAATTAAAGTTAATGTTTTTATAACCAGAGCTTGTTTTTGGCTAGAATTTGCACATGTTTACTAAAAATTTCCAAATTGAACTACCTATTGGGGTATGGTTAGGGTCTAATTTCAAATCCCTCATGTTATGCTAGAGAAACAGAAAGTTTTATATGATTTTTTTCATTGATCATCTTAGTTTATGCTTTTGATGAATTTCACGTGCAACAATAGAATTTTAAGCTTTTTAGTGTTACCCTATTTCTCCTTTTACAGAAAGAGTTCTTTCTTATGGCAGACTTTGGTCAATACTTCTTAGTATGCTCAGACTCTAGGTCTGTCTGTCACTCTGTGCTTTATTTAGTGAGCTCAAAAAGACTTGCCACTCTGAAAATCTGTTTATAGCATGCACTGTGCTGCAGAACAGTTACACTAGATCATCTCAAAGGGAGCTAGGAAGTGTGTGCATTGGATTATTAGTCGATTTAAGGTTCATTGAGGGGAAGAAGAGCTAGTATCATGTATTTTATTAAAAAAGATTTATGAATCTTATTATTTTATATATGTGACTGTTTTGTCTGCATATGTGTCTGTGCACCACTTGTATGTTTGGAAGAGTGCATCAGATCCTATGGTACCGTATTGACGGTTGGTTGTGAGCTAACATGTGGGTGCTGGGAATTTGTTTCAAGAGAAACAAATGCTCATAACCACTGAGCCAATTCTTTGGCCCA
This sequence comes from Apodemus agrarius, assembly GCA_964023405.1. Taxonomy (NCBI): domain Eukaryota; kingdom Metazoa; phylum Chordata; class Mammalia; order Rodentia; family Muridae; genus Apodemus; species Apodemus agrarius. Next base: position 39,512,400 of record OZ030021.1, on the reverse strand, counting down.
GGATCTCATGTTTTAATCCCTGCACAAGGTACCATCTAGTCCAGAGTGTCTTAAACCCTTTCCCATTGATGGGGTTGAAGAGATAGCTTAGTGGTTAAGAACACTTGCTGTTTTGCATAGGATGCAGGTTCAGTTCCTAGTACCCACATGATAGCTTACAGTCTTCTGTAACTCCAGCTCCAGAGAATTCAGTGGCCCTTTCTGGTTCCCAGGGGCCACTTTGTGTGCACACACATAATGTATATACATGCATACAGTCAAAATACATAAAATAAAAATAAATAAATCTTAAAACCCTCTCCTCTTATAACCGCTCTTGACTCAAGAACATTTTATGCACCTTGTACATATAATACAGGCATACAAATCAAACATTTAGTGAAGTATTAAGTCAGAAGAACTTTAAGACAATTCTTTAGAATAGATACAAATTTATCATAGAAGATAGATGTCTTTGTTTTTACATAAAGAATTAAATTTTAGCTAAATATTTGATCCTGCAGAACACCATAACATCTTCAGTATTTTAAAGAATTGATTGATACTTTTGTAACTGTCATTGTGCAATATGCACAAATATATAGTACAAAATGGCAAAAGTATGTTTGGGGATTCACAGGCATTTTCTCTCCCTCGGTGAGGTCAGATTAGACCAGTTTAAATGTAGATAACTACCGTCTGGGTCATTAGGAGGCCGCTCGGGTGGGTCCACCCATCTCACAGGTGGCGGTCAGTGGAGTCACACATCCAGGGTAAAGCAAGAGATGTCATAGAGTTTAGGTAATGATGATTTGTCAGCTAGGAGCTGGGCATGTGACTATACATGGCCAAAATCTGAGCCCCTGGGCGGGCACTCTTGGGTGGGTTGCTGGAAATGGGGAGACAAGAAGTCTCCCCTGTTAGCCTGGAGTTTCTCTGTGCGGGTGGGGTTGGGGTAGGAGGGAAGACAGGGTTTCACCGGTTGTTGAGGGACTGAGCAGGGCTTCCAGCTTAACAGGGCTGTTTCAGAAATTATTGCAAATCTGTTCTACTCCAATCACATTCTTTTCTTTTCTTTCTTTCTTTTTTTTTTTTTTTTAAATTTGAGACAGGGTGTCTTGTGTTCCAGGCGAGTCTTGAACTTTAACCTTCTGTGTAGTTGAGGTTGAACTTCAGCTCCCGATTTTCCTGCTTTCACTTCCTCATTGTTAGACTTCAAGGCTGCGCTACATGCTTTGTTCTCAAATTTCATTTAGTGATCTTTATATAAGTGAGCAGCTCTGACAGCACTTTTGATAAAAACAAGCATTATAACAGTATTAATTTAGTAACTAAGTTCTGAGGGATGGTAATAAGAAATATTGTCTTTGTTTTCAGTAATTAAGCCATTAAGTTTCTGTAAGAAAACAAAGTTTGTATGTACAGTGAAAGTGCTGCAGTTCCTAACACAATATTCTGAGATTGATAGAGTGTTTTAAGGAACTGTTTGTTGGTGTTGCATTGTGTAATAGCAAGTGCATGCAGAGTGTGCATATTGTGTCTTTAGAACCAAGGCTGCAGGGAAAACATGAAGTGCAATTTAGGCCAGTGCTGCTTGACACACCTCAGGTTTGTTACATGTTTGGTTTTGATTAATTTTGGCTCATTGCACCACCAGAAACCTTTTTCATTTCCAGATGTTTTTTGACTCACTCATTGAGGTATTTTATTTCATGTTGCTTTGTGACCCATAGTTTGAGAAGCTGGGATCCAGGTAATGTTTTTAGTAGGTGTCCGGGCTGGTTTTGGGTTAGCAACACAAATTAGAGTCATTAGAGAGGAAGGGGCCTCAGTTGAGGAAATGCTTCCATGACCTTAAGCAGTAAGACACTTTCTCAATCAGTGATCAATGGGGGAGGACCCAGCCCATTGCGGATGGGGTATCCCTGGGATTTTTGGTCATAGGTTCTATAAGAAAGCAGTTTGATTATAATAGCCAGAAATTGGAAGGAGCCCAGATATCCCTCAAAAGAGGAATGGATACAGAAAATGTGGTATATTTATACAATGGAGTACTACTCAGCAATTAAAAATAATGAATTCATGCAATTTGTAGGTAAATGGTTAGATCTGGAAACTATCATCCTAAGTGAGCTAACCCAATCACAAAAGAATACACACGAAATGCAATCACTGATAAGTGGATATTAATGAGCCCAGAAGTCCTAAATACTCAAGGCACAATTAGCAAGTCAAATGACTCTCACGAAGAAAAAAAGGAGAGGACCCTGGGCCTGTAAAGATTGGATCCAGTATTGTAGACCCAGAACAGAGAAATCGTGGGGGGGGGGAAAGAGTGGGGAATAGCATGGGGGGGGGATAGGAACTATGGGACATATGGCGGGGGGTAACTGGGAAAGGGGAAAGCCTTTGGAATGTAAACAAAGAATATAGAAAATAAAAAAAAATTCCATTTCAGGAGAAAAAACAACAACAACAACAACAAAAACAAACAGGTTCTATAAGAAAGCAGTTTGAGCAAGCCAGGGGCAGCAAGACACTAAGCAGCACCCCTCCTTGACCTCTGCATCAGCTCCTGGCTTCAGGATCCTGCCCTGTTTGGGTTCCTGTTCTGACTTCCTTTGGTGATGAATAGCAATGTGGAAGTCTAAACTGTATAAACCCTTTTTTCCCAAGGTGCTTTTTGATCATGGTGTTTGGTTGCAGCAATAGAAACCTTAAGACAGTAGGTCTTTGAAGGAGTTGGTTGCTGTAATAGCTACTTCAACCAATTTACCCACTCTCTGTAGTTTAGTATAAGCATTTCTTACCTGGGGCTACATTACACTTAAGTAGAGGTAAGATTTGACAGTGGTCAGTCCTGCAAGTATACTGATGAGAATGCATTTGTTAACTGCTGTCAATGTCACATGCCATTACGGCTGTAAGCACTTTCCAAGTGTTTATTGGTCATTTGAGTCTATCCTTTGAAAATTGTTTATTCACCTCATTCTGTCCTTTTGCTTATTGGATGATGCATTTTTTTTTTTAAATTTGGAGTTGTTTATAGTTATTAATTCCCAGTCACGTTAAGTTGTCAAAGATTTGTTCAGTAGTCTCACTCTTCACTCTGCTTATTTCCTTTGCAGTGGAGAAACTTTTAATTTTGTGTAATCCCAGTTGTCAGTTCTTTGTAAAAGTAATTTTTATTTGCTTGATGTCTCAGAAGCTTCCTAGTTCTTTCTGAACTCTAGCTGGCTGGGTCAACTCAACTTTTCTGGTTTAAATCTTCTCCAAGATGACCGACTGAATCTGGCTTCTTTCAGCTTCTCACTGAATTTCTCTGCTTCTTCTCAAATCAACTCTGGCCATTTGTTCTAATCTCCTGGCTCCTTATTCTTCCGCTTCAGCTGCCTCTGCTGTCCTGCACTGAACAGCATGAACTCAAGAATGAACACTGTGTAGCACTGCACCCCACCACACCTACTGCACCCCACTGCACCTACTGCACCCACTGCACTAACTGCACCCACTGCACCCACTGCACCCAGTGCATTGACTCCTCCCACTCACTGCGGTCACTATGCCCACTGCACTAACTGCACCTACTGCACTCACTGTGCTCACTGCACCCAGTGCATTGACTCCTCCCCACTCACTGCACTCACTGTGCTCACTGCACCCAGTGCATTGACTCCTCCCCACTCACTGCGCCCACTGCACTGACTCCCCATTCACTCAGCTCCACCTGTCAGTCTTCCCTAGAGGCTCTTCCCTGTATGATCCAGACATTGTGGTCTGCCACTTGTCTCTCTCTTCTCACCCTGTCCTCTCTGCATTAAGGCCTTTCCCCATGGCAACTCCTCTGTCCTCAATCTTTTGGGGCAGTGAACTCGCTGAAGAGCAGCTTCCCAATAAACCTACCTTTAATATATTTGATCTGGGTTGAATTGGCTCATTTTTCCAGCAGAGAGATACCTATCACACATAAAATACATAAATCTAAAAGACTACTGTGGCTATTTGAATTGATTTGTGAATCTTTAGTTTTTTTTTTGTTTGTTTCTTCTACAAAGAAGGAAATTGTGACTCTAGTGTTAAATGTGGATATTACAATTGCTCTGTTTACTTAATTAATTACTTCCTTTATTAATATATGGTGGCCTTAACTCTTCTGGCTAATTATGAAGTTTAGGTCTTCTTTTACCAGATATCAGGCATGTTTTTGGCTTCTGTTCTTTTGATACTGTTTTTAATCCTTTGCCTCTCAGTCTGTGGGTGTTTTTTTTCCCCCCAATGGGATACATGCTTTGGAGACAACAGACAGTTAGATCTAGTTTTTTAATCCAGGCATCTATCTAGTCCATGTCCCTTTACTGGTGAGTTGAATCTGTTTACATGTAAGGTTGTTACTGAGAGATGTTTACTGTTTACTTAATCCTGTAATTTGTTGGTTCTTCCTTTGCTTGATTGGGTTATTGTTTTTCATTTTCTCACTTGCTAAAATTAGAGGTTTCCTAGTTTATTGTTATAGACAAGTGGACTTCCTAACTTTTGTTGTTTATCCTTCTGCCTCTGGGTCCAAGCCTTTTTTTTTTTTTTTGTCCTGAGTTCTGTGAAAAGAAAAAAGTATTGCTTCATGAATGAAAAGGCCCTGGTGACCTAGTGACTTCTTTCCTATTAAAGACAGCTAATATTTATTAAAGTTCTTTAATATTAAACAATTAAATTTGTCTTGTGGTGGATCAAATCTGAGGCTCTGTAAATGCTAAACAAGTGCTATCTATACCACTGAACTGTGCACTGCCAAGCCCAGACTCTCTATGGAGGGAGAAAAATTTACTTAAATCTCTTTCATAATTTTCATGTCTAAAATATCTTATTAAATTCATTAATGATGTTTCATTTTGAACTCCTGTAGCTTTAGTAGCCTCTTTAGTTATAAAACATGGCGTGATGTTGACTGGTGGATTAGGATGATGTTATATCACATTGTAAAAACTCACAGGTTCTTTCTTCTCTTTGTTCTCTTTTAGCCGGCCCCAGAAAGTGTGCCTATGTCCATATCTCCCAGTGCGCCCACTCCAGATCTCTACCCATCTGTACATAATCCAGCATCCAGCAGAGGTGAGGTAATGTCCTCAGGTGAAATACGAGTTCACCAGAGGAAATCCGCATACATGCGAGCATGCTCATTCCTCACTGCACCGTAGCCTTTCAGAAAAGCCATTATTGGTGAGAAGTATATTTTATATTTTGAAAGCTCTATCTATTAAGTGATAGTAGATGCTTGAAACAATGTTTCATATGATATTATAGGGTAAAGATTTAGAACTTCCCCAGATATGCATGATACAAATATTCACTTTTTGTGAATAAAGAACTCAGGAAAACTTTTAAAACTTCAGTCATCGCCTTCACTCCTGATGTCCTTTCTTGCTAGAGTAGATACTGACTTCGGCATTTTATTCTTACAAAATGGATATGAAGGTAAAATGTTCTTTCTTTTAGGTGGCTAGAACAAACACATTTACTTTGTACTGTGCCATCTGTGATACTTTTAAATTAACATTATTCTACTCTGTTTAGAAGTAGACATGTGCCAGGGTGTGTGCATGTTTGTGAGTTTTGATTCGTGATGAGGGGATGTAAGGAAATATAGAAAATTATAAGTTAGTGGGTACAAAACTAGTGAGTGAATCATGTAAATGGATTTTGTGTTAAGCCAAGTGAGAACTCCTTAGCATTTATAACTCAGGGCCTCATGTCCAAGCAGGCTGAACAGATAATAGTAATTATTTTATTTTTTAAATTCACAGCCTATTCCACGATACAACAAGGATGTGAAGGATGTGAAATTAATTAGCCTTTTGTATTTTCTGAATGATGAATATTGTTTCTTTGGTGCAAGTTGTTTCTTGGCAACTTCTCAGACTTGACAGCAGGCTCTTGTGATGCTGCCGTTTTTGCCACTGGATTTTCTTACTGTAGTGAGAGTTTTGGTTTCTTTGAAAAAAAAAAACACAGACATATTATGTTTTTGTTTCAGTCCCAGGTGTGGGGTATATGGGTCTGATTCAGATTGTCCACAGCAGCTGATTTGCCTCGTGCTCTAGCATTGACCTGATTTTCCCAGCTGAAGATAGTTTCTGCAATAGTGTGACAAGTTTGAAATTCTGAGGACTTTTCAGAGGGTATAGAATGCTTGGACCCTACAAGGTGGAGTGGGTTGTTGGTTGTTGGATGGCTGCTGTTGGTTGTGGTGTGTTAAGTAGTCTGCAGAAAGAAGAAACAAGAAGAAATTAGATGTCCTACTTACCGACAAATATCAAACTTGCCCCCAGGAACTCAGTGGCCCTACTCAGCAGGAAGTAGTCTAATGCATATCTACAAAGTATTCTCCCCCTATAATTTATAATTCTAACCATTAGCCCGCAAATAATCTAAGTTTAAAGTGTGCTTGTTATTATACTTATAGAGAAATGTTTTCTCCTCTTAAACTCTAATCTTGATTAAAAGACTTGTAAAAATATATTAAGCTAGAAACCAGATGTTTCTCAGAAAAGTGTTTCTTCCTGCAGTGCTGATGTTACACTCAGGTCCTTGTTCCTGATGAGCAAGCGCTTTATCACCGAGTTCTATCAGGAGAGTTTAGAGGTGCTTATCTAGGTAATAACTCCGTGCTTTGATGCTTCATTAAAGGAAAGCAGAGTGTTGCGCACGGTCCCTCTGCTAGCAGCATGTCTTCCCCCTGGCAAATGCACAGTCAAGATTGGCCGCCGCTTCAGTGAGGAGAGGTAAGTGGACTGACTGACTGACTGACTGGGTGGGTGGGTGGGAATAGTTCTTTTCAACACAGATGTTCCTTTGGGAGGGTTAAAAATGGTGCCCCTGGCCATTGGATAGGAAAGCCTTGGGAGGAAGTAACGGAGCAGAGAATGGGAGAACTGTGCTGAGGGGACAGTATGCCAGTCACCAGCAGCTGAGGCTCTGACTGGCCTTTGAGTTAGTGTCTCCATTCAGTCAGGTGGCAGAGGGAATGTTGCTTAGGTATTCACTAGTGTAGCAAAACTTACCTTTTCCCCATACCTAATAAAGACATCTTAAAAACTATTGTTTTTAGAGATGCTGAACTTTCAACTGTTTGCCGGGACTCTGGTACATTAATATTATATCCAGGGGCTGAAGCTACTAATTTGGAAGAATTTATATTAGATTCTCCTGTTTATCCTTCCACAATCATCCTCATTGATGGTACATGGAGCCAGGCTAAGGACATTTTCTATAAGAATTCCTTGTTCCGACTTCCCAAACAGGTAAACTAACTAACAAACAATAAGTACTGTTGTATAATTATATGCTGTTTAGGTTTTTGGTGAAAAAAGTATACTTTAATATATGAATTAATTGGTATTCATGTGTATGAATATATGCACTTAGATATGCCTATGTTATGAGTATATATACTTACATTTGTATATAGAGAAAATTTCAATTGTATTATCTCTTTATGTATATAAATTATTTTGTTAAGAGAGTGGGGTATTGAAGTCTCCTACCAACAGTGTGTGAGGATCAATATGCGTTTTAAGCAGTAGAAGTGTTTCTTTTTAAATTTGGGTACCCCTGTGTTTGATGCATAGAATTGCATTGTCCTCTGGTGGATTTATCCTTTGATGAGTATGTAGTATTTTTCCCTATTTCTTCTGATTAGTTTAGATTTGATGAATAAGTTATTCAGATATTAAAATGACTACACAAGCTTGCTGCTTATGTTCATTTGCTTGGAATATCTTTGTCTATCCTTTAGCCCTGAGGTGATATCTGTCTTGATGTTAAGTATGTTTCTTGGATGTAGTAAAAGGATGGAACCTGTTTTTGCATCCATTCTGTTAGTCTCGGTTTTTTACTGGGGAATTAAGACCACTGATATTGAGAGATGTCAGTAAGCAGTGTTTGTTGATTTCAGTTATTTTGTTGTTGCTATGGTTTGTTTGTGTGTTTGTGTGTGTGTGTGTGTGTGTGTGTGTATTTTTCATGGAATGTTTTATTTTCTCTCTCTGTTGTGATTGACAGTTTTCTGGGTATAGTATTGTGAGCTGGCATATGTGGGCTTTTAGAGTCTGCCTTGTATCTGTCCAGGCCCTTCTGGCTTTTAGTCTCCAATGAAAAGGTTTTTTTTTTTTTTTTTTTTTTTTTTTTTTTTAATCTAAATACCTCTGAATGAAATATTTATAATGAATCGTAACTGTAAGGTAATTAGTTACACTTTGGAGATATTTTCAAGTTTTCAAGTAAATTAATCCCTGAGAAAAAGTTAAAAAAAAAAAAAAGAAAGAAAAGTTAAGTGTAATTCCAATAAATCTGTCATTATACGTTATTTGGCCTTTTTTTTCTCTTACAGCTTTTATTATTCTTTCTTTGTTCTGTATGTTTAATGTCTTGATTATTATATGCTGGACCAGAAAAGAAAGTCTCCCCCCCAACACACAGTCTATTTGCTGTTTTGCATATTTTCTACACCTTGATAGGTATCTCATTCTTTAGGTTGGGGGAATTTCCTTGTATGATTTTGTTGATTGTTGTTTTCTGTTCCTTTTACCTTGCTTTCCTCTTTCTCATTTCTTTTTATTCTTAGGTTTGTTTTTTTACAGTATCCCAGATTTCCTGGATGTTTTGTGTGAAGGGTTTTTCTTCTTCTTCTTCTTCTTCTTCTTCTTCTTCTTCTTCTTCTTCTTCTTCTTCTTCTTCTTCTTCTCTTCTTCTTCTTCTTCTTCTTCTTCTTCTTCTTCTTCTTCTTCTTCTTCTTCTTCTTCTTCTTCTTTTCTTCTTCTTCTTCTTCTTATCTTTGACTGAGGTATCAATTTCCTCTCTTGAGGCTTCAATGCCAGAGAGTCTTATTCCATCTCTTATATTCTATTGGTGAGACTTGCCTCTGAGGTTTCTGTTCAAGTTCCAAAATGTTTTTTCAAGATTTCCCTCTCTTTTCATTTTCTTTGCTGATCTGTTTCCACTTTTAGGGCTTGAAATGCTTTCTTCATTCTTCCCCCTGTTTATGTTTTCATAGATTTAATTTACTCATTTCTTCTTTAAGGGGCTTTCATATTTGTAAAGGCTATTTTAAGGTCATCTTATTGTGCTTCAGCTATGCTGCACTATTAAGGGCTTGCCGTGGTAGGGTTGCTAGGCCATGGAGACACACTCTCCTGGCTCTTACATGTTTATGCAGGCTACTCCTGCCAGGGAAGCAGATAGGCTAGCTGTTTATCTTCACCTCTCCCCCACTTCCTCTAAATCCAGCCCTGCAGTTGTTCCCAGCTCTGTAGCAGGTCACTTTCTGCAACTCCAGCCTCCCTGAGCCTGGGGGGAGGGGGGAGTATGATAGAGACATCACCTTTAGAACTGAGCGCTCTGGAGTCTTATTTCAACAGCATGTTGAGCTGTTGTGGGCCTTGGTTTGACTGCCTTCTCCTGTAAGAAGCTTCTCTGATGAATGTTGGGAGATGCACCTATGAGTGGGTATAGCAATAAGCCATGAGGAATCCTTTTAATATAATGTCCATTAAGCAGAATAGAAGTTTTTCACTATGGTTGGATTTATATTCTTTTGATAGACTAGTAGTAATTGCAAATTAAGGTATGAGATTTCCTTCATTCATTTCTGATTTTAAAGAAAGTATGACTATAAATATTGGAAAGTGATAGTTATGTCTGACAAACAATATAATTTGCATTTCTATACAATATACCTTTTGATCTGAATGCTGTTTGTGGGTATTAATTACATGAATAATTTTACTAATCTATGGTTGAATTCTTGAGAGGAACTGTCCTCAGCTATCCTGTGACATATTTTTAATCACTTTTTGGATTTTTTTATGTTTATGTTTCATCTTACTTTTTGGCTGGTAGATTACTAAATCCATGAGAAGAGGAACTGTGGTCTTATTGTGTTACATTTAATAAACATGTATTTCTTTGCATCCCTGGGACTTGAGTCTATGGTCTTCCCTAGGCTAGGCACCTGTTGGATCACTGAGATTCATCCTCACAAAATTCCTTACAAGTGGTAATACACTGATACTGGTGTAACTGCGCAGGTGTTGTGTTGCTATAAGGGAGCATCAAAGTAATGGGCAACAAACAGAAATCGGTTCGTTACAATGAATTGTGATTGAAAAGTCCAATAACAGTTTTCCAGTAGGTTTGGCAATTGTCATTCCAATTCACTGCCTGCCTTTTGTGTTAGAAGGTGAGGAAGCGAAACAAGATCAAGAGGGGGAAAGCCCTACTCCTTCAGCCTTTTTAAAAATATTGGGGCCAGGCGTGGTGGCTCACGCCTGTAATCCCAGCACTTGGGAGGCAGAGGCAGGTGAATTTCTGAGTTCAAGGACAGCCTGGTCTACAGAGTGAGTTCCAGGACAGCCAGGGCTACACAGGGAAACCCTGTCTCGAAAAACCACAAAAATTTATTTATTTATTATTTTTTTTCTGTTTTATTTTATTTTATTTTCTATATTCTATGTTTACATTCCAAAGGCTTTCCCCTTTCCCAGTTCCCACCTACCATAGTTCCCATAGTTCCTCTCCCCCCCAACTGTTCCCCAATCATTCCCCCTCCCCCCTCGGTTTCTTTACTAAACTGGATGCAATCTTTACAGGCCCAGGGTCCTCTCCTTTCTTCTTCTTGGGAATCATTTGACTTGCTATTTGTGTCTTGAGTATTTAGGGCTTCTGGGCTCATTAATATCCACTTATCAGTGATTGCATTTCATGTGCATTCTTTTGTGATTGGGTTAATTCACTCAGGATGATATTTTCCAGGTCTAACCATTTACCTACAAATTGCATGAATTTTTTTTTATTTTTAATTTTAATTTATATTTTAATTTTAATTTTAATAAATAATTAATTTATTTTTAATTGCTGAGTAGTATTCCATTGTATAAATATACCACATTTTCTGTATCCATTCCTCCTTTGAGGGATATTTGGGCTCCTTCCAATTTCTGGCTATTATAAACAAGGCTGCTATAAACATAGTGGAGCATGTGTCCTTATTGCATGCAGGGGAATTATATTTATTATTATATGCGAGTACACTGTAGCTGCCTTCAGACACCCCAGAAGAGGGCGTCCAATCTCATTACAGATGGTTATGAGCCACCATGTGGTTGCTGGGATTTGAACTCAGGACCTCTGGAAGAGCAGTCAGTGCTCTCCAGCCCTTCTTTAGCCTTTTTATTGCCTGATTTTATTTAGTCATAAGGATACTGCCTAGCCAGACCCTATTAGCCAGTTCAGGCCCATTTCCAGTACTGTCACAGTGAGAATTATTTCCAATACAGGAATTCTGTGGGACATGTTTAAAGATAAAACCACAAAGGCTGCCAAACCACCATAAACATTTCTGTATCTAATTAGAAGTTAGACTTGAAGACAAAAGAGCCAAGCCTTAGACATGGAACAAAAGGCATAATAATACAGTTAATTTATCACACACACACACACACACACACACACACACACACACCACACTTTTTGTTGTTTGTTGAGACAGGTTTTTTTCTGTGTTAGCCCTGGCTGTCCTGGAACTCACTCTATAGACCAGGCTGGCCTCAGACTCAGAGATCTGCTTGTCTCTGCCTCCCGAGTGCTGGAATTACAGGGATGCACTACCTCTGCTGGGCTAGGCTTCTTAATGCTCTCTTGTTTTTTATCTTCTTACAGAATAACAAAAAATATATTTAGCAGCCCAGTTGGCAGTTCATGTTGGTCATGTTATTTTGTTTTTATTAAGTTTTTGATCATTAATTTATTATATTATGTAGCATACTCTGTATAATTACAATTACATTTTGTTTCATAATTGTATTATCTATAGTCATTTAAATTATACTTAAATTAATTTATTGTTCACTATTGAGTTAGTTGCTTTTGTATTTCTGTCATTTCTGTCACAAAACACCTGACGTAAACAAGGGCAGAAAAGGTTTACTTCAGGTTCTTGGTTTTCTGGCTCCATTACTATGGGCCTGGTAGGCTGAGCGTTGTGGTTGTGACGGCAGCTGTGTGGAGAAAACTAGATATTACAGATTTACCTTTCAAATTGTGTAATGTTTTATTAGTAGAAAGCATGTATCAAGGTTTACCTACGAGACTACAATTAAGAATTAATTTCAGACATTAATTTTACTCTGAGGTTTTCTATAATGATGTATATTTCAAAAAGAATATTATCTACACATTTTAATTTGATACTGGTTTCTGTGAATTGCTTTTAGTTTTCTTACAGGAGTGTTACAAATGCTGTTTTGTGGTTGGCTGTGCCCGCAGTGTTCTTACCAGTGTCTGTTTGTGATAGTTGTCTCACTGCCTGCTGCTGCCTGCACAGAGAGCACCTGACGCAGCAGATCTGAGACCGCTCAGTACCATGGAAGTTCCCTAGAGATGAGTAGTGCGTGTGCTCCAACTGCTGGTTCACACGTGTGCTATACTATACGACATGCACCAGCCTTACTCTGGAGTCTGACATGTGGCATGTGTGAGGCAGAAGGTGCCTGCATGACTAGTCTCCAGGAGAAACTACAGATATTGTTTCTGAGAAGCTTTTCCTATAGCCAACATTGCAATACGGTTAGAATTCACTGCTGTGGAATTTATGTGCATCTTGTGCTATTACTATCGTCATTATTGTTAGAGGGCTCTAGGAACCTCATGCATGCTTTCACTTGGACTAGACCCCTGGGTCTTTTTGTTGCTTTTGCTTTTATTTCTTTTGCTGTGCTAATTCTTAGTCATAACATTGACTTTGGGTGTTTTTTAGTCCTAGCAAGTCACTGAATCTTTGGTAGTTGTGGGAATTCTTAGAACACTGTATAATAGACTTAACTGAATCTTAATGTCTCAAAGCACCAGCTGTTTTACATTATATCACAGTCCATGTGGTTCAGTATGCTGTTGACAGAGCTCACATTGAAATATTCATCACATGGTTGGTCTGGAGTAGATCAGGATAGTTTCTGTAAATACCTGGCACACTGGCAGGTATATCTGGATGGTGGAATCAGACTGTTGGTCAGAATGGATGCCTGAGGCTTTTGTGATATTAGCATCCTAAATGAAATCAGATAACCCAGACTAGAGAGATCATTTATATTTTTATTTTATATCCTGGACTACCCTGTATTTTTATTAGGAAGAACAACATAGTACACATATGTACATTGTATATAAGCTAGTTATCGTACCTGTCCTTGTCTCCAGATAGAATGATTTCTAGTTGACTACTGTTCTGGTGCTACTGAAGACCTTTGCAATAAGTTTTGGGAGACGTGTGGGTGGAGTTGGGAGGGAGGGATAACTGTGGCCTGGATATGTTTTATGAGAGAAAAATTTATTTTCAATTAAAAAATAAAATAACACACCTTTTCAGATTAAAAAAAAAAGTTGTTTTGGTCCCCAGCGTTGGGTGGGACCGTATAATGCACTCCTTAACTTCCGCTCGCTCGGTCCCCTCCACAGTCGTGTGCCCTGACATTGAGCTTCTCAGTGCTCTCTCTGTGTGCCATTCATTATGGAACTCCTAAACTACTAAGTAGACAGAACTGTTGGTACAGAATATGTTTTCATTCAGATTTTCTGCACTATTCTTGTGACTTTGATAATTTAGACTTCTTTTAAAGCAATATATTCTCAGTCTTCATTTTGAAGGGGTGGTTCGGGTCTGCCAGTCATTTCCAGATAGATAGTGAGTTGAATGAGGATATGAATATTATTATTTAGAATGAGAACATAGATTAAAATAGAGAGAGAGGGAGTGGGTTGGGGGTTAGCTTAGTGGTAGAACCCTTGCCTAGCAAGTACAAAGCCCTGAGTTCAGCTCTCAGCTCAGCTGTGGGGAGAGAGAAAAAGGGAGGGGGAGAAGGGGGCAGAAAGAGAGAGTGGGGGAGGAAGGGGAAGAGGGAGGGAGGAAAGAATGAGAGAACATCTATTTAAGATTGGGGCTGGGGGAGGAAGGGAGGGAGGGAGTGAGAGAACATCTATTTAAGTGGGGGCTTGAGAAACTGGAGTGTTAATGTAGGAGGAGCATACACTGTAAAAGAGACCGTGTAGCCTGATGGATGGAAGGGAAACCAGGAGTCTGTCTGGACAGCAGAGCAGTAGAACTTCATTACCGTTGAACACTGCTGTCAGATCAGTTAAAGTGAGGACAGGTTAGTGCTGTGATAGTTGTCGCAGTGCTGCTTTGAGTAAGAAAAGTTTTAATGGAGGGCAGGGACGGAAACCACTCAGCCTGGCTTAAGGGGCGATTCGACAGGAGCTAATGGAGAACCTGAATAGGAATAGTATGGCGAGAAAAGGAAAGGAGGAGAGGCTGGTGGAATTGTGAGGCCAGTGTGTGAGATTGTTACTTAGCTTCTCCACATAAGATAGGCGGCCCAAGCTTGTTTTTAAGTCAGACAGTAGAAAGGATGAGTGAGGGTGTTCTGAACATTCCTTCGGGGCACATGCTTTCATTTGAATATCTACAAGTGGACTCTTATTTAACTTTGTATTTGACTTTAACCATAGTAGCTTGTGCCTCATCGTGGTATAATTTGCACTTGTGTCCTCTTAAGATCAATGATGCCAAATATTCATTTGAGTTTTGTAAGTTGAGTTTCTTCAATTGTTTCAATTGTCCTTTCCTACTTGGGGGACAGTTTTTATTGTTGAGATGCATGACTTTAAAATATACATACAAACTATATCCTTGTCAGATTTATCTGTTACAAATACTTATTTCAGTTTTTACCTTGCTTTGCATTTATTAATGTTAGTTTTAAAGAACACATTTTTAACTTTAATGAAGGCCAGTTTGCTCCATTTTTATGGTTTATGTTATGACAATTTTTATTAGTACTGAGCTTGATTGTTTTGTGTTTATATAACATTGGATACTTTTTAAACTTTTTAATGTGTGTGTGTGTGTGTGTGTACCTACATGTGTCACTAGGTAGATGTAGAGGTAACAGGACAACCTGTAAAAGTTGGTTTCCATGTTCTGGGGCCTGGGGATCAAACACAGGATATTGGTCTTGGCAGCAAGTGTCATTTATGACTTAGTCTCATTTTGTATATTTATTAAATGCTCATGCCTTGATTCCATGTATCTTGTAAGTTGCAGTCTTACCTGAAAGGGCCTGCTAATGTGAGATGTTGATATTTGTTTTGAATCAGTGACTGTAACTTTAGAGAGTCATATTTTCTGGTAATGTGTAAGCCTCTAACTGTAAAATCCTTGGAGTACATTATTCAGAAATGCTCTGCATATCCACAATGTGAGTAGGCTGTGCGCAGCACTGTATGCACTGTAGACTTCCATGCAACAGCTGCCACAGTTGGCAGAGTCATCCGAGAGAAGTGCTGTATTAAATTGGTCCAGTGGACACAATTAATTCTGAAAAAGGAGCTGTTTGCATGACAGGCATGCGTGGCACAGTGAGGCAGCTGGCATGACTATGTTCCACAGTTACGGGGCATGGTGGGTACAACTGCCTCTGCCTATGAAACGGTGAGGGGTGCACAGTGTGAACAGATGGTAAGAGTACTTGACTTTTTAGTGCCTTGCCATATTACTAGTAATTTTTAAAGAATTGGGTTTTTTTTTGTATAAATTGAGAAATACCCTGAATATAAATCGAAGAAATTTAGATAAGCTAAATCAGGAGAAAGATGACACTAAATTATATTTCATTGCTTTTAGAAATTACTAATGAATTTCATTGTTGGTTATAATTGTTATATAAACATGCAAGTGACCTTTGCATTTCCTAAATTTATTGCTGTTTATTATAAAATACAATACTTTAAGACATTTTGCTTTTGTGCTCCATATATTTCACTCTCAGAACATACACAAAACACATTGTATACACACACACACACACACACACACACACACCTTTATGTAGGCACATGCACAAATGCAGCCCATATAAGCCATGAAATTTCATGTACTTTTTACTGGCTTGTAGGTACATTTTGGTATTCTTACTAAGTATGTATGTATGTCCCAAATCAACTTGAAAGTGACTCTTTTAAAATTTACTAAACTAAAAGCAGGTAGGTTGTATTCTATAATTTATGGAAAAAATTAAAAATTTATCATTTCCATTTCCTAGGGGTTTGTCTGAATCTAAGAGATAAGATTAGCCCATTCTTTGTCTCATCAGTGCTGTGGCATGTTTTAAAGTGATCAGTATTTGTGGCTAGATTGAAGGCAGGGAAGGAATGCTTATTCTTAAGTTCAAATTCAGATCCAGATGTATTGCAAAAATTCTAAATAGTCAAGAATGAGCCTGTGTGAAGCTTTTGAGATATGAATACTTTGAGGATAGAAAGTGGTATATTTAAATTTTCATTAGCAAAGTCATAGATCTTGGAGGAGAACCAATAACTATCGCCTCCAAAAACAGCACAATCCCTAACTACACTATAAATATTTGTCCTTATACTGACAGATAAGTGTAGTTTTCATCTGTCATTATGGAAACTTTTCTTTGCAACAGATGTTATCATTATAGAAAACCAGAACACACCATAATGCAGAATTGTATAGCCTAGTCTTTTTTTTTTTTCCAAGACAGGGTTTCTCTGTATAGCCCTGGCTGTCCTGGAACTCACTCTGAGGACCAGGCTGGCCTTGAACTCAGAAATCCGCCTGCCTCTGCCTCCCAGAGTGCTGGGATTACAGGCGTGTGCCACCACCGCCCGGCTGTATAGCCTAGTCTTAATGATACGTCTGAAATACAGCCCAGGGATCATTGCAGTAGTGGGAATGGAAAAATAATAGGAGTCAGAGAAACAGAGAGCTTGCTGTGAGATTGTTTCTTCTAGGAATATTAGAAGTGACATCCATGAAGTCTCACCCACATGACTGCCTAAATATGACCTGAGTAAAGATGACATCAGTGGATATGCCAAAGTGGGCAGGGACAGGGGCAGTGTCACAAGGCCTCAACCCTGCACAAAGAACTGCAGGTGACCATGGAATGCTAAGAATGGGAGAAAGGGAAAGTCTTCCCCAAGAGAGAACACACGAGATGGTTATCCAATACCAAATGATCAGCCTTGAGAAAACACACACACAGACACACACACACACACATTCATATTTGTTCCTAGTAAATACTTAGTCATCTCCTGTTTTCCATGCATGTTTACACCCAAATGAAATTTTAAGGTCATTATAATGTAACTTTTCTATGTTTTCTGGTATATATAGGCAGTTGACCTGAACTTTTAGATGGATTATCCAGAAAACACAATAAAAATGATTGTGTTGGTAGAAAAAAACTTTAAATGTAGCTTTTGGCTTTTTAATAATATAAGAGCAATACTTTCTGAACAGCACGCCTATGGCACGAGCATTAAGAACAATGAATGGAACAAACTAAACCCTTCTGTACAGCATTCAGACAAAGTGGTAGGCTACAGAATGGGAAAAGATTGGTTTTTTTTTTTCTAACTACACATCTGACATAAGACAAATACTGAAAATATATAAAGAAAACTGGACACCAAGAAATTGAGTACAGATCTAAACAATTCTTAAAAGAGGAGACACAAATGACAGAGAAAGACTTAAAGAAGTATTCAACATCCTTAGTCATCAGGGAAAGGAAAACCAAAACTACTTTGAGATTTCATCTTATATCCATCTAAGTAACCAAAAGTAATAAAGCACATGCCAGCTCCTGCTGATGAGGATGCAGGGTTAGGGACACACTCATCTGTCTCTGGTGGGAGTACACATGTATAGAGCCACTAGAAATTGGTGTGGTTGCTTCCTTCAGAAACTAGGAATTGATCTACCACAAGAGCTAGCCATACTACTTTTGGGCATATACCCAACGGACAATTGATCATAATATAGAGGCACTTGCTCAGTCATATTCATTGCTGCTGTATTCTTAATAGCCAGAAATTAGAAACAGCTTAGATATCCATCATGGATGTATGGGTAGAGAAAATGTGTATTTACATACAATGGAATATTACTCAGGGGTTAAAAATGAATCATAAAATTTGTGGGCAAATGGATGGAGCTAGAAAAACTCATTTAGTGAGGTAACTCATACCCAGAAGGACAAATATGGTATATAATTCTTATATGTTGGTGTTAGCTAAAATCTTTGATAAGCAAACTATAATCCACAGAAGTTAGGTATAGAGTAAGGGACTGGGGAGGGAGGGAAAGATAGAGCTCCCTAGGAAGAGGAAATAGAATAATTTTAGATGGGTGTGGAGAGTGTGCTGGAATGGGAGAATCAGAAAGGAAGGGGGAGCTAAGGACGAGATGAGGGAAGAGGTATAAGAAGGAGCAGCTAGAACTAAGGGCCATCAGAGAGGTCGTGTGAAAACCTAATACCGTAGGAGCTTCCTGAAGTGCATGTGTGTGAAGGTTATCTAAATGGAATGAGCAAATGGCAGGCGAGAGGGAACGCCAGCTGGGCATCTCACCACGACACTCACAGTGCTGAGAGTGTGTTACATCTCATTGAGTTGGGGCCCTCTGTGACTGATGACACAGCCTTGCTACTGAAGACAACACCCATACAACTAATCGAACACGGAGAGCTAGTACCTATGTAGAGCATTCACACCTACAGTGTATTGTTCATGTTACTGAAAGGTACTTTGCACACTATCAAAGGAGAAAGGTAAACACCAACCCAGCTACCAGACCTGTGACTGATTAGGAATGATCTTCTTGCAAGATATATTGGCATAGTAGGGGCACAAAACTTGTGGGCATAACCAATATCTCACTGGATTTAAGGGCCACCCGATGAGGTGGAACCCTTCTTTAACAGCGCTCAGGTGACCAAGAATATCACTGTTTTGCTGAAGGAATGTAGCAGTAACAGGACTCCTCGTTACATCCTGCTCTGCTCGCGATCAGGGCCTTGCTGGTCATCATCAGAGACGCTTCCTCCTGCAGCAGATCGGCATAATTACAGAGACCCATCGCCAGACAGTGCGCAGACAGTGAGAGACCTTGGAATACTCAGCCTTAAACAAGATGTCTTCATCACATCCTTCTCCTCGGGCCTCAGGGAATGCTATGGAAAAGGAAGAGGAAAGAGTTTCAGAGCCCGGGGGGATGAAGGACTCCAAGGAAGCAAGGCCTCCTAACTACAGCAGATGCCCGTGTGGGCCCACGGAGACGGAGGCAGAATGCACAGAGAATGCCCGCAGGGGTCTGCCCCAGATGGGGTCCCAGTGATGAGAGGACGGCTGTCTAACTCAGAAGCTGTGTCCAGTCGTTAACCGTTCCCAGATGAACATGTAAACACATTATGTCCAAATTCACAGTACAGGATTTCTTGCTCCAATCGAGAGGTTAAAACTTATATATGGAAGCCCTCAAATACATTCTTCATATAGTTAATGTAAATACTATTGTATCCTCTCCCAAGGAAAGAAATTTTGAATCATATAAGTGAAAAATCTCAAGCCCCTGCATTTTCTTATGATTCTCTGAATCATTCCACATAGAAGGGAAGGGGGTGGGGGAGGAGCCGTGTGAGGGTGTATGGAAGGAGGGTGGCTGATAGTGGGATGTAAATTAATAATTAAAGGCAAATTACTGACCCACAGAACTTCCCTCTGTTTAAATGCCTGAATAGATTTATACCTAACAGTTGCTTTCTTTTTCTACACTGAATTTTGCTAGTATCAGCTCTTACTTTAGTCAAAGAAGTAACATGTTTGTTTCTTAACTTTTTCTAGTACCCCTATTTCACACACACATCACATACACATTTAAATCTTTATTCTGCATGAGAGAAAACATGGTGCTTTTTTTTTTGCTTAACATAATGCTTTTTTATCTGCATCTGTTTTTCCTGCAAATGTCACAATTTCATTTTTTTGTTTAGCACTGCATAAAATTTCATTGTACCATGTTTCTTAAAGTTTACAGTTTCTATTTTATTTTACATTTAAACTCATTTTTTCATGTTTTCCTTTTATTAAAATAGATTTTTCCCTTTACATACATAATATATATGATTAGGGTTTCCCCTCCCTCTTTTCCTCCTATTTCCTCCCTGTCTTCTCTTCCACCCAGATCTGTCCACTTTATATCTCTCATTAGAAAACAAATAGGCTTCTAAGGGATAACAATAAAATATAATCAAACAAAAACTAACGCATTGGAATAGTACAAAACCAATTCAAGGAAAAGAGCCCGAGAAGAGTCAAGAAACAGCTTTAGATGCAGAGACCTGCTCCTTCACATACTCAGGAGTTCCATAAAAACACTAAAATGAAAGCCATAATAGGTTTCATTTCATAAAAGGACCTGTAGGGTAAAACGAGAGAAAATATAAAAAAACAAAATCTAAAAAAAAGAAAGGCTTTAACACAGTGTGAGACAACTAACCTCCAAAGACACCATGGAGTTCATTTTCTGTTGGCCGTCTACAACCAGGCATGCAGCCTGTGCTTAAGAGTAGTTTTCTCCCCAGTGAGACTCCCTTGGAGAAAATTAAACTTTCATTTACGCATGGTTATCATTTGGAGATGACTTCTGGGTTGACGGTGGGGGCATGTGTCAGCTTCTTTTAGCTCTAGGTCCCTAACTGGTACAGACCCATGCATGCTACCTCAGTCTGTGAGTTCATGTGTGTGTTCATCCTGTTGATTCACAAGGCCACCATCCTTACTCTTACACTCTTTCTGCCGCCTCTTCCACAGGTTCCCTGATGTCCGAGGGAAGGGATTTGATGGAGACATGTCCTTAGGACTGAGTGTTCTAAGATTTCTCATGCTCTCTGTATATTGTCTGGCTGTGGGCCTCTGTGTTTGGATATAATGATGTTAGCTTTTTGAGGGGGAAATAAGGGGAAGGCGGAACTCAAGATTGAGTGGAGGGCTTCCTGCGCGCTCAGCAAGGGCCTGGCCCTGAGCTGTGTCCCTAGCCTCACGATAATTTCCCCCTGTTTTAAGCTATTCATTGGGTCATTTGCACACTTTCCCATGTACTTGTTTGCTATTTTTTTGTGAAATGTATACTCGTTCTTGTCCTTACTGGAGGGTATATAGAAATTTGAATATATTTTAGGTAGCCTTCTTTCTGGGATTTTTTTTTAACTAGACTCTTCTGCTATTCAATAGTAACAACTAAAGATATGTGCAAAGATACTAATATGCTTATTGTTTCTAAAGTTGCCATTTTAGGCGGAAGGTAAACAGTATTTAAAATATAGATTTCATAATTTTTAATTTAAGATGAAAATAAGATTTTATTACTTTGCTTTTGGTTTTAGGTGCAGTTAAAGACCAGTGTTTGTAGTCAGTACGTAATTCGGATGCAGCCAACAAGCAGGTGCCTTTCTACCCTGGAGTGTGCTGCTGTTGCTCTGTCCATCTTGGAGAGAAATGCTAGCATACAAGAGGTATGTGGAAGACATAGACTTTAAAGGTAGGGTTAGATTTTATTGAGAAAACTTAAATATGCATAACTTGTAAATTGTGTAAGTCAAATGACGAGTGGAGTATATCTGCAAGTAGATATTTATGGGTTTTCGTAATCTTCTCCCCCTCTGGTATTTTATTGTGTTGGTTTAGATTCCAGAATGCATTATTTAAATATTTCCACTAAGCTGTGCAAACAGCATTTTTAATATGCTAAGTAACACAACATTCAATAGGGGTTTTGGGCTGGATTTTTCCTTTACTGTTCTCTATTTCTTTTTTGAGTAGTTTGTATTCTTTGGTGATCAACTTTTTTCTTTTTAATTAAAAGAACATTTCCAGCAACATTACTTGTTTGCATTGGTGTCTTTATTTGAGGAGATCTGCTAACATTCTCTTTACTTTACAAAACTTGCTTAGAGTGTAAAATAGGTACTTGTATGGATAGAAATGTCCATAGAATATGAAAAGGATTTAACCTATAATCAGTACAATATTTAATTACCATGAAATTCTAATGATTTTTTACATATATAAATAATAGTCATCAGAAGAGAATAACATTTCAGAGAGCTTAGTAATATCTCAACTTTTTGACACATATTAGAAACTTTGCATTTAAAGCAAAATAAAAGTATCAGAAATAGATTATTTTAAGGTGGTTTATGAAAAATAAGTGAACTATTATTTCTTACTCAGGACAAAAAAAGTCAGAGGATGACAGTTATAAACAAATGGGGTTCATAACTCCTCCAACACACATGCTCTCACAGGCACACACATGCAAGCATGTGCACACAGCATTCTTCCTGCCTCTTCTTTCTCTCATTGTAGAGTCTCTTTACTGTTATGAGACAGTGCCTTACTCATGAATAAAATTTCAGCAGGGTACAACCTAGCGCAGAGCAGCTGGAAGCCACAGACATATTAGCCTTTCTAAGAAAACGATCTCCAGGAACAGAACAGTTGAAGAGTGATGGGGGCCAAGGCTGAGTGCTTTGCCCCTCCCGGGGGGGGGGCGAGCTATAGAGCCTGAGAGGTGGAGGCTATCTTCTTTTGATGAAAGTTGTGTTTCATAACAAGGCTTTATCTAGCTGTGCACGTAGACTGTTTCAGCTAAACAGTTTAATTCCCCCATGTAGTTGTTGAGATTAACACAGCAATCCTATGTCTCTGTTTTGAGTGACCAGGATGTCCCAACGGTGTCCCTTTCTTCGTTACCATCACCTTCCTATGTCTGTGTAACTTTATTTACATTTTTCACTACTTTTTCTTCTTGATGAAACCAGAAACATTTATGGATAACAAAGAGCTGTAAATGATTCCTGCTAAGTTAGCTGTGATGGTTTATGATATGGTATCTTAAAATAAGAGAGGAATCCTTATCATGACTACACAAGACTTGGATAACTAGGTCCTAAGTGTAGTGTCTGAGAATAAGCAGTGGGTAACATACATGTGATGGGATCGAACATGTTCCTCCTAATGGATGGATTGAACATGAACTTTCATAATAACAGTGAGGGCCTGAACCTTTATTATGTTTACTTCAGCCCTCAGAGTGGCCAATCAAATCACAGCGGCCAGGAGTGGAGAATCAGTGTCTCACAATCATATTCATGATTTGGGTAATTCTAATGTGATTGTTCATAGTATGAAGGGGAGCCATGTAATGAAACATCTCAGGTTACTTATAGAAAACAGATTTGCTCCCAATTTATAGTATAAGCTATTTTCTTGCAAAGTTAACCTTAAGGCCAACTTGTTAAAAATTAGTTACAAAAAAATAAGTAGCACACTTCTTTGTGGAACAGATTACTGTCTTTTACAACAGAGGGTGTATTACTTTTTTCCATGGGAGTGGTATATTTCTGCAAGAAAACCTTGAGATCATGAAAAACAGCAAAATATTGTATGCCTTCATTCCATAGACACCAGGCTTCCAAGAATTAACAAAAGATGTAACTCTGACTTTCAGTCTTTAGTTCACACCCATTCTCTGTGCTAGAGGGACTTCTAGCACAGGAAGTAGCAGGAAGTGAGAGGCTGTGGGAGTGTGCCTCCAGGAAGGAGCTCAGTACTGGCTTTGAAGTCAGTTTGAATTGTGACTTACCACCTCTTGTCAGCACGGCTCCATGGGGCAGATGGCATCATCTCTCTCTGTCCTTGTTATTGCTTTTAAACTTATATAAAATGGTTACATAGCCTTAGAATGTAGCTCAGTGAGAGAGAACTTGCCTAATATTTTCAGTCTCCATTACTGAAAAAAAATTACCTTAGTATTGAGTGAGATGTACTGTCAGTACAAAGTACCTTTGCCTCTGTGCCCCTCAGATCTGACTGGATCCATAGAAGTTTAAATTACAACTTGATGAGTTTATTAGTCTACTACAATATTTACAATGGGGCTTTCCGCTTCTGGGTTTTTGTTTGTTTTAAGGTCTTCTTTTATGTGGGAAGTTGTATCTTACAGAATGTTAAAGGGAGGAGTGAAAAAAGCTTTTTTGTTTTTGTTTTTTGTTTTCGTTCTTTTTTTTTGTTTTTGTTTTTTGTTTGTTTTTTTGAGACAGGGTTTCTCTGTGTAGCCCTGGCTGTCCTGGAACTCACTCTGTAGACCAGGCTGGCCTTGAACTCATAGATCCGCCTGCCTCTGCCTCCCAAGTGCTGGGATTACAGGCGTGTGAAAAGAGCTTTTAGCTGCATGTAAATTTAAGAGCCTTAGCTCTGTCCAGCATCAGTGGTTGCTAAGAACGGCTCCTTTCCCCCCCCCCCATCTGTTCCCCAATAATTCCCCCTCCCCCCTCGGTTTCTTTACTAAACTGGATGCAATCTTTACAGGCCCAGGGTCCTCTCCTTTCTTCTTCTTGGGAATCATTTGACTTGCTATTTGTGTCTTGAGTATTTAGGGCTTCTGGGCTCATTAATATCCACTTATCAGTGATTGCATTTCATGTGCATTCTTTTGTGATTGGGTTAGCTCACTCAGGATGATATTTTCCAGGTCTAACCATTTACCTACAAATTGCATGAATTCATTATTTTTAATTGCTGAGTAGTATTCCATTGTATAAATATACCACATTTTCTGTATCCATTCCTCCTTTGAGGGATATTTGGGCTCCTTCCAATTTCTGGCGATTATAAACAAGGCTGCTATAAACATAGTGGAGCATGTGTCCTTATTGCATGCAGGGGAATCCTCTGGGTATATGCCCAGGAGTGGTATGCCAGGGTCCTCTGGAAGTGACATGCCCAATTTTCTGAGGAACCGCCAAACTGATTTCCAGAGCGGCTTTACCATTTTGCAATCCCACCAACAGTGGAGGAGTGTTCCTCTTTCTCCACATCCTCGCCAGCACTTGTTGTCTCTTGAGTTTTTAATCTTAGCCATTCTGACTGGTGTGAGGTGGAATCTCAGGGTTGTTTTGATTTGCATTTCCCTGATGACTAATGATGTTGAACATCTTTTAAGGTGTTTCTCGGCCATCAGAATTTCTTCTGGTGAAAATTCTTTGTTTAGCTCTGTACCCCATTTTTTGATAGGGTTATTTGTTTCTTTGCGGTCTAACTTCTTGAGTTCTTTGTATATATTGGATATTAGCCCTCTGTCGGATGTGGAGTTGGTGAAGATCTTTTCCCACTTTGTTGGTTGCCGTTTTGTCCTTCTGACAGTGTCCTTTGCTTTGCAGAAACTTTGTAATTTTATGAGGTCCCATTTGTCGATTCTTGATCTTAGAGCATAAGCTATTGGTGTTCTGTTCAGGAACTTTTCCCCTGTGCCCAAGTCCTCCAGGGTCTTCCCAAGTTTCTTTTCTAATAGTTTCAGTGTGTCTGGTTTGATGTGGAGGTCCTTGATCCACTTGGAGTTGATCTTAGTGCAAAGAGATAAGATTGGATCAATTCGCATTCTTCTGCATGTTGACTTCCAGTTGAACCAGCACCATTTGTTAAAAAGGCTATCTTTATTCCACCGGATGGTTGTGGCTCCTTTATCAAAGATCAAGTGACCATAAGTCTGTGGGTTAACCTCTGGGTCTTCAATCCTGTTCCATTGATCTGCTTGCCTGTTGCTATACCAATACCATGCAGTTTTTAACACAATTGCTCTGTAGTACTGCTTGAGGTCAGGGATATTGATTCCCCCAGAAGTCCTTTTATTGTTGAGAATAGTTTTAGCTATCCTGGGTTTTTTGTTGCTCCAGATGAATTTGAGAATTGTTCTTTCTAGATCTATGAAGAATTGAGTTGGGATTTTGATGGGGATCGCATTGAATCTGTATATTGCTTTTGGCAAGATGGCCATTTTTACTATATTGATCCTGCCAATCCAGGAGCAAGAAATATTTTTCCATCTTCTGAGGTCTTCTTCGATTTCTTTCTTCAAGGACTTGAAGTTCCTGTTGTACAGATCTTTCGCTTGTTTGGTTAGAGTTACGCCAAGATATTTTATGTTGTTTGTGGCTATTGTGAAGGGTGTTACTTCCCTAATTTCTTTCTCTGCCTGCTTGTCCTTTGAGTACAAGAAGGCCACTGACTTGCTTGAGTTAATTTTATAACCTGCCACTTTGCTGAAGTTGTTTATCAGCTGTAGAAGTTCTCTGGTGGAGTTTTTTGGGTCGCTTAGGTAAACTATCATATCGTCTGCAAATAATGATAGTTTCACTTCTTCCTTTCCAATTTGTATCCCTTTGACTTCCTTATGTTGTCTAATTGCTCTTGCTAGAACTTCAAGTACTATATTGAAAAGATATGGAGAGAGAGGGCAGCCTTGTCTAGTCCCTGATTTTAGTGGGAATGCTTCAAGTTTCTCTCCATTTATTTTGATGTTGGCTACTGGTTTGCTGTAGATTGCTTTTACTATGTTTAGGTATGGGCCTTGAATTCCTGCTCTTTCCAAGACTTTTAGCATGAAAGGATGCTGAACTTTGTCGAATGCTTTTTCAGCATCTAATGAGATGACCATGTGGTTTTTTTCTTGCAGTTTGTTTATGTAGTGGATTACATTGATGGATTTCCGTATATTGAACCATCCCTGCATCCCTGGGATGAAGCCTACTTGATCATGGTGGATGATTGTTTTGATGTGCTCTTGGATTCGGTTAGCAAGAATTTTATTTAGTATTTTTGCATCTATATTCATAAGAGAAATTGGCCTGTAGTTCTCTTTCTTTGTTGGATCTTTTTGTGGTTTAGGTATTAGCGTAATTGTGGCTTCGAAGAATGAGTTGGGCAGTGTCCCTTCTGTCTCTATTTTGTGGAATAGTTTGGAGAGTATTGGTGTTAAGTCTTCTTTGAAGGTCTGGTAGAATTCTGCACTAAAACCATCTGGTCCCGAACTCTTTTTGGTTGGGAGGCTTTCTATAACCCCTTCTATTTCTTTAGGGGTTATGGGACTATTTAGCTGATCTACTTGATGCTGCTTTAATTTTGGTATTTGATATCTGTCTAGGAAATTGTCCATTTCCTCCAGATTCTCCAGTTGTTTTGAGTATAGACCTTTGTAGTAGGATCTGATGATGTTTTGAATTTCCTCAGTTTCTGTTGTTATGTCTCCCTTTTCATTTCTAATTTTGTTAATTTGTATACTGTCTCTGTGTCCTTTGGTTAGTCTGGCTAAGGGTTTATCTATCTTGTTGATTTTCTCAAAGAACCAGCTCCTGGTCTTGTTGATTCTTTGTATGGTTCTCTTTGTTTCTATTTGATTGATTTCAGCCCTGAGTTTGATGATTTCTTTTCTTCTACTCCTCCTGGGTGAATTAACTTGTTTTTCTTCCAGGGCTTTAAGGTGTGCCATTAAGCTGCTAGTATATGCTCTCTCCAGTTTCTTTTTGTATGCACTTAGAGCTATGAGTTTTCCTCTTAGCACTGCTTTCATTGTGTCCCATAGATTTGGGTAGGTTGTACCTTCATTTTCATTGAATTCTAAAAAGTCTTTGATTTCTTTTTTTATTTCTTCCTTGACCAAGGTGTCATTGAGTAGAGTATTGTTCAGTTTCCATGTGTATGTGGGCTTTCTGTTGTTTTTGTTGTTATTGAAGACCACTCTTACTCCATGGTGATCTGATAGAAGGCATGGGATTAGCTCGATCTCCTTGTATTTGTTGACATCTGTCTTGTGACCAATTATATGGTCTATTTTGGAGAAGGTCCCATGTGGAGCTGAGAAAAAGGTATATTCTTTAGCTTTAGGATGAAATGTCCTATATATATCTGTTAAATCCAATTGGTCCAGAGTTTCAATTAGTTTCACTGTGTCCCTGTTTAGTTTCTGCTTTCCTGATCGGTCCATTGAGGAGAGTGGAGTGTTGAAGTCACCCACAATTATTGTGTTAGGTGTAATGTGTGCTTTAAGCTTTAGTAAGGTTTTTTTTACGAATGAGGCTGCCCTTGCATTTGGAGCATAGATGTTCAGTATTAAGAGCTCTTCTTGGTGGATTTTCCCTTTGGCCAGCAAGAAGTGACCTTCTGAGTCTCTTTTGATGATTTTAGGTTGGAAGTCAATTTTTCTGATAGTAGAATGGCTACTCCAGCTTGTTTCCTGAGACCATTTGCTTGTAAAATTGTCTTCCAGCCTTTTACTCTAAGGCAGTGTTTGTCTTTGACACTGAGATGTGTTTCCTGTATGCAGCAAAATGTAGGGTCCTGTTTCCGTATCCAGTCTGTTAATCTATGCCTTTTTATTGGGGAATTGAGTCCATTGATGTTAAGAGATATTAAGGAATAGTAATTATTTCCTCCAGACATTTTTGAAATTATATTTATTTATTTTATTTATTTTTTATATTCGAGAGGTTACCTTCTTTTGGGTTTGATGAGAGGAGGTTTCTATCTTGCTTCTTCCCGGGTGTCGTTTCCGTCCTTGTCTTGGTATTTTCCCCCTATTATCCTTTGTAGGGCTGGATTTGTGGAAAGATATCGTGCAAATTTGGTTTTGTCATGGAATACCTTGATGTCTCCATCTATGGTGATTGAGAGCTTTGCTGGGTAAAGTAGTTTTGGCTGAAGTTTGTGTTCTCTTAGAGTTTGCATGATATCTGCCCAGGATCTTCTAGCTTTCATGGTCTCAGGTGAGAAGTCTGGTGTTATTCTGATAGGTCTTCCTTTATAAGTTACTTGGCCTTTTTCTCTTGCTGCCTTTAATATTCTTTCTTTGTTTAGTACATTTGGAGTTTTGATTATTATGTGACGGGATGTATTTCTGTTCTGATCCAGTCTGTTTGGGGTTCTGTATGCTTCTTGTATATTCATGGGTATCTCTCTCTTTAGGTTGGGGAAGTTTCCTTCCATAATTTTGTAGAAGATATTTGCTGGCCCTTTAACTTGTACATCTTCATTCTCGTCTATACCTATAATCCTTAGGTTTGGTCTTCTCATTGTGTCCTGGATTTCCTGGATGTTTTGGGTTTTTGCATTTAGTATTTTCTTTGACTGTTGAATCAATGGTTCCTATGGTATCTTCGGCTTCTGATATTCTGTCTTCTATCTCTTGTATTCTATTGTTGATATTTGCATCTATGGCTCCTGATTTCTTCCCAAGGTTTTCTATCTCCAATGTTGTCTCCCTCTGCGATTTCTTAGTTGTTTCTACTTCTGTTTTTAGTGCCTGGATGGATGTGCTCAGATCTTTCGCTTGCTTGATTGTGTTTTCATGTATTTCTTTAATAGATTTTTGTGTTTCCTCTTTCATAGCTTCTACTTGTTGGCCCACGTTCTTCTGTATTTCTTTAAGTGATTTTTGTCTTTCCTCCTTATTGTCTTCTTCTTTTTGATCCATCTTCTCCTGCATTTCTTGAAGTGATTTTTGTATTTGCCTTGTAAAGGCTTCTAACTTTTGATCCATTTTCTCTTCTATTTCTTTACGAGATTTTTCTATGTGTTCAGCTACCAGCATCCTGACCAGTGATTTTATATCCAAGTCTTGTTTTTCTGGTGTTTTGGGGTATCCAGGGCTTCCTGTTGTTGGCGAACTGGGTTCAGATGCTGTCATGTTGTCTTGATTTCTGTTAGTGACATTCCTTCGTTTACCTTTTGCCATCTGGTTATTTCTGGTGTTAGTTGACCTTGTTGTCACTGGCTGGTATTTGAATCTCCTATGAGGCTGGGCTTACCTGTTGTTTCTCTACTGGTGGTTATGCATGATTGCTGCTCAACGGGATCACGAGCTGGCTGCCACCCGCTGACTTTGTGCACGGCCTGAGGTCTCCGGGAAGTGTGGGGGAGTGCAGCAGAGCCTCGGCAGGTGCTGCTGGGCCTGCCTAGTAGCGAGAGCCTAGCAGATCCCCCCACGTGGTAGCCCCTGATGTAATCTGTCTACCTGTTCCTTTCCAGCTGTGTTCTGGTTGCAGTATGGAGGCCTGCCGCTATCGCTGGTCCGGGCTCCTGGGGAGCTGGGTGGTTCCGGCTGCCTCGGTGCACGGCCTAAGCTTGCAGGGACGTGCTGCAGAGCCTAGGCGCCTGGGCCCGCCTGTGGGCGAGAGCTTAGCAGCTCTCCCTGCTCTAGCCCCAGACGGAGTCTCTATCTGCACCTTTCCAGCTGTGTCCTGGTTGCAATATGGAGGCCTGCCGCTATAGCTGGTCCTCACTCTTCTTAATAAACAAGAATTGTTGCTTATCCTGGTTCCGTGGGCAGGGTCTGAGCACCTGGCAAGCTGGCTAGGTCTGGCTGACCTGCTACCGGCTGGATGGGAAGCTGCAGACAAGATGGCGCTGCCTGCAGGGGGTTCGGGTCTGGCCTGCGAGCGCAGAGCGCAGGCACGGCCGCTGTACTCCAAACCGCTAGGCTGTGCGCAGTTCCTGCCCCAGACCTGAGTCCCCGGAGGTCTTAAACTCGGGCTGTCTCTGGTACCTGGTTCTGCCGGCAGGGTCTCAGCACCTGGCAGGCTGGCTAGGTATGGCTGACCTGCTACCGGCTGGATGGGAAGCTGCAGACAAGATGGCGCTGCCTGCAGGGGGTTCGGGCAAGAATGGCTCCTTGAAAACTGTGATCACACACGGAGACAAAAGGATTCATATAACTCTCATTTACCTCAAGTAAATGCTTTGAAACAAACTTGTTTTATAAATAGGATTTTCTCATGTACTCTCACCCAATCTGGTAATTTTCTTTATATAGAAGCACTATCATTTATTGAACATCCATTAGTGGTTTCAACACTGTAATTGTTGGGGTCCAGTATGTTATCTTGCTGTTTATTATGACAATAACTATATTAGGTGGACCTTATTTACTTATCTTGGAGCACGTAACTAGTTGTGATAGTATCATCAAGGTAGGCTACAGTAAGTTAAAATGGTATAATTTTATGCCTCTTCCCATGCTGCTTGTCCCGTGGGAGTGCTCAGAGAGCCTCTGTTCATGTAGTTGCTTAGGGATCCAGCTTTATGGAAAACTACCTCAAAGTCATTCCGCTTGCATAAAGAAAAGGCAAAAAATTTTTTTAGCAAATTTTGCTTCATTTGTAATGCTTCCACCCAGAGATGACATATAACACTTGAGCTCATATTTCACTAATTAAATCTACTTGATTTATGTTGCTCTGATATATTAGAGCAATGAGGAGAGGAAAGTTTATTTTAACTTCAAGATCCCAGTCCATCCTTGAGGGAAATTAGGACAGAAACTCAAGTAGGAATTTGAAGTGGAAGCCATGGAGGAATGCTGCTTTGCTGGCTCACACACAGGCGGAAACCTAACAAGCTTTCTTATACAATCCAGCATCACCTGCCCAAACCATGGTGTCACAGTGGGTTGGCATCTCTAATATCAGTTAACAAGACACCCTACCACAGGCATACCCTCAGGGCAGGCTGATCTGGACAGTTCTTCAGTTGAGAGTCCCTTTTCAGATGACTCTAGGCTGGGTCCAGTTGACAATTAAAAACTAAAAACTAAGTAGGACAATGATCTTGGCTAAACTTCTAAAAGGATTGAAAAAAAAAAGAAGAAGGAAACAGAATTTTTTTTTTTTTTTTTTTTTTTTTTTTTTTACCAAAACAAAAGATGACTTTATTAGTAGTGGCTACCACAGAGATGAAATGGGGATCTGGTTTAGTTCTATTATTTAAGTAAATTTGATAGTCTTATCTTTGGATATCAGAGTTGGAGGTGTTTGGCCATAAAGAGCATTAGCATTATGCTACCTGTGAAAAGCCTGATAATTGTCAGACGACGAAGTGAAGAGACCTTTAGTTGCCTCTGTCTGTTTATAGTCTTACCCATGTTCCCTAGAGACCTATGGTGGTTATCATCTAGTCTGTACATTGGGTTGTCTATTAAGTAACATTTATACATTTCTCTACTTCCTTTCCTGTCTTTCTTATGAAAGAAATAATAAAAACATACCTAATAGGCTTTCTACACTAGTAAAGCATGCACTAGTACTGTGTAGAGGTGTCCAAAATATTTGTGTGGTGATTTGAATATGTTTAGTCCAGGGAGTGGTACTGTCCGGAGGTCTGGCCTTGTTGGAATAGGTGTGACCTTGTTGGAGGAAGTGTGTCATTGTGGGCATGGGCTTTAAGATCTTCCTCCTAGTGGCCTGGAAGTTAGTCTTGTCCTAGAGGCTAGAACTCTCAGCACCTCCTGCAACATGCATGCCTGGATGCTTCCATGCTCTAGTCTTGATGATAATGGATTGAGACCTTCTGAATCTATGAGCCAGCCTGAATTAAGCATGGCAAGTCTAAATAGAAAAAATATAAAATATATGGTTTAAGTATTAAAGGGGCACCAGGAAGTGAAATAGAGCCAAACCCAGTGTTTAAGGGGATAAACAGATCAAGGAAGTGGTGATCTCAAGGCAAGATTCCACCCAGCTAAGCTTATTGCTTATGCTTGCAATTGAACAAGAAATAGTTATGTCATTTTATGTGTATTTACCTGGTTATTATTGTCATTTGAACGTTTAATCTGGAATAAACTACAATTTAGAAATGGGGGGCACACTTGTGATCCCGATCTTGAGGCTGGAAGACAGGCTTTTGATCCAGACCTTGAGGAATAGTGACCATGAAAAAGCTTAGGCCCAGGCATGGTGCTACACACCTTTAATCCCAGGAGACAGACAGGAAGATCCCTGAGTTCAAGGACATCCTGGGACAGAGCAAATTCTTTGTGGAAAAAAAAAGCTTAAGTCTAGGTGTGGTAGTATATGCCTTTAAATCTAGCATTCAGGAGACAGTGCCATGCAGATCTCTGAGTTCTAGGTCAGTCTACAGACCAAGTACCAAGGCAGCCAAGCTTAGGCAGTGAGAGAGTTGGAAAACAAAGCTGGTAATAGAATAAGGGGAGTCATGTTTCCGTCCCAGCCAGTAGCAGAACTGCAGCTTCAGCCATGCGGCACTGGCTTTAGCATCAGGAATAGAAGGGCTATGGGGACAATTGATGCTGGTTAGCTGGAGCCAAGAAGTTAGTGTTGATTAAGAAGAGACCATCATCAGTGAGGTGAAGTATGCTGTGAAGTGTTTTCTGAGAGCACAAAGAGGCTGTGTTCCAGAGATAGCCAAGGTTGTACCTTGTGCTACAGTTGGACTTGGTAATGTGTAGGAATCACCCAGGTGGTACTGATTTTGAAGGCTTGAAGGGGTCAGTGAGAGCAGCTGAGGCTTGGCATTGTGTGAGGCCAGGAAGGGCCATTGGTGAAGGTGGAGCCTCAGTTGCAGTTGATGGCTTAGGACTGAAAGGGTCATGCAAAGGTGTTGAGGCTTGGCACCATGAAGGGAGCCTACAAGAGGCTTTCAGTGAACCCTAGTTGCAGTGAAAGACTCCAGCCAATTAGAGATGCCAGTACCATGGGATGTTCACCAAGAACAGCAGTAGCGATGGAGTGGAGTCAACCAGAGCCTAGAGTGCTACAGAGTGAAGTGCTGGAGATGTGACCCAAGTCCTTTTGAGAAGCCCAGAAGATTGTGTGTGGATCCCAGATATTGAAACAAGAAGCTGTGAAGTTGAAAATTGGAGTTGCCTTGGATATCCCAAGATGTTAGAGATGCTAGAGCTTTGGGATACCTGCCAAGGAAAGCCAAGTGGGAGTGGAACCAGCCCAAGAGAATGAAATGTGTTGCTGCTGAATGCTAGACCTGCCAACAGCAGTCAACAAGGATGAAAGGAGTTGAAGATCTAAAGAGGACTT
This sequence comes from Apodemus agrarius, assembly GCA_964023405.1. NCBI lineage: Eukaryota > Metazoa > Chordata > Mammalia > Rodentia > Muridae > Apodemus > Apodemus agrarius. Next base: position 39,478,843 of record OZ030021.1, on the reverse strand, counting down.
TGACATCAGACATGGAGATGTGGAGTTTGGAGTTTGCCTAGCTGGGTTTTGGTATTGCTTTGGTCCAGTATTTTTGACTTTATGTGGAATTACAGTTAAGAGACTTCATGAATCTCAGAAGAGCCTTTGAACTTGGGGCTTTTAACATTGTTGAGAGTGCTATAGGATAGGGTGAATTTTGAAGTTGGATTAAATGTATTTTGCATTTTGCTATGGATAGGTATGGCCCCCATAAACTCATGTGTTTAAGCAAGCCTATGGGGGCCAGAGAGAGGAATGTGGTTGGTAGTTGGAATGTGCTTGGTCCAGGGACGTGTGGCCTTGTTGGAATAGGTGTTGTCATGTTGTAGGATATGCTTCACTGTGGGAGTGGGCTTTAAGATCCCCATCCCTTCTACCTGGAAGCCAGTCTTCTCTTAGTGACCTTTAAATGAAGATGTAGAATTCTCAGCTCCTCCTGCACCATGTGTGCCTGGATGCTGCCATGCTCAGATAATGGACTGAACCTCTGAACTTGTAAGCCAGCTGCAATTAAATGTTGTCCTTATAAGAATTGCCTTGGTCCTTGATGCAGCAATGTAGGGATTACCAGGACAGAGAAGTGGGAGGAGGTTGATTGGGGAATGGGCGGAGGAAAGCGGGTTTATGGGACTTATGGGGAGGGGGGAACTGGGAAAGGGAAAATCATTTGGAATGTAAACAAAGAATATAGAAAAAAAAAAAAAAGAATTGCCTTGGTCATGGTGTCTCTTCACAGCAATAAAAACTTACACAGTTTGTCTGTTTTTTAGTTGGTCTGTATCAATAAGGACTATGTGACACTATATAAGAACAGAGGCAATGGTTAAACCAAGTTTTAAAACTTGTTCTATAAGTATAACATGCTGAAATGGGCAGTCTTGAGTTATAAATGCAGCTTGGAAAGGACATCAGGAATCCAGATTTGGGGGCTGGAGAGATGATTAAGTAATTAAGAGCATTAGCTATTCTCCCAGAGGACCCAGCACTGATTTCCAGCACCCACAACAGCTCATGACTGTCTGGACCTTTGATCCCAGGGGCTCTAATGACATCTTTCTGCCCTGTGGGTACATAGATATATCTGTAGGCAAACACCCACACACATAAATAAGCGTAGGCAAATATCCACACAAAAAAGCACAAAAGGCACATGTTTCTTCTGTCTGCCCATCATCCTTTGTGTTTAGTTTTAGTCTTCATGATTACTGCTGACTGATCATGATAGTGGTTCCACCTCTGGTAATCATGCTTTTGACAGAGAGGGCAAAAAAATGTATGCTGCCTAAATGTGTTGCCTTTGAGTGCTTCTAAAAGCCCAGTTCCATGTGGCTTTTATTTACCTGTCATTACCCATCGTTTTATTAGTAGATAGGCATAGGGCCTTCATGAATGCAATTTGGGTTCTAATAATAATTATAAAAATAATGGGTATAGAGAAGAAATTAGCAGAAACTGCCATTTTTTTTTTTTTTTTGGAATAGTGTTTTATCCTTCATTGTAAAGCAAAGCCCCTTCTACCATGTATTTTGTGGGGGATTTTTTTTTCCACACAGATACTTGGAAATTTTTCTATTTATCCCTTCTTTTTTTTTTTCTGTTTTGTCTTCTATTTTTTTAATTGAATATATTCTTCATTTACATTTCAAATGTTATTCCTGTTCCCAGTATCCGCCTCCCAGAAAACCTCCCAACTCATCCTCCCTCCCCCTGCCTCCATGAGGATGCCCCTCCACCCAACCCACTCTCACCAACACCTCCCCCCTTGATTTCCCCATGTTGGGGCATCTATCGAGCCTTCACAGGACCAAGGACCTCTCCTCCCACTGATGCCCGACAAGGCATTCCTCTGCCACAAATGTGTCTGGAACCATGTGTACCCCTTGGTTGATGGCTTACTCTCCGGGAGCTCTGGGAGGTCTGGTTGGCCTACATCATTGTTCTTCCCATGAGGCTGCAAACCCCTTTAGCTCCTCCAGTTCTCCCTCTAACTCCTCCATTGGGGACCCTGTGCTCAGTCCAATGGTTGGCTACTAGCATCTGCCTCTGTATCTGTAAAGCTCTGACAGGGCTCCTCAGGAGACAGCCATATCAGGCTCCTTTTGGCAAGCACTTCGTAGCATCTACAATAGTGTTGGGGTTTGGTGACTGTTTATAGAATGAATCCCCAGTCTCTCTGCCCCACACTTTGTCTCCATAATTGCTCTGTGAGTATTTTGTTCCCTTTCTCAGAAAAACCAAAGCACCCATACTTTGGTCTTTCTTCTTCTTGAGCTTCATGTAGTCTGAATTGTATCTTGTTTTCTTTTTCTTTTTCTTTCTTTTCTTTTCTTTTCTTTCTTTTTTTTTTTTTTTTTTTTTTTTTTTTTTTTTCGAGACAGGGTTTCTCTGTGTAGTCCGGGCTGTCCTGGAACTCACTCTATATACCAGGCTGGCCTCGAACTCAGAAATCAGCCTGCCTCTGCCTCCCAAGTGCTGGGATTAAAGGTGTGCGCCACCACCGCCCGGCGAATTGTATCTTTTTTTATTCTGAGCTTTAACCTACACATAAAACCAGATACACTGAAACTTATAGAGGAGAAGATGGGGAAGAGCCTTGAACACATGGGCGCACTGAAAATTTCCTGAATAGAACATCAATGGCTTATGCTCTAAGAACAAGAATTGACAAATGGGACGTCATAAAATTGCAAAGCTTCTGTAAGGCAAAGGACAAAACGGCAACCAACAGATTGGGAAAAGATCTTTACCAATCCTACATTGGATAGAGGGCTAATACAAAGAACTTAAGAAGTTAGACACCAGAGTGTCAAATAACCCTATTAAAAATGGGGTACAGAGCTAAATAGAGAATTCTCAACTGAGGAAACTCGAATAGCTGTGAAGCACCTAAAGAAATGTTCAACATCCTTAGTTATCAGGGAAATGCAAATCAAAACAACCCTGAGATTCTACCTCACACCAGTCAGAATGGCTAAGATGAAAAACTCAGGACAGTAGATGCTGGAGAGGATGTGGAGAAAGAGGAACACTCCTCCACTGCTGGTGGGATTGCAAGCTGATAAAACCACTCTGGAAATCGGTGTGGCAGTTTCTCAGAAAATTAGACATAATACTACCTGAGGACCTTGTTATACCACTCCTGGGCATATACCCAGAAGATGCTCCAATATGTTATAAGGACACATGCTCCTCTATGTTCATAGCAGCCTTATTTATAATAGCCAGAAGCTGGAAAGAACCCAGATGTCCTTCAACAGAGGAATGGATACAGAAAATGTGGTATATCTACACAATGGAGTACTATTCAGCTATTAAAAACAATGAATTCATCAAATTCTTAGGCAAATGGATAGAACTAGAAAGTGTCATCCTGAGTGAGGTAACCCAGTCACAAAAGACCACACATGGTATGCACTCACTGATAAGTGGATATTAGCCCAAAAGCTCAGAATGTATCCCTTAAAAATGGTTCTTTAGCTGGGCGGTGGTGACGCATGCCTGTAATCCCAGCACTCGGGAGGCAGAGGTAGGTGGATTTCTGAGTTCGAGGCCAGCCTGGTCTACAGAGTGAGTTCCAGGACAGCCAGGGCTACACAGAGGAAACCCTATCTTGAAAATCAACAACAACAACAACAACAACAACAAAAACCAAAAAAACAAAACAAAACAAAACAAAAGGTCTTTATTTGTCTTTTCAACCAAAACCTTTGCTATTATTATTTAAATGGGTTTTTTGTTTTTGTTTTTGTTTTTTGTTTTTTCGAGACAGGGTTTCTCTGTGTAGCCCTGGCTGTCCTGGAACTTACTCTGTAGACCAGGCTGGCCTCGAACTCAGAAATCCACCTGCCTCTGCCTCCCAGAGGGCTGGGATTACAGGCGAGTGCCACCCAGCTAAATGGTTTTGATAAGAAGCCTTACATCCAAGGAATCTGATCCAAAAATGTGTTTAAAATGGTCTATAATTTTGCTTTAGCTTTTGATCATGATATATACAGCATGTGTTCCTGTTGTATGGCAGCCTTTACCACCAGATTAACTTATTTGCACATCCAATTCACACACTAGTATTGTATATGCTTGGCTCTGCAGGAATTTGGTTTTAGGCAGGGCATAAATTTACAGCATTTCAAATGAACTTCACATAACTCTGGCACCCGTGTGTCGTTCATGGACCACTGTGAGGAAGACTTTGCTGCCAGCCTGGAATTGTTTGTGTCAGTGAGATATAGTATCTTGTGATGGAAAGTCAACTAATTTGGTGCACCCATCTTCATAGCTAAATGTTTTCTTTAGTCATCTTGTTAACAGATTAAATTATTGTAATGACAAATTTTAATTTTATTTAAATAAGTATATAAAACTTAATTCAGACTCTAATGCCTGTATAGAAAATTAGTATAAAGCCTTTTATTAGAATCTGTTAATTTAGAAATACATATGAAGTATTAGAATAGCCAGTGCTCCTCACAGTTAAAGAAAATAATTAAAAAGGGCACATAAGTGTCTGTATTTGAAAGAAAGATGGAGATAGAATACAAGTTGCCAAAAATACATTTTTAGTGTCTTTTTTTCCTCAACAGACTCTGCTTCGCCCTCTGCAAGCTCTGTGCTCTTTCCAGCTTCAGCATGGTGCTCAGATCCGCCTCAGCAAGGAGTATCTTCTGAGAAATGGATTGTATCCCAAGCCAATGCCAAAGAACAAACGCAAACTCAGGAAGATGGAGCTGCTAATGAACAGTGTCAAAATTTAGCACAGCTGTCCCCGTGGTGCTTGTTTACCTGTCACTGGCTGACGAGACTGTGCTCCATCTTCCCAGTTTAGGCTTGTGCTCTGAAGAAGGAATGTCAGCCCACTCCTGTGTGAGGGACTAGGTCTGCTGCACAGCCTCCTATGGTTCACTCCCATTGGCCGCGGAAAACAGTTTCACACTGTCTATGTTTTGTTTTGTTTTGTTTTGTTTTTGTTTTTTCAAGATAAGTTTTCTCTGTGTAGGCTGTAGAGCAGACTAGCCTCGAACTCAGAGATCTGGTGGCTTCTGCCTCCCAAGTTCTGGGATGAAAAGCATGCACCACCTCTGTCCAGCTACTGTATTTGCTTTTAAACATGTGCTTCCAATACATTTTTTTTTGTTGTTGTTGTTAAAAGATCTATTCAAAATACGATTACTTGTTAGTCTAGAGAAAGGACCTATTGTTTGTAAAATGAGGAAAATTGTGTCTGGGAACATGTTCCCTTCAGTGTTTATAGCTACGTAGGTATAGATCACTGATGGGATATACCCCATGAAACGGACGAAATTCTGAGTGTGAGTAACTGACACAGAGGGCTATTTATTTCATTAAGTAGTATAAAGGGAACTTTAGTGTTTAGGGTTGTGCTAGAACTCAGCTAATGTCACATCTTCTGTTATTGTCTGAATTCCTATGGAGTCTATTTAATTTTGAAATAACCTACATTCTCAATGGGAGATGCTGTGCATAACTTTGAGTTTTTCAGTGTTTGCTGAACATGTTAACTGGTGGTATGAGGTTTTTGATGAAGTTTCTACATGGAAATGACTGAAGTGAATCATAGTACAGCTATCATCTTAAGAACATATTTCTATAAGTAGCTCTACTTACATTTTTTTTTAAATTAACTTTTAACTTTCAATGTGGAAGATATATTCCCTCACCATATTTGGAGAATATTTACTGATATTTTGTACAGAATAAGAGAAATTTATACATTCTATATTTATATCCAATTTACAGTTAAGCATACATTTTGGCAAGATCAAGATGTTTCCTTTTGACTGTTGTTCACAATTGCTAGTTTCCTGACTCCAGTGTGAAAGTGGAAGGAAAGACAAAGCGTGCATCTTAGTGGTGGTTTTGATAAGTACCTCTGTGTGTGGCGTGAACATACACCAGTTTCTGATTATGTTGTGCTCATTCGTTTATTATTGGCTAAGATCAGCACTCATTAAGAGCTTGGCTGGTCCCCATTAGAATGCTAACAGATATGTAGCAAATTATGGAAAAATATTAAAATTAAGTTTTGTCTTCAATTGCTAACCTATATTTGCATTTAAAAATAAGTTGGTCTTTTATAACCTAAATGTCTAGTATCAATTGATTATTTGTGTAATAATGAAAAAGCCGTGTAATGTATAATGTTTTTTTTTTAAGAAATGAGGTAAAATCATCTCAATAATTTTTTTTATGTTGGAAATAAACTTTATAAAATCCTTTGAGTGTTATGAGTGCTCTTTAAGACAATCTGACAAATGATACTATTTATATTTCCAAACATCAATTTGTGTTTACTATTTAGAATAACTTTTTTTTTAAAAGATTTATTTATTTATTATATGTAAGTACACTGTAGCTGTCTTCAGACACCAGAAGAGGGCATCAGATTTCGTTACAGATGGTTGGAAGCCACCATGTGGTTGCTGGGATTTGAACTCAGGACCTTTGGAAGAGCAGTCAGTGCTCTTAACCCCTGAGCCATCTCTCCAGGCCCCTAGTTTTTTTGTTTTTTGTTTTTGTTTTTGTTTTTGTTTTTTTGGTTTTTTCGAGACAGGATTTCTCTGTGTAGCCCTGGCTGTCCTGGAACTCACTTTGTAGACCAGGCTGGCCTCAAACTCAGAAATCCGCCTGCCTCTGCCTCCCAAGTGCTGGGATTACAGGCGGGCGCCACCACCGCCCGGCTAGAATAACTTTTATGTTTTAAATACACTGAATACTTAAATGCTTAAAGTTTATTACTTTGGCTGTATATTTTTCTTTTTTTTTAGAAGACTTGGCACTTTGCTGCATCTGTGAATCCAAGCAGCATCAGGTGCATGGCTGCAGGGAGTGGAGGGGGACATGTCGGGTCAGGAGTTCATCAGCACACAGAGAGTAGGCAAATCCAGAAAAACAGAAGTTTAGATTTGTTGAAGAAATTGGACCCTGAGGTAGTATGCCATTGAAGCTTTAAATTAAAAAAATAATAAAAAAATAAAAATAAAAAAGGAATGGAGTATTTTGCTGAGCTCCACAGGCACTTAGATGGCATTTTTCTTTTTCTTTTTCTTTTTTTGATATATTTTTTTTATTTTCTATATTTTATGTTTACATTCCAAAGGCTTTCCCCTTTCCCAGTTCCCCCCTCCCCAAATGTCCCATAAGTCCTCTTCCTTCCGCCCATTCCCCAATTACCCCTCCCCCCTCCCCCGCCCCCCGCCATTTCTCTGTTCTGATACTCTCCTACAAAACTGGATCCAGTCTTTTCAGGACCAGGGTCCTTTCCTTCCTTCTTCTTGGGAATCTTTTGATTTGCTAATTGTGCCTTGAGTATTCAGAGCTTTGGGGCTCATTAATATCCACTTATCAGTGATTGCATTTCATGTGTATTCTTTTGTGATTGGGTTAACTCACTTAGGATGATATTTTCCAGATCCAACCATTTGCCTACAAATTGCATGAATTCATTATTTTTAATTGCTGAGTAGTATTCCATTGTATAAATATACCACATTTTCTGTATCCATTCCTCCTTTGAGGGGACATCTGGGCTCCTTCCACCTTTTGGCTATTATAAATAAGGCTGCTATGAATATAGTGGAGCATGTGTCTTTGTTGTATGTAGGGGAATCCTCTGGATATATGCCCAGGAGTGGTATGACAGGGTCCTCTGGAAGTGTCATGCCCAATTTTCTGAGGAACCACCAGACTGATTTCCAGAGCGGTTGTACCATCTTGCAATCCCACCAACAGTGTAGGAGTGTTCCTTTTTCTCCACATCCTTGCCAGCACCTGTTGTCCCTTGAGTTTTTAATCTTAGCCATTCTGACTGGTGTGAGGTGGAATCTCAGGGTTGTTTTGATTTGCATTTCCCTGATGACTGATGATGTTGAACATCTCTTAAGGTGCTTCTCAGCCATCCGAATTTCTTCTGGTGACAGTTCTTTGTTTAGCTCTGTACCCCATTTTTTAATTGGGTTATTTGGTTCTTTGGGATCTAACTTCTTGAGTTCTTTGTATATATTGGATATTAGCCCTCTGTCAGATGTGGGGTTGGTGAAGATCTTTTCCCAATTTGTTGGTTGCTGTTTTAGATGGCATTTTTCAAGATGTACTTTAAAGCAGATATCTGAAACGTGCAGCCTGTATGTGCACAGCAAGCAGATAGGGCAGAGGAGCCCACCTCCTCCTCAGTGCTCTCACCAGGGCTGGGGGATCGTCTTAGGAGAAGGCTTATGGTCAAACCTTTTGGTCAAGAAAAGAAGAAACCTACATTCTTTTATCCTTAAGCCCCGAAGGCCTCCTGGCTGAATGAGTGACCACTCTGATAAACAGTGTAACTGAGGGAGCTGGCTGTGACCTGGACATAGGTCAATGACCCCTTTGTACAGTACCATTTGCAGGCCATGTTTCAAGGAAAGTGAAAGATGATGACATTATGAAAGGCAGCCTGACTTTGAGAAGAGGGAGATCACCTGTGTGTGGATATTAGCAGGGTAGGAGGGAGTCTGGTGTGGCTAGGACATGCAGGAAGCCGTCACTGCAGGCACATAACTCTCTAAATTCTTGATTTTTCAATAAAGTCATTTAAAATAAACTCACTGGGAATCGAGAGAGAGAGTTCACTAGGGCTAGAGAGAAAAAACAGTAGAGTAGGTAAGCTGGAGATCAGGATAGCTGATGGAGGAAGGAGATGGTAAGGGGAGGGGGACAGAAAGTTATTTTTCTATATACACTGGCCAAGATGAAGTCAACTTCATCCCAGGATCGTAGGGGTAACTCAACATATGTAAACCAGCAGGTATAATTTACTACATAAATAGACTCAAGGACAGGAACCACATAATCATTACATGAAGACAAAGCCTTCAACATTACCCCCAAAGTCTCATGGCACATCTCAAGAATCTAGGGATACAGGGGTCATATGGCGACATAATGAAGGCTACCTACTAGACAACACAGGATAGCGAGCCCAGTGCCAGGAATGAAAAACTGCCATTGGATTTGTTGGCCTGTGAGGTCTCAGCGATCTCCAAACATTAAATGCCGTTGCCAGTGCTCTCGGTTACATGCCAGAATTTGATGAGACTCTATTGCTGAAGAAACTGCACATTTGCATCCGAAAATGGAGAAAGTAAACTGGCACTGACCTGGAAGCTTCATCCCTACTGGCTAGCTTTCATAGTGCCAGAAGATGCTATCCAGACTGCTGGAAGAGAAAAGTAGTCATCAGTTTATCCATCTGTGAACTGTGAGCTATAGTAATACTGGCCTGACAAGATATGCCCACTGACATCATCAATGGAATCAATGGAATAACTAGCCACTTTCTGATAGGATTTAAAATCTATTCCATAAGAGGGAACTCATACCTGTCAACATTATGGATGCCAATAATCTGTGGCTAGAAAAGCCCTCGGGTAGAACCTACTCCTATTATTCTACTAAAGACTTACCATTATATCCATAGGTTAAGTGGAGCTCTTAAATGTTATCAGAAAAGCTACTTTCCCCAGTAGATCATGATTAACACAAGAGAACCGTCACGGATCAAGGTACAGAGGATACAAGACTGCAGAATGTTCACCCCTAAATGACACATCTGTATCACATACCCTCCTTCCAAGAGTTCATTGCAGAAGGGAGGGCAGAAAAGTTGTAAGAGCCAGATAGCGGATGACAATGTTTTTCAGATACAGCATGGTTTTTGAACATAGGAACCTGCAGTGTACACAAGGCATGTGAAAGGTGAAGCCAGACCAAATCACAGCACAGAGAGGGGAGATGGGCATGACATCTCACCCCCAACTGAAGAGCTCTTAGCAATTGGTAGCTTCTAGGAGATTTAGATTCAATTGTCTTTGTATGGCCCCTGGCAGGTCAATCATACTCCAGTGCATGGCCATGAGAATACAGGCAGCATAAGTTGGACTCAATGGATTTTTTTTAAAATGACAAAGTATTAAGTAGGTTGGAGGAGTTGAGGGAGGGAAGTTAATATGGTGAAAATGCATTGTATAAAATTATTAACTGAAAAGAGAGCAGATGAGCATGTTGCTACATACCTGTAATCCTAGCACTGGTGAGGGGAAGAGGAGATAAGATGATCCCTGTGGCGTGTTGTCTAGATAGTCAAGCAGAATTGAGACTCTTTCTAACAAACAGAACATGATTGACAATCAGCATTGATTTCTGACCTTAACATGTGTATTTGCACCCCACCTTGAGATTGCAGATTACTCTTCTTTTAGGGTGACATGGGCCTTGGGTATGTAAAAGCATTCTGCCTTTTTAGTTTAACCAAGGAGAACATATTTAACCTTAACATCCTTTGGGTTAGCATAGGGATTTCTGTGTAATCACCTAGAATTCGGCATCCACATTATGCTCCTTCTTTCTCTGGCTATTACATTCTTTTAATCCCATATTCTGCAGTGTTCTCTGAGCCTTGGAGGGACTGTTGTAAATACCCAATTTGTGGTTGAACTGTCACTTATTGTCAGCACTTTGATCAGTTAAGAGTCTCTACATTACTGTCACCCATTTAAATAGGAAACACCTCTGACTGAGTTGACATTAGTGCTAATCTGTGGTCACAGGAAGGTCACATGATGGAAACATGTCTACTTAAGAAAATAGCAGCTATAGCTTTGCACCAAGGGCTTATGAACTCTTCAGCAACAGGTTTTTGACTGGTACCAGATATGAACTCTCTCCTATGGAGTTGGCCTTAATCCCAGTCAGAAAGTGGTTGGTTACTCCACTGATAAATTTGTCATTGTTGGCATTTATGGGTACATCTTGTCTGCCTGGTCAGACACACCACGCAAAACCATACCTAAGACAAGTCTCCCTCTGCAGTATGCCAGGTACCTTCTGGCACTGTGAAGGTTGGCTGACAGGAGGAAACTTCCAGCCTACTTCTAATTTGGTTTCTCTGTGTCCTCAGCCAGAACATCCAATAACTTCACCAACTGGGTCTTACCATCCAGTTCTGCTAGGTAGCCAACAGCAGTAACTGTTTATATTTGGGGGGAGGGGTGGGGGGACGAACCTTAGAGGACTCCCTGCCCAACACCTTCATAGGAAGGTAGCTCACTCCTGGTAGTGGTATTTTCATCAACATGCAATGACTTCTGGATGCAGTTTTTATCCTCTCCCACAAAACACCTCTGGGTTTTTGTTTGTTAGTTTGGTTTTTTGGTTTAGTTTTTAATTAGCTTCCCTATTACATAGTTTCCTTATCTCTTTAAAAATAATATATCATTGAATTTAAGTTGATCTTACTTCAATCACCTCCTCTCCCCTCATGCTCTGTTCCAATCTTCTTGCTCCAATTCTTTTTTTCCCCCTGAATTTGAATATCTATTGTGTTTTTAAAACTTGCTATTAGTGCTGTCTGCATTTCCTCCTCCAATGTGTATTGGAGATTGAGATCCCAAAAGAAGACTGCCCTAAGAAAACATCTATATAAAAGTACATGTATTTTTGTTAGAAACATAGGGACTACAAGGCTTTTCCTAAAGTCTACAACTTTGAAATAACCAGTCCAATGATAATGAAATTATTCAAGTGTTAGACAAAGGATTAAAGATTTAAAAAAAATGAGCAGTACTTAAAGGAAGAGGAAGGAAGTTAATGCAAAATATGGATCAGAAATCCACAAAGACAGATATTGTAAAAAATAAATTTAAATAAATAAATCAATAAAAGAGCAGCAACAATAATAGCCAAACAATACTTAAGAATGAAAAGCTTTACAAAGTAACTAAAACTTTCAGCAGAAGGCCAGGGAGATGCCTCAGCAGGTGAAGGCTTGAGTTTTAGTCCTAGAACCTACATGAGGACGAAAGAGCTGATTCCCACAAATTGTTCTCCAAACTCCACGCCTATGTTCTGGCATGCATTAACATGCATAACCAAGCTCCCACCCAATAAATGTAAAAGAATCCTAAAAATTTCAGTGGCAGATATTACCAATAGATTAGACCAAGCAAAGATTGACTACCAAAGATAGTCATTTCTCAATAAAGAACAACAAAACCAGCAACCATGAATACAACTTTTCAGGAAATTTTTGGGACATGATAAAGACATGAAACCTAAGAATCATTGGGTAAAATGAGTTGAAATATAAACTGAAAGCATAAAAGACAAATTTTATGCAATTAAATAAGTAGAAGAAAATTCCTGAAATAATAGGGGAAAATGTGGAGATTTAAATATAAAAGGTATTTAGCACTGAAATAGAAATGACAAAAAAGCAACTCCAGGTCACAGAGTTAAGAATGCTGTAGGTTCTAGAAAGAGCCTTGTAATCTTCAAAAGAGAAGAGCTTGTTTCCAAAGTTACACATTATATTAGACCTCTCAGCAGAAACCCCCAAAAGTAGGACACACAAGACATTTCAAATCATGAAAGTAAATACTTGTCAACCAAAGTTGTTCAAATAAGACCCAATAAAATTATCCTTTAAAAATCGGTGGAGAAATAAAGACCTCCCAAGATAAGCAGAGATGAATGCAATTCATGAACATAAGGAAGTATTGAAGAAAATATTGGAGTGAATCCTACATACAGAGGAGGAAGAGTCATAGACATTATTTTGAGAAAGAAATTTCATGACTAGTTGAGTAGATGAGCTTTAGGAAAGAAACAAACACATTCAGCCCAGTAAGCCAGAAAGCTAAAAATGCACAAGTGAGAAGAAAGGAACACAGTATTTGAATGAAGCAGAAACAAAACAAAACAAAACAAAACAAAAAACCAAAACCATGTGTCAGCTTATCTACCTCAGTAATGATAAATGGTTTTCAATGTCCAACCCAAAGATGAAGACAGGATTATGAAACCAATATCCAACTGGTTTTCAAGAAGTCAGATGGTGGGGGAGCAGTAGGGGGTGGGGTGATAGCAACCAAAACTAACGGTGCATTATTTTTTAAAGTCCCCTTATCCATAAGGTAACTCTCAACCACTTTTAATTCCAGTCTCAGAAGAGCTGATGCTCTGGTCCCTGTGGGCATAGCACATTGCCTATACATGATGCACACACACGAGTGCAGGCAAACACCTAAATACATAAAATAAAAATAATAATAAAGGCTAGTCTTAGAGAAAATCACTACTCATAATCAAGGTATAAACACCAGAACTCATGGTGTAGCCCTCTCTGAAGATGCCCTCTTGATTTCCTCAGTATTGTGCTTCACTGGTCTCTTAGGTCAGTGCTTCTAAACCGTTGGGTTACAACTCTTCGGTGGTTGAATGATCCTCTCACAGGGGTTGCCTAAGACCATCGGAACCATATTTACATTATGATTGGTAACAGCAGCAAAATTACAGTTATGAAGTAGCAGTGAAAACAATTTTATGGTTGGGGGGTCACCACAACATGAGGAACTGTATTAAAGAGAATCATGTCCTAGATGATTTTCAGTCCAATTGATTTGACAATTAAGATTAGACTCACATCCAGCTACTTTGTGTAATAAGTGATCCAATCAAAGGCCAGAACTTGTCAGATTGGGTGGAAAACTGAGTTTCAGTTGGGTACAATTTAGAGCGGGCACTAGACATACAGAAAAAGAACTAGAAAATAAAAGAGATTGTATTTAAACTATACATATATACTAATTTAAACTACATAAACCAAACTATACACATATATAAACTAAACTATATAAACCAAAAGAAAATTGGTGTATTGGTGCTAATCTCACTCAAAATAGACTTCAAATATTATCAAGCCTAAAGAGGACCATTTCAGTAAGCAATGTTTCAAAACAAGTTAAACAAAATTGTTATAACCCATGGAAAATACAGAATTTTAACCTGTTGGTGGAGTTTGTTTCTACATTCCTCCTTTAGTAGTTGGTAAAACAATTAATTAGTAAGACTGTAGTTGTTCAGAACACCACAGTTCATCACTTTGACATAATTAGCTTTGTAGTGTGTTATCCTGCAAAACTCATAGTATGCAGGTATTAAAGTTCACATGGAACAGTACGGTAGAGCATCTCCAAGTATTGATAGGATTCCTGGTAAACAATAAAGGATTGAAAGCCTATAGAATATATTAGTTCTTGAATATATTAGTATTTAATTAGAAAGCATTATTCACAGGCAGTACACTTCAAATAATTTCAGGGTCAGTAAAAATCACAAGGAATATTAGTATTTTCAAATAAGCTGTAATGAAAATTTATGAGATTTGGTTAATGCAAGCCTTAAAGGGAAGTTTGTAGCTTTAACTTTTCATATTAGAAAAAGTATTAAAGAAATGATATGATATTTGCATGGTGATTGTAGTCATATTGGGATAAGACACTTCAAAACATACTTAGCATTATAGCTCCATCCTTGTGGGTACCATGGGTATCATTATTGAAAGGACACTTCACCTCCTTAGCCCTTACTCCGTCATCTTCTACTGCAGGATGATGGAAAAAGAAGACTCTTGCTAGATACCACTCTACTGATGGTGGATTTTCTAGTTTTTATCTATAAAGGAATAAGCATGCGAGTTATTAAACAAATTACGGTACCTATGATAATCTATTCTCACAATACACAAATCAAGAGGGCATGTTCTGTACCTTGACCTTGTTTTAAGTTCTAGGCACAGAATCAGATGAGTACTAGCGTTATGGGAAGGAGATTAATTATAATAGCTGGACCTTACAGAATTAGGAATGGAATTGAAAACATGAAGGCTCAAAAGTGGGAGTAGAGGATCAGAAAGGGACTTAGTTACACTTAGTCTGTTTTAAGTAATGACCAGGCACATAGGTAAGAAAAACCTTGAAATGAATATCTGTGAAGATAAGCATATTTGCCCACCCGGGTAAGACTGTGATGAGAATCCCCTAAGGCAGCATTGTGTCTGAACAGCACTGTGATCGGCCATCAGAAGAGCCTTGGAGCAGCTGCTGATCGGGTAGGGTAGAGTGCAGGAAGAATGGAGAGTTTGGAGAAATCAGAGGCTGCTAGGCTACACTCCAGTTGCTGAATGCATTATCTGACCTTCAGGGAGCAAAAAATGTGACTTACTTTTCCACCTTTCAACTTTCAAGGTCCCCTTGAAGGTCCCCTTGTAGGCCAATCCCAACAAGGATCTAACAAGAGACTAGATGGAAAAAGAAGACATTTGCTAGATTCTACTCCACTGACTTTGGAGAAGTAGCTTCCAGTTTATTCAAGTCAGCACTATAATAGCCATTACATTTCCCCTCATAAATTTACATCCTATACATGTGTCTTTTAACCAAATGTAACTCTCTAATAGAAGTATCAGAAAATGGGAAAATCTTCCATGCTCGTGGGTTGGCAGGACTAATATAGTCAAAATGGCAATCTTGCCCAAAGCAATATACAGATTCAATGCAATTCCCATCAAAATCCCAACTCAGTTCTTCATAGAGCTAGAAAGAGCAATTCTCAAATTCATCTGGAATAACAAAAAACCCAGAATAGCTAAAACTATCATCAACAGCAAAAGAACTTCTGGGGGAATCAATATCCCGGACCTCAAGCAATATTACAGAGCAGTGGTATTAAAAACTGCATGGTATTGGTTCAGTGACAGGGAAGCGGATCAATGGAATAGGATCGAAGACCCAGAATTGAACCCACACATCTATGGCCAATTGATCTTCGACAAAGGAGCTGAAAACATCCAGTGGAAAAAAGATAGCCTTTTCAACAGATGGTGCTGGCTCAACTGGAGGTCAACATGCAGAAGAATGAGAATTGATCCACTCTTATCTCCTTGCACTAAGCTCAACTCCAAGTGGATCAAAGACCTCCACATAAAACCAGACACACTAAAACTAATAGAAAAGAAACTGGGGAAGACCCTTGAGGACATTGGCTCAGGGGAAAAATTCCTGAACAGAACACCAATTGCTTATGCTCTAAGAGCAAGAATAGACAAATGGGACCTCATAAAACTACAAAGTTTCTGTAAGGCAAAAGACACTGTCAAAAGGATAAATCGGCAACCAACAAATTGGGAAAAAATTTTCACCAACCCCACATCCGATAGAAGTATCAATAAAAGCACACTTTAATAAATTTACCCACTGTAATGTAGATAGGTGTAAAACAACTGGAAATGTGTTAACTCCTCCATGCAGGAGTATAGACAATGTACCCCATCAATTTATCTATCTTTGTATGATATTTATTTCTCTTTCAGCCAGGTTTCTTGGTTAACTTTAATCTTCTGTAACATAAATACTGAAGTATAAGAGTATATAATAAATCACTGCGAGGATAGCTTCCATTTGGTTAAAAAACAGAAGGGGAGAAAAACTGAAAATTTACATCAAACTTATGTAATTATTACAGTTCTTCTTTCTACAGAACTTACTTTTGTAACTGAGCATACGCCTTTATGTATGTCGCTCTCCTAAACATTCAACATTTTATGTGCCTTCAGCAAGCACTCCGCTATTCATGTTTTTCCCCCTATGGTGAGATAACCTTAACTTAAATTCTTGAGCTGGGTCACAGCTTGGGGAGATGATCTGAGAAGAAGACTAATACCCATAAATTGTGTCATCTCATCTACTCAGTTATTGAGATCTTTCTGCACCCAGGTTGCTTTTGGTGATAATTCACAAAGAGCTTCACACTTAGTTATGAACTGCTTGATAACAAAACACTTCAAACTTGGCGCCCCAGAGCAACCACCATGTACTTGCTCATATTTCAGCCCATGACACCAGCGGACAGACTTATCTTGGGTTCTTGCAGTCTCCCCTCATCCTTTCTCATGGACCCATGAGAAATAAAAGAAACACTGAGGGAGGCTGCTTACAGCACTTGAAACTCTTTCGTGCTGGGCAAACCACTTCCCCTTGATGATCAGGATTAATCAGTCAACCCTGTAGCCCTCCTATCTGCCAGTCCTTTTCCTGGCATGAAGACCCAATATAGTTGGGTGGAAGTCTCAGTTTCCAGTTTAATGAACCACTGTTGTATCTTTTGTTGGATGCCTTCCTGCATTGGAAACAAACAAATGTCTCTATCTCCTGTTTTTAGGACAGGAAACACAAATTTTGCTTATTGATAAGACTTAAAAGAGCAGTGATTCCTATTTTTATTTTCTGATTCCTGGAGCTATGACTCCTCTTAAGTACAGGAGGTGTGTCACCATAAATTACTGCTCATTCAGAATGTGTACTACATCATGGAGGACATTATCTCAGCCTTCTAGTTACCTCACAGTATTCCAAAATGAGTTTTCAAATGTTCAACATTTTATCAGACCAGATGCTTCAGAGTGATAGAAAAATGTAGCCCTAGTGCATTAATTTCATGTGTACAAGAGCCTGCTTCCAGCCTTCATTGGCTTAAAATGAGTTATTTAGTTCTAAATGATGATGATGTATGGGATATCATGATAGTGAATTGAGATTTCTCTAAGTCTTTGGATTTTCGTGTTTATAGAAGCTCTTCAGGCAGGACAGACAAATCTTTGTCTGTAGTAAATGCTTATACTGTTGCATTCTATGATAAAAATGTTCCATTATAATCAATCTGCCACTCTATGTATGGCTGATTTGGGCAAGAAATGATGCTGGACTCCCTTAGTTTCTGTAGTTGGATTTTAGGGCAATCAGCAGTAACTGTGCCCTGCAAATGGAAATTTAGGTTGATAAACCCATGTATAACTTGCATCCTGGTATCTATTGTCAAATTTAGTTTGAGCCAGCCAGCCAAGTGTGAGCATAGTGATATAGGAAGGGGACTAACACTCACACATTGTGTCATCCTGTCTACCCAGTTATTCAGATCCTTTTCTAATGAAGTTGTTCTTTGAAGTTCGCACTTAATTATGAACTGCTGCCCGACTAATCATCTCAAACTGATGCTCACATTATTTTCATGCTAGGCTCAGCTAGAATTGTCTCAAGTAGACACTGTTTCTGCTGGTGTTCAGATATTGTTCACGAAGCTGTAGTATTTAAAAGCATTACCATTTTCTAGATGACCCAAGATGGCTTTATTTGCATGTCTTTCACCTTAGCATGACAGGATAAGACATTCTGGACCCCTTCCCTTGTGGCTATTCTAATAGGATAGCCAGACTATTTGACATGGTACTTAAGGCTCCCCAAAGAGTGAAGGCGGAGGCTTACATGCCTCTTGTAGGTTAGGTCCTAGAATCCACACAATCTAATTCCTACTATATAATATCCATACAAGTTATGAGGTTAGCTGAGTGTTAAGTACTCAGATGAGTAAATTCTATCTTCGCGGGCTAACTGGCATTGTGAACAAAACTCCTCAAAGCTGTGTCACTAGAGATGTATGGAGTGGTTAGAATTTCAATACTGCAGAGAGACTGGAATGTTTCAGGTCCAGAGGCTGATTACCTTGGGCTAGCTTTAGTTACGGGAGCCATTTCTTGTCCAAGTCTGTATTAGAACTAACATCCTGTGACTAATAGATAATACCTTTCTGAATCCATTGACTTATCAGACCCAATGGCTTCCACCAACCCCAAAATTAACAATGGCATTAGATAGTGTCTTAGGCCTATAGAAAAGCCTCTACCCCAGCCGGGCGTGGTGGCGCACGCCTGTAATCCCAGCACTTGGGAGGCAGAGGCAGGCGGATTTCTGAGTTCGAGGCCAGCCTGGTCTACAGAGTGAGTTCCAGGACAGCCAGGGCTACACAGAGAAACCCTGTCTCGAAAAACCAAAAAAAAAAAAAAAAAAAAAAAAAAAAGAAAAGAAAAGCCTCTACCCTCTTTCTGTAGCCACCTCTCCAATGTACCCACCCATGTATTTTAAAGTTGTCTTGATTTATGGTTTTTCCTATAAAATTATGAAAACTTCATCAAACTGCTTCCATATCATAACATGGAATTTGGTGTAACCTAAATCTCTGTTCCTGGTTTATGATCACTCAAAATGGCTTGAAAATAGACCATTTCTTATTCTCCTGTGGCTTTGTTTTGTTGTTGTTTTAGTTTGTGTGTATGTGTATCTTGAGAGTATACACATTCATTTCTATTTAATCTTTTATTCTAGTAGCTCATGTTTTAACATATCAGTTTTAAATGTTATAGTTTGAAAATCACATTTTAATATCTTGTTGCCTCCCTACCATCTTGTTCAAGAAGTTTCACTCAAATAATTCTTTGACCTCACAGGGCATTGATATATATCACGTGATATATATATATATATATATATATATATATATATATATATACACACACACACACACACACACACATATATATACATATATATACACACATATACATATATACACACACACATATACATATATACACACACACATATATACATATATACACACACACACACACATATACATATATACACACACACACACACACACACACACACACACATATATATATATGAATGAGTGTGGTGTGTGGTGTCTGTGAGCACATGCATTCCAAAGCATGCAAAGGAGGTCAGAGGACAATTTTGTGGAGTTGGTTCTCTACTTCCATTTTTTACAAATTCTCCAGGCAGGGAAGGAACTGAAGTCATCAGGCTTCTGTGTCAAACGCTTTCCCTCATGCACCATCTTGCCAGGCTGATCTCTTCACTGTCTTTTATTCCATCAAATCTTGATTTTGTTTTCATTTTATAATTCATCCCACCCAACTATTCACTCAGCATATTTATGTTTATCAATATCTGATATCACACATTCTTTTAGGCACAGGGAATACAGTAGTAAGCATGCAGTAAACTCACTAGTATTCTGGGGTTATATGTTCCTCTGGGCTAAACCATCAAGCAAAACATGAAACTCATGGACACTAATGACCACTTTCTTTATAAATCTTCTAAAGTTTTCTGAACACTTTAAAAGTTTTCAGACCACCCAAGTGTTCTGAAAAGTTTTTAAAGGATGAGACTTGAAAATTTGAATTCATAATAATCATTAAAAAAATCCTCCTACACTTTTCTGATTGGTACTTACAATTAGCTTACAGGTGACTCCATTAGGCTTCTCCCAGGGACTTAGGAAAAGCTTATGCCATCACCTGGGGCCATCACCTGCTGCTGCCACCTACCAGGTGCACCAGGTGTGGGCTGCAAATAAAAGGGCAGCTCGCCATTCCAAATCTGCTCTTTCTCTGTTCCCAGATCATCTTTCTGTCCGCACTCCACGTCAGCCCTCATGGTCCTGCTCCCGTGTCTCTTGTCTGCGTGTCCACTCATCTGCCTCTACCTCTTCTCCAGGTCCTCACTCCCTTCCCTTTCCCCAGTCAACCCCCTTTACACCAGATCTGTTGCATGCTGCGATTTCTCAGGGGCACACCTTGGTATAGCCCGTAGCTGCATTATACTTGAAAATCACTTACCATTTTTATTTTCTGTTGTTTTTTCTCAGTGGTTCTTAGGACTTATTTCTTCTTCCATGCTACTCATGCTATTAAAGTGTTTCTCTTGAGCTTCTGTTGGGGGGCAGGGGGGAGGTGAATGGGTGAGTTTCCTCCTTTTGCCTCAATTAGAAGCAGCACTGTGAAAACAGGGAACAGATACAAGAGAGTCCAAGTATCTCTACTACTGGGATTTGGTGTATTTTACATGAGAACTACACCAAATTTACAAAAAAGCAGACTTGCCTTCCCATGCCTGGGCAGTTCTGGATGAAGCAGCCTTCCTACAGAAGAGATTTTTACCCAAACCAAGTTATATCATAACTGTCAACGCCAGGCTGCCAAAGTAGCATTAAATCATAACTTCTGAGGCAAGCTCACTCCCCAAAGGACTGAATTATACATCTTAGACCTTGTCACCAAATTTAATGTTAGGAAAAAAAATCTGCTTCCCAGAGATGGCATGGAAGAAAATGTCAGAGAGAGGCTACAGGAGTCTTAGGGAGGAGGAATAGAAGGTGAGAGTATGTCTAACATCTGAGATGGCTTCTCACCACACCTGCAAAACACACATGCTGAAGGACTGTCAGGGTCAGTTCCTTCCTACAGTATACGGCCCCTTTCATCTCACATACTCGAGTCTTTCTTGCCCTTCTCCAGATGGGAAAGCTGTCTTTAGATGTCCACATTCCCCCACTTCCTCCCATCCAGTGCATTTTGCACGTGTTCTGTTGCTCTGCATAGTAATTTTGCTTCTTTCTGGGCCCAGTTACTTACTTCCTAGCTCAGGCTCTAGATGTTAGCTTAGTTATAGCTTTTCTGCTAGATACTCCAAATGAATAACTCAAGGTCAGAAAATTCTAGTCTATGCATTGATATGTGATTTTTTTTTTTTAAAAAAATACCATTTCTAGATTTACTTTCATTTCAAAAGCCCTGGCTAGTATCTATCACCTTGATTCCAGTGGATGTTCCAGGAAGTTTCGCTAGCAGTTGCCTCAAGTGTACATATCCCATGATGCTCCTTGTGTGTAGTTGCTGAGTTAATGACAAAGGAATGCAGTCATTTTTTAAAAAGCCATTTTTTTCTTAGTGCTTAAAGTATCTTGACAGGGATACTTATTTTAGTATGCAATTAAAAATGCAAATTCATGTTACTATTGAAAAATGTTTAAAATCATTTTTTGAAAATCTTGTGTTTGAGAGAATTTTGCTTTGACTGTACAGTTCTTTCTTGTTCATGAGGTAAAGATAGAGAAAAGGCCACACTGCATAAAACATAGAAACAAAACCAAAAACCAACGAACCAATGAACCAACAAGTCAACCAACCAACCAACCAACCAACCAATCAACCGACCAAACAAACAAACAAAAAAACTGGTTCCTTTTCCACGGTGCACAAGATGTTTTGTCTCTAATCTTGGAGTCCACAAAAACAAAATTCCTTAAATAGAAAATTTCTGGGTTTAACTCTAAAATAACACTAAGGACTTGGACTTGTTTAGAATGGGTAGAGATTCTTGTACAGAGAATATTTTGTGTATTGTATGGATGCATCACCAGCCAATTAAAACGCCTATGGTCTATGGCTTAAGCAGGAAATAGAAGGTGGGTCTTCCCAAGTTTCTTTTCTAATAGTTTCAGTGTGTCTGGTTTTATGTGGAGGTCCTTGATCCACTTGGAGTTGATCTTAGTACAAGGAGATAAGAGTGGGTTGATTCGCATTCTGCTGCATGTTGACCTCCAGTTGAACCAGCACCATTTGTTGAAAAGGCTATCTTTTTTCCACTGAATGGTTGTGGCTCCTTTATCAAAGATCAAGTGACCATAAGTCTGTGGGTTCATTTCTGGGTCTTCAATCCTATTCCATTGATCTACTTGCCTCTTGCTGTACCAATACCATGCAGTTTTTTAACACAATTGCTCTGTAGTACTGCTTGAGGTCAGGGATATTGATTCCCCCAGAAGTCCTTTTATTGTTGAGAATAGTTTTAGCTATCCTGGGTTTTTTGTTGCTCCAGATGAATTTGAGAATTGCTCTTTCTAGATCTATGAAGAATTGAGTTGGGATTTTGATGGGGATCTCATTGAATCTGTAGATTGCTTTTGGCAAGATGGCCATTTTTACTATATTGATCCTGCCAATCCAGGAGCAAGAAATATTTTTCCATCTTCTGAGGTCTTCTTTGATTTCTTTCTTCAAGGACTTGAAGTTCCTGTCATACAGATCTTTTGCTTGTTTGGTTAGAGTTACGCCAAGGTACTTTATGTTGTTTGTGGCTATTGTGAAGGGTGTTATTTCCCTAACTTCTTCTGGGAGGCAAGAAGAATTCTGGGATAGAGCCAGGTACAGGAAGATTCGCCAGGGAGATGTGAGGAGACAGACACATGGTATTTAAGCACAGGTGTAACCAGTCATGTGACAGAATGTAGATTAAAATAAATGGGCTATTCTAAGTTATGACCTAGTCAGAGAAGGGCCTAGATGTGACCAAGGAATTTGTAAATGTATTTTGAGTCTAAGTCTTATTTCTAGGAGTATGGGGCTAGGAGGTAGAACTGGACCTAATGTTTACAGAACCTGTTATTCTTATTCTGTGTAGTATCATCATATTTGAGAGTTTAAATGGCACACAATATGCTTCAAATAACTGAAATGCATCCATATTGTAAAGTAGCCAATTAGCATCTTTCCAGCTGAAATTATGCTTCCAAAAGCAGGCACACTATTTCTGGGTCATCAGAACCATTGGTTTTATAATTGTGTGTATTATACCAACTTAAAGTTATGCTTTTTCTAATACTTTGGATTTTAGATAGGAAAAAAATAGCATAAGGATAAAAATCACATAGATACTTGTTCTGAAAGTCACATGTGTTTTTATAAGAAGGAAAAGCAACTTGTCAAACTTGAACATCTCGTAGTACTCTTTTTATACTTCTAAGTATGGGAGAAAAGTAAACAGAATGTTGTCCCTTTGCCAGAGATCTGTTCTTTCTCTTTCACTGAGATCACAGCAGTTACACCACCACTCCTTAGAAAATCCTTTAATCCTGCCTGGATCTTTATAAGGAAGGGTCCAACAACAGTAATATTTTATACTCACTTGCTAGCTTGAATTGTTCATCTCTGTCCTTGTGATCTAGTATTTGGTTCCTTAACTTATCCCTTCAAAAACTGGGTCACATCTACACCCTCTTTGCATGGGGAATAGAATGTCTTTTCTCTTTCTGAGCTCAGGAAATGTTTTTCTGAACATGAGGAATCTCTGTCAGATGTGAAACAAAGCTTCCTTAGATGTTCCTTATAAAGAAAATTAATTCTGTGTTCTTAGCCTGCTGCACCAAATAGCAAGAGAACATAGTTTAAAAAGTGCTTTTATGTTGACAAGGACTTACTGCATAGAGGTTGTAATGGTTAGCTTGCTGATTTGTATAGGACTGTGTCTTGCTTGGTGCATAATTCAGGTAAGAGTAGCAAGGGATTGGACTGACCAATGATTCCAGCGAGGAAATCATGTAGGAACTAAAATATTCTATGTAAAATGTATGATACTCTTAATGTGCCTGTTTAATATTTAATATGCCCAGTCCCGAGGGTTAGTATTTGAAACACAAGTTCAGCTACCTGACTGGCATTTCTCTAAGCCGTAATTAGAGCTGTCAAAACCAGTTCTTTAAAAGCAGAAGGGAAGGAGCTCAAGTGCTTGTTGTCTGTAGTTGTGCCAGCACCATTTGATGTGAAGGCAGAGTTTCCCTCAGAGGTAAAGCCAAACATATGCTTTCTGATAACAAGGACACACACACATGAGCACACACAAACTAAAGGAAGGGGCATACTTTTCAAGGCTAATATTTAGATTTTTGCTCTTAACCAATTAGATATTTTTTGAATTAGCATGCTGTGCCACAAATAAATAAACATATAGAAAGCCATTTGAAACTATGTCAGATGTTTCAAACTGTTATAATATGGAAGAGAAAATAGTCATATATAAAACTCCACATCAATTATTTTTCATTTTTTTATCCTGTGTCTCTAACAGAAATGATTTAATTTTCTTTTAATTTTTTTTTACATGAATCATTACAGTGGAGTAAGATACAAAATGGCCTTTAGGTCATAGGACCAAGAAGGTGTTCAGACAGGGAAGATGCCTATGGGTCTTGAGTGTTGTCTCTACAGCCAGACCACATAATGGCTGGCCTCTTCATAGCAGAAAATTTTAGTGAAATCATTAAAGTGTTTTTAAAAAGTGCATTTGTCTGTGTTCTCCCGAGACAGCAAGGTCTCTGTCAGAGTAATGAGAATGAGAAGCTGCAGTAAATCCTACAGTGCTTTAAGAAACTTTCTGTAATGTCACCCAGAATCCAGACATGGGTTCTCCATATTATAGGCAAGAAAGTGATCTTTTGTTTGTTGACTTAGATTTACTCAAAACAATAAGAAAAGGAAGTAGATTTTTACTGGGAAAATTCAATGAGGGAACTATAACTTGTTTCTTTTGAGTTAAAAAGGAAATCCAGGGGCAGTACGTTGATGGTCTCACCCTCAGATGGTAGTCTTCTTGGTTAGGACGGGAGTGAGACAGTGTCTTCTGGACTTGACAAAAACAATCGAAATGATGAACTCTCAGGAACTGTGATTTTTAGCACAAGAGCACCAAAACATGAGGCCAGTTAAAACCGTACAGAGGAGGTAGGAGTGGTTCACGAACCCTGAGTCCTAAGAAGCTATCATTGATGGCTTCTGGGGGAGGGAGAGTCAGTTTGTTTGTTTGTTTGTTTGTTTGTTTTTTAAAAGGGTATGGCACCGTATAGGTTGGCCACACTACAGTGATGGTTTCACATTCTTAAGTATGAGGGCTGCACAAATTGCACTCAGTAGATTATTAAGTGAATTTGGGGGTGGTAAGAAGGTAGGAGCTGGATCTGGGAAGGCTCGTGGGCAGCCAATGTGATCAAAATAAGTTGCATGAAATTCTCTAAGAATTAATACAAATTGCATGTTAAAATGGCTGCTAACACATCACATTGAAGAATATCATTAAAATATAAAACATCAACCCAAGACTTCCTACTTCTCTTAAAGCAATTTGCAGATTTGGTTTTTCAAGGCCTAATGCTGTGACTCTTTAATACAGTTCTTCATGTTGTAGTGACCCCTAACCATAAAATTATTTTCATTGCTACGTTGTAACTGTGATTTTGCTACTGTTATGAATTGTAATGTAGATAACTGATATGCAGAATATCTAATTTGTGAACCCTGGGAAAACAGACTGAGAACTTTAGACTTGTGCTCTTCATGACAGACACCAGACAGAGATCAGTGCTGTCAGCTTCCAAAGTAAGAACAGACTACAGGTTGCCTCCCTCTTTGGCCACCAGTCACTTGTACTATCTACCCCCACGTGCTGTCATTTGAGCCTTTGTTTTAGAACCGAACATATATCCTTTTAGTCAAAGAAGATGACAAGAGAGGCCTTTCATGTTTCCCGAAGTGTTGTCTGAGTTGCTTTCAGCAGGTGTGGCTACTAATACATTGCTCTCACCACGTCTGAGTAAAATGGAACTTACAAGAATAGTTTTTATGTCCTAGAGTGTTTCAGCTTTTATTGTGCATGTAGAAGGATTCTGGATATCAGTGTATTTTTGATGAGGGCTGACCATATTTCAGTAGGAGCTGAAATGTGGAAAAGTGGTTGCATTTCTGGTGATACTGGGTACCTTGAAAGAAAGAGCCTTTACGGGAGATTTTGATGGCTCTTTTTTTTCTTTCTCTCACAAGTTCGGACATGCATTAACAGCAAACTGTAAGAGTGTGCTTCTAACAAGTTATAATTTAGAAAATGAAGGCGTTGAAAGTACTAAGTGGCTACTTTTCTGGAAAGCATGGAAGTTTAATATGGATAAGTCGTGGGGGCCAGAGGAAAAGAGATGAGACATGTGTGTGCATGTGCACGCCTAAGTGCGTGCATGCGTGTGAGTGTGTGTGTGTGTGTATCTCTCTGTGTGTGTGTCTGTGTATGCTGTGTGTCTGTGTGTGTTTGGGGGGAGAATTCAGATGAAACTGATACCTGCAAGCTTCAACTGAATATTCAACTGAAATGCCAAAGGTGCCTCCTTCCTGCATTTAGACACAGGTACCACCTTGACGGACATTTGTAATTTCAAATGTCTTTAAAGGAATTTTAATGTTAGGCAATTGATCTAATCAGTGAGGATCACCCAAGGGATTGGAGACATTATTTTCATTGACCTTTTGAAGACCTTATCTGAATGTGAAGTGGTGCTGGAGAGACAGATGGGGCTGAGCTTCCAATAGACTGTAGGGAAGTGACTCTCAGGCCGTGTGGTCATTACAGAGTCTGCTGAAGTGTGCAGTGGGCACGGGACTACTGTTTGCTTCTAATTTCCAGTTTCCAACAGGCCATTAAATTGTTACATTTTGGAATCATCAGCTGCCTCCTATGATAAAATTATTCTACTTTGAACTCATGCAAGGTTTCCTTTTGAAACAGTCTAAAATGATTATTATTAAATACCCTCAGGTGTAACTTGATTCCTTTTGAAATAGTCTAGAATGATTAATTTTTATAAAACACCCTCAGGTATAATTTGATTATATGAAAATATACCAGCTAGCTGTCTTAGGGTTTTTATTGCTGTGAAGAGACACTATAACCACAGCAACTCTTATAAAGGGAAATATTTAATTGGGCTGGCTTACAGTTCAAAGGGTTAGTCTATTATAGTCATGTTGGGAAATACGGCAGCTCCAAGACAGACCCAGTGCTGGAAATGTATCTGAGAGTTCTACATCTTAATCAGCAGGCAGCAGCAAAATGGAACCTTGACCCCACCCTTAGTGACATACTTCCTCCAGCAAGGCCACACCCACTCCAGCAAGGCCACACCCACTCCAGCAAGGCCACACCCACTCCAGCAAGGCCACACCCACTCCAGCAAGGCCACACCTACTCCAGCAAGGCCGCACTTCCTAACTCTTTCCAGGAGTGCCTCTCCCTTGTGAGCCTATGGGAGCCAGTTTCATTCAGACCACCACACTAGCTTATTTAGTTAATCACAGAACAAATTTAAAGTACAAACAAGATACAGGTAGAAGAGTGAAATAACATATATCAAATCAAATACTTTTGGGACAAGCAAAAATACCATAACTAGGAGAACTAGATGCCAAACTTCAATACAAATTTCAGGTCTAAATGTGGGTTCTTGAAAAGAAGGTATTTTAGACACATAAATCTCACAGATGCCAGACTATGTTTATGGAGACTTCAAATTTAATATTGCTAATTTCTGGCTATCTTGAATACAGCAGCAATGAACATGGTTGAGCAAGTGTCTCTGTAGTAGGATGAAGCATCCTTTGGGTGTATGCCCAAGAGTGGTTGGTTGTCTTTGATAGGGTTTTACTGCTATGAACAGATACCATGACCAAGGCAAGTCTTATAAAGGACAACATTTAGTTGGGGCTGGCTTACAAGTACAGAGATTCAGTCTATTCTCATCAAGTTGGGAACACGGCATCATCCAGGCAGGCATGGTGAAGGCAGAGCTCAGAGTTCTACATCTTCATCTGAAGGCTGCTAAGAGAAGACTGGCTTCTAGGCGGCTAGAATGAGGGTCTTAAAGCCCATATCTACAGTGACACACCTACCCCAACAAGGCCACACGTACTCCAACAGGGCTACATCTTCTAATAGTGTCACTCCCTGGGCTGAGCATATACAAATCATCACAGAGGAATAGTGGGTTCTTTAGATATATCATTTCCCAGTTTCCTGAGGAGCTGCCACACTGATTTTCATGGTGACTGTACATGTCCATGCTCCCACCAGCCATAAGTGCTCCCCTTTCCTCTTGTTCTTGCCAGCATGAGCCATTCTCAGATGACATCTCAGAGTAGTTTTAATTTGCATTTCCTGATAGCTAAGATGATGAACATTCCTTTAAGTGTTTCTCAGCCACTTGTTTCATCTTTTCAGAACTCTCTGCTTAATTTTTTTTTACCCCAATTTAAAATTTGGGCCATTTTCTTGATGTTCATTTTTTTAAAAGGATTGTTTTTGTATATAATAGATATTACCTATATAACAAGGTATATAGTTAGCAAAGATTTTTTTCCATCTTATAGGCTGCCTCTTTTCTTAAATGATTGTGTCCTTGCCATACAGAGTCTGTCCAGCTTCATGAGTTATTATTATTTGTTGGTCTTCGTGCCTGTGTAATCAGTGTCCTGTTCACAAAGTTCTTTCCTGTGCCAATAACTTCAAGCTAATTTTGTCTTCTATCAGGTTCAGTTTATACAGCCTTATATTGAGGTCTGTCATTGACCTGGAGTTGAGTTTTGTGCAGGGTGATAGATATGGATGTATTTTCATTCTTCTGCATGCAGCTGTCCAGTTTGAACAGCACTGTGTCTTGAAGGTGCTATGTTTTCACCTGGGTGTATTTTTAGCTTCTTGTCAAAAACTGGGTGACTGTAGTGTTTGGACTTAGATCTCTGTCTTTAATTCAGTTCCATTCTTCTGTATGTGTGTGTTTTACATCAATACCAGGCTATGTTTATTACCATAATCCATAATACAACTTGAAACTGTACTTTGACTTTCTCATTCCATATGAAATTATGCAATACCTCTTCCTATGTCTGACTTATTGCCTCTAATCTATCTCTCTTTCTTGCAGATATTGAAGCAAATAGCTATTTTTTTCCACCTTTTTTTTTTTTTGATTTTTGGTTTTTTTGAGACAGGGTTTCTCTGTATAGCCCTGGCTGTCCTGGAACTCACTCTGTAGACCAGGCTGGCCTTGGACTCAGAAATCCGCCTGCCTCTGCCTCCCAAGTGCTGGGATTACAGGCATGCGCCACCACCGTCCGGCTTTTTTCCACTTTTTTTATTGGATATATTCTATATTTACATTTCATTTCCCCTTTTCTGGTTCCCTGTCCCACAAAGGTCCCACATGCCCTTTTCCCTCCCCATGTTCCCCCACCCACCCTTTTCCACTTCCCTGTTCTGGTATTCCCTTACACTGATGCTTTGAGCCTTTCCAGAACCAGGTCCACTCCTTCCTTCTTGTTGGACATCATTTGGTATGTGGATTGTGTCTTTGGTGTCCCAAGATTCTAGGCTAATATCCACTTATCAGTGAGTGCATACCATGGGTATTCTTTTGAGACTGTGTTACCTCACTTAGTATGATGTTCTCCAGCTCCATCCATTTCTCTAAGAATTTCATGAATTCATTGTTTCTAATGGCTGAATAGTACTCCATTGTGTATATATACCACATTTTTTTGTATCCATTCTTCCACTGAGGGACATCTGGGTTCTTTCCAGCTTCTGGCTATTATAAATAGGGCTGCTATGAACATAGTGGAGCATGTATACTTATTGCATGCTGAGGAATCTTCTGGGTATATGCCCAGGAGTGGTATGGCTGGGTCCTCCGGAAGTGTTCAGTTTTCTGAAGAACCACCAGACTGATTTCCAGAGTGGTTGTACCAGCTTGCAGTCCCACCAGCAGTGGAGGAGTGTTCCTCTTTCTCCACATCCTCACCAACACCTGCTGTTTCCTGAGTTTTTAATCTTAGCCATTCTGACTAGAATGAGGTGAAATCTCAGGGTTGTTTTGATTTGCATTTCTCTAATGACTAATGTTGTTGAACATTTTTTAAGGTGTTTCTCAGCCATCCGAATTTCTTCAGGTGAAAAGTCTTTGTTTAGCTCTGTACCCCATTTTTTGATAGGGTTATTTGGTTTTCTGGGGTCTAACTTCTTGAGTTCCTTGTATACATTGGATATTAGCCCTCTGTCAGATGTAAGGTTGGTGAAGATCTTTTCCTAATTTTTTGGTTGCCAATTTGTCCTTTTGACAGTGTCTTTTTGCCTTGCAGAAACTTTATAATTTTATAAGGTCCCATTTGTCTATTCTTGATCTTAGAACATAAACTATTGGTGTTCTGTTCAGGAACTTTCCCCCTGAAGTCAATGTCCTCAAGGGTCTTCCCAGTTTTTTTTTCTATTAATTTTAGTGTGTCTGGTTTAATGTGGAGGTCCTTGATCCACTTGGAGTTGAGCTTAGTACAAGGAGATAAGAGTGGATCAATTCCCATTCTTCTGCATGTTGACCTCCAGTTGAGCCAGTACCATTTGTTGAAAAGGCTATCTTTTCTCCACTGGATGTTTTCAGCTCCTTTGTCAAAGATCAATTGACCATAAATGTGTCGGTTCAATTCTGGGTCTTCAATCCTATTCCATTGATCCACCTCTCTGTCACTGTACCAATACCATGCAGTTTTTAACACTACTGCTCTGTAGTATTGCTTGAGGTTCGGGATATTGATTCCCCCAGAAGTTCTTTTACTGATGATAATAGTTTTAGCTATCCTGGGTGTTTTGTTATTCCAGATGAATTTGAGAATTACTCTTTCTAACTCTGTGAAGAACGGAGTTGGGATTTTGATGGGGATTGTGTTGAATCTGTATATTCCTTTTGGCAAGATTGCCATTTTAACTATATTAATCCTGCCAACCCACTAGCATGGAAGATTTTTCCATTTTCTGAGGTCTTCTTCAATTTCCTTCTTCAGAGACTTGAAGTTTTTGTCATACAAATCTTTCACTTGTTTGATTAGAGTCACACCAAGATACTTTATATTGCTTGTGGCTATTGTGAAGGGTGTCATTTCCCTCCTAATTTCTTTCTCAGCCTGCTTATCCTTTGAGTATAGGAAGGCTACTAATTTGCTTGAGCTGATTTTATAACCAGCCACTTTGCTGAAGTTGTTTATCAGCTGTAGAAGTTCTCTGGTGGAGTTTTTTGGGTCACTTAAATATACTATCATATCATCTGCAAATAGTGATAGTTTGACATCTTCCTTTCCAATTTGTATCCCTTTGATTTCCTTATGTTGTTGAATTGCTCTAGCTAGTACCTCAAGTACTATATTGAAAAGATATTGTGAGAGGGGGCAGCCTTGTCTAGTCCCTGATTTTAGTGGGATTGCTTTAAGTTTCTCTCCATTTACTTTGATGTCGGTTACTGGTCTGCTGTAAATTGCTTTTACTATGTTTATGTATGGGCCTTGAATTCCTGTTCTTTCCAAGACTTTTAGCATGAAAGGATGCTGAATTTTTGTCAATTGCTTTTACAGCATCCAATGAGATGACCATGTGGTTTTTTTCTTTGAGTTTGTTTATGTAGTGGATTACGTTGATGGATTTCTGTATATTGAACCATCCCTGCATCCCTGGGATGAAGCCAACTTGATCATGGTGAATGATCGTTTTGATGTGTTCTTGGATTCAGTTGGCAAGAATTTTATTGAGTATTTTTGTTGTTGATGTTCATAAGGGAGATTGGTCTGAAGTTCTCTTTCTTAGTTGGATCTTTGTGTGGTTTTGGTATCAGGGTAATTGTGGCTTCGTAGAATGAGTTGGGTAGTGTTTCTTCTGCTTCTATTTTGTGGAATACTTTGAAGAGTATTGGTATTAGGTCTTCTTTGAAGGTCTGATAGAATTCTGCACTAAAACCATCTGGTTCTGTGCTTTTTTTGGTTGGAAGACTTTCTATGACCTCTTCTATTTCTTTGGGGGTTATGGGACTGTTTAGACGATCTATTTGATCCTGATTTAATTTTGGTATTTGGTATGTGTCTAGGAAATTGTCCATTTCCTCCAGATTCTCCAGTTGTGTTGAGTATAGGCTTTTGTAGTAGGATCTGATGATTTTTTTGAATTTCCTCAGTTTCTGTTGTTATATCTCCCTTTTCATTTCTAATGCAAATAGCTATTTTTAAAAAGTCAAATACTATTTCATTGTACATATTTATCATAATTTCTTTATCTATTATCTGTTGACAGAAGCATTAAGGTTATTTCTATTCTTAACTGTTGAGATAATGATGCTAAATAACCATGTAGAAATGCAAATATTTTATTTATCTGCATATACATGCATATGTTTTACAATGCAGTGATTTTATTTCTTTTTATTATT
Source organism: Apodemus agrarius (assembly GCA_964023405.1). Classification (NCBI taxonomy): domain Eukaryota; kingdom Metazoa; phylum Chordata; class Mammalia; order Rodentia; family Muridae; genus Apodemus; species Apodemus agrarius. The sequence goes on along the minus strand of OZ030021.1, from coordinate 39,446,407 downwards.
TTTTTCCTCCCGTAAGAGGTATTGCTTGGTCCTAAGGAAATTCTATTTTTAATAATTTCTTTACGAAGGTCCATATTATTTTCCATAATGGCTACACTAATCTAAGTTCTCATCAACAATGGGCAAAGATTTCCATTCATCCATACTCTTGTCAATACTTGCTATTTCTTCTCTTTTTTTGGTGACAATTATCTTGGTAAGTGTGCTTATATTGTTGTTTGACTTGCATTTTTCTGATTGATGATGTTGATCTTTTCATATAGCTGATGGCCATTTCTTTTTTTATTGGATATTTTCTTTATTTATATTTCAAATGCTATTCCCTTTCCTGGTTTCCCCCCTCCTGTAAACCTCCCTATCCTATCCCCTCTCCCCCTGCTTCTATGAGGATGTTCCTCCACCTACCTACCTACTCCAGCCTCCTGCCCTCAGTTCCCCTACATCTACTGAGGCATCTATTGAGCCTTCATAGGACCAAGGTCCTCTCCTCCCATTGATGCCTGACAAGGCCATCCTCTGCTACATATGTGGCTGGAGCCATGGGCCCCTCCATGTGTACTCTTTGGTTCGTGGTTTAGCCCCAGGGAGCTCAGGGGGGGGTCTGGTTGGTTGATATTATTGTTCTTCCTATGGGGTTGCCAACCCCTCAGCTTCTTCAGTCCTTTCCCTAACTCCTCCATTGAACCCTGCTCTCAGTCCAATGGTTGGCTGTAAACCTATGCCTCTGTATTTGTAAGGCTCTGGCAGGGCCTCTTCAGAGATAGCTGTATCAGGCTCCTTTCAGCAAGCATTTCTTGAGCTGTTTACCATTTCAATCCATCTTTGCAGGCCTTCTATTTACCCACTTTTTAATTGGGTTATGCTTTCTGGTTGAGTTGTATGAGCTCTTTGTCAATGGCGAATGTTAATCCCTTATGAGATATGTGCTTTTCTCAATCAAAACCTTTTTGTTTTGTTGATTGTTTCCCTGGCTACACACAGGGATTTTAGTTTGATATTTTCCACATATTAATTTTACCATTTTTTTATGGTTTGGCTCTTAAAGTTCTTCAAATGCATTATGTAGGATCTGGGAAGATTGCTCGGTCAGGTCAGCAACGTGCTTGCCATAGGAATATGAAGACCTGAGTTTGGATTTTCAGCACCCATATAAAAAGCTAGGCTTGGTGGTGTATGCCCTTAAAACACAGCACTTGAGCAGAGAGAACAGAGGCAAGAGTATGCCTAGAATTCACTGTCCCGTCAGTGTAGCTGAATAGCAAGACTCTGGTCTGACTGAGAAACCCTGTCTTTAAAAACACTCTCTGGCAGCACCCGGATTAATGAGGAATGACACTTCATGCTTACTTCTGTTCGCCATGCATATGTACACAAACAAACATGTTCCTCTGCACACACATGCACACCTTCCCTGCCCACCAGGTTTATGTGCCAAAGGTCTGTTCTCTAACTGTCCTGGTTCATGTCTGTCAATGTGACACAATCTAAAATCACTCTGGGAAGACAGACTTTAGTTGAGGAATGGTCTCCATCAGATTGGCCTGTGGGGGCATTTTCTTGATTAAGGATGGATGTGGGAGGGCCCACATCACTGGGGAGGGATGTCACCTTGGGGCAGGTGAACCTGTATTGTATAAAGAAACAAACTGCAAGCCATGAAGAGCAAGCGAGTGAGTAAGCCACATTCCTCCAAAAGCTTCATGGACTGCCTCTTCCCCTGCAGCTCTTCTGCCAGAGAACTTTATTTTATATTAGTAAGTTAGTGGGCAATTTCTTCTCCCACTTCAGAACAGTAGAGCTATGTACCTTCCTAGGAGCAGGTCCATGTCCCCAGAGAGGATTTTTACCTCTCATGCAGGGTGGAATAAACTCGGCAGATGTTATTGCGTTGGCTGAGCTGAGGATAGGGCTCACGGCTCCATCTTTCTGATGATGAAATTCCATTTACTTGATTTTTTACTCCCTTGACTCACTTGATCCTGGGAGGCATCCTAGAAAGCAAACTCTTGCTCTTTTGCTAGGGTTGTCATTCAGTTGTGGTGTGAGGGACGTCTTTTAGCTTTCAGCTACATGTAATGAAGATGAAACCCGTCAACTAATTCACATACATCCAGTCATGAACAAACGTTTACTGCCTCTTGTTCCAGATTCTTTTTATAGGTCTCAGTTGTAGATTGACATGTTCCTTCTGTGGCTTCTTCAGTTCTCTCATCACCTCCCCATAGCAGGCAGGATTTCTTAAGTCTTCTTCTGTTACTCTTATATGTAACTTGTAATGTGAAAATATTTATATGAATTTTTACATTCATAAATATGCAAATGTATGCATATTTGAAAGAATTCTTAAAATATTTACTGATTGAGAAAGGGAATCATGGCAGGTAGGGACTGCTCATTTCAGGGTCATGTTATTAAATTTCCGAAAAATCATTGCATATGAAGACAGGATTGGCATGAGTCTTCTTTAAGTAATACTAAATTTCTGCAGGAACAAAACACAACAAAATGAAAACAAACACACTAGATCAACTGCACGAATCTCTGGAAATACACTCCTGAATAGGTATTTATAATTAGGAATATTCCCAATTAAAACATGCTGATTTGAGTTGTTAAACCTTTAAGAGATTTTTTCCCCTCTTCCTTGCATTAAGTTTTAATGTTAGATTTTGAGGAATTCTGGACACGAAGCTTTCTTTCAGAGTGATATATTGGACTAAATGGTTTTAAGTCCCTCTTAAATTTTATGTTCTAACATTTAAAATAGAACTTAAAGGTACAAAGTGCTGTAGAAAAGTCATTTTGAATTTGCAAGTTGGTCCTTAGAGTAGCAGTCATGTAGTATAACTTCATCTTTACTAACTGTAGCTAAGTTTTTGTCACATAAGTCCTCATAGGGTCTTAAAAATTAAGGTTGTGTGCAGACGATATGATAGTTTACCTAAGTGACCCAAAAAACTCCACCAGAGAACTTCTACAGCTGATAAACAACTTCAGCAAAGTGGCAGGTTATAAAATTAACTCAAGCAAGTCAGTGGCCTTCTTGTACTCAAAGGACAAGCAGGCAGAGAAAGAAATTAGGGAAATAACACCCTTCACAATAGCCACAAACAACATAAAGTATCTTGGCATAACTCTAACCAAACAAGCGAAAGATCTGTACAACAGGAACTTCAAGTCCTTGAAGAAAGAAATCGAAGAAGACCTCAGAAGATGGAAAAATATTTCTTGCTCCTGGATTGGCAGGATCAATATAGTAAAAATGGCCATCTTGCCAAAAGCAATCTACAGATTCAATGCGATCCCCATCAAAATCCCAACTCAATTCTTCATAGATCTAGAAAGAGCAATTCTCAAATTCATCTGGAGCAACAAAAAACCCAGGATAGCTAAAACTATTCTCAACAATAAAAGGACTTCTGGGGGAATCAATATCCCTGACCTCAAGCAGTACTACAGAGCAATTGTGTTAAAAACTGCATGGTATTGGTATAGCAACAGGCAAGCAGATCAATGGAACAGGATTGAAGACCCAGAAATGAACCAACAGACTTATGGTCACTTGATCTTTGATAAAGGAGCCACAACCATCCGGTGGAATAAAGATAGCCTTTTCAACAAATGGTGCTGGTTCAACTGGAGGTCAACATGCAGAAGAATGCGAATTGACCCACTCTTATCTCTTTGCACTAAGATCAACTCCAAGTGGATCAAGGACCTCCACATAAAACCAGACACACTGAAACTATTAGAAAAGAAACTTGGGAAGACCCTGGAGGACTTGGGCACAGGGGAAAAGTTCCTGAACAGAACACCAACAGCTTATGCTCTAAGATCAAGAATCAACAAATGGGACCTCATAAAATTACAAAGTTTCTGCAAAGCAAAGGACACTGTCAGAAGGACAAAACGGCAACCAACAAAGTGGGAAAAGATCTTCACCAACTCCACATCCGACAGAGGGCTAATATCCAATATATACAAAGAACTCAAGAAGTTAGACTGCAAAGAACCAAATAACCCTATCAAAAAATGGGGCACAGAGCTAAACAAAGAATTTTCACCAGAAGAAATTCGGATGGCCGAGAAACACCTTAAAAGATGTTCAACATCATTAGTCATCAGGGAAATGCAAATCAAAACAACCCTGAGATTCCACCTCACACCAGTCAGAATGGCTAAGATTAAAAACTCAAGAGACAACAAGTGCTGGCGAGGATGTGGAGAAAGAGGAACATTCCTCCACTGTTGGTGGGATTGCAAAATGGTAAAACTGCTCTGGAAATCAGTGTGGCGGTTCCTCAGAAAATTGGGCATGTCCCTTCCAGAGGACCCTGGCATACCACTCCTGGGCATATACCCAGAGGATTCCCCTGCATGCAATAAGGACACATGCTCCACTATGTTTATAGCAGCCTTGTTTATAATAGCCGGAAATTGGAAGGAGCCCAAATATCCCTCAAAGGTGGAATGGATACAGAAAATGTGGTATATTTATACAATGGAAGACTACTCAGCAATTAAAAATAATGAATTCATGCAATTTGTAGGTAAATGGTTAGACCTGGAAAATATCATCCTGAGTGAATTAACCCAATCAGAAAAGAATGCACATGAAATGCAATCACTGATAAGTGGATATTAATGAGCCCAGAAGCCCTAAATATTCAAGACACAAATAGCAAGTCAATTGATTCCCAAGAAGAAGAAAGGAGAGGACCCTGGGCCTGTAAAGATTGCATCCAGTTTAGTAAAGAAACCGAGGGGGGAGGGGAAATGATTGGGGAACAGTTGGGGGGGAGAGGAACTATGGGAAGTATGGTGGGTGGGAACTGGGAAAGGGGAAAACCTTTGGAATGTAAACATAGAATATGGAAAATAAAAAAAAAATTAAGGTTGTGTGTCGCTAGCAAACCAGCCTCTTAAAATATAGTTCAACTTCATGTGGTCTTATGGTTGAATCTCACGTTGAGAAACACTTTGCAATAGTCAAAGTTCTGGATGTGTAGTGACAAAATCAAAATCAAGCACGTCAAATTGTGCAACGACAGCACAGCTTTTATCCTGAACACAGGATATTCACAGTAGCTGTGTCTTCAGCATGTGCCCTGCACATGATCAAGCCAGCTAACATCCCTGTGTGGGATTCCAGGGGTCACAGGGGTTCTAGCTATGGCTTATCTGAGAAGCTATTGGCAGTTGATGGTTGCTGGGGGAGGGGTGTTTCTGGTGGATGGCCTCACACCTGTGCTCATAGGAGTATCACTAACTGGACTCAGGAAGTTATTAATAGCAATAAAAAAGACATGAAGCCAGGAGGGAGTTGAGTGGAGGCAGTAGGAGGAGTTGGACAGAGGTGTAGCTGTTGAGAGATAAGATCAAATTACATTGTATAAAGTTTTCAAAGAACAAATAAAAACATTACAAACACTGAGTTTAATAAAAATCCATTAAGTAAATGTTCTCCTGGAATTAGGAAAGATTTTCCACCAGGTTCTGAAACAACCCTAGGCTTACTTCTGCCATTTTGTACTATATATTTATATGAAGAAACATTCTCAGACTTGATTATAATAAAATATAGATACCAGACTGAAAACTGCTCAAGGTGCTGGACATCCTGCAGTATTAAATCATCAGCCAAGAACTAGCTCTTTAATATAAAAATTAGGAAGCACCTTCATCTCATTAATATGCAGATCTATTTAATATTTAATAAATGATAAATGTACATGTATCCGAGAATTGTTTCAAAATAAATTTCTTTATGATTTACAAAGAATAAGTGATGGATTTGTATGTCCATTTTATATACTTATATACCTAGGATTTCATAAAAATATCTTGGACAGAAGGGTTCACAAGGGGTGAGAACAAAACCAATCCATTTCCCTGGGCTGTCTTTCAAGTGCAATGAAAGGGTTTAGACATCTGTTTGGCTTTAGTATTGTGCTTATTTTGGGGACAGTTTAGGCTTATAAACACGCAAACATGAGTCAGTCAGGGGCGGGGCGGAAAGTCAACTTATAGAGTTTACGGAAGACAGGCATTTGACTGTCCTGACAAAAGCTGGGTCTGCCTCCTCTCGCTGATGCTTTCTGACTCTTAGTGATTAGCTGCTGACTCTTGGCATGCTGATTCTCACTAATTTTGTGAATTGCTCTGTCATTCCTTATCTGAAACGAGAGGGGGGCAACATAGCAGCACCTGGTGAGCTTGAGGGTCCCTGTCTCTTCTGAGGCCGCTCTATAATGCATCTCTGTGTGTAGGGACCAGGCATGGGTCTTGCTAGCTTGTGTGTTTTCCAATCCCAGACTTCGAGTTGTGTCTGTCCCTTTTATATACAGCACAGATAGTTTCACAGATTGTACTAGCACAGATGTGTGCAAATTAAAATTTGATTTAGGTCTCCCCATGAATCTTTCACTTTTCACAGTATGTCCTTACTGATGTAGAATAGTAGAGATTATTTAATCCCAACCTGGGGTTTTTAACCCCACCTCTATCCTTCAGTTCCTGGATAAAAGACACATATAACCTTTATATTTACAATAAGCCTTAATCAGCACTCACGCTGGGCAGATATCTACCGTCTTATGCTATTAGAATCTGCTTTCCTATCAATAACCCCTTGTTGCTACTTAGGAAGTTTCATATGGGATGCTCTTAACTTCAATCAGCCACCCCTCGGGGCCATGTTTATATGGCTCATCTAACCCATGGCAGCTTCTCCCTCCTCCTCTTCCTCCTCCTCCTCCTCCTCCTCCTCCTTCTTTCTTCATGGTCCTCCTCTGCCTGGGACTCCTAAACTCCATCTGTATCTCTTCTGCCCAGATATTGGCTGTTGGCATCTTTACCAATCAGAAATAACTTGGGGGCAGGGTCACATAGCATCACTAGACTGTACATCACATACCAGTACAGACTCCAGGTCTTGGGGATTTGCACTTAACTTTATAATAGACAGCAAGACCAAACCTCCACTTAGAATTCTGCTGCTATGTGGAAATGGAGATCAATTGGTTAAGTGGGTCCTGGGAGATAAGGACCAGAAGTCACTGCCTTGGCTTACTCTTAGCATTTGAATATCTAGTGTTGTGGTGGGTTGAATGAAAAAGGCTCTGTTAAAAGGTATGACCTTGTTGGACTGGGTGTGGACCTGTTGGAAGTGTGTGACTGGGATTGTGCTTTGGGATCTCGGATGCTCAAGCCAGGCTCAGTGCCTCACTCTTTCCCGCTGCCTGCGGACCTGGATGTGCTTAGCTACCTCTCCAGCACCATGTCTGCCTGCAGGCTGCCATGCTTCCTGCCATGGTGACAGTGGGCTAAACTTCTGAGCTGTAAGCCATCCCCAATTAAATGTTCTCCTTTAGAAGTGCTGCGGTGGGCATGGTGTCTCTTTACAGCAATGCAAACATTAAGACAAGTGTCTTGCTTAAAATAGTAACTTTGGATCCAGTCTTTTAATTTATGTGAACTCTTAGTAAAGCTTTTTAAAGACTTGCTGTTGGCTTCATGTTCTTGTTGGATGCCATTCAGATCTCGATACCCATCCCCCAAAGCTGAATCTTAAGTCATGTCAATTGCTATAGTAGTAAGAATAGTATTTTGAAATTTTGTTGAATTATTTAATGGATTAGTTATTAGGTATACTATTAGACACATACACTGGAATTCCTCCGAATGAATGAAGTGTTACTATCTAACTTGTAATGTCATCTAACACCGGTGAATAGTTTCCCCTGCATCCAGACTTATCATTTATGATCAAATTAAAATGTAATGTTTATAGACCAGTGATCTTATCAGATGCTACACATTTCTATCCTTAGAATGTCTAATACATTGTAAGGAGGCAGAACAGTTAGTGTGTGTAAGAGCACACAGACGCCTTGTTTACTCTCCCATGAAACATCTATAAAATGGGAAAATAAGAGGTGATTTTTTTATCTTATCCAAATCTTAGCAGCTTGACTTTTTTGGCTTCCTAACTTCAATACTTCTACTGTTTCCTCTCCATCCTAGACTCTTTCTTCTTACTCTGTCAGATTATCTTTCAAGACAATAACAAGGAATATCCTTTCCTGTACACCCTCTGAATAAACAAAGTAGAAAAGTCCGGGCTCTGGCTCACTATCAGATATTCATCATACCAGATATCTTGTTATACATGCAGTTACCTTCACTAACATGCAAGGCTTTGGATCAGGATTTTAGACACTATGCACCCTATGGATGTTCAGTGAAAGCCTAGACTGTGTTTGTCTTACTCAGTGTTCTGTTGCTGTGAAGAAGCACCATGACCACAGCAACTCTTTTAAAGACCGTATATAACTGGGGCTGGCCTACAGTTTCAGAGGTTTGGTCTATTATCCTCATGGCAGGGAGCCTGGCGGCATTCATGCTGCCGGAGGAGTAACTGGGAGTTCTACATCTGGATCCACAGGTATCAGGAAGAGAGAGACTCAGGGACTGGCTTGGGCCCATTCCCAGTGACACACTTCCTCCAACAAGGACACACTTCCGATCCCTCTCAATAGTGCCACTCTCTGATGACAAGGCATTCAGTTATATGGCTTCTGTGGGCCATGCCTATTTAAGCCACCACACACTTAGATCAGTTATAGCTTTCTGCATAGCAAACCAGTTAAATGTATAGTTGAAGCAAACCTGCTTCTGCCAGTCTCGTTTGACCTTTAGGAGCTCTAGTGGGGCTTGATGGTCTAATGGGACCTTACTTATGTCTGATGTCTCCGTCTAATTAGAACACTTGATATCATAGCATGTTTCTTTCCCTGTACCCTTTCACTGGGTCCTCATACGATGATGGACACATCCCTGTGGAAAGCTGCTGTTCATAAAGTTTCTACCATGTCAAGCTGGCTGATACTTCCTTGGACAAAGCAGATCAGATAGGTCAGACTCAGCATTAGTGTGGGCGGGGACAGGGTGAGGTTTAGATGACAGCATGCATTTCAGGGCCACTGATACAGATCATGAACTTTCTCAATCAGCTGTTACAGATTGTTCATTCAAAATATTTTTGTTATTTTTTTTCTCCAGAAAGTTTCCCACTTCCCTCTATAGTTTTTCATTGTTTTTTATTGCACTTGGATGAATCCATTGCCCCTGCTATATTCATCAAAAACTTGGACAATGTATTCATTTTTACTCTATCTTGTTCCAAGACATTGTAAGGCACATCTTGGAAATAGGGAGCACAGGGTCACCTTGGAACCTTTAACAGAACAACACACAGGATTTAATACATGTTGCCTCCTGGCTCAGGTCTGTGCTTATTCGTTGTAAAAATAAATATATTTTGCAAATTACAATTCAGAAAAGACAAAGACAAAACAACAAAACCCCAGTGTTGTTGGGATGGGTTCAGGGAGGACAATCTTCCAGGCAGTAGAAATGAGATGCTTGCAACTGTTCTGTAAGGCAATTTCGCAGTATGTATTGAAATCTCAGAAAGTTCATGAGGAGTCAAATCCAGCAATTACAGCCCCAGCAAATCGTTTGAAAGGAATGATAAGAGAGTCTTATATACAACGACATTTACTGCTGCAGTGTTTACACAGACGAAAGTGAAAAGAATACAGGTGGGGATATGGATTCGTGGAATAGTTCTATAATGGAATAGTATAGAATCAATAAGTGCACTTTGGGCTGAAAGTATAATGATTTGAAGATTGCTCTAATGTAAAATATGCATTACTCAAAGGCATACAGATTTATCCAATTCTATAAAACTTTTGGTATGGGCAGGTCTCTCTCTCTCTCTCTCTCTCTCTCTCTCTCTCTCTCTCTCTCTCTGTGTGTGTGTGTGTGTGTGTGTGTGTGTGTGTGTATTTTCAGTGAGCAACATCTCCGAGAGGCAGATTCTGCTTTTTTTTGGAACTCAGTGGAAAGGACACAAGGATTCGGCAGTTGTTTCTGTCACTTTGCTGACAGACTAGTGAGGAGGAAGAGCCATGTGGGTCAGTGCTGGCTGCAGTGGGGACACTGGGTAGATTTACCTTGGAGAAAGACTAAGAAGAAAATGAAGAATAAAAGATTGTTACTTTGAATGGACTGAGTGGGAGGGGGGAGTGCTTTTACAGGGAGATAATTATAGAGAGTAGAGAGATTAAGTCAAACAAAGTTAAAGGGCTTTTCAAATTGTTCTGCTAAATACGTTTCCACACTATCTTCTTTTTTGGCAAAAGACTGTTACAAATATGTAAGTTACTTTCAATTACTTTAAATGTTGAGCTAAAACATCTTTGAATCTGACATGGTGTTGACACAAAACATTGTTGTCAGAGTCATAAATATACCTGTATATGGGTTTAGAAAAATTAAGTTTAGCGCAATGTATCTAAGCAAAGAAAGATGCACGAATCAGGCAGGGCCCATGCCTGGAAGTTTCAGAGATAGATTCAGCAGCCTGAGCCATGACTTCAGAGACTCTGACAGCACAGCATGGTGACAGGCTGACTGCCTGAAAGTTCAGCTGTTTCTTATGAGGATATGCTCTTAAGGCAGGCTGGAGTTGTGTAGAAACTCAAAGAATGCAGGCATCCTTCTTCTCATGTATTTTACAAACACACAAACACAAACACACACACATGTCTATTAGTTTTTTACAGTTATATTAAACATTGGGGGCATAATTTAAAAAAATGAAATAATTGTAGGTATTTTTATTTTGTTGTTAATTTGCCCAAAGTTAAACACACTTGTACACATAAAAGAGAGACACCTTAAAACTTGGATATGTACATGGAAAAGTAGGTTTGTCAGCAGGGAAAGTATCCTCTTGTCTTGGCTAGGGTCAGGATAAGTACAGTGTTAACTACTCAGGCATCCTCACAGGTTTCTCTAGTGCAGAGATCAATGCCCTAGTCCACCATAGCTTGAAGTCACCAGACACGTGTTGCATTGAAATAATTATAGTTTTTATCCTACACAGGCACTCTTCTGAGGACAGATAGGACTGAGTGCATAGGTGGCTAGATCTGCGTAATGAGTGTGTCATTTCAACTCTCTGTCCATGATCTATAAGGTGAGAACTAGCTCACTAGAATTCTTGGTCCTGTATTAGTGTTGGTCAGCTAACTTAACCGATGCCCCACAGATAGATTCAAGCTGTGTGCTAACAAAATCCCATTGCTGTTTTCCAGGGAGCATGTACCACAAATGTGGGTCATGAAGGCTTGCCTGAGAAGCTTCATGGTGGTTGGTTGTGTGACTCATTTTGATAGCATGAATGCTTGCATGTATGAGCATGCTACATGTTCCTAAGAAATCTATGATATTGATGTTACAGAATATTTTCCACTTTTGCATTTTCCTCAAAAAGGGTAAAACCTTTGAAGACTGGTTATCCCTTCTTCATTCTCTCTCTCTCTCTCTCTCTCTCTCTCTCTCTCTCTCTCTTTCCGATGCAAAAAGCTAGAGGAATTTTATTTAATCCAGCATGCTGGGGTCAACCTGCACATGGGGAGAGAATGGCTACACGCAGTCCTCAGGGCAGCCGCTATTAGGCACAATGTTATTGGCAGGACAGTGTTACCTTTAAACTGATTGGTTGTTAGGGAAAGAGGTAGGTAGCCAACGATCTCCGAATAACGTTGGGCCTCCCCTAGCCAGAGGGACTTCCCTATGGTCTGAGGAATGTAGTTTAGCTTTTCCCTTCTGGGAGGGGGGGGCAAGTGTTCCATGACCTTTCCAAAGATCCTGAACTTCCACTTTCATTCCCCCCTTTTCTTTGTCCCATGCTTCAATCCTGAAACAATTGCTGGTATTCTGATAACTCATACTCCTGGTCTTCTGTATCTAGTTCTTTGTATCTCTGCTTTAAGATCATTAGCTGTACTGTTCCTATGTGTTTCTTAAAAATATCGACTAAGAGGTCCAAAATGTAGAGGCTAAAGGTCAACAATTGCAGGAGCACAATTAAAGATCCTAACAGGGTGGATATGTAGGTGTTTAGCCACAAGGGGAGGAGTTAAGCCAAGACTTGAGCCAGCCCTGACTCTCTCTTTTTTCTGCTTGGCTAGCCCTTTCCTCACTGTGGCCATTGACTCTTTAACAACCCTGGGATGGTCTAGATAAAAGCTACACTCTTCAGCTAAGGCAGCACAGAGCCCTCCTATCCTGCAGTACTACTTCTGATAATGAAGTCAGTGATTCTTGAAGGTGACTGATGGAAGTTTCTATTCTCTCTACATGTAAATCAATGGATGCACTCAGACTGTCATAATCTTCCCTTTGCAAGACCAGAGTGGAAGTCCTGGTGGCTGCCCCAGCCACCCCCAACCCCAACAGAATGGAGACAGTGAGTGCTGTAATAGGTTTGGTGGACGGGCACATAGGATGGGGGAAGGAACCACCAGGCAGTCATGATCAAGGTCGAGTGATCTTGAGCGTGAACAGATTGTCTATCTTCTGTACCATCCAGCGAGGGTATCTGGGGGGCAGGCTGCCTGCAGGTTTCACGTGGGAAGTGTGCACGCAGGCTGCAGTACCGTCCACCATGAGGGCTGTGGAAGTGGCTAGTAGAGCCAGGAAGGGTCCTTTCCATCAGGGTTCCAGCGACTGTCCCCAAAGCCTCCTTACATAGATCAAGTCACCAGTCTGGAAGCAGCAAGGAGTCTCTGATATCCCTGGAGCATTTAAGGAAGACACTTTGGGCCAAATCTCATGTTGTGATATCTCCTGGGAAGGCCCAGTAGACAACAAAGGAGTTGGGGTACCAAACAGGATCTCAAAAAGGGGTCAGGTTAAAATGGCAGAGGCTGTATGGGGCTCAGAACAGGGCCAAGGGGAGGAGCACCACCAGCCTGAACCAGTCTCCAAGGCCAGTTTGGCTAAGGTCTTTCATAGGGTTCTGTTTATTTTCTCTGCCTGTCCTGAGCTCTGGGGACAGTATGTACAATGCAGCTTCCAATTAGTCCCCAATATCTCTGTCAATCACTGACTTAACCTTAGAGACAAAAGCAGGACCCTTGTCTGATCCAATTACCTTGGGCACTCTGAACCTTGGGAAAATGTCCTCTAATATCTTCTTTAGCTATCCCAGTAGCTGTTTCCTGCTTGGTGGGGAATGTCTCAATCCATCTAGAGAAAACATTTACAAACACTAGAAGGTATTCGTAACTATATTTTCCTGCCTTAACTTCTGTGAAATCTCTCAATATACTCCAGGCTGTTCTCCCCCAGGTCTTTTTCCCTGCTTACTCTTTGCTGAGTAAGCATTCACTTGCTGGCATACCTTACACTGTTCTATTATCCCTCTGGCCCAAAACCTGAGTCTTATAAATACGTACTTTAGGTCCCTTAACTGTTTGGACAAGCTTTTTATCTCCTTAATGAGTCCATCATTACATTTGGCCTAGTAAGTCTCTTGCTTACTTTCTGGGGAGTATACTTCTTGTGTACGTGCCATTGTCCTTTCTTGGTAATAGTTGGTAGGGTAGCTAGCAATCTGAGTCCTTTTTTATTCAGTATATTCTAAGTGAGGCCATTCCTTAGTCCAGTCCCCATTTCCCCGTGGGTGTCTCTTGAAGGCCCAGAACTGGGATAGGCCCCTGCATAGCCACTTCTGGAGCCACTTGATCTGCCTGGTTATTGCCCACTGAGTCTCTTCCCTTTTGATGTCCTGGGCAGTGAATGATACTCACAGTGGCCAGCTTCATTAGGGCACCCAAGAGGTCCAAGATTCCCTGCTTGTTTCCTCTGATGTGAATAGTCCTCTCTCTTGGCATATATCTCCGTGGACGTGGCTGTGGCAGAGGCATACCTGCTATCCACATGGATGCTAATTTTCTTCCTGGCTCTAAGTTCCAAAGTCTTGGTGAGGAAAAGTAGCTCCACTTTCTGCACTGAGTGCCAGAGTGTGGAGGTTCTGTCTGGATGACATTTGTGCTGTCCACCATAGCAGCACCTGCTCGTCTCTGACCTTCATGGAGAAAACTGCTCCAGTGTTATAAATCAGGTAGCCTAGGCTTTTGGCAGGGGTCAGTTGGAGAGGTCTCTCCTTTTGGGCCAGTTAGCTGTGTCCCATCAGGCAGAAAGTGTATCTGGGCCCCCATTTTGGAGAGTATGTCTTGCTCCAACCAGAGGGTAAGGACAGTCTGAGGAGACCCTAAATGAATGGGCTACCCATCCCATCCCTAGGTCCACTGTTCTTCTGGTAGTTCATAAACACATTTTGGTGCCAGTAGCTTCTTGGACCCAAAAGTAATATTTGGAAATGGGGCCATCGGCATGGAGGACCGAGTGTGGAGCTCCTGTGTCCACCAAGAAGTGAGTGGGTTTCCCCTCCACTCACAGAGTTACCCTGTGTTCGGCGAGAGGGTCTCAGCCGTGTCTCCCCTAATCACTGTCTTCACCCAGGGCTAACAGCTTTGCCATTTGGGGTGCACTTTTCCCAAAGCCGGGGACTTCCTGATCCTTGCTTCCGTTTGTTAGGGCAGTGGCATCTCCCCTTGCAATCTGCACACTGGTCCTTTTCAAGGGGTTTTCGGTCTCTCTCTGGTTGGAGTCTTTCTTTTCTGCTTTTCCTAACTACTGCAGACAGGACTCTGTAGATTCCTTCCCCGTCGCTTTTTTCTTTCTTTTCCTCTGTTCCCTCTCCTCCTCTGCCTCCCTGTCTCAGCAAACTGCACTAAATCCCTCAATGGCTTATCTGGTCTTTCTAGCCTCTGAAGCTTTTTCCTGATATCTCAACTAGCCTGGTTTATAAATGTTATTGTCATAGTAGCTTTATGCTGGGATCATAGGTGCATATTGGCAGAATGCATCCGTGAGCCACTCTAGAAAGGCTGTGGGATACTCATCTAGTCCCTGCTTAACCTCAAGTACCTTGGTCAAATTTGTGGTTTGCCATGTGGCCCCCTTGAGACCTGCCAATGGAGTCTGGTGGTGGACCTTCAGTGTTCCTTACCTTTTGCCACATTAAAGCCCCAGTCAGATCTAGTCAAAGAAAGCCCATTGTTCATGACAGCCTGGACAATCGGTGGTGCCCCCGTGTCTGAGGGGATATTCTTTCTGGCTTCCTACATTATAGTCTCAAAGAGATTAATCAGTCTCTTGGAAAATATGCCCTAAGTGAGAGAGCTACTGCAGTATCAGGGGAGGTGGCTCTCAGGCCCCCTCCCGCTTCTCCCTGGTCCTGTATGGGCTGAGGATCCTAGAACTGGTGCTGGCAGCTGGCGGGGCCATGGGGGCAAGGGTAGGGAGATCCAGGGAGGGTCTTGGAGCAACGGGTCTGCTGTTAAAGGGCCTTAGGGGGGGGATTGACTTCTTCTCAGGTTCAGATCTCTCCACTCATGCTTCCTTCTTCCTGAAGGCCAGAACCTATGACGTGGGTCTTAGGAATGAAAGGCTTTTATCTATGAGTGGGGAGGTGGGTCCTCCACTAGATTCTTCTAGGTAACTATAAAGACTTTCTCTTCTACTGCTTTGATCACCTGCAAGTGAAAGGTCTCTATGGGTAGGTCATTCAGAGAAGCAGAGAGTAACTAACTTGCTTTTCAGTTGGTCTAATGTCCAAACAATGTCGTCAGTCTAAGTCCAAGAACACAGAATGAGATACCAACAAACACAGAGAAAAACAATCAGTACACAGACACCTCGACCCTGCCACAGGCGGGCATCCAGGTCCAAGAATGCAGAACAAGATACTAACAAAAACAGAGCAAAACAATCACCACACAGACAGTCTGACCCTGCCATGGGCTGGCATCCAGGTCCAAGAACACAGGGAAAGACAACACACAGTTCACCCATTGACACCAGATACTCCTGTCCATACAGCAGGAACCAGAGAACAGAGTTGCTCAGTCAGCTCCAGCTGAGCTGAAAGAAGCTAGGTGCTCCTGCCCATATGGTAGAACCCAGATAAACCAGATTATAGCAAGACTCGGTTCCTGCCATTACTGTCTTGCCATTTCCAGAAGGAGCAGAGCCTCCCTGGCTCTCTCCTGGTGCCTGAAGCATCCTTCAGTCCCCCAAGGTCTCAACGTTAAGGCACGTCTGCCTGTCAAGCTCGACCTCATCAGACACCGCAGGCTCTCTGAGCCTCCCAGACACCTGCAAGCAAACTGAAAGTTCAGACAGGCTTACAGACTCAGACTTTGACAAACAGCGAGACAGACAAAAAACCTCCGTGTTACCTGCTCGAGACCTCCGATTCACTACTCCAGCATGTCCCTACAGGAGGTCAGATTCCCGGCCAGTGCACCAAATATAAGACTCTGAGGAGTCTTAGCTTTATTGGAGACCCCTTGAGAGAATGCTGTGGAGACAGGAATCAATGCAAAAAGCAAGAGGAATTTTATTTAATTCAGCATGTTGGGGTCACCCTGCACATGGATCTAGAATGACCCCTCATTTTTTCCACATCTAGTACCTAAATCAGTGTCAGCATAGAGTATGCACTTAATATTTACTACAAATATATACCTTACTGTGACTAATTATCAGCCACATTTAAACATATTGACATGGACAAGTATAGACAGATTTTGGAACATCCACTCTTTAGGATTACTTATACTCTGTATGTGTTATTTTAATAGTCAAATAACTACATGTATAAAGTCCAGTCCAGTCCAGTCCAGTCCAGTCTTCTCCTCCCTATGAAGTTGTTTATGTGAAGTAAAGTTATGTGAAATGTTGTGTCATTACAGCATGATATGTCTGCATCTTATTTAATGGTGTATCAGGCTGGGGCTGGGATCAGGGCTCAGTTTTTAGACTACTTGCTTGTCTAAGATGCATGAAGCTCTGGGTTCCATGACCAGAAGCAGTACATAAACTGGGCATGGTGATACACACTTGTAATCCTAGCACTCAGAAATTAGAGGCAGGAGCATTAGAAGTTTGAGATCATCCTCAACTACATAATGGAGTTCAAGGCCAGCCTGAGTTACACACACACACACACACACACACACACACACCATGTGTTAGGGTGTCAAAGCTTTGGTGCCTTGTTCTTTTAAAGCATCACCTATAAAACATTTCAGGACTGGTTGGATATAACCCAGTTGCTAAGGGAAGAAATCTATCTAAACAAATTTTTATAACTATTTCAGTGACATTTCCTGGTGGGCTAAAGTTTACCCTACCATAAAAATCATCTGCAGAATGAGTACGTGTGGGCTCAGAGGAGCACAGGCATTCGCGTTCTCTCTCCTCCATAAACCAGACAGAAACAGACAGGGAAGAAAGGTAAATACCTGTGACCTCCTTTAAATCGGCCTCCGTGAAGTCATTGGGAATGAAATGAGGCTTACAGCAGAGTCCTCTGGGAGACCCCACATTTTCCCTCCCTAGATGGCATGGGCCTGGGTTTCTCTCTTTGTAACTCTTCCAGGCCCTTACAAGGAAAATAGGTAATCCACTTAGATACCCACAAAGTCCTCCATACGGATTGTAGACATTTCTCAAGTTTTATTTTCTTATAACTGCTGAATGACTTTTCCTCAGCTTTAGCTACTGTCCCTCTCTCTAGGGAATGGGGCAACTGGTGACGTCAGTGCGGCAACCAGGAGACATCCTGGGCTGCAAAAGGTAACTGATGCTCATTCAAAAAAGAAACATTGTATTTTGTCTTTCTCACGGTATGAGAGAAAGGCTGTGCTGAGAGGACAATCAGCCCTGACTGGGCCAAGGGAAGCAAGAAGGACCTTTGCTACTGTGTTGCAGATGGCGGCTAAAATGTGGCCATTTCAGCTTGACGCGCCACAGTACTCTCGTTGGTAGATGGGTTGGATTGTTTACCTCATGGCAGCTATCTTTCTTTCGCTTGTGTCCATCGTCACTTTAATATTTCATCCATGTATGCAACACATATTTATTTAGTATGATATATACCAAGTGTAATAATGTTGGCAGTCCCTTAGACTTATCTCTTAAAATCTCCCCCAAAAGTAATTTGTTAATTATTTCTTTTCATTCACTGTAATTTTCAAACAAAATTAAAAGATATATTTTTCCTTGTGAGTATGTATGTGTGTGTTTCTGTGTGAGCATATGCCCGTGTGTGTAGATGCCCAAAGAATTAATGGCTGTGAGCTGAGGATGTAGCTGTTAGTAAGTGAGCTCTGGTCCCCTTCAAGAGCAGCAAATGCTCTTACCACTGAGCTACTTCTCTGGCTCCATGTGTAGAGAGCCTTATTGGGGTGCCATGCCACTTGGCAGGAACTTGACATGACCAAGGTGAAGGTCCTCTCCCAGGCTTTGAGCGGGAACTCCTGTGTCAGCCATAATCCCCTCCACCTAGGGTGGAGCACTCCGACCAAGGTGAAGCCCATTGTTCTTTAAGGACCTGCAGTGTCCTGAGAAACACTAGCCACCTGTAGAGCAACCTAACCTGAGAAGCATTCAGCCTTTGGGGGGAAGGGTTTTCCCCTGCCTATATATTTGGAGTACTCCATTAAACTTTGAGACCTTGAACAGCAGGTGTTGTCTTGGTCTCCATCTCTTTTTGCCGCCTTCCCATAAATCCCAGCTCCTCTTCCAGGTAACCCATTCGATGTAACTGAGGGCAAAGTTTTTATTTGGAAAGAAATGTCACACACACAGAGTGGGTTTCAGTTAAAAAAAAATGCTCATTTGCACATCACATCACACCACTCTTACTAAACTCATTACAGTTGGCGATCTTAGTGGCTATTAAGAGAAGGCCCACTGGAGTTGACCTGAGCAGAGATTGTAATGAGTGTTGAAAGGAAAGGTGCAAGCAGGAAGGCTTGGTTTAGGGGCTCAGGCTCAGGGGTCTCCCGCATCTCCTGCTCCTGCTCCCCCTGCTGTCACACAGCCGCCCTCTTCTCTGCTTCCCTTTCAGTTTATCCTGTAAATGTTGTGGGATTTTTCTTGAACCTCCTAGCTTAACACTCCTCTAGATCATTAACTGTGATGGAGGGGAATTCTAGGCATTGGCTGAACTAAGCCTAGGCCACTGACTGTTCTCTGGGGTTAGGGTAGGAGCCATCTGAATCACGCACTGACCTGAAATATAGCAAATGAAAAAAATCAAAGGAATAAAAGGTCATAAAGGTATTGAGTGGACTCGACTGTATATGCAAGTTCAAGGCTAGCCTGAGGAATTTTGTGAAACTCTCAAAATAAAAGGAAAATGAAGAAAGAAGGGTAGGGATGTATTTGGATGGTATAGCACTTGGTGGGCATGCATAAGGCTATGGGCTAATTTCTAGCCCTGGAAACAAAAAAGTCATAATGGAGAGAGAAAAGGATTAACAATGTCTAGCATAGTCTACTACATACACTAAATGTTAGCTTACTTAATGTAACTTTGTGTGTGTGTGTGTGTGTGTGTGTGAGAGAGAGAGAGAGAGAGAGAGAGAGAGAGAGAGAGGGTCTTCCTTTGTAGCCCAGCGTGTCTCTGAACTCTGTGAATGTAACCAGATTTAATCTCCTCTGAATATAGCATTCCCTGTTTGTAGAATGTTTGTTAAGATGGAAGATATTAATTCGAATGATCACGTGCAGTTCTGTCTCTTCACCATCTCCTTCCAAAGAACTGCAGTAGACACGACATAGGCAGTCCTCAGTTTGCTGTGCCTTTGATGCCGGCATACTAGGTGTGGTAGAATGACCTTTTTATATAGGTGGCAGATTTGACTGCGCTAACTAAATCCACAAAGGATGCTCTAAAATGCAATATTCCATAAACTGATGTGGTTACAAACAACATACGTCTGTTACAGTGCTGGAGGCTGGGAGTTCAATGCCAAGGTTAGTGCTGATTGCTGTGTGGTGAGGGCTCGTTTCCCAGCTCACATGTTCATCTTCAGGCTGCATCCTAGGAGAGACAAAGGAGCCCATTGGGACTGGTTTTATGAGGACAGTGGTCCCGTGTATGCAGGCTCTGCCCTCTTGGCCTAATCATCTCTCAGAAGGGCCATCGCCTCATGATACTGCTGTGGGTATCAGTTAATATACATTGCTTCCTTTAATTGGCTTCCTTTAATTCCTTTCAATATACAGGTTTGGGGAAATATCACGTATCCAGGCAATGACTTCCTCTTTAGGAATAACTAAGGTAGGGTGAGGTTCTGGGAGGTGAGATGGGACGTGAGGACCATGCCCAACTACCCTAATCACCTCCTTTGTTTGGGTGATTTCTCACCCCACCTCTTGGCTTTATATCTGAGGGAAACTATGATAAATGTTTGTTAGGTGAGTGATTTTTCTGATCCTTTGCCACTGTTTTTGAACCACAATATTTATTATTCTATTTATTCTCTCTCTCTCTCTGTCTCTGTCTCTGTCTCTGTCTCTGTCTCTGTCTCTGTCTCTCTCTCTCTCTCTCTCTCTCTCTCTCTCCCTCTCCCTGCCCATGATTGTGAGGGACTCAGAGGACAAGGTGTAGGTCCTGGGGTTTGAACATAGGTTCTCAGATTTTATCTGAAAAACCATCTCTCTGCTCCCCCTTTTTGAGACAGGGCCTCATGTAGCCCATGATGGTTTGAATTCACTATGCCATTGAGGATGACCATGAAAACTTGGTTCTTCCGCCTCTACCTCTCTAGTGCTAGGATTAAAGGTCTTAATACCAGCAAATTATGCTATTCCCATAACAATTTCTTTTCTCTTTGCTAAGAGATATTCATATCCTATATGACTTTTAATGGCATTTTTACTAGTAAAGTACAGTACACTTACCAGTGTGAAACTGGAGTTCACTGTTTAATATTAAATAACTGATGTGCCCAGGTATAAATGGAAATATTTAAATAAATTCAGCTACTGGAAGAGAGAAGGACAGCAGCAAAGGATAAACCAAGTTTGCGAGACATAACTGCATGCAAGTTTGTCTAAATCATTCATTTATTCTTATTCTTTTCCTAGCAACTGAGTCTCAATGGTGAGTTTTAACTTTAATTTGAATTCTTGAAGACTTTGAAGCAGTCAGCCAATTAAAGGAAGCAATGAAGTTTCTGATCTTGTTGCATGGACTACAACCAGCTGCCACTACTGGAAATAAATACTTTTTCTGGAGTTTAGGCCTAATCAATCAATCAATCAATCAATCAATCAATCAATCAGCCAGTCAATATGTTTAAATAGTTCAATATTTTAGTTTTCTCCAAGATGTAAGGAGTTGATAAGAAACACTCCAGGATCACTTATATTTATGACAAGGAAGTAGTCATTCTGGGGTCAGCTTTTAGGCAAGTCCGTTGTGTGGTAAAGTTTGTTGTGAGGGAGCGTGCTCCTCTTCCAGGAAGACCTGACCTTTTCTACTTTCTTTAGTCGTTTAGGAGGGTTTGGAGAACACCCCCCCCCCCTTAGCCAGGGCAGCTGGGTGCTTTTTTTATTCAGCTCTATTTCTACAGCTCTGGATTCGGGCTTGGCTGCACTCACAGTTGCCATCAATTTCTGGAACGGTTTCTTTGGGGCACAGACTGCCTTAGGTTTGCTTCTCCTATTGTCTCAGTGTACTTGACCACCCTAAAGCCACATTTTCTCTGCTTGTTGGGACAGAACCTTTTGCCTTCCATTTGTACCAGCAATGCCATGTGGACTAATATGGACTAATATGAGGATTAATTTTCCTGATTAATTTCTCTGATTTTCCCTCTACTCTGGCTCTAGCTTTCTACTTCCCAGAATCCTTCACTGCCCGCACTGGTCTGTAGATGATGTAGGTAATGGAATTAGGATGTAGAACAGAGCAGGGGTATGGACTACATAAGGCATATTTTTCAGGAAAGGAAAATACATGATTTGAACCTTGGGTACCTCAAGTTGACATACTCATCCTACTGCATCATTGCTGCACACCCCCTTCACTTAGTGTTTTAATTTATTTATTTTGTTTAGATAAAAATCCATCCCTCCTACAATGGGACTACAGGTTTTTTAACCTGGGCAATGATTTTACAGTGAATTCTATTTTGTTAATGTCTCCCTGAAAATTTTGTATTCAAAGAAACAAAACAAAGGCAACTAAATAGCTCATGTGAGTGTCCCATCATTTGACTTTTCTTCATCTTGTTGGTAAAGACATATTGAGAGACTTTTAAAAATCGTCTCACTTGAAGTCTGAAGGAAATGAGGCCATTTGACACAAACAAGTAATGAGAACTATCTTACTTGAGGTTATTGTTGCTGTGATGAAACACCATAACCAAAGCAACTTAGGGAGGAAAGGGTTTGTTTGGCTTATACATCACTCTTCATTGAGGGAAGTCAGGACAGGAACTCAAGCAGGGCAGAAGGGAGACAGGAGCAGGTGCAGAGCCCACGGAAGGATGCTGCTTACTGGATTGCCCCTCATGGCTTGCTTGGCTTGCTTTTTTATAGAGCTCAGGACCACCAGTCCAGGGATAGCACCACCCACAATGGCCAGGGCCCTCTTCCAGCAATCATTGATTAAGAAAAGCCTTACAGTTTTGCCTACAGCTTGATCTGGTGACATTTTGTTAATTAAGGTTTCCTTCTTTCAGATAATTATAGCTGTGCTAAGTTTACTTAAATCTAGCCAGCACAAGTACACCTGGGATTGCATTTCCACATCACAGCTTAAATGTGCTCTTTTTTTCTTCTTTCTTTCTTTCTTTCTTTCTTTCTTTCTTTCTTTCTTTCTTTCCTTTCTTTCTTTCTTTCTTTCTTTCTTTCTTTCTTTTCTTTCTTTCCTTTCTTTCTTTCTTTCTTTCTTTCTTTCTTTCTTTTCTTTCCTTCCTCCCTTCCATCCTTTCCTCTTCCTCCTTCCTCCTCCTCCTTCCTCTTCCTCTTCCACCTCCTCCTCCTTTATGGAGACAAGACTCATTATGTAGTACGGGTTGGCTTAGTACTTACTATATACCTGAAGCTGGCCTCAAACTCATGGCAATCCTCCTGCTTCAGCATCCTTAATGCTAGTCCTTTGCAGGCATGTACCACCATGTCTATATAGTGAGTTCCAGGCCAGCTAAGATACTTAATGAGACCCTGTCTCAAAAAAAAAAAAAAGTGAAAAATGAAAATAAGATGATCTTTATGTGGGAATGAATGACCCATTCCAGACTGTAGACAGTGCAGCAGGTTCATAGGGTGGAGTTCTAACCCTGAGTGCATGACAAGGTGGACTTTTGGGGATGTAATTAGGTCACAAGAGGAAAGCGCTTGTGAGTTGTAGGATTGACTATTGAGTTCCTAGGAAAGAGTTTCAGAAACCCTATCGCCCTCTTGTTCTCTTCCTGCGATGTGAGAATACAAGGGGTCAACAGCCTCAACTGAGGAGTCCTGTGTCAGAACCACATCGATCTCGGCCTCCAGAGCCTCAGGAAGTAAATGTTTATAAGCTATCCACTCTGTTACTTTGCTGCAGCCGCCAGGAAAAAGTTGCTTACAAGAGCCGGAAAAGCTACCTTGATTGTTAACTCAGAAAATAGTTGCTTCCAGAAGCAGCTTCCAAAGCCCACTGCAACTGGGGCTTTGGAGGGAGGGGTGCCTGCCCCACACCCACAGGAGCATAGCTACATTGTAGTTATACTGTAACCCTCACCCACAAGTTGTGCTTTAGGATCTCAGTTCCTAAAGTATAGATGTCTCAACCCAAGTGCTAAGATTGCAATCTACTCTGAGAAAATCAGCTCCTTAAGGAATAACGGACTTGTAGGTCAGAGTGGACAGCGCCTGTCCTGCAGACACAGCTGGGTCCATTTTCCCCTTACTCCCCTTTAGTGTTTCAAAAGTCACTAAACTTTTCTGAACTTCAACTTCGTCACCAGGAAAGCGGGGGTTGGGGGGAATGTCCATTTGACTAAAGAAAACAATGTTCATCAAGTCCCTGTTATATTGATGATGTGATGATGATGATGATGATGATGATAGTAGTGTCTTCTAAGCAAAATATATTATTTTTATATAAATATTTTTATATTATTTTTATATATTATTATATTTATATAATTATAATATTTTATAATTATTTTTATATAAAATATTCTTACTAACATTCCAAACAAAGCACGTTGCTCACTGCACCACTGATTGTCCTCATGAAGAAGTATGCTTTTCCTACAATAAGGCCATTTTTCTTTAAAATGCATCTCTCTAGTCCTCAGAGGGATGCATTTCTTATTCCTCCTGACAGATCCCAGAGGATCTCCTGAACACAGGTCTGTTCTTTCCTTCGGAGATCTGAGGCCATCTTGATTCAGCCCAGGGAGGACCAGTGGAGCCTCCCTTTGTGCTTCCTTGATGTCAACCCGGAGGGTGTGCTTTTCAGGAAGCCAAATGTTTTTCAAATCAGAAGCAAAAGGATTTAGTTTAGCATGGGGAGATGTGGTCCACATTTCTGCCAGGGGCGAGACAGCTAACCCATCCCTTTCTCCACAGGCATTCATGTTTTTCCCACTGGACTTCACCTCTGCGTCAGGATTTAAGCCTTCCTTCCCTGGTTCTCTAATCCTTTCAGCCACGCCCTAGGAGGCTGTGTGTCTTTTGTGTGACTGGGCTAAAGGCAGCGAAAGCAGCATGTTTGGCTTGGGTCTGGGCAGGAGGGTTCTATTCTGTGTGGAAGGCTTTTGTTAGTCGGCTACATGAGCTCTCGCTGCTGTGCTTACTTACAATGTAATTTCTACAGCAAGTGTTATAAAATGTAACAGCAACCAACATTGCTACCGGAAGTGTCCCGCAAGGAACATAGCAGTCTGGCTAAGAAGACCTGGGCCTCAAGTTGAGTGGACCCGGTTTCTCTTCTGTCTTGGGACACAGTGGCTCCAGGCTTAACGCTGGTTTTGCTTATGAACTCTCCTCTGCCTGATGTCTCTGAGCTTGCATGAGTTGAAAAGGAAGGTTAGCCACCTATGACTTCTATCCCTCTTCAGTAGAATTTAGGGTCTTGTGCAGTCCAGGCAAGTGCTCCATCACTGGGATCGATCCCTGCCCCAGTCACATCTTTCATTCTGATAGGAATCTCAAGCGTTTGGTGGTAGGAAGTGTTTTTGGTGTTCCTGATGTAAACAGTCATCCCAAAGAAGTATGGGTGTTTTAAAAGTGAATCCAAAGACTACTTCATCTGGGGTCTCTATAACGTACAAGGATCCCTAGATAACCTATCACTTCTCTTTCTCTAAAAGGACAATGATTTTGTTTTTCTCTACACACTTTTCACTGAGAAAAATGAGGTCTGATGCAAAGGGCATGCAATACACTCAACGACCACAAGGTGGCACTAGTGGTATTTCTAAATTGGTGTTGCTGTAGTTTAGGTAACGCTGCACTTGTTAACACTGTATCACAAAGAGGTGTGTGTGTGTGTGTGTGTGTGTGTGTGTGTGTGTGCGCGCGCGCGCGCGTGCTTTACCCCAACCACTGGAGTCTCTTCCTTCTGTTGTTACAGTGAATTCAAAGGCAGGAAGGTTTTGTTTGTTGAGGTTTGCCTTCTGGACCTAGGATGCTTGCTTTCTGTTCTTTGAAGCTTTAACACAAACAGCCCCAAATTTTCTGGGAAATGATCCTGTGTTTAGCAGCTAGTCTCTCAGCTTCCTTCACTGACTTGGGACTGTTTCAAAGGTGTGGAGCAAGGGGGGTATTGTCCCCCAGCCAAGGTCTTTGCTTCTTCAGGCTTCTAATAGTCTTTGTATAGATTTAATAGAAAAGGTACCAAGTCGCTGCTGCCTTTACATAACAAATGGACCGCTTCATGAATAAGTAACCCTGTCCATATAGTTTTAATAGTAAAAGTGCTTACTTATGGGATGTATGGTGGGGGGCAACTGGGAAAGGGGTAAGCCTTTGGAATGTAAACAAAGAATATAGAAAATAAATAAAAAAATAGATAAAAAAAAAAAGAAAAAAAAAGGTCTTGAAAGCCACGAGAAACTCTGAAGAACTTCAGCAAGCCTGTCAGCAAGCCTGTCTATGGCATCTTTAGCAGAGGTTGTTTTTCCAGAGGAAGTAGATGGAAGAAATCTTACTAAGAACAAGGGAAAGCCGCCATCTTAATAAGCACTTGCTTGAAACTTTCTGAGGCAGTCTACTAGTAATGTCCTAAATAGCAAGCATCTCAGGCTTTGTAGAGCAGAAGGCCCCGGTTGTTGCTCCTGGACTCTACTATGAGCTTGAGGGAAGCCGCAGGATACATAAGCATGAATAGATATAGTGTTGTTCCAACAATATTATATGTACAGAAATAGACGGTAGGCTGGGTTGAGCTCACAGTCCACAAATCCCTGAAGTAGAGGAAGTGAAACTTCGCGTTTCCCACTCTGCCGGCGTCATTGTCGTCAAGGTTTTGATCCCCATCTTTTCTAGGCTGTGACTGAGGGCGGTCCAGATGGTTTGCCCTGCTGGATTCCCTCAGATAAGGTACGGTTTCTCTTTCTGTCGAGGCAGCAGGACCAGTTACTCACAACAGCCGACATGATCCGCGCTACTTTCTGATCCTTCACGGGAAAGCTGTGCTGAGTCCGGCTTTAAAGTCACGCTTTGCCAGTCACGTGATACTTGGTTCCGAGCTCCACAAACTGCAGCTTCGGCTAAAGTCCAACCTGCCGCAGAGACCCCAAATCCCCACTCGTCCATTGCTACCGAGATTCTTCACTGCTCAGACACTTAGATGTGCCCACAGGGCAAATGGCTGTTCACATTTTAAATGTTTATACACAAAGTCTGTATATGTCTGATAGTCTAGACCAGGAGCAGTGTGCATTGATCTCAGATGTTAGTCCTTCTACTACTAGTCATGATACTTGCATACGTTCTTAAAAAGCAAACTCTCACTCAGTAAATCTAAAGTGTGAGTCGTCACTGAGGATTTTCAATACATCTGTGGATCGTGTTGATGCTGCTTGCCTAGCGACCACACTTCTAAGCGATTTCCTAGGAGGTATTTCTAGAGGCTTATGTTAGACATCAAGCCTTTCTCCACAGACTGGCATTGGCTGCATTAGTCCTGTTTTTAACCAAAGACAGCTGCGTTTAGGGAGATGAAATGAGATGCCATGGGCAACCAAGAACGAGACGCGTGCCATTACCCACGGGCACACCCGAGATGGTGGAGCACCTTCCGTACTCCATAGAGAGGATGTCAACCTCAAGGTCAGCTTTCCCGATGATGTCAGCAGCCGTGCTCTCAACTTTGCTACAACCAAACGAGCAGTGGTTTTGATTGCAGCCTGTTAAACGGATGGGAGCACAAAGGAGACCGTGAAGCTCTGAAGCTCTGCCTCTTCATTTCCTTTTCTTGCTCTTGTGTGTGCTTGGAGACTCTCCAAACTGTCACTTGTATGGGCAAACCGTTGATAATGAATATGTCCAGCAGGAAATGGAATTTCTTGCAGCACTAACCTATGGGAAATATACTTAAAGGAATCAACTGAACGGCTCTCTGCATCATGGTGGAGCCAGCCCCGTCGTCGTCGTAGTCACTCGCCAGTCTGTACGTGCATACTGTGGAGGTTCCTGTCACCGGGTCTGAATTCTGAGTTCTGCATCCTTGAGACCAGACGCTGGTTACCAGGCGCCTTCAGCTCTGCTTATCAGCTCTAAAGATCTGGACCACAGCAAAGAACAGACAGAGAGGCGAGTTAATCGCAGGAGCTTAGCTTCCTGGGTTGCTTACCATGAAGACTTTCGGAAGACAAATCTGTTAAACGATTTACCCCACCGAGCACGTTGAGCCCGACGTTCTTCGCCCGTGGGTTCTTCAGCAGTTTGCCTGTGTTGATGTCTGTGCCACCATTCCAGGGCTTTCCTCTGACAAATCCGTTTCCCTTGGAATTAATTTGTAGGTATGAAAGCAGGTTTGGAGCCTTGCTCTCTCACTTCTTCAAATACTTTTAGTTACCCTTTGAAAATTTTATGCACATAAACTGCATGTTTTAACATCGCACACACTTTAGTTTCCTCCAGACATACTAACTTGTCTCCCTCTTGACTTCATGTCTTTCTTTAAAAAAAAAATTTACAATTAATAGTCCCTGAGTCCAATAAGGATTTTTCCCCTTAAGTTGAGGCAAGATAGTCCTATGTAGCCCAGGCTGACTTCGTACTCATTTTTTTCTGCTTCTGTCTCCCAAGTACTATGACGATGGGCCTATGCTACCACAGCTGGTGCTATCATTTCATATTAAGTCTAGAAATAATTTTATGAATAAAAATATTTGACGAGGAAAAGAAAAAGGAGATGGGTTGGTTTTTTTTTTGTTGTTGTTGTTGCTTACAAAGACTTTTGATAGAGATGATTTTATCTTTGGTTGGTACCTTTTCATAGTTGAGAGCACTGTTGATTTAAATATTATGTTGAATGAGATCACCCAGAATCAGAATAACAAATGCCAATTGCTCCTTGTTATATGGAGAGCCTGGCTTTCCATCATTTGCTTTTTAAACTTGAAGGATATGTAGAAGTCGGGTAATTAATTAGAAATGGGCCTTTATGATATATCCGTTAGGGAAGGAGAGATAGAAAAGTGTAGGTAAAATGTAGGTAGAGATGGGGAAATACTGGGGGGCAGAAAAGGCTCAAAAAGGAGGGATGTAAGAGTGGTAATGAGGAAAGGGATGAGTGTGCAGGGCAAGGCTAACCAAAATGGAAGGCGTATAAAAAAGCTCCATGGAAACCTATGTTCTTGCAACCCAATTTCAAACATCTACTTAGAGTGGATGGTAGAACTCAGACAATATGACGGAATGGGAAGGAATACTGCAGGTTGAAGGTTTAGATATACACAGGGAAAGGCAGGTATGGAATATCAGAGATAAGAGGTATGTTAATGAAAAATAAGGATGTACAGCAAGCTGTGTGGAAATCTACTCACTATAAAGCTAATTTAAAAGGAGTTTTCAGCTAAAAGGTGGTTTTGTTGCTTGATCAGCATGAGTAGAAATGGTGGTCTAGAAGACACGGTCTAGAATGTTGGCTAATACTTAGGTTCTGAGCAAAACCAACAACAGGTCCAGCTTCCTCTCCTTGGGCTTAAGATGGAAACACAACCATTTCTACTAACTGCATAGTCAACACGAGAGGAAGGGAGGTGAAGATATGCCTAAAGGCATTTCTGTGGAGGTTGTCTTTTTCTTTTCCTAGGACCAAGTGTAGGTGCCCAAAGAGTTCCTGTGGGGAAGAAGAAGCACTCCCTTCAATAAGCTCACAGTCACCTCTCATCCTTGGTGTGTGTGTGTGTGTGTGTGTGTGTGTGTGTGTGTGTTTTTTTCCAAGGAACTAAGCTTTTTACGAGTATGTAATGTTGGAGCAGCTGTCCATTCTTGCCAGCCGCTGTGAGTGAAGAGAACATTGAATGCCAAACTCAGAGTACAGTTGGCCGGGACAGAGGGTGGTTTTGTTCTTTTCCTGCTCAGCCACCTCTTTAACAGGGAGCAGTTCCAGGGGAGGCAACGTGAACAGAGATGTCAGGCTAGTCCTTCAACACGTTAGGTTAATTAGGTCTAATCTTTGGCCTCTTTGGGGGATAAGGCAGAGACGAACTAAATAATGAATTTTTTTAAGTAGATAGAACTGAATCTTAGAAATGCAGAGAGTGCTGGATGTGGTGGTGCATGCCTTTAACCCCAGAATTCAGGAGGCAGAGGCAGATGGATCTCTATGAGTTCATGACCACTCTGGTCTACAAAACGAGTTTCTGGACAGTCTGGGCTATGTGGAGAGACACAGTCACAGACTTAAAAAAAAAAAAAAAAAGTAAAGAGTACTTTTAGTATGAGTCGAAACATCTGAACCTTTAGTAATAGGGTCAAGATGACTCCCCCAACCCCTGAAAAAGCATTACTTAGATAATTTAGCTAGGAATAGCTACTCACATCTCCCAACGTCAGAATTAGTTACCAATGGGTCGATTGGCATCAATCAGCCAGTATTATGTATGACTATGATAAAGATTCGAAGCAAACATAATAATTATATGATAATGGCATTGTCTATTTGTTAAGCTAATGGGGACAGGGTGGTGAGGTAGGCCTTGAGACTGTCTTTCTTCAATGGGATCATCTTTACATGGCTTCCAGGAGTCTCCTTTACTGCAGAAGGCCTCGGAAAGTTGAGGGTGATAGAGGAATTGGCTTGTGTGCCTTCAAACACCAGAGCGCAGAAGGAATGTCCAAGGCTGACTTTCCCATGCTGGCTCGTGTCCCTTTAGCCTCCAGATGGCACCCACAGCTCACTTTAATGTCAATCTATACCCACAGAAAGCTCCAGGAAAGGGTTGGGTCTTCTAGGAAAAGTTTGATAGAAGTCACGGTTCTAATGATCTTGGTTTTCTTGTGCCCAAAGAAAGACATTTCAAGCTTATGGGCTATGTCTGCCGTGGGAATGTCCAACAAGCCTCCCACAACCCCTTTCTTACCTTGTCTTGGTAATATCATCTACCTCCTTCTCATGAAGAGTTTTCTCCCCTGACTTATTCTGTGTTCTTTTATCGAGGCAGGTGTGTGTGTGTGTGTGTGTGTGTGTGTGTGTGTGTAGGGGGTGAGTGGGTGGGGATCAAGCAGTGCCACTATTTAGACTAGGCTGGTCTCGAATTCAGAGAAATTTGCCTGCATCTGCCTCCTGAGTGCTGGGATTAAACATCTATATCACTGCTCCGAAGAAAAGTGTTTCTTCCCTTCTCCTAGACATCACCATTCTCTGCTTTCCACAAAGGCTCTGGTGTGAAACTGGCTGCCTCCTCTTACCTCTGAAGGCCTGCCTGGCTGGGTGCCTTGCACAATAGCTGGGCAGCTGCCTACCCTCTGTGCTGTTAGAATCTACTTTCCAATTGATAACCCCAAGTTATTACTTAGTATTTACTATGTTCCATCTGGGATGCTCTTAACTCCAACTGGCCAGTCCTCAGAGCCACATTCTCTTGATTCTTAACACATGCTGGCGTCTCCTTGCTCCTCTCCTGTACCATCTTCTTCCTTGTGGTCCTCCTCACCCCACCTTAGGCCTGAGAAACCTAAACCCCACTTATGCCTCTTCTGCCCAGCTATTGGAGATTGGCATCTTTATTCACCAATCAGAATTAACTTGGGGGCAGGGTCACAGGGACTATGTGCAGACTCTAGGTCTTTGGGTACACATAGCATTACAATAGACAGTAAAAGACAAAACCTCAACAAAAATATGTGTATGAGAGAGGCTGGAGGGATGGCTCAGAGACTCGTCTTGTACAGGTTTGGCTTAAGTTCCTAGCCCCTGTATCGTGGCTCACAACCACTAGGAACTCCAGTTTCAGGGGATCTGATACCATCTTCTGAATTGCATGGACTCTGGCATGGATGCATGTGTGTGGTACACATGCATACACTTGGGCACACGCATATCTATACACAACCAAACATAAATGTTTGGATGTTCTCGTGAGAGTACTAAACCAAGCATGGGAGGCCATTCTGAGCGTGGAGGCCTGTGTGGCCACAGCGCTTGTGAGAACTGGAGACTGATGCCACCTTGCCTGTTTTTTTCACTACTATGACAAAACACTCAAGGAAAGATAGTTTTATAAATAAAAATGTCTGTTTACACTTCCCGTTTTATAAGGAGAAACTTCATAACAGGATGGTGCCGGCTCTGGTAAGGGCTTACCCAGGCCACATCACTTTAAAGCAGATGGCAAAGGAAGATTCACACACGGGAGGAAAGAACTGCATCACCAAGACACAAAGCCAGAAAGATGTTGTATGGGGAGAAGGCAGGAGGCCCCAGTGTTTTTCTAACCATCTTCTCAGAAGAGTTAACCAGGATCTCACGGAACTGATGGTAATTCCTTTTGATAGCACGCCCCCACCCCGAGGGACCCATGAACCCTCCTTCCTGCAGGCCTCACCCTTCAGCATTCATCACGAGTCTCACACACCCATCACCGTATGGGCCCTTCAGATAGGGACACTCATCCCCATCCGAGCCACTGTACCTGGAAGGGGAGGAGGGAATGTCCCGAATCATTAATTTTCCTTAGAGACCCTGCAGTCATGTGCATCTCCAGTTCGAAACACTTCCCTCCTGGCGTGGTTCTGATTTTGCCCCACAGGAGCATACACAGCTCAGATGGGGCAGGATGCACTTGATCTGTGGCCATCTTTGTAGACCCAACAGAATCCCAAATGGGAAAAACACTCAAGCTTCTCATTCTTCTTTCTTGTTTAGGGAATGGTGTTGGTACCAGATGATTTTTCTTTTTTTAAGGTAGGTTGCCACTATGTAGCCCTGGATAGTCTGGAATTCTCTATTTAGACCAGGCTGGTCTTGAACTCATAGAGATCCCTACGCTTCTGCCTTTCAAGTTCTGGGGATTAAAGTCATGGATCACCAGCTGGGCTCTGATTGATTTATTTGTATTTACTGATAGAAGAAGTAACATTCTCTCTCCCCTTCCCTCCCTCCCTCTCCTTCTTCCTCTCCCTCCCTCCCTTCCCCCCTCCCTCCCTTCCTCCCCCTCTCTTTCCCTTCCCTCCCTCCCTCCCTCCCTCCCTCTCCTTCTTCCTCTCCCTCCCTCCCTCCCTCCTTCCCTCCCTCCCTCCCTCCCCCCTCCCCCTCTCTTTCCCTTCCCTCCTTTTCCCTCTCCCTCCCCCCTCTCTCTCCCTCTCCCTCTCTCTCCAGCCTTCACCACTATCCATCTCCACAGCTTTTCCACTGTCCTAAAGCTAGTTGCTTTCACTTCAGCTGTTCTCTTGAACCGGAAGCCCCTGGAAGGCTGAGAACGTGACTTATTCATTTTTAAATTTCCTCCCAGCCTTCCTATAGTAGATGCTCAAAATGCTTATAGAACTGCATTAATATCCAGTAGGGGGAAACAGGAGAAAGCTACTTTATTGCTACCTGGGAAAGGATGGGAGGCACACATCCGGTTAGTACCGCCTGCTTGTTGTCAGTGTTGACTTTTCTTCCCCGCTCAGGATGTGAGTAGACCCTTCCACGTGTGCAGTATCTATCCTTCATGATGTCCTGCCGCCTTCTCCTTTAAAGTTCTGCGTTTCTTAGGGTAAATGTAGACTCAGTGAATTAGCCACTGTGGTTTAGTTACCTAACGCTGTTTTTCTCTGTGGTCATTTAGGGACATAAGCCCCTGCCCTCTCATGTGTGTACCACAGCTCAGTGTCTTAAAATCTCAACTCAGCAGAAGACAGAGGAGTAGAAGAAGGCCCAGCGGAGGAGAAGAAAACTAACCTGGTTGGTCTCCTTATATCAGCCAGTTGCCTGCCATCCCGTTAAATAGATCAGCCACACGCTTACTAACTCCCATCCAAGTTCTGTTAATGGTTCTCAGGAAATAAGTTCATAATAATAATACATGTGTGCCACCCCGTTCTCTAAGAGCAGGGTAGCAATTGTCATGTCAAACTTTCCTCAAACTTAACTTATTATTAGTACCCTCATTAGACAGGCGTATTTGATGACCAGAAATGAAAGTCTACGTTTTCATAATGGGGTTGCTAACAGTCTTGTTCAGGACACACCTAGTTGTTATAATTATTACTATGCAAGTGGAGTAGCCAGTAGCTAGTGTTTTTGAGTTTTTACTGTTGAGGAGGCATCGATCTAACTGCTGGGTAAACAGTAATTTGTTTAATCTTCCTGATGGTTCCACGAGCCTGTACTAATCGCCATTGAAATCTGGAAATTTATGCATAAGAGAAATAATTTTTAGATGACTTAAGTTAAGATTTGACTTTACTAGAAAAACAGGACATCAAAGGGGAAAACTTTTTTTTTTTTTTTTGAGACAGGGTTTCACTGGGTTGCCCTTGTGAGCCTGAAAGTCACAGGCAAACATCTGCCTCTCTCTGCCTTTTGAGTTCTGGGACTAAGGGCATAGGCCACTCTTAACATGAAAGGGTGCTCTGTGCAAACTGCCCTGGTCGAATAGACTGACATTATTATTTGGGGCCCAGAGAACTTTAGATAAGCATCATCTAAGTCAGGCCTCAGAATAGTCTCAAGGACCAGGTAGAAGGAAAGAAGGAGCTAAGGGGCCTTGGGAGGGATCCAGTACATCTTCCCTCAGTCGAGGCAGTGAGACACTGCCAGGTCTATCACAGACATACACAGAGAGGAAGAATTCATCACCACTGAAATATCCAACTCTGCTTGGTAAGTAGGAGAGACATGATTCAACTTCTAAGGGAAGTCCAATTTAGTGAAAAAAGTAAAGACTTTGGAAATGGACCCTGTGGAGACTGTAGATCCTGTATAACCTGCTGTGCAAGCTCCATGAGCCTCCGTGTTCTCTGTTAAACAAACAAACAGAAACTAACGACAACAGTGAATAGCTATCAAGACAGTCGTGAGGAGTTAAAGCACGCTGTTCCAAGGGAAGCAGTAGTGGGAAGAAAACAATAGCCTCAAAGTGCACCTGACCTAGATAAATGTCTAGACCCAGACACAGTGTGTAGCACACACAACACGAGTTCAAAACTTTGCAACTCCAGGCTCTTTATAATTGCATGTTATACCTGATGAAAGATAAAAGTCTATCTAACAGAAGCTCTGCATGGATTTGTGCCCTAAACACACAACCACTGATATTTCTAGCATGCCCTAGTTTTACAGATTTTGAGAAAAGTCTACCAAAACTAAACAATTACATAACTGTTACCATCCTTACAGTGCCCTCCATCTCCTGTCTCTTGATATGTTTTGTAGATAACCCTGCTTCTGTCAGTCAGTAAATACAGCTGTGTTCCTACTGGTTCCTACTTGGATACTGGATTTTAGGGGCTATGGTTTTATTTTTATGTGTGTGTGTGTGTGTGTATGTGTGTGTGTTTGTGTGTGTGTGTGTATGTGTGTGTGTGTGTGTTTGCATGTACACAAAGTATGAACCCCTGTGGACTTTTAAAGTGAGACTATTTCATAACTTCAGAAAAATGAACTCCTGATGCTTTACACACTTTATTTTTAAAGGAAATATCTCCCACTGGAAACAGGGCGTGGTAGGTAGCACACCTTACACACGCACACCACGGGACCTCAGTTTCCATCCTACTCAGTATTCAGTGAGAATATCGAAAAGAAATCAGGAAACAACCACGTTGTCATTGCCCAGCAAACCAACAGATACCAAAAACAAAGCCAGAACTCCAGAACCTAAGAATAAATTTAATTGTGCTGATTAGGTTTTTGTTGTTACATGAGCTCTGGTCATCTGGGAAAGTGGAGCCTCAACTGATAAAAGGCTTCCATCAGGTGGTCCCGTAGGGCATGGTTTTGATTAGTGATTGATGTGGAAGGGCCAAGGCCATTCTGGGAAGTGCCACCCTGATCAGGTAGTACTGAGTTGTGTGTGAGAGCAGATTGAGCAAGCCAAGAGCATCAGGCCACTAAGCACCTATACCTCAGAGGCATAGTAACAAGGCAGCGTGGTGGTGCAGGAAGATAGATGTATAGACCAATAGAATGCAAGACTCAAAGACTGACCCATACAACCACAGTCATCTGATTTTCAATAAAACATATGAGGTTTCACATTTTATGTTCAGGAAGTAGCATCAGGAATGGGTGAATGAGATACTGAATGATATTGAAACCTTTTTTTTCCAGCAAAGCAACACTGCTAAAGCGAAGAGGCAACTATATATATATAGAGAAAATACATTTGTTTGTCAAAAGGTTAGTATCTAGAAGTTATGAAAAATTCAAAACAGCCACCAAAAGAACAAGTAAATTAATAAAAGTAGACAAATGAACAAAACATATTCATCAAGTGAAAAAATATTCAAAATATTTCATCATCAGGGAAATACAAATAGAAACTATGTTGAAATTTAATCTCACCTCAGTCAGAATAGTTATCATCAAAAAAAAAAAACCAAACAAACAAGATATATTATCAGTCAAGAGAAAATCCTAGCAAGGATGTGGTGGGAAAGGAACCTTAATACAATGTTGATGGGAAGGTAAATTATTACTGTTACTATGGAAGTTAATACAGAATTTCCCTCAAAACCTAAAAATAAGTCTAACTCTCAAAGTCCTAAATTATAATAGAGGAATCAAAGTCAACTTGCTATAGACATACCTACAGATCCATGTTTATTTGGGCAACATTTACAATGGCCAAATTATAGATCATGCCTGGCTCTTCATCAGTGCATCAGTGGATGAATGGATATAGAAAGATACAGTATGCGTACACCATGGCGTACCATTCAGGCATAAAGAACATCAAATCACGCTTGCACAGACATAAGGTGGGATTTAGTGCTAATCTGAGATCAGCTGGCTATCATACCACTTGGGAGTTTTACTTAAAACAATGTAAGAGGTTAGCAATTGGATATGTACAATTATAACATGTATTAATGACATATAACTAGACAGCCAGAATTAAATATTTAATCATAGCAACTTTTCTTGTTATTTTTTTCTTTTCTAATTTCAGAATATTAAAACTAACTGTTAGGCTATCTTTACATTTCTACGCTGTCAATGCCTGCTGTCAGGGTCCAGGAAATGCTGCCTTCAAAATATTGCACTGTGACATTGGAGGAAACCTCAGGGGCAGAGCTTTCTAGGTACCCTACTTCTGTGAGTCATGTCATGAAAACTACTGACCCGCCTCCGAAGCAAACCAAAAGGCCTTCGTTGTCGATGCCCACCCTCCCCACTGTATGCACAGGGAGGGCGATCTGAAAGGCCTGTTTAAGTCCCTCCATTCTTTGGCCAAGAAACCAGATACCCTTGGTCAAAATGCACTTTTTCATATCCATCTTCTTTATACCCCTGCACTTAAAACATATAGGTTTCTCTGTTTCCTTCAGTCTTCATTTCTTTTTTTTTTTTTATCATTTTTTTTTATTTTCTATATTCTTTGTTTACATTCCAAAGGCTTTCCCCTTTCCCAGGTACCCCCCACCATATGTCCCATAATTCCTCTCCCCCCCATGCTATTCCCCACTCTTTCCCCCCCCCCACGATTTCTCTGTTCTGGGTCTACAATACTGGATCCAATCTTTACAGGCCCAGGGTTCTCTCCTTTTTTTCTTCTTGAGAGTCATTTGACTTGCTAATTGTGCCTTGAGTATTTAGGGCTTCTGGGCTCATTAATATCCACTTATCAGTGATTGCATTTCGTGTGTATTCTTTTGTGATTGGGTTAGCTCACTTAGGATGATAGTTTCCAGATCTAACCATTTACCTACAAATTGCATGAATTCATTATTTTTAATTGCTGAGTAGTACTCCATTGTATAAATATACCACATTTTCTGTATCCATTCCTCCTTTGAGGGATATCTGGGCTCCTTCCAATTTCTGGCTATTATAAACAAGGCTGCTATAAACATAGTGGAGCATGTGTCTTTGTTGTATGCAGGGGAATCCTCTGGGTATATGCCCAGGAGTGGTATGCCAGGGTCCTCTGGGAGTGGCATGCCCAATTTTCTGAGGAACCGCCACACTGATTTCCAGAGTGGTTTTACCATTTTGCAATCCCACCAACAGTGGAGGAGTGTTCCTCTTTCTCCACATCCTCGCCAGCACTTGTTGTCTCTTGAGTTTTTAATCTTAGCCATTCTGACTGGTGTGAGGTGGAATCTCAGGGTTGTTTTGATTTGCATTTCCCTGATGACTAATGATGTTGAACATCTTTTAAGGTGTTTCTCGGCCATCCGAATTTCTTCTGGTGAAAATTCTTTGTTTAGCTCTGTGCCCCATTTTTTGATAGGGTTATTTGTTTCTTTGCGGTCTAACTTCTTGAGTTCTTTGTATATATTGGATATTAGCCCTCTGTCGGATGTGGAGTTGGTGAAGATCTTTTCCCACTTTGTTGGTTGCCGTTTTGTCCTTCTGACAGTGTCCTTTGCTTTGCAGAAACTTTGTAATTTTATGAGGTCCCATTTGTCGATTCTTGATCTTAGAGCATAAGCTATTGGTGTTCTGTTCAGGAACTTTTCCCCTGTGCCCAAGTCCTCCAGGGTCTTCCCAAGTTTCTTTTCTAATAGTTTCAGTGTGTCTGGTTTTATGTGGAGGTCCTTGATCCACTTGGAGTTGATCTTAGAGCAAAGAGATAAGAGTGGGTCAATTCGCATTCTTCTGCATGTTGACCTCCAGTTGAACCAGCACCATTTGTTGAAAAGGCTATCTTTTTTCCACCGGATGGTTGTGGCTCCTTTATCAAAGATCAAGTGACCATAAGTCTGTGGGTTAATTTCTGGGTCTTCAATCCTATTCCATTGATCTACCTGCCTGTTGCTGTACCAATACCATGCAGTTTTTAACACAATTGCTCTGTAGTACTGCTTGAGGTCAGGGATATTGATTCCCCCAGAAGTCCTTTTATTGTTGAGAATAGTTTTAGCTATCCTAGGTTTTTTGTTGCTCCAGATGAATTTGAGAATTGCTCTTTCTAGATCTATGAAGAATTGATTTGGGATTTTGATGGGGATTGCATTGAATCTGTAGATTGCTTTTGGCAAGATGGCCATTTTTACTATATTGATCCTGCCAATCCAGGAGCAAGAAATATTTTTCCATCTCCTGAGGTCTTCTTCGATTTCTTTCTTCAGGGACTTGAAGTTCCTGTCATACAGATCTTTCACTTGTTTGGTTAGAGTTACGCCAAGGTACTTTATGTTGTTTGTGGCTATTGTGAAGGGTGTTATTTCCCTAACTTCTTTCTCAGCCTGCTTGTCCTTTGAGTACAAGAAGGCTACTGATTTGCTTGAGTTAATTTTATAACCAGCCACGTTGCTGAAGTTGTTTATCAGCTGTAGAAGTTCTCTGGTGGAGTTTTTTGGATCGCTTAAGTAGACTATCATATCATCTGCAAATAATGATACTTTGACTTCTTCCTTTCCAATTTGTATCCCTTTGACTTCCTTATGTTGTCTGATTGCTCTCTCTAGAACTTCAAGTACTATATTGAAAAGATATGGAGAGAGAGGACAGCCTTGTCTAGTCCCTGATTTTAGTGGAATTGCTTCAAGTTTCTCTCCATTTATTTTGATGTTGGCTACTGGTTTGCTGTAGATTGCTTTTACTATGTTTAGGTATGGGCCTTGAATTCCTGCTCTTTCCAAGACTTTTAGCATGAAAGGATGCTGAATTTTGTCAAATGCTTTTTCAGCATCTAATGAGATGACCATGTGGTTTTTTTCTTTTAGTTTGTTTATGTAGTGGATTACATTGATGGATTTCCGTATATTGAACCATCCCTGCATTCCTGGAATGAAGCCTACTTGATCATGGTGAATGATCGTTTTGATATGCTCTTGGATTCGGTTGGCAAGAATTTTATTTAGTATTTTTGCATCTATATTCATAAGAGAAATTGGCCTGTAGTTCTCTTTCTTTGTTGGATCTTTTTGTGGTTTAGGTATCAGCGTAATTGTGGTTTCGAAGAATGAGTTGGGCAGTGTCCCTTCTGTCTCTATTTTGTGGAATAGTTTGAAGAGTATTGGTGTTAAGTCTTCTTTGAAGGTCTGGTAGAATTCTGCACTAAAACCATCTGGTCCCGTACTTTTTTTGGTTGGGAGGCTTTCTATAACCCCTTCTATTTCTTTAAGGGTTATGGGACTGTTTAGCTGGTCTACTTGATGCTGATTTAATTTTGGTATTTGGTATCTGTCTAGGAAATTGTCCATTTCCTCCAGATTCTCCAGTTGTTTTGAGTATAGGCCTTTGTAGTAGGATCTGATGATCTTTTGAATTTCCTCTGTTTCTGTTGTTATATCCCCCTTTTCATTTTTAATTTTGTTAATTTGGATACTATCTCTGTGCCCTTTGGTTAGTCTAGCTAAGGGTTTATCTATCTTGTTGATTTTCTCGAAGAACCAGCTCTTGGTTTGGTTGATTCTTTGTATGGTTCTCTTTGTTTCTGCTTGATTGATTTCAGCCCTTAGTTTGATGATTTCCTCTCTTCTACTCCTCCTGGGTGAGTTAGCTTCTTTTTGTTCCAGCGCCTTCAGGTGTGCTGTTAAGTTGCTAGTGTATGCTCTTTCCAGTTTCTTTTTGGAGGCACTCAGGGCTATGAGTTTTCCTCTTAGCACTGCTTTCATTGTATCCCAGAGATTTGGGTAGGTCGTACCTTCATTTTCATTGAAGTCTAAAAAGTCTTTGATTTCTTTCTTTATTTCTTCCTTGACCAGGGTGTCATTGAGTAGAGTATTGTTCAGTTTCCATGTGTATGTGGGCTTTCTGTAGTTCTTCTTGCTATTGAAGACCACTTTTACTCCATAGTGATCCGATAGGAGACATGGGATTAGTTCGGTCTTCTTGTATTTGTTGAGGTCTGTCTTGTGACCAATTATATGATCAATTTTTGAGAAGGTACCGTGCGGTGCTGAGAAAAAGGTATACTCTTTTGTTTTAGGATGGAATGTTCTATATATATCTGTTAAATCCAATTGGTCCATAGCTTCAATTAGTTTCACTGTGTCCCTGTTTAGTTTCTGCTTTCCTGATCGGTCTATTGAGGAGAGTGGAGTGTTGAAGTCACCTACAATCATTGTGTTAGGTGCGATGTGTGCTTTAAGCTTTAGTAAAGTTTCTTTTACGAATGAGGGTGCCCTTGCATTTGGTGCATAGATGTTCAGTATTGAGAATTCTTCTTGGTGGATTTTCCCTTTGACAAGCAGGAAGTGACCTTCTGTGTCTCTTTTGATGACTTTAGGTTGAAAGTCGATTTTATCTGATATTAGAATGGCTACTCCAGCTTGTTTCCTGGGACCATTTGCTTGTAGAACTGTCTTCCAGCCTTTTACTCTAAGGTGGTGTTTGTCTTTGACACTGAGATGTGTTTCCTGTATGCAGCAAAATGTAGGGTCCTGTTTCCGTATCCAGTCTGTTAGTCTGTGTCTTTTGATTGGGGAATTGAGTCCATTGATATTAAGAGATATTAAGGAATAGTAATTATTACTTCCTGACATTTTGGGAATTGTTATTATTATTTGTATTTGAGTGGTTCTCTTCTTTTGGGTTGGATGAGATGGGGTTTCTATCTTGTTTCTTCTGGGGTGTTGTTTCC
The DNA here is from genome assembly GCA_964023405.1 of Apodemus agrarius. Classification (NCBI taxonomy): domain Eukaryota; kingdom Metazoa; phylum Chordata; class Mammalia; order Rodentia; family Muridae; genus Apodemus; species Apodemus agrarius. Next base: position 39,405,488 of record OZ030021.1, on the reverse strand, counting down.
CCCCTTGTGTTGGTATTTTTCCCCTATTATCCTTTGTAGGGCTGGGTTTGTAGATAAGTATCTTGCAAATTTGGTTTTGTCGTGGAATATCTTGGTTTCCCCATCTATGGCAATTGAGAGTTTCGCTGGGTATAGTAGTCTTGGCTGAAGTTTGTGTTCTCTTAGGGTCTGCATAAGGTCTGCCCAGGATCTTCTAGCTTTCATGGTCTCAGGTGAGAAGTCTGGTGTAATTCTGATAGGTCTTCCTTTGTATGTTACTTGTCCTTTTTCTCTTACTGCTTTTAATATTCTTTCTTTGTTTAGTACATTTGGGGTTTTGACTATTATGTGACGGGATGTATTTCTGTTCTGGTCCAGTCTATTTGGGGTTCTATAGGCTTCTTGTATATTCATGGGCATCTCTCTCTTTAGGTTGGGGAAATTTTCTTCCATAATTTTGTAGAAGATATTTGCTGGCCCTTTAAGTTGTAGATCTTCATTCTCATCTATCCCTATAATCCTTAGGTTTGGTCTTCTCATTGTGTCCTGGATTTCCTGAATGTTTTGGGTTACCAGCTTTTTGCATTTTGCATTTTCTTTAATTGTTGAATCCATGGTTCCTATGGTATCTTCAGCATCTGAGATTCTGTCTTCTATCTCTTGTATTCTATTGTTGATATTTGCATCTATGACTCCTGATTTCTTCCCAAGGTTTTCTATCTCCAACATTGTCTCCCTTTGCGATTGCTTAGTTGTTTCTACTTCTGTTTTTAGATTTTGTATGGTTTTGCTCAGATCTTTCAGTTGCTTGTTTGTGTTTTCCTGTAATTCTTTAAGGGATTTTTGTGTTTCCTCCTTTATGACTTCTACTCGTTGACCCATGTTCTCTTGTATTTCTTTGGGTGATTTTTGTTTCTCCCCCGTATTGGGATTCACTTTTTGCTCTATATTCTCCTGGATTTCTTTAAGTGATTTTTGTGTCTGCCTTGTATGGGCTTCTAGTTTTTGATCTATTTTCTCCTCTATTACTTTAAGAAATTTATCTAAGTGATCCTCAATCTGCATCTTTACCAGTGATTTTAGATCTGAGTCTTGTTTTTCTGGTGTGTTGAGATATCTGGGATTTAATTGTGTTTGCCTTGCAATGGCTTCTAGCTTTTGATCTATTTTCTCATGTATTACTTTAAGAGATTTATCTAAGTGTTCCTCTATCAGCATCCTGACCAGTGATTTTAGATCTGAGTCTTGTTTTTCTGGTGTTTCGGGGTATCCAATATTTATTGCTGTTGGGGAGCTGGGTTCGGATGCCGCCATATTGCCTTGATTTTTGTTAGTAGCGATCTTACGTTTGCCTTTTGCCATCTGGTTAACTCTGGTGTTAGTTGGTCCTGTAGATACTAGCTGGTGCTTGACCCTCCTGTGGGGTTGTAAGGCTATTTCCCAGTGACTGGGATACCTGAATCACTGTCCTGCGGGGGTCTTGCTCACAGATTGCTGACGGGTGGCCTGAGTCCCCCGAGGTCTTAACCTCAGGATATCCCTGGTATTTGGTTCCGCCTGTTGGGCAGCTGCTCTGCACTGCTCCTGCTCAGGGTTCGCTGTCTGATATCCTGTTTCCCCAGGGGTCTTAAAGATGGGATATCTCAGTTATCTGGTTCCGCCTGCTGGTCCCAAGCTGCTGGGAAGCTGGCTGGGTCCGGTTTCCAGCTTCCCTGCCACTGGCTGGATGGGAGGCTGGTTCGGTCTCCGGCTGGGTCTGGGTACCTGGCACACTGGCTGACTCTGGCTTCCTCACCACCAGCTGGACGGGAAGCTGCAGGCAATATGGCAGCTGCCTGCAGGGAGCTCGGGGTCTGCCCCGCGCGCGAGTGCAGAGTGCACCCGCTATTCTGTGCCCAATTCCCACTCCAGGCCTGAGTCCCCGAAGGTCTTAAGCTTGGGCTGTCTCGGGTACCTGGTTCTGCCGCCGCCGCCGGATGGTTCTGAGCACCTGGCACGCTGGGTGCCCCTCCGGCTTCCCCACCACCGGCTGGGCGGGAAGCTGCAGGCAATATCCAGTCTTCATTTCTAAAGCCTCTCATGCCATATCAAATACATTAAGTGAATTTATTATGATTTTCTTTTATTAATTTTTTAAATTAAGAACTGCTGTGAGCTCAGTGATGGGTGTGTAAGAATTGTTCTTCTCCGGCAAGACCATGCAGATTAGATCTTGTAGCTTATAAAATGAAATCTGATAATTAAGTTTGTGGCATTCTCCACAATTTAATTAACTCCAAACTATTATCATTGTTTGTTTATCAAAATTGGAAACAAAATTCCTGACAAACTTAAAAGAAGTGCAGCCTGCCAAGGTTAACTAAAGTTAGTAAAATGTGTTAACATATTTTAGGAGGATTGGTATGTCATTCAAGTTAAAGAGTACACATGCTGAAAACAAACACCAGAAAATTAACTGTCTAGAAATTGTGTTGGTAGAAATTAAGACCTTGGTCAACAAGAAACAGCACTTCTGGAGTGCGGTCAGGCTTGGTCCCTTTTAGTGAGTGCTCTAACAGGCAGCTGAAAGAGTCAGATTCAGATATTTGCACCCAACCAATGGACAGAAGGAGCTGACCCCTGTTGTTGAACTAGGAAAGGCTGAAAGAAGCTGAGGAGAAGGGCAATCCTATAGGAGGACCAGCAGTCTCAATTAATCAGGACCCCTGAGATCTCTCAAACACTGGATCACCAAACAGGCAACATACACCAGCTGATATGAGCCCCCAACACATACAGTAGAGAACTGCTGGGTCTGTGTTCATTCAGAGCTGATGCATCTAACTCTCAAGAGACTGGAGGCCCCAGGGAGGATAGAGGGTAGGTGGGGTAAGGGGTGGGGACATCCACGTGTTGACAGGCAGGTGGGGTTGAGGTATGGGATGTGGAAGAGTCAGTGGGTGGACGGAGCCTGGGGAGAATAAAATATGGAGTGTAAAAATTTAATTAATTAATAATAAAGAAACAACACTTTTTCATGTAAATTTTTAAAAATTCCCCAAGGTTTGTCACTGCATTCCCTCATGATTTTAGACTCTCCTTCCCTGGACCTTTACCAATCACATCCTTAAAAGCTGAGCTTGTACTTCAATGAGAATTCCATCCCCTTCATTACTTTGCTGTCATTTTCTTTAATCATTGACCTTAGCTTGAGAACATACAAGATATTTCTGCTTATTAATTATATTTCTCTAACATGTTCTAAGCTAAAACCTAAGATTCAGGCTCCCAGGATAGCACCAAGAAAGTTGCTATCAGAAACCAAACTGTCAACAATACAAGGACTATATCAATAAATACTGCTGTGATATCTAGATTCCATTTGATAGAAAGAACAGTTGTGGTATGTGGGTCTCGATGTTCAGGACGATTCGAGTAATGGAGTTACACAGGATACATGGGTAAGGCCATCCAAATGAGATCAGCAAGAATGTTATACCCCTTGGACAAGTATAAACAAGATTTCTCTGTTGCCTTTATTTTTAAAAATAAGGAATCTAGGATTCAGAGAAAATCTAAGTGCTTGTAAAATTCCCTGTTTGAGTGGCAGGCTGCATAGCAGACGCCTATGGGTCATCTGACACCATTTTTTGCTGTGTGTTCTTAGCTTTTTAATTAAACATATTTCCAACATGCCTGGAATAAGTGAAGACATCTCAGTCAGTCCTGATAGACTGGGAAGGGCATTGCTGGGGAGCAGCATGGCAGAGGCTAGAAGTGGGTCTGAGTCCTCTTTTTTCTTTTGAGAAAGTCAATGAACCACCTTTTTTTAATTTTTATTTTTTATTTTTATTTATTTTATTTTATTTTCTATATTCTTTGTTTACATTCCATATGATTTTCCCTTTCTCAGTTCCTCCCTCCCCATAAGTCCCATAAGCCCTCTTCCCTCTGCCCTTTCCCCAATCAACCCCCTCCCACTTCTCTGTCCTGGTAATCCCCTACAATGCTGCATCAAGCCTTTCTAGGACCTGGGCTCTTTCCTTCTTGGGAATCATTTGATATGTGTGTTATGTCTTAGGTTTCCGAGATTTTGGGCTAATATTCACTTATCAGTGACTGCATTCCATGTGTGTTCTTTTGTGAATGAGTTACCTCACTTAGGATGATATTTTCCAGTTCCAACCATTTGCCTAAGAATTTCATGAATTCATTGTTTTTAATTGCTGAGTAGTATTCCATTGTGTAAACATACCACATTTTCTGTATCCATTCCTCCATTGAGGGACATCTGGGTTCTTTCCAGCTTCTGGCAATTATAAATAAGGCTGGTATGAACATAGTGGAGCATGTGTCCTTATTGCATGCTGGGGAATCCTCTGGGTATATGCCCAGGAGTGGTATAGTAGGGTCTTCCGGATGTGTCATGCCAGTTTTCTGAGGAACCACCAGACTGATTTCCAGAGTGGTTGAACCAGCTTGCAATCCCACCAGCAGTAGAGGAGTGTTCCTCCTTCTCCACATCCTTGCCAACACCTGCTGTCTCCTGAGTTTTTAATCTTAGCCATTCTGACTGGTGGAGGTGAAATCTCAGGGTTGTTTTGATTTGCATTTCCCTAATCACTAATGATGTTGAACATTTCTTATGGTGCTTCACAGCCGTTTGAAGTTCTTCAAGTGAAAATTCTTTGTTTAGCTCTGTACCCCATTTTAATAGGGTTACTTGGTTCTCTGGAGTCTAAGAACTTCAGGTCTCTGAAAAAGGAAATTGAAGAAGACCTCAGTAAATGGAAAAATCTTCCATACTTGTGGATTGGCAAGATTAATATAGTAAAAATGGCCATCTTGCCAAAAGCAATATATAGATTCAATGCAATTCCCATCAAAATCCCAACTCAGTTCTTAATAGAGTTAGAAAGAGCAATTCTCAAATTAATCTGGATTAACAAAAAACCCAGGATAGCTAAAACTATTCTCAACAGTCAAAGAACTTCTGGAGGAATCAGTATCCCAGATCTCAAGCAGTACTATAGAGCAATAGTGTTAAAAACTGCATGGTATTGGTACAGTGACAGGCAGGTGAATCAATGGAATAGGATTGAAGACCCAGAAATGAACCCACATACCTATGGTCACTTGATCTTTGACAAAGGAGCTACAACCATCCAGTGGAAAAAAAAGATAGCCTTTTCAACAAATGGTGCTGGTTCAACTGGAGGTCAGCATGCAGAAGAATGTGAATTGATCCATTCTTATCTCCTTGTACTAAGCTCAACTCCAAGTGGATCAAGGACTTCCACATAAAACCAGACACACTGAAACTAGTAGAAAAGAAACTGGGGAAGACCCTTGAGGACATGGCCACAGGGGAAAATTTCCTGAACAGAACAATAATAGCTTATGCTCTAAGATCAAGAATTGACAATTGGGACCTCATAAAATTAGAAAATTTCTGTAAGGCAAAGAACACTGTCAAAAGGACAAAATGGCAACCAACAAATTGGGAAAAGATCTTCACCAACCCTACATACAACAGAGGGCTAATATCCAATATATAGAAAGAACTCAAGAAGTTAATCTGAGTACTTTTGAGAACTTGAACTTGAGAACTCAGAGAAGAGACTAGAGTATAAGACCGAGAAGTTTTAGCTGGGATTTGTCCTTTGTCATGACTGGTAGTGAGACTATGAAACAATCAGGGAATGGAAAATGGGGGTTCCCTCATATTTTACTTGAGGGTTTCCAAGGATGCTCTGCCTAGTAGGCCGGGTTGACTTTCCTTCACATTAACTTGATTTGAGTATGCAGGAAGTTTTGTACTTCCTTTTGCCCATTACAACAATAACCAAAAGATATCTTAAAGTCAGAAGACCAGAGTCATTAATCTGAGTCATTATCACTAGAGTAACATGCCAACAATATGTAGAGCTTCATGGGCCTTGAGGGAAGTGTCAGGAGGTCATGTTGCCATCTTGTATGCTGTGAAGATGAAGAACAACAGTGGCAGCGTCAGTGAACACTTTTCCTGCACTAGCTGCAATCCAGTTCTTTTTAAAGCCCGTTCTCCATGTCAACTTTAGAGTTCTTACACTAATCTAAAGACATCCTATGATCAGGGCCTTGCACTTCTCCAGCAGCAGAGAAAGGTTGAATTGAGACTTAAATGTATAGTCTCAACCATCATGCCATCTTGATTCCCATGAAGAGTCCAGCTTCATAAACTTGGTGCTCATTGATCACATACATATAACTGAATATGGAGGATTTGGAAAAATTGGCAACAATAAAAGGTTTTTTAATGTACAACAATCAATGCTAATTTAACATGGAATGTGGCAGATCTGAGGTGTTTCCGGCAGTGATTGGCCACATTGTGTCATTAGCCTTCACTACAGACTTGGTTGTGAACACTGTGCACTGTGGAAATACTTGCACATTGCACTGGGAGATCCATTGTACTGTGCAATTCCAGTGAATGATGCCTGAGACATTTTGGCTCAGATTCAAGGTTATTCTATATTATGAATTAAAGTGGTTTTATTGTGCAATGTTTTCTGCTCTTCTAATGGTTTGATTATAGAAAAGAAGACTCAATATTTTTTCTCGTGTCATTTCTCAGTATCTAAGAATTCAAACTTATTTTTAGATTACATTGAGCTTGGATGTCTGGTTTTAAAATTTTATTTTTGAGCTATTGGCTTGAGTTTCTTAAGATTGTTAGATGAATTTTTTTTTTTTTTAGGGTCGGGACAGAATTTTTTAACATTCTTGAAATATCGCTAGACATACTTCTGTCATTTTGTGCTTTTGTGCACATAAATGTTTAACATTCATGCAAAGCATTAACAATTATAAAATCAAAATATCAGTCAACTCTGAAAGACACTGAAACTGCTGAGTATTTGGCAGTATCAATATTCAGCCAAGTTTAATTCTTTATGTAAAAATAAGCACACCCATCTAATTAGCTTGCAAATTGTTTTCATCTATAATAAATAGCAAAACTATATACAGAAAATAATTGGTTGAAAATAAACTTCTTTCTGATTTGCGATCAGTAAAGGTTTGTTTTGCATGCTTTTTCATAGACTGATATACTTGGGGTCATCTAAAAATTTCTTGAACAAAAAGGGGTTATGAATGAAAAAAGTTTAACAAGCCCTCATTCGAATGTGTTTATTTTTAATTCATTTATTTGTTTCCTTTGGGATTCTGAATTAAAGCTAGAGTTAATAAGACTTCCTGTGTCACTGTACTATAGTCCCAGCCTAGAGAGACTTTCAAGTCAAACGAGAAAAGCCATGGTATTATATGTTTCCATATACATGGAAAATGGTAACTCTTTTAGTGTAAGCCTTAAGTTTATAGTACTTCTCTTTACAGCAGTTATTTTTAGTATATGTATGTGTGTGTGCCTATACCATGTGCTTACCATTGTGTATGTTTGGAGGTTTAAAGACAACATGAAGGGAGCGGTCATGTGGGCCCCAACATAGTTATTTTCAGTAGAGACTATCATTTAAGATATCTCCCTTAATTTTTATGTAGTGACAATGTACTGTTTGTAAGAAATCACTGTCCTCTCCAAGACACTGTCCCACCAGATCTCCTTGAACCCTAGCTCACAGTCCTCTCCCTTCCCAAATAAAAAGTAGGAGCTTGTTGTCTGCCGCTCATATTAGAAACTCAGCTAGGGCTTTCATTTCCTGTTTCCGTATCTACATCTCTTTTCATGCACAGGTGTACGTCTCTATATTTATGCGACTATTTACAAATTAATGTAACTCTCAAGTGAAGTATTTGAACCTCCATTTTATTATTATTTTTAACTTCTTCCCACAAAAAGAACTTAAGGGAGATAAAATATATTAACCTTGTATTATAGTTTGCTTTCTATCGCTGTGATAAACGTTATAACTGACAGGTTCTTGAGGGAGGAAGGGTTCATTCTGATTTACACATCAAGGTCACAGTTCATCATTACAGGCAGGAACTCAAGCAAGAGCCTGGAAGCAGGAACTGAAGCAGAGACCATGGGGGGATGTTGCTTACTGGCTTGCTTCTAAGCTCACATTCAACAACCTTTCTTGTACAGCGTAGACCCATCTGTTTAGGGATAGCACTGTCTACAGTGAACTGGACCCTCCTCCAGCACTAGGAACCAAGAAAATGCCTCAGGGACGTGTTCACAGGCCAGGCTGATGGAGGTAGTTCCTTAGTTGAGGCTTCCTCTTCCCAAATGTGTTAAGGTGGCAACCGAAGGTATTCACCCCATTGTGCCCAGTGGAATAAATGATAATTAGAAATATGATAGAGAAAAAATAAACTATAAATAAATAGAGATGGTAAATTCAGGGTAATGATTCTAGTCAAATATGTACCATTATTACCTGTATACTTTATTTAAAGCAGACTGCACTATTAGCTGGATATTTCAAAACATGGATTTAAATAATATAGACCTTGTGGAGCTCTTAACAAATCATGTAACAAATTAAGAGAGGCACAACTATCCTTGGACCTGAGAACATACAGTGGCCTTGTGTCAAGAACCTACTTCTATTGTGAGAACATAGGTAGTTATTGGCCAAAGGAAACTTCTTGAGCCATGACATCAGAATTCTATCTAATACTTCAGGGTCGAGTGTTGCTCTGTTTCTTAGTCCTCATTCTCCCACATTCCACATTTAAAATTTTCTCTGCTTTTGTCACAATTTTCTAACTGTCTTTACTCACTCTTCCCAAATCTCAGAAAATAGGCTGTTTTTTGAAGACAAACTGGAAGCCATCAATGAAGAACTAAAAATCATTCCTTTACTACCATCACCATCATGAATGAACTTCTCCACATGGTACCTTCTTTCTCCTCCTTGCTGGAGCAGAAACGCTGTTTTTCCTGGCTAAAATCAGTTCTCCCCTGTGATCTGTAACTCACTTGCTGTCTTAGGAAAGCTTGGATGCCGTATTCCTTCTCTCTTGCTTTTTCAACCTCTTTTATTAAGACTTCTTAATTCGTGAAAGAGCTCTCTTTATCAGGGTTAGTGAAAGGGGGTAGAGAGGGTTAAAGGTATGTAAGGTCTCAGTTCCAGCACCAGCACTCCGCCTGCCTTTCTGCTGCTATGATCCCTGCCCTAGGAGGGACTCAGCGTCTGGAACTGTAATCAAGCCTGCAAATAAATGCTTATAAATCTCTTATAAGTTGTCATGGCCATGGCTTCTTTTCACAGCAGTAGAAAAGTAACTAAAACTGAGACAAAACAATACCTGTTACTCCAGTACTTCAATGCCTCAAGCCAAACCTTCACAGAATTGAAATTAAGCCTGGTTCTAGAGTTTACTTTCTTCATGTCTCCCTTGATGAATGTTATGTACTTGAAGTCAAGTCAGATGACAAAGGATTGTGAGAGCCATTGCAAAGGCATTTGTTTTTGTCCTTAGCCTTGATTGAAAGAGGTTACAAACAAGGACAGTTAAAGCTTGAGGTAGGTATTAAATTTGGATTATTACATGTAATGCATCTTGGAGGCCTATAGAGGATCTCTCTCTCTCTCTCTCTCTCTCTCTCTCTCTCTCTCTCTCTCTCTCTCTCTCTCAATTGAAGCATTTTAAAAAGAAAGAATTACTCGTATATGTACCACAGTCCTGCCTGGTGCTTCAAGAGGTCAGAAGAGAGAGTCAGGGTCAGATCCTCTGGAATTGAAGCAATGACCTGTTGTGAGCTGCCATGTGGGTACTTGACATCAAACCTGGGTCCTCTGAAAGAGCAACAAATGCTCCCAACAGCTCACGGCCTAGCTATTGCTCTGGTGCCTACAGAAGGAACTTCAAGTTCTACTTTTTGATGTTTTTCACTTTTGCCAATTTACCATGAAACAAAGAATGTTCGGTGTTTATAATAGTCACTGCTAGTTGCCTTTTCCAATATCTAAGCTGTCCACATACACTAGGTACTACATTTTTTTCCTATTCTCTTGGAGGCAGTCTGTCTGTGTGACTGTGTAGTAGCCAATGAAACATAACGGAAGTTGCCAGCATCCATAGCTAATTTACAAACCACCTCTCTGCACTTTAAACCGCTCTCCTTTTTGCTTATGAGTATATGGCCAAAGCACGACAGGACGACCTGAGATGTGATGTGGCCTCCTAAGGTTTGAGATACACTAGAGCTGAAGGGTAAGCTTTAGATAATAGTTTGGCGTCTGTGTAGAACAGCTAAACCCAGTTCTAGATGATAGCCTACATTCCAGTATAGAAAATGTCCTAAAACTTGAAGTTTCTTTGTTCCCCCTAGGAAAAATAATTCAGTCTGAGGTCTGTTAAAAAAAAAAACTACAATAGACAATTATGTATCACTGAAAGAAAAAGTTAACACAAGTGCAAATAACATAATAATGTTGTTATTTTCTTCCTGTTCTATGTTGTTTCTTCTTCTTCTTCTTCTTCTTCTTCTTCTTCTTCTTCTTCTTCTTCTTCTTCTTCTTCTTCTTCTTCTTTTGCATCAATCCAGAGGACCCAAGAAGGAAATGAAAGGAATTCTAGGCATATTAGTCACTTTAAGTTTTTGTGACAAATATTTTTTAAAAACAAGTTTTTTTTTGAGGAGAGATTTGTTTAGGCTCATTTTTCAAGGGTTTCAGACATGGTAAGCTGTGGCATGGCAGAAACACCGTGGGGAAAGGATGTAGTAGAGAAATTACTAATTTAAAAGCAACTAGGAAGGAGGGAAAGAGGAAGCGGTAGAGGGGAGAGATGAGAAAATATGTCTTTTGAAGGCAGTTTATACTGCCTGATAATAAGCTACTCAATTATGGATGTCTCAAAAGATGATTACACAGATCAGGTCAGAGGCCACATGATCATATATATATGCCCTTTTATAAATATATAATGACCTTTATAAAAGCTTCTGTTTGGAACATTGGATCATTAGACTCAGGACCAACTCTTTGACATCAAAGCCTTCATTGACACCTTTTACCCAGATTGTAGTACTGTGGTATTGGTTGAAACTTGAAACCTGGGAGGGAAATTTAGCACCATCATTTCAGGTAGTTCTAGAGACCTGATTGGCAGGAAAGCAACGGCTTTGAACATGTCAGAGAAGATGACATAAGTACCCATGTAGGTCAGACACTGGTTACTGTTATCTTGGGAATGTCAATAAAAATCTCTGTGGTTAAGCATGGGATGGAGAGAGGAAAAAATGGTGGATCCATTAAGTGACCATTAAAACTAGTTATTAATAGTCATTAACTGAGTATTAACTATTTAATCAGTGATTAAAACAATACCAACCTTGTCTCATTGTTTTTCTGCTTCATAGCTTTGTGTTTCTGGTTTGAAAGAATGGAAGGTTTAAGAATTAAGGAAAAGGTAACTTTTATTGGATTTCTTGAAAAATGGTTTTATATGGGGGATACTCCACTTGAATTGATTAGATTTGGAATATGAAGAAATGTTTCTCAACTCTCAAGGAGTAACTCTCAATATTAGCGAAGAATGGAATGTTTGCTTCCCTTTTTATGTAATTAGCGAAGCCCACAAACGCTTTATCAACTTAAGATGTACAGTTCTAACCTAAATGTCAAAATATTTAGAATCAACTTTTATGACCAGAGGTTAATTGTGGGAATAATGGTATTGTGCCCTGTGTAAAGATTACCATTGAATTATTTAAATGTTGATTTCTGTACAACCATATCTGGCTGTAATCCTTGTTCTAAGAATATCCTGTCTCAATATTGTGTTAACATTACCCCCTCCCAAATATTCCATAATTGGTCAGTAAATCTAACTGATCAGTCAATGACTGACCAGGGGATAGAGTAGGACTGGACTTCCTGCCAGCCAGGGGAGAAGAAGAGAGAGAATTGGGAATTAGCCATGGGGAGGAGAGATGATGAGAAAATACCTGGATCCCAGAGACCCAGATCAGTACTAAAATATAAGTATCACTGGGATTTCGGCAGGGAGATATCCAGACTAGTTTAGAGAATTAAAATAGAGTAATGCTGCTCAGTTGTTGTGTCCTTAAAGCTCGCTAAATAAAAATAATTGTCCAGTCTCAATTCTTTTGGAGCTAGTTGAGTAAGATGAAGAACACACTTACTAAAAAGCCACCAACAGTTAATTACTCAATAAATGCAATGAATACTTACTAAACTTGGATTTGGTATCGGGTATTGTTACAAGTCAGTTGAGATAGTCAGAGAGCAAATGTAAAAGCTTTCCATTTTTGGAGCTCACCTTCTATTACTGAAAAGATGAGGAGCACAAGACATTACTGCATATACAAGCCACGGAAGTAAACAGACAAGTAAATAGACACCCTCTCCTTGGCAAGAAGTGAGCAGTTCTTGGAGAAATGAGAGTCGGCACTGGTAAAGGACAGCCTTGTACGGACTTACATAGAGAATTCCCCAAACTGGCCCTAAACAGAACCCTCATATTTTACTGAACACCCAGCAAAAGCAGCAGGTTTGGGGGGGCAGATATTTGGCCTCAAGCATTTGGCAGCTTGTAAACAGAGCAGTAGCACTGACAGAGGTAAAGCCATGGGATGCAGCAGATGAATGATCTGCTTTCCTGATGCTAATGGTTGTGGTAAACGTTGGCTGTTAGTGACAGTGTCCGAGGGGAGCCATGAGTTTACACTGGAATTTGGAATCTTTCCTGTTATGGCAAGTTTCCTGAAATGTTGGAGAATAATTTTATCTTCTAGGATAAGAGTGATGATATTGTTTATTAACGTCCGATGTTCCCAATAGAATGAGAATTGTCTGGCAGATCCTGTTGAGATGTATCAGTTACATTCATAGCGTTGGGCTCAGAGGGTGGGTTATGGTAGAGGCCTAAAGAAATAGAGAATTAGATTTTATAAGACAAAGTAGAGATAGTTTTGGAACACTTTATTTGCAGAAACTTTTCACCTGCCTGCCTAAAGTCACGAGACCTCGGCCATCTGGATCTTGTTATAAATATGCCTCGGTATTTTCTCTGTGAAGATTCAAAGACTTGGCTGAGTCTGAAAAGATGAGAATAATAGATCATGAAGTGCTACACCTCAAGACAGACACACTCTCAAAGGCTTGCTAAGAGGCAGCTACGTTCCTCTTTGCCATTCTATATATGTAAGAAGCAGAAAACTTGATATTTAAGAGAATTTAATGAAGGAAGTTTCTAGGAGGAAATAGTTGTTTGATATTTTCGCTTTCTCCAGATGACAAATGTAATTTTACCCCAGGGTAGTTGGGAGAGACACCAAGAAAGTTGTTTCAAGATCCCAGGAATGTCTGCCCAAGAAGAAATTAGTGGAGGACAAGGGACTGGAGCTATGCTGGAGTTTTAGAAGACTTTGAACCCATCCTTTGTGTCTTTGAATTGGAGTAGAGAAAGAAAAAGTCAACCAGAAGACAGTGCAGGACACTATCTTCAGAGTGGAGTGTGGATGAAGAGGAAGCCAAAGAAGGCTACTGTGGGCAGTGAAGGCTCAGGAGAGCACAGTGGAGGAAAGGGATGGATAAAACCGAAGTGTGTAGGCAGGGGTCATAATGATCATCGCAACTTTGTATGATAATTTATAAAAATTAAAGTCTTGAGAGAAGCTCTGGTAGACATAGATAAGAGGCCATAGAAGATCAGTGCTCTCACTGTTATGAGGCCTGTTGAGCAGAATACCAGGGGCAAGTCAGGCTTGAGTTCCTTGGATGAGGCACTGCTTGAGACCACCTGCCTTCTAGGGAAGAGGATCCCATGAGTGTGATGGTTTGCATGTGCTTAGCCCAGGGAGTGGCACTATTAGGAGGTGTGGCCTTGTTAAAGTAGGTGTGGCCTTGTTGGAGTAGATGTGTCACTGGGCTTGGGCTTTAAGAACCTTGTCCTAGCTGCCTGGAAGACAGTCTTCTCCTAATGGCCTTTAGATGAAGATGCATTTTTTATGATGCTGTGTTTAGGTATGGCCTCCATAGACTCATGTTTTTGAACAAGCCTATGGGGGCCAGGGAGTGGAATGTGATGGTTTGTATATGCTTGGCCTAGGGAGTGGCACTATTAGGAAGTGTAGCCTTATTGGAGAAGGTGTATCATTGCAGGTGTGGGCTTTACTACCCTTATCCTAGCTGCCTGGAGGTCAGCATTTTCCTAGCAGCCTCCAGATGGAGATGTAAAACTCTCAGCTCCTCCTGCACCATTCCTGCCTGGATGCTGCTATGTTCCCACCATGATGATAATGAAGTGAATCTCTGAATCTATAAGCCAGCCCTAATTAAATGTTATCTTTATAAGACTTACCTTGGTCATGGTGTCTGTTCACAGTGGTAAAACCCTAACTAAGGCACATGCGTGAGACGCCCTGAGCTAGAGCACTAGGAGCCAGGGGAGGAATCAAGAGACCAGTCAACTAAGTGGGGGAGGTGCAGTGATCCTTTCTCATGACTTTCCCCTTCCTGTTTCACTGACTGTAGAGGACTCACAAACAGGAAGGTGGCATTGAAAAACAAGAAGAAGGAAAAAAATGGGAAGGGGAGGGAAAGGAAGAAGGGAGCGGAAAAGGGAAAGGGGGTGGGGTGGGGGGAACGTGCTGCAATGATATCTGGTAGTGTTCTATAAGTCTGAAGATCTTCCAGCCCAAGTCTTTACTTAAGATTATGCAAGGTTGGATATTTTTAAATTGCACATGAAAATAAGGGATTAAACCAGACTTGATTGGATTTTGTAATGCCTAAAATTTAGTTGTAATTAACCAAATTGGATTTGTTCTTCTAAGTGAAACGACTAGAAAGTTAAAGAACTTACTTAATGGTTCATCCTGGTATGCAGGGGATGGCAGAGGGGGGCTTTGTTTTGAAGGCAGTGATGAGAAACAAAGTTATTTGCCACGAAATTAGAAACACATCTATTCCCTATATTGCTTTTCTATTACTGTATGAAGTTTTTCAGGCTTGAGGAATGAAAATGATTCTGTTGGTGTTATTGTTGAGTAGAGACCCAAAGACTACGCAGCACTATCTGATGTCAGAATTGAGTCTGTATTAAGTGGATGAGTGCCTGGAGAGAAACCATTCTCATAGAAAAGCCTTGAAGGCATTTTACAGGACGCTTTTAAAGGCAAAGAACATGGAAAAACTACATGCTGCACTTGGCAATTTTAGGGGGCAGTAAAGCAAGCAAGCAGTTTAACAGAAGCCCAAAGCATGCAGTTAGCTGGGGCACTGCAACCTGGAGTTTCTAGAACAAGATTGAGTAATTTTTCATGGGAGTTCTCATGGAGGGGATAGAATAAAAGGTGGGGATCCATTTCAGGATAAACCAGAGATGACTCCAGTAGAGATAAGATGGAGGAGCGTTTGCCCTGCCACAGTGGAATGCTTGCTGCACAAGCACGCATCCTTGGGCTTGGTTCTATGAACCAAAGCAACACATAATAGTGTTCAGCTATTACTTCAGTGCTGGGCAGGTGGAGACAAGTGGCTATTGCTGGCTGGCCAGCTAGGCAAACAGGTGAGCCCCAGCATGATGAGAGACTCTGTCTGGCAGAAAGACGGTGGATGACTCCAGAGACTGACCTGTGGTTCCTACATGCATGTGTGTTATGCACGGGCAACATCTCTGCCCCATGTGTGTTTAACACATGTATTTTTTCATGTTTTGCTATAAGGAATGCTACAATGAAGTTCTTGGATATGCACCTGAGCACTTATTGAGTTATCTATAAATCAAATTTGGAAAATGACATTTGTGTTTCTAGAATATATATGCAAAATGTGCATAAAATTTTACCAGAGATAACAAACTAGTTTTGAGACATTTAGTGCTGTTGCTTTTCACATTTCCATCCATATTGGATATTATTCACTTTTTAACTCTGTCTGTACAGCTTTCTTAGATTAAATTATAGAATATTATTTGGGGTTTGATTACTCAGAACAGTATTTAATGCCTGCAAAGGACTGTGGACTCTGAATCTTAACAATCCTGCTTTGTATTTTGTGTGATTGAAGGTCATACAAACAAAGCCTCTGAAACATAAACATGCTTGCATGTGTTGCCCATTTCTACATGTGTAAGAGTATCAATTACTATATGACTATAGATGAGACTAAGTTCATCTATATTTATAGCCTAGTCAATACTCTGTTCCTTTTCTTCCCCAGGCCTCTATATCCAGGTACTTCTCACAACTGCCCCTGGCAATTTTACAGATATTTCTTCTGGCATTTACTTTGGTATTTCTAAATGTTATGCTTCTGAGGCTGCCTAAGACCTTACGAGGTGATGTTTTTATTCACTGAAACTATTCTAATCATGGTGTCACCGTGTCCTTGGTCAGGTGTTATATCAAGGGTTATAAATATTGCTTGCTTGTTTAGATTTTTCTGTATCCCACTAACATGATAAACTGTATTTCCCCCTTTTTTAATTTAATCTTTCATTTATTTATTTTTAATTTTTTACACTTCAGATTTTATCCCCCGCCCCTGTCCACCCTCCAACTGTTCCACATCCCATACCTCCTCCCCACGCCCCTGTCTCGAGGATGTCCCACCCTCAACCCCACCTCACCACACCTCTAATCTCCCTGTGGCTGACAGTCTCTTGAGGGTTAGGTCCATCTTCTCTGACTGAACCCAGACCTGGCAGTCCTCTGCTGTGTATGTGTTGGGGCCTCATATCAGCTGGTGTATGCTGCCTGGTTGGTGGTCCAGTGTTTGAGAGATTTTTGGGGTCCAGGTTACTTGAGACTACTGTTCCTCCTACAGGATTGCCCTCCTTCTCAGCTTCTTCCAGCCTTTCCCTAATTCAACCACAGGGGTCAGCAGCTTCTGTCCATTGGTTGGGTGTAAATATCTGCATCAGACTCTTTCAGCTGCTTGTTGGGTCTTCCGGAGGGCAGTCATGCTAGGTCCCTTTTTGTGAGTGCTCCATAGCCTCAAAATACATTTAAACGTTTCTCACGACTTTTTAAATCCACATGGTATTTAGAAGTGTGCTTTAAGTGCCAAATAGTTTGGGATTTTCTATTGTCTTTCTGTTACAGATTTCTAGGTTATTTCCGTTGTACTCTGTTAGTGTATTTCTTTTCTTCTTTCGGTTTTTTGTAATTTTTATTTTTAATTTGTGAAGGTGGTGGTCTGCTTTTTGTTGGACAAAATGTCCTCTGAATGTTAATTAAATCTATGCATTGATGACAGAAAAAAAAGTAAAGGGTTTTACTAGGACGAGATTTAAGGAACCCTCTCTAGGTCGGCATCTGGAAGGTGGAGTAGGATGTCTATAAAAGGGGAGAGATGAGAGGCCACTGTTTGATGTAGCTATTGCTGAGAAGGTTCAGGAATGTGAATGATACAAGCACGACTGGATGGAGTGCCTGCCTAGACTTGGAAAAGTGTCTTCAGGGGAAGTAGTTTGACTTGAAACACTAGAGTTTGGCAAAGACAGCCAAGGAGATTGAGACTTGCAGGCAGAGTCTGAGCAACGCTGCTGTAAAGGTATGCTTTAACTCACGCCTGCAGAGTTTAGAAACTTAGCTGTCAAAGCATACGCTATGCACTGGCTGGGAGGCAGTGCTGGACTAGAAGGAGTTGTTGACTTTAACTCATGTAGAGTATAAGATATCTGATTCAGGCTGGCTGCACAGGGGACTAAGGAAACTATGGACTCTTGGATGCACTATAACTAATCAGAGAGCAAGTCACAGGTTCGCCCATCTTGTGGTGTGCTTTCCTCCACTGAGAAGTCCAAACACGAGTTCAACCAGAATCCAAACATTCACTATCTTCTTATTTTGTAAGTACATTTGTAATTACATTTATTTACACACACACACACACACACACACACACACACACACACACATACACACACATACACACGCACACACATGATTACAAGTAACTATATATAGTTATGGTATGATTATAGATATTTGTAGCTATAGAAAAAAGGTACAATTATGAATCTCTTGGTGTAGGTATAATAATGGCTGAGCTTTTTAAAAAATAACTTAAAAAAATTCATGTGCTTCAGAAAGGATTCATTTTCTCCTTCTATAGAAGCTAAACTTTCAGATAACTCTGCAGGCAAGAGTACTTACTGCTTTTGCATAGGACCTGGTTCTGTTCTCAGCGCTCACACCAGGTGGCTCACAGAAGCCTGTGACTTCAGGAAATTCAATGTCTTTTTATGACCCAAACAGGCACCCGCATATGATTTTTCCTCTCTCTATCTCCTCCCTTTCTCTTTTCCTCTCTTCCTTTCTCTCTGTCTCTCTCTGTCTCTCTGTCTCTCTCTCTCTCTCTACACACACACACACACACACACACACACAAACACAGAGAGAGAGAGAGAGAGAGAGACAGAGACAGAGAGAGAGACAGAGAGAGACAGAGACAGAGACAGAGATAGAGAAATAAGTAAAATAAATGAATCTTTAAAAGGAAAACCTGATCTTCAATTTAGAAATGTTCTCTATGTGTCTCTGCCTTAGTAAACACAAACACACCTAAAAACATACACAAATACACACACATATGCACTCACTCATACACACATGAATATTTAAACATACCTCTTTAGGAAAAGTTGTTAGTTATGTGGAAAAATACCATCACTATATTTAAATAGAGCACTTTAGAGAATTTTTCTAGTGAAATAATTTGGTGTATTTTCTGTTAACCTTTCATCTGTCATCACTTTTTCTAATTTTAATATGTTTCACACCCAGGTTTGTATTACCAAATGTGATTTAAAACACAGTCCCTTTCGCCTCCTCTGGTGATTTCATGACTCTGAGGCTTCAAGATGTTGGATTAAAGCTCTGCGCTCTGCTCCCTCTGAGCAGCTGTCTTTCCTCCGGTGGAGAGAGTGGTTGGAGTCCTTCTGAGCTTGCCGCAGAGGAGGTGTGAGCTTTCCTTCCTCACCTCTCCTATTTCAAATGTCCGCTTCCCATCTGTGTGCAGGATGCTAAGGGGAGAGCATGCCTTGTGGACGGACCCTGTGGTGAGAGGATACATGCCTTCCCGACGAGGCCTCCAGTTCTCAAGAGCCTTCTTGCCATTTTGATCTTGTCATGTTTGGAGCATTTTACAAACTGTGGCCTACTGGGAAGAAGGCATTGTAAGAAGTCAGGTGATCTTAAGGAGTTCAACCCTTGGGGAAAAAAAATCACAAACCTTGGGGAAAACACAAGTCCATTGTGTCTCTCTTCCATGTATGAAATGAAACAGTGGGATATTATGACACCACATTTCTTTCTTGTTCTATGATACTAATTCATTCCTCACTGCCTTCTTACTTCACTGATTTGTGTATATAATACAATACAGACACATATACACGCACATAATTCACATGAAGACACATATACACAAATACACATATACATGTACAAACATGCACACATGCACTCACAAACCCACCTCCATACCCCAGCACATACATATGTACAGATTATATCTCATTTCAGTCCTAAAGATTAATTGTTATACACTTTTCTTTATAGAAATTGGAATAGGGGAATATTGAACATTACTGAATGGTTTTTATGAAATTAAACAAAAGATTATACTGGAGTTTATTTTATTGCATTGCTTCAGGTTCTCCCAGAGGACGTCTTTATGGGATATTTGTATATGAACCACCATTAAGTATTAAGATCCTACAGTATCGAGGACTCAGTCAGGGATTTTAATTAACAAGGTTGCAAACTCTTAGAAATGAAAAAAATGTAGAGTTGTGTGGCACATAGCTCAATGATTGCTTGAATGAATGAAAACCTGACTTTCCTACAGGCATTGTAGTTACAGAGAACAAACAAAAAGTAGTTCTGCATACTTCTAGGGAGAGGAAGATTTGGGAGACAAGGGTAGAAAAAGTCTCTGGGTAGTAGGGAAGACAAGGCCACGAACACCCGAACACCCGAACACCGCAACCATTCCCCCCTATCTTTCAAGTTTGAAGATGAGCAGAATGTGAGTCTTAAAAGACATCAGGAAACATGAACTTCAAACATGAGTCAGAACCAAACAGAGGAACCTACTGTCAGGAGCTGGAGGGAGAGACTGTCACCAGACAGGGATTGTCAGAAACGCCACTGATAGGAGAACAAGGGGAACAAGGAGATACCTCCCTTATGTCTTTGGTCAGTTGTAGGCAAATCACCAACTTGGGATTCCCTGGATGATCTAAAAGGCTGAGTGCATGGCTTGTAGACAATGTAGGCATTTGCTTAGTTCTATTTGGGTATTAAAAATATTTGCGGAAAAATGATTACCCTTGCTTATTTAGATTAAAAACTGTAGATACTGTCACTGAGTCAGCTAAGAAATTTGTACTAACAGGAAGACATCGATTTGTTTAAAAACTAGCTGTATCAGTTTGGATGAGAAAGAAATAGCCTCCATGGTCTTGGGCATGTCAACTCTTGGTTCCCATGTTTTGGTGCTGTTAGGGGAGGTTTAGGAAGGAGGTGGGGGATAAGTGTGTCACTGGGGACCCGACTGAGAGCATAAAGCCTTTTCACTTGAAGTTCACTCTCTCAGCTTCAGGCTTGTGGCTCGAGATGTGTTTCTAGGCTTTCTTTTCGAGCTGCAATGCCAGGCACCTGCTGCCATACTTCCCAGCTGGACCTACTGCTAGTTTCCCTGCCATCGTGGACTCGAAACCCAAATGAATTCTTTGTAGCGTAAGTTGCCTTTGTCATGGTGTTTTATCGCAGCAAGGGAAAATAACTAACACATTAGCCTTATAGTCTCACTTGTAAAAGGTGAATTCACTCTATATAAAGACTATCACCACTGGAAATGTCAAAATTCTTGGCTGGGGCTTGCTGGTGGGGGAGATCTGTGCTTTCCTTCCTTAGGGTCATCCCTAGTTGAAATTGTTTTCAGAAGTGAGTGTCTGTGTTGTCAGAGAACTGGAACTATGAGAGCAGTAGATGTCCACTCATTTAGATAATTCATTTAAAAATCTGAAACATAGATCGCAACCAGGACACAGCTGGAAAGGCCCAGGCTCTGTGGGACATCCCCGCCCTCTGGTGAGCACCTAGGCTGCGTTCTGCAACCAGCTCGCTGGCCCCTAGACCAGCGGTGTAGCGGCGGGCCTCCATATCGCAACCAGGACACAGCTGGAAAGGCCCAGGCTCTGTGGGACATCCCCGCCCTCGGGTGAGCACCTAAGCTGCGTTCTGCAACCAGCTCGCCGGCCCCTAGACCAGCGGTGTAGCGGCGGGCCTCCATATTGCAACCAGGACACAGCTGGAAAGGCCCAGGTAAACACCCCTTCCAGGGCTACACTCACGGGGGTATCTGCTAGGGTCTCAGAGCCAAGCAGGCGGAGTCCCGCCTAGGCTCTGTGGGACATCCCCGAGCCCTCTGGTGAGCACCAAGGCTGCGTTCTGCAACCAGCTCGCCGGCCCCTGGACCAGCAGTGTAGCGGCGGGCCTCCATATTGCAACCAGGACACAGCTGGAAAGGCCCAGGCTCTGTGGGACATCCCCGCCCTCTGGTGAGCACCTAGGCTGCGTTCTGCAACCAGCTCGCCGGCCCCTAGACCAGCGGTGTAGCGGCGGGCCTCCATATCGCAACCAGGACACAGCTGGAAAGGCCCAGGCTCTGTGGGACATCCCCGCCCTCTGGTGAGCACCTAGGCTGCGTTCTGCAACCAGCTCGCCGGCCCCTAGACCAGCGGTGTAGCGGCGGGCCTCCATATCGCAACCAGGACACAGCTGGAAAGGCCCAGGCTCTGTGGGACATCCCCGCCCTCTGGTGAGCACCTAAGCTGCGTTCTGCAACCAGCTCGCCGGCCCCTGGACCAGTGGTAGCAACGGGCCTCCATATTGCAACCAGGACATAGCTGGAAAGGCCCAGGTAAACACCCCTTCCAGGGCTACCCTCACGGGGGGATCTGCTAGGGTCTCGGAGTTCCTTGCAACCAGGACACAGCTGGAGAAGCCCAGGTAGACAGACTCCAACAGGGGCTACAATCGCATGGGTGGCAGCCAGCTTATGATCCCTTAAAGCAGCAGTCACACATATTCACCAATAGAGAAACAACAGGTGAGCCCAGCCTCACAGGAGATTCAAACACCAGCCACTGACAACAAGGCCAACTAAAACCAGAAATAACCAGATGGCAAAAGGAAAACGAAGGAACGTTACTAACAAAAATCAAGGCAACATGACAGCATCTGAACCCAGTTCTCCAACAACAGGAATCCCTGGATACCATAAAACACCAGAAAACCAAGACTTGGATATAAAATCACTGGTCAGGATGCTGGTAGCTGAACACATAGAAAAATCTCGTAAAGAAATAAAGGAGAAAATGGATCAAAAGTTAGAAGCCTTTACGAGGCAAATACAAAAATCACTTCAAGAAATGCAGGAGAAGATGGATCAAAGAGAAGAAGACAATAAGGAAGAAAGACAAAAGTCACTTAAAGAACTACAGAAGAACGTGGGCCAACAAGTAGAAGCTATGAAAGAGGAAGCACAAAAATCTATTAAAGAAATTCATGAAAACACAATCAAGCAAGCGAAAGATCTGAGCACATCCATCCAGATACTAAAAACAGAAGTAGAAACAACTAAGAAATCACAGAGGGAGACAACATTGGAGATAGAAAACCTGGGGAAGAAATCAGGGGCCATAGATGCAAGTATCAACAATAGAATACAAGAGATAGAAGACAGAATCTCAGAAGCCAAAGATACCATAGGAACCATTGATTCAACAGTCAAAGAAAATACTAAATGCAAAAAGGTGGTAACCCAAAACATCCAGGAAATCCAAGACACTATGAGAAGACCAAACCTAAGGATTATAGGTATAGACGAGAGTGAAGATTTACAAGTTAAAGGGCCAGCTAATATCTTCTATAAAATTATGGAAGAAAACTTCCCCAACCTAAGGAGAGAGATGCCCATGAATATACAAGAAGCCTATAGAACCCCAAACAGACTGGACCAGAACAGAAATACATCCCGTCACATAATAATCAAAACTCCAAATGTAATAAACAAAGAAAGAATACTAAAGGCAGCAAGAGAAAAAGGCCAAGTAACATATAAAGGAAAACCTATCAGAATAACACCAGATTTCTCACCTGAGACCATGAAAGCTAGAAGATCCTGGGCAGATATCATGCAAACTCTAAGAGAACACAAACTTCAGCCAAAACTACTTTACCCAGCAAAACTCTCAATTGCCATTGATGGAGACATCAAGGAATTCCATGACAAAACCAAATTTGCAAGATATCTCTCCACAAATCCAGCCCTACAAAGGATAATAGGGGGAAAACACCAAGACAAGGACGGAAACTACACCCGGGAAGAAGCAAGATAGAAACCTCCTCTCATCAAACCCAAAAGAAGATAACCTCTCGAATATAAAAAATAAATAAGATAAATAAATATAATTTCAAAAATGTCTGGAGGTAATAATTACTATTCCTTAATATCTCTTAACGTCAATGGACTCAATTCCCCAATAAAAAGACATAGATTAACAGACTGGATACGGAAACAGGACCCTACATTTTGCTGCATACAGGAAACACATCTCAGTGTTAAAGACAAACACTACCTTAGAGTAAAAGGCTGGAGGACAATTTTACAAGCAAATGGTCTCAGGAAACAAGCTGGAGTAGCCATTCTAATATCAGATAAAATTGACTTTCAACCTAAAATCATCCAAAGAGACTCAGAAGGTCACTTCTTGCTGGCCAAAGGGAAAATCCACCAGGAAGAGCTCTCAATACTGAACATCTATGCTCCAAATGCAAGGGCACCCTCCTTCGTAAAAGAAACCTTACTAAAGCTTAAAGCACACATTACACCTAACACAATAATTGTGGGTGACTTCAACACCCCACTCTCCTCAATGGACCGATCAGGAAAGCAGAAACTAAACAGGGACACAGTAAAACTAATTGAAACTCTGGACCAATTGGATTTAACAGATATATATAGAACATTTCATCCTAAAGCTAAAGAATATACCTTTTTCTCAGCACCGCATGGTACCTTCTCCAAAATTGACCATATAATCGGTCACAAGACAGATGTCAACAAATACAAGAAGATCGAGCTAATCCCATGCCTCTTATCAGATCACCATGGAGTAAGAGTGGTCTTCAATAACAACAAAAACAACAGAAAGCCCACATACACATGGAAACTGAACAATACTCTACTCAATGACACCTTGGTCAAGGAAGAAATAAAAAAAGAAATCAAAGACTTTTTAGAATTCAATGAAAATGAAGGTACAACCTACCCAAATCTATGGGACACAATGAAAGCAGTGCTAAGAGGAAAACTCATAGCTCTAAGTGCATCCAAAAAGAAACTGGAGAGAGCATACACTAGCAGCTTAACGGCACACCTTAAAGCCCTGGAAGAAAAACAAGTTAATTCACCCAGGAGGAGTAGAAGACAAGAAATCATCAAACTCAGGGCTGAAATCAATCAAATAGAAACAAAGAGAACCATACAAAGAATCAACAAGACCAGGAGCTGGTTCTTTGAGAAAATCAACAAGATAGATAAACCCTTAGCCAGACTAACCAAAGGACACAGAGACAGTATACAAATTAACAAAATTAGAAATGAAAAGGGAGACATAACAACAGAAACTGAGGAAATTCAAAAGATCATCAGATCCTACTACAAAGGTCTATACTCAAAACAACTGGAGAATCTGGAGGAAATGGACGATTTCCTAGACAGATATCAAATACCAAAATTAAATCAGCATCAAGTAGACCAGCTAAATAGTCCCATAACCCCTAAAGAAATAGAAGGGGTTATAGAAAGCCTCCCAACCAAAAAAAGTACGGGACCAGATGGTTTTAGTGCAGAATTCTACCAGACCTTCAAAGAAGACTTAACACCAATACTCTCCAAACTATTCCACAAAATAGAGACAGAAGGGACACTGCCCAACTCATTCTTCGAAGCCACAATTACGCTAATACCTAAACCACAAAAAGATCCAACAAAGAAAGAGAACTTCAGGCCAATTTCTCTGATGAATATAGATGCAAAAATACTAAATAAAATTCTTGCTAACCGAATCCAAGAGCACATCAAAACGATCATCCACCATGATCAAGTAGGCTTCATCCCAGGGATGCAGGGATGGTTCAATATACAGAAATCCATCAATGTAATCCACTACATAAACAAACTGAAAGAAAAAAACCACATGGTCATCTCATTAGATGCTGAAAAAGCATTTGACAAAATTCAGCATCCTTTCATGCTAAAAGTCCTAGAAATAACAGGAATTCAAGGCCCATACCTAAACATAGTAAAAGCAATCTACAGCAAACCAGTAGCCAACATCAAAATAAATGGAGAGAAACTTGAAGCATTCCCACTAAAATCAGGAACTAGACAAGGCTGCCCTCTCTCTCCATATCTTTTCAATATAGTACTTGAAGTTCTAGCAAGAGCAATGAGACAACATAAGGAAGTCAAAGGGATACAAATTGGAAAGGAAGAAGTGAAACTATCATTATTTGCAGACGATATGATAGTTTACCTAAGCGACCCAAAAAACTCCACCAGAGAACTTCTACAGCTGATAAACAACTTCAGCAAAGTGGCAGGTTATAAAATTAACTCAAGCAAGTCAGTGGCCTTCTTGTACTCAAAGGACAAGCAGGCTGAGAAAGAAATTAGGGAAATAACACCCTTCACAATAGCCACAAACAACATAAAGTATCTTGGCGTAACTCTAACCAAACAAGTGAAAGATCTGTACAACAGGAACTTCAAGTCCTTGAAGAAAGAAATCGAAGAAGACCTCGGAAGATGGAAAAATATTTCTTGCTCCTGGATTGGCAGGATCAATATAGTAAAAATGGCCATCTTGCCAAAAGCAATATACAGATTCAATGCAATCCCCATCAAAATCCCAACTCAATTCTTCATAGATCTAGAAAGAGCAATTCTCAAATTCATCTGGAGCAACAAAAAACCCAGGATAGCTAAAACTATTCTCAACAATAAAAGGACTTCTGGGGGAATCAATATCCCTGACTTCAAGCAGTACTACAGAGCAATTGTGTTAAAAACTGCATGGTATTGGTATAGCAACAGGCAAACAGATCAATGGAACAGGATTGAAGACTCTGAAATTAACCCACAGACTTATGGTCACTTGATCTTTGATAAAGGAGCCACAACCATCCGATGGAATAAAGATAGCCTTTTCAACAAATGGTGCTGGTTCAACTGGAGGTCAACATGCAGAAGAATGCGAATTGACCCACTCTTATCTCTTTGCTCTAAGATCAACTCCAAGTGGATCAAGGACCTCCACATAAAACCAGACACACTGAAACTATTAGAAAAGAAACTTGGGAAGACCCTGGAGGACTTGGGCACAGGGGAAAAGTTCCTGAACAGAACACCAATAGCTTATGCTCTAAGATCAAGAATCGACAAATGGGACCTCATAAAATTACAAAGTTTCTGCAAAGCAAAGGACACTGTCAGAAGGACAAAACGGCAACCAACAAAGTGGGAAAAGATCTTTACCAACCCCACATCCGACAGAGGGCTAATATCCAATATATACAAAGAACTCAAAAAGTTAGACCGCAAAGAACCAAATAACCCTATCAAAAAATGGGGCACAGAGCTAAAAAAAGAATTTTCACCAGAAGAAATTCGGATGGCCGAGAAACACCTTAAGAGATGTTCAACATCATTAGTCATCAGGGAAATGCAAATCAAAACAACGCTGAGATTCCACCTCACACCAGTCAGAATGGCTAAGATTAAAAACTCAAGAGACAACAAGTGCTGGCGAGGATGTGGAGAAAGAGGAACACTCCTCCACTGTTGGTGGGATTGCAAAATGGTAAAACCGCTCTGGAAATCAGTTTGGCGGTTCCTCAGAAAATTGGGCATGTCACTTCCAGAGGACCCTGGCATACCACTCCTGGGCATATACCCAGAGGATTCCCCTACATGCAATAAAGACACATGCTCCACTATGTTTACAGCAGCCTTGTTTATAATAGCCAGAAATTGGAAGGGGCCCAAATATCCCTCAAAGGAGGAATGGATACAGAAAATGTGGTATATTTATACAATGGAATACTACTCAGCAATTAAAAATAATGAATTCATGCAATTTGTAGGTAAATGGTTAGACCTGGAAAATATCATCCTGAGTGAGCTAACCCAATCACAAAAGAATGCACATGAAATGCAATCACTGATAAGTGGATATTAATGAGCCCAGAAGCACTAAATACTCAAGACACAAATAGCAAGTCAAATGATTCCCAAGAAGAAGAAAGGAGAGGACCCTGGGCATGTAAAGATTGCATCCAGTTTAGTAAAGAAACCGAGGGGGGAGGGGGAATGATTGGGGAATAGTTGGGGGGAGAAGAACTATGGGAACTATGGTGGGTGGGAACTGGGAAAGGGGAAAGCCTTTGAAATGTAAACATATAATATAGAAAATAAAAATAACTAAAAAAAAAAATCTGAAACATAAAAGCATCTTTTGTTGCTTCTGTTTGTGCACATAAATGACACACAGTATGACAATAGTCCCTTGAGCCAAGGCTTGTATGAGGCATTGAATTTAAATTCCTTACATGTCAGTGTTTTACAGATTCTGTGCTATAGAATGTTAGTTTTCTCATTTCTAAATATTTCCAATTTGGCCAGAAACTGCAGAATTTGTACCATACATTCCATTCAATAGGAATGGATTTTGTGATTTCAGAACACGATATAGGTGTAGATGCTTCCATGGGTGTCAACAAGTATGTCCCATAGCACCTTCTCCTAGGAATACAACACGCTCAGTATTAATGTAGTGTCAGAGAGTGCAGACAGACAGCTATTAAAACACATCTTCTTCTATTACTTCAAATAATTGCTTTAGTTATTCAACGCCTAATGGTTTCTTTTGGTTTGCTACCATTTTTTTTTTTTTTTAAAAATCCTGTCTCAATGTTTGAAATAGCTTTAATTTGTTGGTCCTTAAAATTGATTATTTTGTTTTTATACCTAGCAACTGGTGTCATCTCAATTACTGTAAAATTGTTTGTTTTTCCATGGTTTGTTCTCTCTTTATGGATTCCTGGTTGTGAAACTGAATATTGATTTGAAAGAAAAAAAAACATCATACCATATACTCTGAGTCTGTATGCTGCCTCTTTTATGCTCCCGATCTTTAAACACACAAACCCTCCATCTCCTGATCTGAAAAGAGAATGAAGGACCTGTGGTCTTTATCCCACATCACTCAGATGCTAAAGAGGATCAGCGTCTTGGGAGGGGCCTGAATAAGAGACCACACTGGCAGTGCACTTTATAAATAATTGATTCAGTTTTAAATCTAGATGCTGTATTTGAGAAGTGAAGTCGAGTGGACTACATTCAGATTCTAAGAGACAGATATGTAAATATACTTTCTTTCCCTGGACTCCCCCAGCACCAGGTGCATTCCCTTTCCATGTTTTCTGGTTGCTCACCTCTGTATCCCCCAGGTCAGTAGTTCTCAGGAACAGGCACTCTCTTCTTTGATTGTTAACTAGAGATGTTGACTTGTTATGTCTCTTGTGCTTTGTTCTGAAGCCTGCCCATGCCATGTATTATGATTTACTATAATTAGTGTTGTGGTGCTGCATTGCAATTGCTGAAAGGTAAACTGCTAGGCCAAACAGAGCCTTCTCCGTTTCTAGGTGAAATCCAGAAAAGCAGACTTCTCATAATATAACGTGCCTTCTACCTCATGAATCCCGCATCCTCCTCTGACCTTATGAATATTGGCTATATTCTCAGGTCACTCATCCAAAATGACAAATAATAATGAGGTCATTAGATCCTCTATTAGATCATTGGGCCTACAGCACCGGTAATACAGGTTGTATTGTGCTGAGTTAAGGTGTTGCCTTCCACTAGGATACTGTCTTTGAATTCCCTTAAGAACGATGCATTTGTCCATGGAGAACCTATTCATTTTCTAAGTCCACTTTCCCTTGCAGTGCTGGCCTTCAGTGCTGAGTTACTTCTGCTTATGTGAATGAGGGTTTTGAGTTGATCTTGCTTTGCAGTACCAAACTATAGACTCAACACAAACCTAGGTGGCTGGAGGTGACAACCCTGGGTTTTATTAGTTATCCGAAGACAACTGAGCTGCTTCCTCATGCCACCATCTTCTACTTTGTGGTAGATGTTCAGCTGATCGGGACTTTCCCACCAACCTCTCTCCAAGATGAACCATCCTTTTGAAAGTGTTGTGTTGAGAATAGTTTTAGCTATCCTGGGTTACTCCAGATAAATTTGAGAATTGCTCGTTCTAGATCTATGAAGAATTGATTTGGGATTTTGATAGGCATTACATTGAATCTGTAGATTGCTTTTGGCAAGATGGCCATTTTTACTATATTGATCCTGCCAGTCCAAGAGCATGAAATATTTTTCCATCTTCTGAGGTCTTCTTTGATTTCTTTCTTCAAGGACTTGAAGTTACTGTCATACAGATCTTTCACTTGTTTGGTTAGAGTCACGCCAAGATACTTTATATTGTTTGTGGCTATTGTGAAGGGCGTTATTTCCCTAACTTCTTTCTCAGCCTGCTTGTCCTTTGAGTACAGGAAGGCTACTGATTTTCTTGAGTTGATTTTATAACCAGCCATTTTGCTGAAGTTGTTTATCAGCTGTAGCAGTTCTCTGGTGGAGTTTTTTTGGGTCATTTAAGTATACTATCATATCATCTGCAAATAGTGATGGTTTGATTTCTTCCTTTCCAATTTGTATTCCTTTGACTTCCTTATGTTGTCTAATTGCTCTCGCTAGAACTTCAAGTACTATATTGAAAAGATATGGAGAGAGAGGACAGTCTTGTCTAGTTCCTGATTTTAGAGGGATTGCTTCAAGTTTCTCTCCATTTATTTTGATGTTGGCTACTGGTTTGCTGTATATTGCTTTTATTATGTTTAGGTATGGGCCTTGAATTCCTGTTATTTCTAGGACTTTTAGCATGAAAAGATGCTGAATTTTGTCAAATGCTTTTTCAGCATCTAATGAGATGACCATGTGGTTTTTTTTTCTTTTAGTTTGTTTAAGTAGTGGGTTACATTGATGGATTTCTGTATATTGAACCATCCCTGCATCCCTGGGATGAAGCTTACTTGATCATGGTGAATGATCGTTTTGATGTGCTTTTGGATTAGGTTGGCAAGAATTTTATTTAGTAATTTTTGCATCGATATTCATAAGGGAAATTGGCCTGTAATTTTCTTTGTTGAATCTTTGTGTGGTTTTGGTATCAGCGTAATTGTGGCTTTGTAGAACAAGTTGGGCAGTGTTCCTTCTGTTTCTATTTTGTGGAATAGTTTGAAGAATATTGGTGTTAGGTCTTCTTTGAAGGTCTGATAGAATTCTGCACTAAAATCATCTGGCGTGACTCTAACCAAACAAGTGAAAGATCTGTGTGACAGGAACTTCAAGTCCTTGAAGAAAGAAATCAATGAAGACCTCAGAAGATGGAAAAATATTTCATGCTCTTGGATTGGCAGGATCAATATAGTAAAAATGGCCATCTTGCCAAAGCAATCTACAGATTCAATGCAATCCCCATCAAAATCCCAAATCAATTCTTCATAGATCTAGAATGAGCAATTCTCAAATTCATCTGGAGTAACAAAAAACCCAGGATAGCTAAAACTATTCTCAACAATAAAAGGACTTCTGTGGGAATCAATATCCCTGACATCAAGCCCTACTACAGAGCAGTAGTAATAAAAACTGTTTGGTATTGGTATGCAGACAGGCAGGAAGATCAATAGAATAGAATTGAAGACCCAGAAATGAACCCACAGAGCTATGGCCACTTGATCTTTCATAAAGGAGCTACAACCATCCAGTGGAAAAAAGATAGCCTTTTCAACAAATGGTGCTGGTTCAACTGGAGGTCAACATGCAGAAGAATGAAAATTGATTCACTCTTATCTCCTTGTACTAAGCTCAACTCCAAGTGGATCAAGGACCTCCACATAAAACCAGACACACTGAAACTAATAGAAAAGAAACTGGGGAAGACCCTGGAGGACTTGGGCACAGGGGGAAAGTTCCTGAACAGAACAAGAATAGCTTATGCTCTAAGATCAAGAATTGACAAATGGGACCTCATAAAATTACAAAGTTTCTGTAAGGCAAAGGACACTGTCAGAAGGACAAAACCACAACCAACAAAGTGGGAAAATATCTTCACCAACCCCACATCCGACAGAGGGCTAATATCCAATATATACAAAGAATTCAAGAAGTTAGACCCCAAAGAACCAAATAGCCCTATTAAAAATGGGGTACAGAGCTAAATAAAGAATTTTCACCAGAAGAAATTCAGATGGCTGAGAAGCACCTTAAGAGATGTTCAACATCATTAGTCATCAGGGAAATGCAAATCAAAACAACCCTGAGATTCCACCTCACACCAGTCAGAATGGCTAAGATTAAAAACTCAAGAGACAACAGGTGCTGGCAAGGATGTGGAGAAAGAGGAACACTCCTCCACTGTTGGTGGGATTGCAAGATGATACAATTGCTCTGGAAATCAGTCTGGCGGTTCCTCAGAAAATTGGGCATGACACTTCCAGAGGACCCTGCATGTCACTCCTGGGCATATACCCAGAGGATTCCCCTGCATGCAATAAAGACACATGCTCCACTATGTTTATAGCAGCCTTATTTATAATAGCCAGAAGGTGGAAGGAGCCCAGATGTCCTTCAAAGGAGGAATGGATACAGAAAATGTGGTACATTTATACAATGGAACACTACTCAGCCATTAAAAATAATGAATTCATGCAATTTGTAGGCAAATGGTTGGATCTGGAAAATATCATCCTAAGTGAGTTAACCCAATCACAAAAGAATACACATGAAATGCAATCACTGATAAGTGGATATTAATGAGCCCAGAAGCTCTGAATACTCAAGGCACAATTAGCAAATCAAGATTCCCAAGAAGAAGGAAGGAGAGGACCCTGGTCCTGAAAAGACTGGATCCAGTTTCTTAGAGTACCAGAACAGAGAAATGGTGGGGGGTGATTGGGGAATGGGGAGGGGGGCGGAGAGGACTCCTGGGACATATGGTGAGGGGGGAACTGGGAAAGGGAAAATCCTTTGGAATGTAAACAAAGAATATAGAAAATAAAAAAAAAAAAAAAAGAAAGTGTTGTGTCTCAGAGGTTTACTCCATAATCCAAGTGATAAGGTCTGAAGATGAACACGTGAAGAGGTTGGCTCACCCTGGACAGCAGCTGTTATGTGAGCTACTTGTCACTCAATTTTTTTCCGTGTGTAAATGTAAAAAGCATGTTTATGTTTGTAATGTTCCAAGGGGGAATTTTTATGTAAAGAAAACTAGCAGTGAGATTCCCAGAAAGAACATCCACCTCCTCCAATCTTGCAGGATGAATAAGCACAACTTTCACCCATTCTGTGAGTTTGAAGTTTACAGAGCATCTCTCTCTAATAAGAACTTCTGTTGTCTTTAAGCTTTTGGGATTGGTGTTCATATTATGGCGTTCTGTAAAGTCTGCAGAATGGTTTACGATAGCCGTGCTTGCAGTTTCAAATGAGTGGGGCTTATTCAGTACAGAGCAAGCAACAGTAAAAGAACAGATAGCGAACAGGAGACAGACAGGAGCAGCGGATAGATGGCAAAGCATCACCGAATCTGGAATTTACAACATCAGCAGAGATGGGTGGAGCAGCCCTATGGAGAGAACAAAG
Source organism: Apodemus agrarius (assembly GCA_964023405.1). Taxonomy (NCBI): domain Eukaryota; kingdom Metazoa; phylum Chordata; class Mammalia; order Rodentia; family Muridae; genus Apodemus; species Apodemus agrarius. The sequence goes on along the minus strand of OZ030021.1, from coordinate 39,372,753 downwards.
GCGATGAATGCCATCAGATCAGGGGCTTGCAGACATCCAGCAGTAAGCAACTGGGAAGCTGCGTCAGTAGCTGGAGGTCTCAGCTGAATGATGCTGAGCTTCTTAGGCTGTTGTAGGCATTTTCATACCGTGAGATGTAAGACAGTGACTGATTTTTTTCAGATGGGTAGCCTGGTCTTATATTCTTGGCCCTTAGACATCTCTTTGCATTTTGGTAAACCTAGACAGTAAAAGTCTTAGTGGGAGGATCTTGATGGATGACCACTGTCCGTCTAACTGAAATTAGTACCATGTTGTGGCTGAGCCCAACTTCCCCTGACAGAATTTGATTTGTTTCCTTTAAGCTACAGATTGCAAAGAAATTGAGCAATGAGCTGGGCAGTGGTGGCGCATGCCTTCAATCCCAGCACTTGGGAGGCAGAGGCAGGCAGATTTATGGGCTCGAGGCCAGCCTAGTCTACAGAGTGAGTGCCAGGACAGCCAGGGCTGCACAGAGAAACCCTGTCTCAAAAAACCAAAAAAGAAAGAAAGAAAGAAAGAAAGAAAGAAAGAAAGAAAGAAAGAAAGAAAGAAAGAAAGAAATAGAGCAATGCAAACCAAACCTACAAAACCTACACACAAGGATCAACTGTGTAACTGTGTGCCTCTTTCAAAGAACAAAACTGCCTCAGAGTGAAATCCTCTGTGTGTGTCAGCAGCACAGACACCTGGATGGAGTTCTGTAGTAGACCACAAAACCCAGGTACCAAAGGATAGCATTCTGATTTGGTTTATGGCAACCTGCCTGGTGTTATTGAAAACAGATACTATTCTTTATTCTTCTTGCTAGTCCAAATGATACATTCTATTAATCATAAGATGTTAGTCCTAGAGGAAACGTCCCCCCTCCAATTTCTCATTGTTTTTAAGTCATTACAGAGAAAGGGAATCTGCAAATCATTCTGTGCTGACTAGTTTTATTTCAACTTGACTCAAGCTGGAGTCATTTTTTGAAGACCATGGTCAATTGAGAGAGTATTCCCACTGGTTTGAACTGTGGGAAAGCCTGTGGTATAGTTTCTTGATTGATGATTGATGTGGGATGTCCCAGGTCCCTGTGGATATAGGGTGGTGGTTTTGGGTGTTATACCAAAGCCATGAGGAGCAAGCCAGTAAAGCAGCACTCCTCCAGAGCCTCTGCATCAGCTCCTGCCTCCAGATTTCTGCTCTGATTTGCCTCCATGATATGCTGTGATGTGGAACTAACTGTAAACTGAAATAAGTCCTTTCCTTTCCCAGTTGCTTTTGGTCATGGTGTTTTGTCATGGCAATAGAAACCTAGGTGAGACGCACTTTTTTTTTTTTTACAGGCATATTAGTATGACCTCACATCACAAAGTTTAAAAGATGATAATGAAATGTTATGAACAAATAAGAATCTTATAGATTAATTTTTAAACACTATTAGGGAAATTAATTAGTTTCTTTCCACTCCATGTCAAATATCAAAATGAATCATAGCTATGTCAAAGAGTCAAATGTTAAAACAAAATGCAGTTGATTATTAAGCGGATGGGACAGATTCCCAAGCCTGGAGGCAACAGAAGAAATGGCTGACAGAAAGCTGCTTGGTTCACTCTGGCTGGCCTCTGGGAGGATGGTCTGTGGTAGGGGTGATTTGCATGTCCTGTCTGCTCTGGGCTGTAGGTGGGCTGCTATTCCCTTCTAAGGGCATTTTTCTCACAGCACTGCTGCTGAGCTGAATAACAGGAACATGTTGCCCGGATGGTGAGTGGAGAGGTATATTCTAATTTGGTAATTTAAAATTGCAGTTCAATACATTACATCTAATATGTTATAATTACAAATGATCCTCTAAAACAGTTAATTTACACCTTCTATAGTTTCTTATTTTTCTCACTAAATACATTGTTGCGAGTCAATATTTATGAAATTTTCGTAATGGAAAGTAAGGGGGGGGGGAAACAAAGGGATAGAAATACAGAGGGAGAGAGGAAAGGAAACAGAAGGAAGATCTGACACAAAGGGGCTAGGTGGAGATCCTGATACCAGCATGCTTTAGAACAGCAGACGGGATACAGCAGCAGGAGAGACCCTGGGAGGGAGCCTGGTAGAGCTGGACCCTTCTCAGTTCTTGATTTCAAGGTGAATTCAGGCTCAAAGCTAGACTGCTCATCCATCTAAAAAATGTATCTCAACACCCGAAGGCACTTGCTTTCCTTCCTTTGTTACCAGTAATGTAACCAGGAAATGATACCTGTGCATGTCCCCTTCTCCTACAGATAAGCATCATTTATTAGCGTGCATTTGAGAACACAAAAGAGCTAAGCAATATGAGTAATCAAAGCGAATTAGTGCCCAAGACCTAGGTCTCTGGTATGTCGCTTCTTGTGTGTGGAGTTCTGGTCTTTCTTAGTTATTCCTTCCTGGATCGTGCTGATGAACTTTTATTTTTTTCTCTGCATAGAATTTACACTTAAATAACCAAGGTTTGCAGCTGGCTTTTTTAAGGAAGCAGAGAGGGAGAGAGATAGAAGGAAGGAAAGGATAGAAAGAGAGAAATAGCAAGGGGAAGGAGAGAGAAAGGAAGAAAGAAAGAAAGAGAGAGAGAGAGAGAGAGAGAGAGAGAAGAAGAAGGAAGGAAGGAAGGAAGGAAGGAAGGAAGGAAGGAGGAGGAGGAGGAGGAGGAGGAGGAGAGGAAAGAGGAGGAAGAAACAGGCACAGATGTCAGAAGACAGCTTGTGGGGAGTCACCTATCCCAGGTCTGCCCCTCCACTGGGTGTGATCTGGGGGTTGTTAAGTCTGTGTATAGATGCCTGGCCTGCTGAGCAATCCCACCAGATGTCCTTTATTTTATCCCCATATTTTGAATAGGCAAATGCTACTGGCCTAGGATTTTCAGAATGGTGGAAAGAAGCAGGCGTCAGGTAAGATGCTCCAGCATTTAGTCTGAACAAAGGCACTGAGCGTTATGCTTGACTGTTGCCAGCCCAGTCTTCAAAACCATAGATGGGCCCAGGAAGGCAATTAACGCTCTTTCTCTAGAATCCAGTAACTGGCCCAGATCAAGAGTCACTCAGTGGTTCTTCCTGTTTCTTTCACGCCTACTCTGTGTATTTGATTTTGCTTCCTCTGGCTGTCCTCCCCTTGACTCTCCAATGTACTGATCTCTTGTGAATACCCCTCTCTCATGGTAGCCTTTTTGATTTCTTAAGCATGGCTTGTTTTGAAACTTTGACTGTGGGTCTTTAGTTGTGACTGCGCTTTGATCTGGAGCCAACACCTCTCCTTTGAAAGAATCATCTTGTGTAAATATATTAAACTGCTGCTGGGATCCTCCCTTTGCTGACATGGTGGAGACATGGGGCTGCCCCTTCCAGGAATCAAGATTTAAAAAAAAACCCCACATTGGCTACCTGCCCAGAAGATTATAGTCAACGTTGGACCACAGAAGCATAAGCCCCCTTCTTTATCTAGTTAGTGAAGGCTGAACTGGGTAGGTCAGATGGATGAATTGTGTTAGGTCTTATACAAGGAAAAGGTTGTAAACTAGGCATCAAGAAAGAGAAATCCAGGATGTAATTTATGGTTCTTGGTACTTGGATTGTGGGAAGAAAAGTATGGCTTTGTTGGCTGGAAAATCAAAAGACCCAATACTTGGAAAAGTTATCAGGGTGTGTAACTGATAACAATACAACCAATGTTTCATGCGATTGAAAATGAAATACGAGCTGTAACTGTCGTCCGAGTTTGAAGTCTTTGTGATTGCTAGGGTCTGTGTTCTGAAGCTTTGGTAGTTGGCCCCCTTCTTCGAATTCCTCCTAACCCTGGAATTGTGAACATCTCTGCTCTCCATGTTTTCAGCTAGCATTCGCATGAAAAGATAGCATTTTAAAGAGCATCACAATATATTTGTAACCAAAACTTCTTAGTGCCCTATTTTTTTAATATATTATTTATTTATTATAATATCTAAGTACACGGTAGCTGTCTTCAGATGTACCAGAAGAGGGCGTCAGATCTCATTACGGATGGTCATGAGTCACCATGTGGTTGCTGGGATTTGAACTCAGGACCTTCGGGAGAGCAGTCAGTGCTCTTAACCGCTGAGCCATCTCTCCAGCCCTTAGTGCCCTATTTTTGATATGAGTTAACATTATGTCTAACATAAGCTAATTTTGAAAGAGAAGTTAAAAACTAGGGAAATTTGATTTAAATGAATAGATTGAACATGCATATTAGAAAATGGCAACATTGAGTTGTAAACTTGTTGGGAACATGACATTAAACCTGAACTACAAATTATCTTAAACTGGAAGTTTAGGCTGTGTGGACAGGACAAGGAGGCACTCAGAAACTACATGAATGACTGTCATATTGACTCTTAAAGGGTGTGTAAAATTGACGGCAAAAATACCATTGTTTTCCCCTGTAAATTTGCCAGTGGTTTCTGATCATGGTAGTAGTTTGGTTCCTATAGTACATTTTATTGAGACAAGCTATAGCACCAAGGCCACACATTGCTTGTACATCTGAGCTATGTATTTCTGTTGCCTATCATATTCTGATTCATTTGTACACTTCACAATGTGACTTCAGAGTTTGAAAATCTGTAGAAAGATTTATTATTTAGTATATATTATTTATATATATCATATAAATATATAAATACACTTCAGGTCTATTCTTGCATTATCAAAAGCCACTAAAACACTAAGTAAAAAGAAGCTAGCTTGGATGCCAACCCCATTGTTTATCTCAGCCTAAATTTCTTTTTAGAGGTTACTCTTTTCTCATTCAGGGAATAAATTCTCATGCTTGGGAGTTGGGAAAGAGACTTCAAGATAGGGCTGATTTGAAACAGGAGGAGAATGAAGGTCCCACACCCAGCCTTCCTCAACAGTTTCTACAGTTCTCTGCCTCCTCATATATATGCATTTCAAACATTTTATTTACTTACTTTTTGCTTTTGTTTTAGAAACAAGGCTCACTATGTAGCTTAAGATGGCCTTGACTTTCAGTACTCTTGCTTCAGTAAGGAAGCCTCCTGGGATTATAGGCACATACCCCTTGCCTGCTTTTACATTTTTAATTTTTATTAAAGCACTTGTGCATTCAAACACACATACTTACATACACGCATGCACACACACGCACATGAAAACTGTAAAGAAAAACTGAATGTAGAAAAAATTTTTCCTATTATTATTATTATTTTATTAGATATATTCTTTGTTTACATTTCAAATGATTTCTCCTTTCCTGGTTTCCCCCATCCCAAAAATCCCATAAGCCATCCCCCCTCCCCCTCTTCCCCAATCAACCCTCTCCCACTTTCCTGTCCTGGTATTCCCCTACACTGCACCATTGAGCCTTTCCAGGACCAAGGGCCTCACCTCCCTTAGAAAGTTATTTTTGAGATTAGAAGATAGCTGAATTCCATTGTGCAAATGAACCACATTTTCTGTTCCCATTTTTCATTTTTCATTTGATTTCTGGTTATTATGGATAAGGCCACTACGAACATAGTGGAGCACATGCCCCTGTGGCATGGTGGGGCATCTTTTGGGTATAGCTCAAAAGTAGTAAAGCTGGGTATTCAGGTAGATCTATTTCCAATTTTCTGAGGAACCTCCAGATTGATTTCCATAGTGGTTTGCACCCACCAGCAATAGAGGAGAGTTCCTCTTTCTCCACATCCTTGACAACATATGCTGTCACCTGAGTTTTTGATTTTAGTCATTCTGATTGGTATAAGGTGGAATCTCAGTATCATTTTGAATTGTATTTCCCTGATGACTAAGGACTTTAAACATTTTTTGGAGGTGCTTCTCGGCTATTTGAGATTCCTCTGTTGTTAATTCTCTGTTTAGCTCTGTACCCCATTTTTTTAAGTTGGGTTATTTAGTTTTGGAGGTTAGTTTCTTGAGTTCTTTATATATTTTGGATGTCAGCTCTCAGATGTGGAGTTAGTGAAGATTTTTTTTCCAATCTGTAGATTGTTGATTTGTCCTATTGACTGTGTCTTTTGCCTTACAGAAGCCTTACAGTTTCATGATCTTAGAGCATGAGCCATTGGAGTTCTGTTCAGGAAATTTTCCCATTAATGAGTTGAGGCTCTTTTGAATTTTCTCTTCTATTAGACTCAGTGTATCTGTTTTTTTTTTTTTTTTAGTTATTTTTATTTTCTATATTCTATGTTTACATTTCAAAGGCTTTCCCCTTTCCCAGTTCCCACCCACCATAGTTCCCATAGTTCTTCTCCCCCCCAACTATTCCCCAATCATTCCCCCTCCCCCCTCGGTTTCTTTACTAAACTGGATGCAATCTTTACATGCCCAGGGTCCTCTCCTTTCTTCTTTTTGGGAATCATTTGACTTGCTATTTGTGTCTTGAGTATTTAGTGCTTCTGGGCTCATTAATATCCACTTATCAGTGATTGCATTTCATGTGCATTCTTTTGTGATTGGGTTAGCTCACTCAGGATGATATTTTCCAGGTCTAACCATTTACCTACAAATTGCATGAATTCATTATTTTTAATTGCTGAGTAGTATTCCATTGTATAAATATACCACATTTTCTGTATCCATTCCTCCTTTGAGGGATATTTGGGCTTCTTCCAATTTCTGGCTATTATAAACAAGGCTGCTATAAACATAGTGGAGCATGTGTCTTTATTGCATGCAGGGGAATCCTCTGGGTATATGCCTAGGAGTGGTATGCCAGGGTCCTCTGGAAGTGACATGCCCAATTTTCTGAGGATCCGCCAAACTGATTTCCAGAGCGGTTTTACCATTTTGCAATCCCACCAACAGTGGAAGAGTGTTCCTCTTTCTCCACATCCTCGCCAGCACTTGTTGTCTCTTGAGTTTTTAATCTTAGCCATTCTGACTGGTGTGAGGTGGAATCTCAGGGTTGTTTTGATTTGCATTTCCCTGATGACTAATGATGTTGAACATCTCTTAAGGTGTTTCTCGGCCATCCGAATTTCTTCTGGTGAAAATTCTTTGTTTAGCTCTGTGCCCCATTTTTTGATAGGGTTATTTGGTTCTTTGGGGTCTAACTTCTTGAGTTCTTTGTATATATTGGATATTAGCCCTCTGTCGGATGTGGGGTTGGTGAAGATCTTTTCCCACTTTGTTGGTTGCCGTTTTGTCCTTCTGACAGTGTCCTTTGCTTTGCAGAAACTTTGTAATTTTATGAGGTCCCATTTGTCGATTCTTGATCTTAGTGCGTAGGCTATTGGTGTTCTGTTCAGGAACTTTTCCCCTGTGCCCAAGTCCTCCAGGGTCTTCCCAAGTTTCTTTTCTAATAGTTTCAGTGTGTCTGGTTTTATGTGGAGGTCCTTGATCCACTTGGAGTTGATCTTAGAGCAAAGAGATAAGAGTGGGTCAATTCGCATTCTTCTGCATGTTGACCTCCAGTTGAACCAGCACCATTTGTTGAAAAGGCTATCTTTATTCCATCGGATGGTTGTGGCTCCTTTATCAAAGATCAAGTGACCATAAGTCTGTGGGTTAATTTCTGGGTCTTCAATCCTGTTCCATTGATCTGTTTGCCTGTTGCTATACCAATACCATGCAGTTTTTAACACAATTGCTCTGTAGTACTGCTTGAGGTCAGGGATATTGATTCCCCCAGAAGTCCTTTTATTGTTGAGAATAGTTTTAGCTATTCTGGGTTTTTTGTTGCTCCAGATGAATTTGAGAATTGCTCTTTCTAGATCTATGAAGAATTGAGTTGGGATTTTGATGGGGATTGCATTGAATCTGTATATTGCTTTTGGCAAGATGGCCATTTTTACTATATTGATCCTGCCAATCCAGGAGCAAGAAATATTTTTCCATCTTCTGAGGTCTTCTTCGATTTCTTTCTTCAAGGACTTGAAGTTCCTGTTGTACAGATCTTTCGCTTGTTTGGTTAGAGTTACGCCAAGATACTTTATGTTGTTTGTGGCTATTGTGAAGGGTGTTATTTCCCTAATTTCTTTCTCAGCCTGCTTGTCCTTTGAGTACAAGAAGGCCACTGACTTGCTTGAGTTAATTTTATAACCTGCCACTTTGCTGAAGTTGTTTATCAGCTGTAGAAGTTCTCTGGTGGAGTTTTTTGGGTCACTTAGGTAAACTATCATATCGTCTGCAAATAATGATAGTTTCACTTCTTCCTTTCCAATTTGTATCCCTTTGACTTCCTTATGTTGTCTAATTGCTCTTGCTAGAACTTCAAGTACTATATTGAAAAGATATGGAGAGAGGGCAGTCTTGTCTAGTCCCTGATTTTAGTGGGAATGCTTCAAGTTTCTCTCCATTTATTTTGATGTTGGCTACTGGTTTGCTGTAGATTGCTTTTACTATGTTTAGGTATGGGCCTTGAATTCCTGCTCTTTCCAAGACTTTTAGCATGAAAGGATGCTGAATTTTGTCGAATGCTTTTTCAGCATCTAATGAGATGACCATGTGGTTTTTTTCTTTCAGTTTGTTTATGTAGTGGATTACATTGATGGATTTCCGTATATTGAACCATCCCTGCATCCCTGGGATGAAGCCTACTTGATCATGGTGGATGATCGTTTTGATGTGCTCTTGGATTCGGTTAGCAAGAATTTTATTTAGTATTTTTGCATCTATATTCATCAGAGAAATTGGCCTGAAGTTCTCTTTCTTTGTTGGATCTTTTTGTGGTTTAGGTATTAGCGTAATTGTGGCTTCGAAGAATGAGTTGGGCAGTGTCCCTTCTGTCTCTATTTTGTGGAATAGTTTGAAGAGTATTGGTGTTAAGTCTTCTTTGAAGGTCTGGTAGAATTCTGCACTAAAACCATCTGGTCCCGTACTTTTTTTGGTTGGGAGGCTTTCTATAACCCCTTCTATTTCTTTAGGGGTTATGGGACTATTTAGCTGGTCTACTTGATGCTGATTTAATTTTGGTATTTGATATCTGTCTAGGAAATCGTCCATTTCCTCCAGATTCTCCAGTTCTTTTGAGTATAGACCTTTGTAGTAGGATCTGATGATCTTTTGAATTTCCTCAGTTTCTGTTGTTATGTCTCCCTTTTCATTTCTAATTTTGTTAATTTGTATACTGTCTCTGTGTCCTTTGGTTAGTCTGGCTAAGGGTTTATCTATCTTGTTGATTTTCTCAAAGAACCAGCTCCTGGTCTTGTTGATTCTTTGTATGGTTCTCTTTGTTTCTATTTGATTGATTTCAGCCCTGAGTTTGATGATTTCTTGTCTTCTACTCCTCCTGGGTGAATTAACTTGTTTTTCTTCCAGGGCTTTAAGGTGTGCCGTTAAGCTGCTAGTGTATGCTCTCTCCAGTTTCTTTTTGGATGCACTTAGAGCTATGAGTTTTCCTCTTAGCACTGCTTTCATTGTGTCCCATAGATTTGGGTAGGTTGTACCTTCATTTTCATTGAATTCTAAAAAGTCTTTGATTTCTTTTTTTATTTCTTCCTTGACCAAGGTGTCATTGAGTAGAGTATTGTTCAGTTTCCATGTGTATGTGGGCTTTCTGTTGTTTTTGTTGCTATTGAAGACCACTCTTACTCCATGGTGATCTGATAGGAGGCATGGGATTAGCTCGATCTTCTTGTATTTGTTGACATCTGTCTTGTGACCGATTATATGGTCTATTTTGGAGAAGGTACCATGCGGTGCTGAGAAAAAGGTATATTCTTTAGCTTTAGGATGAAATGTTCTATATATATCTGTTAAATCCAATTGGTCCAGAGTTTCAATTAGTTTCACTGTGTTCCTGTTTAGTTTCTGCTTTCCTGATCGGTCCATTGAGGAGAGTGGGGTGTTGAAGTCACCCACAATTATTGTGTTAGGTGTAATGTGTGTTTTAAGCTTTAGTAAGGTTTCTTTTTACGAAGGAGGGTGCCCTTGCATTTGGAGCATAGATGTTCAGTATTGAGAGCTCTTCCTGGTGGATTTTCCCTTTGGCCAGCAAGAAGTGACCTTCTGAGTCTCTTTGGATGATTTTAGGTTGAAAGTCAATTTTATCTGATATTAGAATGGCTACTCCAGCTTGTTTCCTGAGACCATTTGCTTGTAAAATTGTCCTCCAGCCTTTTACTCTAAGGCAGTGTTTGTCTTTAACACTGAGATGTGTTTCCTGTATGCAGCAAAATGTAGGGTCCTGTTTCCGTATCCAGTCTGTTAATCTATGTCTTTTTATTGGGGAATTGAGTCCATTGATGTTAAGAGATATTAAGGAATAGTAATTATTTCCTCCAGACATTTTTGAAATTATATTTATTTATCTTATTTATTTTTTATATTCGAGAGGTTATCTTCTTTTGGGTTTGATGAGAGGAGGTTTCTATCTTGCTTCTTCCCGGGTGTAGTTTCCGTCCTTGTCTTGGTGTTTTCCCCCTATTATCCTTTGTAGGGCTGGATTTGTGGAGAGATATCTTGCAAATTTGGTTTTGTCATGGAATACCTTGTTGTCTCCATCAATGGCAATTGAGAGTTTTGCTGGGTAAAGTAGTTTTGGCTGAAGTTTGTGTTCTCTTAGAGTTTGCATGATATCTGCCCAGGATCTTCTAGCTTTCATGGTCTCAGGTGAGAAGTCTGGTGTTATTCTGATAGGTTTTCCTTTATATGTTACTTGGCCTTTTTCTCTTGCTGCCTTTAGTATTCTTTCTTTGTTTATTACATTTGGAGTTTTGATTATTATGTGACGGGATGTATTTCTGTTCTGGTCCAGTCTGTTTGGGGTTCTATAGGCTTCTTGTATATTCATGGGCATCTCTCTCCTTAGGTTGGGGAAGTTTTCTTCCATAATTTTATAGAAGATATTAGCTGGCCCTTTAACTTGTAAATCTTCACTCTCGTCTATACCTATAATCCTTAGGTTTGGTCTTCTCATAGTGTCTTGGATTTCCTGGATGTTTTGGGTTACCACCTTTTTACATTTAGTATTTTCTTTGACTGTTGAATCAATGGTTCCTATGGTATCTTCGGCTTCTGAGATTCTGTCTTCTATCTCTTGTATTCTATTGTTGATACTTGCGTCTATGGCCCCTGATTTCTTCCCCAGGTTTTCTATCTCCAATGTTGTCTCCCTCTGTGATTTCTTAGTTGTTTCTACTTCTGTTTTTAGTATCTGGATGGATGTGCTCAGATCTTTCGCTTGCTTGATTGTGTTTTCATGAATTTCTTTAATAGATTTTTGTGCTTCCTCTTTCATAGCTTCTACTTGTTGGCCCACGTTCTTCTGTAGTTCTTTAAGTGACTTTTGTCTTTCTTCCCTATTGTCTTCTTCTCTTTGATCCATCTTCTCCTGCATTTCTTGAAGTGATTTTTGTATTTGCCTTGTAAAGGCTTCTAACTTTTGATCCATTTTCTCCTCTATTTCTTTACGAGATTTTTCTATGTGTTCAGCTACCAGCATCCTGACCAGTGATTTTATATCCAAGTCTTGTTTTTCTGGTGTTTTAGGGTATCCAGGGATTCCTGTTGTTGGAGAACTGGGTTCAGATGCTGTCATGTTGCCTTGATTTTTGTTAGTAATGTTCCTTCGTTTTCCTTTTGCCATCTGGTTATTTCTGGTTTTAGTTGGCCTTGTTGTCAGTGGCTGGTGTTTGAATCTCCTGTGAGGCTGGGCTCACCTGTTGTTTCTCTACTGGTGAATATGTGTGACTGCTGCTTTAAGGGATTATAAGCTGGCTGCCACCCATGCGATTGTAGCCCCTGTTGGAGTCTGTCTACCTGGGCTTCTCCAGCTGTGTCCTGGTTGCAAGGAACTCCGAGACCCTAGCAGATCCCCCCGTGAGGGTAGCCCTGGAAGGGGTGTTTACCTGGGCCTTTCCAGCTGTGTCCTGGTTGCAATATGGAGGCCCGCCACTACTGCTGGTCTAGGGGCCGGCGAGCTGGTTGCAGAACGCAGCCTAGGTGCTCACCAGAGGGCGGGGATGTCCCACAGAGCCTGGGCCTTTCCAGCTGTGTCCTGGTTGCAATATGGAGGCCCGCCGCTACTGCTGGTCCAGGGGCCGGCGAGCTGGTTGCAGAATGCAGCCTCGGTGCTCGCCAGAGGGCTCGGGGATGTCCCACAGAGCCTGGGCCTTTCCAGCTGTGTCCTGGTTGCAATATGGAGGCCCGCCGCTACCGCTGGTCTAGGGGCCGGCGAGCTGGTTGCAGAACGCAGCCTAGGTGCTCACCAGAGGGCGGGGATGTCCCACAGAGCCTGAAAGTGTATCTGGTTTTATGTGGAGGTCCTTGATCTACTTGAACTTGAGCTTTATGCAAGGTGATAAGTATGAATCTATTTTCATTTTTCTATATACAGACTGCCAATTGGACCAGCACCATTTATTGAAGATGCTTTATTTTTTCCATTGTATATTTTTGGCGTCTTTGTCAAAGATCAAGCGTCCACAAGTGTGTGGTTTTATTTCTGGGTCTTCAATTCTTTTCCATTGTTTATGTGTCTGTCTTGGTACCAATACCATGTGGTTTTTATCACTATTACTCTGTAGTACAGCTTGAGGTTAGGGATGGTGATTCCTCCAGTTCTTTTATCGTTAAGAATTAATTTTGCTATACTGAGGTTTTTTTTCTTCATGAAATTGAACTGCTCTTTCCATGTCTGTGAAGAATTATGTTGAACTTTTGATGGCAACTGCATTGAATCTGTAGATTCCTTTTGATAAGATAGCCACTTTTACTATGTATATCCTACGAATCCATAAGCATGAGATATTTCTCTCTTCTGAGGTGTTCTTTGATTTCTTTCTTGGGAGACTTGAAGTTCTTGTCATACAGATCTTTCACTTGTTTGATTAGAGACACACCAAGATATTTTATATTATTTGTGACTACTATGCAGGGTGTCATTTTCCTAATTTCTTTCTCAGTCTGTTTATCCTTTGTGTAGAGGAAGGCTACTGATTTGTTTGAGTTAACTTTATATCCAGCCTCTTTGCTGAAGTTATTTATCAGCTATAGAAGTTCTCTGGTAGAATTTTCAGGACACTTAAGTGTTTTACCAGCAAATGGATGCAACTAGAAAATATCATCCAGAATGAGCTAACCCAGACCCCAAAGGACATGCCTGGTATGTAGTCACTAATAAGTGGATATTAGCCAAAAATTATAGACTACCTAGGATACAACCCACAGCACTTCAGAAGTGTAACAAGCAAAATGGCCCAAGTGAGAATGCTTCAAACCCACTTAGAAGGAGAAGAAAATAATCATGTGAGGCAGAGGGATGGAGAGCGCTGGATGGGAGAGGGGATGGAGAGGGGAAAAAGAGAACAGGATCAGGTACTGGATAACAGTAGAGAAGCTCAGAGGGCCAAGAGTATAAATAGAGAAAAGTAGTATTGGGAGTGGGTGGGAGGGGAGACGACCCTCTATAAAGTACCAGAGACCTAGGCTGTGCGAGACTCTCAGGATTCAATGGGAGAGGCCTCATATGAAATGCTCAAAAGTGGGGAGAGGGAACTCAAAGAGTCTACCTTTTATAGACAGGGTGGCCTCAAGCAGAGGGACTGGTTTATCAACCCACAGTCAAAATTTCTGATCCAGAATTGTTCCTGTCTAAAAGAATTTCAGGGATAGAAGTGGAGGAGACCGAGGAAAAGGAGGTCCAGTGACCAACCCAACTTGGGAACTATCTCACGGGGAGGCTCCAAGGCCTTGCACTATTACTGATGCTAAGATGTGCTTGCAGAAAGGAGCCTAGCATGGCAGTTTTGAGAGGCACAACCAGTAGCTGACTGAGACAGACTCAGATACTTATACCCAACCTTTGGACTGAAGTTGGGGACCCCTATGGATGAATTAGGGGAAGGATGGAAGAAACTGAAGAGTAGGGAGACTCCATAGGAAGACCAGGACCAGCAATCTCAAGTAACCTGAACCCTGGGAATTCTCAGACACTGAGCAGAATACTGGAGATGATCGAGGCCCCCAACACATATGTATCAGAGGACCGCCTCAGTGGTAGAAGATGTGCCTAATCCTTAAGAGACTTGAGGCCCCAGGGAAGAGGGAGTCCTGGTGGCAAGGGAGCATCCTCTCAGAATAAGGGGGGGGGAGGAAGATTGGGATGAGGAACTGTGAGGGGGTGACCAGGAAGAGGTGGACAATGGCTAGATTGTAAATAAATAAGATAATTTAAAAAAGAAACATAAATGAGTAATAAAATCATGATAAAAGGAGAGATTAGAAGATGTTGCCCCAAGTAAACCCTGGCTCAGATAGATGATAGATTGATATGAGTAATTATATAGGCTATGTTTTTTGAGCATAATTTTAATGGGAAAGGCAAGAGTTTATCAAATACTATAGGGTTTCTAGATGATAAAAATCAATTAAAAATGAAATCAGAGGCAGTTATTTTTCTATCAAATCCCCTGTCCTTTTCCCCTTATAAGCCCAGTAGAGCAGGTAGTCTAAACTCATTAAGTTTGTGAGAAAAGACTCATCTGTTAGGATGGAGAAGTTTTTTTTTCCCTACCCACATCCTTGCCAGTTTCCATAATAACTATGGCAATAATCCCATTGGCAAGATACCTCTACTTCTGTGAGTGGGCTTTTTTTTTTTTTGGTCAGGGAACTTGTCAGGTGCATACAAATGGCTTGGGGCTTGAAATATATAACCTAAATGATGGAGTCCTAGAGTTTACCCATCCAAGTGAGGGTTTGGCATTCTAGAAGTGTATAAGGTGCCACGGAACTGTCACTCATTATACAGGAAAGGGAACATATCTATGTGATTTTAGAATCTACGAGGAAAGATAATGTGTGATACATTCCCCCAGGGTTCTTCCTCATCCAGCACCATGAAAACCAAATAAATCTGTTGGTGATGGCTGAGGATATCCAGGCACACTCTCAAATATTTGATTTACTAAAAAAAGCCACTGTAATCCAAATTTCATATTTTTAAGAAAAGATCCAAAAAAAAAGAAAGAAAAAGAAAAAGAAAAGAAAAGAAAAGAAAAGAAAAGAAAAGAAAAGAAAAGAAAAGAAAAGAAAAGATCCACAGATAAGATGGAACAGGAGAAGATCCATGGTGGACTGAGGAGACAGAGAGAGGGTATTGGTGTGGCTCAGGGAGGTGCATTTGCCAAGCAGGATTGTGAATTGGAAGACTAGACTATTAATAGACAGTGAAGCTTTTGTATTCCTTTATTGGCTGGTTAACGATCCAAGCCTTTCTGGATCAAATCCGATTGGACAGCAGCTAACACAATGCTGGTGTGATAGAACCTGTAGCACTGGGATTGAGGGAGGACTTGAGAACGCACACCGAAGTTATAGCACTGTGAGCTGCCTATTTCCAGTTCATTTCTTTTAAAATTATTCTGATTGCTTTGAGGATGAAGCTTCAGTTGAGGCTCGTCTGAAGCTTTTTATTCCTCATCTTTTCCTGAGGAGGAGGAGACTTTGATACAGAGCCATCTAGATGGAAGGAGACTTTGACACAGAGGATATCTAGATGGAAGTTGACACCTTTGATTTATTTTACATTAATCTTCCTCTCATTCAAGATACCTGTGCGCTTAAAAAATGTCAAGGGACTAGCTGCCTATGTGTGCTGAGTTCCTTTTGGAGAGCGCGGCGGTGTTTCAACCGTGGCGGTAGTGAAATTGTGCTATTGTGTGTGCACTAAAACCATTGCTTTATACATTGTAATTGCCAGTGTACATTGTACACTGAATTGTGAAGTTTCCTCACCTCCCTCCCTTCTCTCCCCTGCTGTCCTCCATTCCCCCCTCCTCTACCCTTTTGTCCTTCCTCCTTCCCTTTTCTCCTCTCTGTCATTCCTCCTCTACCTTCTCCTGCTCTTTCCTTCTGTCCCTGCCTTCTTCCCTCCCTCTATCCTACCTTTTCTCCTTTCCTCTCCCACCACTCCCCATCCCTCCTTCTTTCTCTCCAATAAGACTCCTGAAGCTAGAATAGATTTCATGATTGATAGTCTAATTTGGATTTCCCATCAATTCACACTAGGTAGGATAAAAACATATTAACAAAATGTTAAGCATCAAGTACAGTAATCATAAGACACCCCCGTTTCCCCACCCCTCCCTTTCCTATCCCACACCCCTCTGTTCATTTTTTCCTCCCATTCTCTTTCCTATCTCCTTCCCTCTTTTCAATTTTGAGAAAGTCTGTGACTATACATCCCAGTCTGTTCTGAAATTTTCATACTCCTTCCTCAGCCTAAACAAAACAAAACAAGACAAACAAACAAAAAACCTATTGAAAGCCATAGTTGGTAAAATCTATTTTTTTTTTTTTGTTGGTGATTTTTCTGGATTCCAGTTCAAGCTCAGCTGCTGAGCTATTGACCAAATGCTATTCTGAGAAGGAAGCACAGGGGTCCAGAAGTCTCTTCCTTCGCTATTGAAACATGGATGATTTGATAGGCTTAGTGGTTTATCTCGAGAGCTTTGTGGCAATGTCTCTCTATTCAAGGGGAAATCAATTACGTTCCCTGACATTCCCACTACAACATAGGAGCTCTTTCCCTGCATTTCCAGGAGAATGGAAGTCAAATCGAAGGCCAGAGGGAAAATTGCTGTTGTTTGTCTGGCTCAGTCTTCTGAAAGGACAGCCGAGCTTTCAGAATTCACATAAAAATGTAAACATTCAATCAGGGGGATTGCGACATGCTGCAATGTAAATACCGAAAACCCCATCTAGTCAGAGCCCAGACTTGTTTTATTTAATCAATCAATAAATATTTATTGACTACTAGGGACGGAGCAAGTGTCGGAGCTGAGCTCCCCACTCTTGCTTGGCTCCTTACATCTCCCCGTGTGTGCTGCCCCTTTGGAGGCCCCCTCTCATTTGTGATGCTACCCCAGACAGACTAACAGAAAAGCCTTAGTCTTTCTACATGTGTGTGTGCCCTATCCCTGTCCTTTCCAGATCAGATTGTTTCCCCCATCATTGTGGGTCTTTCTGATCTCTGTGGTATTAGCGTGGATGTTGGAGGGACACAGTGTCCCCTACCACTAGGATAAGAGTGGGGTGGAGGACTGGAAAACAATCTGGAAAGTTCCTAGAAGTAGCTAAGAAGAGTAAGGCCAGATAACTGGAATAACAGGCAGAGCATCACGGCCACAGATAAATCTCAACAGAGAGGTGGTAAATGCCATGTGGTCCTGCCAGCCAGACACTGGTCTGAAGTTCAGCCTCAGGACTGAACTTATGAGTCTTATGAGGAACAATGAAAGGAAGTCTTAGCATCCTGTATCCTTTCTAAGTTACTGCTGCCATGCGCAGATTTTCCAGGGGCACTGGGGAAGTGAACTAAGATCCTCATGCTTACCTAGCTCGAACTTTACCCACAGAGCCTCCCTCCCAGCCCCGTGATTAATCTTTGTATCTTTACCTATCATTACTTTTTGAAATTCTTTTCAGCACTCAAGATCCGTTTGGTTTTTTAAAGGATTTTTTTTTTAATGTATATAAATACACTGTAGCTGTCTTCAGACACACCAAAAGAGGGTGTCAGATCCCATTACAGATGGTTGTGAGCCACCATGTGGTTGCTGGGAATTGAACTCAGGACCACAGGAAGAGCAGTCAGCACTCTTAACTGCTGAGCCATCTCTCCAGCCCTCAAGATGGGGTTTAATGTTACTTAATGCTAACTCTTTAAGCCTGTCCTGATTATGGATATTTTCCTCTTTGAGATTCATTTTCTGAAGGAGTTGAGAGTTGATTACATATGCATACAAAAGATTGGTTTGGTGTTTATTTAAACATCATTAGAATTTGTATAAAAGTTATCTGTAATTTAAAGAAGCAAAGAGTGGTTACTCATGACTTATCCATTAGGATCCTGAAGTAAGGTCCAGGTGAGGGGAAAATGAGAAACACATTAGAATGGCATTTTTATTTATTTAGGTTAATTAAAAAATTTTTCTTTTCTGCCTTCTGTTTCTTCCCAACATTCTTGGAACCTCTAGGGATGATGTTTTTGAAGTTTGTGTGTGTGTGTGTGTGTGTGTGTGTGTGTGTACCACCTGATGTAAGTGTTGGGACTTGAACTCAGGTCCTCTACAAAAGCAGCATTCACTCTTAACATTTGAATGATCTCTCCAGTCCAGGCTTGCATTTATTTATTTATTTATTTATTTATTTATTCATTCATTCGTTCATTCATTCTTTTGTTAGTTGCATGATAGTAGCTTGCTGTGGTGCTCAGTACTGCCATGGTACTAAAAGTCTGCTGAGGAGTTAGACAACTCTGAGGAAAAGAAATGCCAACCCACAATAAAACTTCTAGTTAGCACATTATACTGTTTTCTAGCACCTCTTAGGCCTGACTCCTTGTATCTATACACACAACCAAAGAGTATAGTAGAAGGTAGCTTCAGATAGGATCATCTGTGGAGGGAGAAGACACAAGCAGGCCTCTACTGAGCGTGATGATATCCTCACGTCTGTGACGCATTCAACTGTGGTAAAGCAGATCAGGGCATATCCTAACCTCCCATAAGTCTGTTCCTGTGATGTAGTGGGCAAAACCTGATTGAAACAGAGAAGTGAGGACTATAGGAAGTTTGTATATTACATGAGGAGAGAAATGGGCAAATGTTGGAGTGAGGCTTGGGCTAAGGGATTATGCTCTTAAGACGAAAAGCCCAGTATCTACACTTTGATGGAAAATTTAAAAAAGAAATCCAAACTTTTTAAAAGGAAATGGAGAATGAAATGCTTGACTTGGAGAAGTATGAAATCCAAGTATTTATGGATGGACAACTTAGGGTCAGGATGTATATGTATGTGTATGTGTATGTATATGCACATGTATATGCCCATTTATATGTACATGCACATGCATATATAGATGCATATATATAATATTTGTATTTAGGGTCTGGACAACTTAGGGTCAGGATATATATATATAATTATATATGCATATATATAATTGCAATATATATGCAATATTTATATGGAAATATGAAATATTTGATGTTTGGCAAAACTATTTTCTCAAAGGTATATTCTGTTTTCCTCTAAAATGACTACTTCTTGGCAGAAAAATACATGAACAATATAATATTTTAAGCCACTCACTAGCTTTTTAAGTCTAGTATTTCCCAGTGGATAATATATACATATATATATATACACACATATATACACATATATATATACATATATACATATATACGTATATATATTATATATATGTATATATCAGGGAGGAAAGCAGATGAGGACAGATGAAAATCATTAGTAGACTGGTGGTAGGGAAATATAAGTGGTCTTAATGTGATTGCGTTTATTTTGTTATTACTCTGAAGGTTGCAAATTTTGTTGGACAAAAGAAATATTTCTGATAGCAGGTAGACAGCTTTCTTGGGAAGTATGGCAAAGTTGCTGGTTAATACTGGGGGTCCATTTGAAACTTGTGGCAATTATTTAAAGGGAGGAGTGACATATCTGTTTTTCTCCTAAAGTGGTTAGATATAAGAAATAGTCATACATCATGAAAAAGTTGGAGTTTTCCAAGGTGTATTTTCCAGGTATGCACAAGACTACAAAAAGGAGCAAATAAGCTAACTTACATCATGGTATTATTGAAATTAGAAACATGGAACCTAGTGAGAGGGATGTGAGAACATGTTGGAGTGATGGACAGCGAGAGATGTGGTTGCATTCGTGAGCTGGAAGTCTCTGCAGGGGAAGAAGGGTTGGGACTGAGCACATGAGCATTATGGAAGGAAGGACAGGTGGTGACAGAAAACAGACACACCATATCAAGGGTTTGAAGGTGTGTGGCAGCAAGTTCTGGAGAAAGTGGATAAGGAATGGGAAAAAACAAAACCAACCAGCTAGCTAGCCATCCAACCATCCAACCAACCAACCAATCAACCAACCAACCAACCAAAAAAGTACTCCATGCTAATCAATGCATGCACATGGGTGTGTGCAATAGGCCCCCAGTAAACAATGTCTCGTACAAAACTCCTGAATAGTCACTGAGACTTGGGAAAGGGGCTACTTCGAAACAGGTTTTCAACTCTGACTTATCTCATAATCCCTTGGATCATATCATAGATTTTTAAACACAGATTTCTGGGCTCCATTTTCAAGGCTTTATAATCCTTCAGGCCTAGGGTAGAGTCATAATGTAGGTTTTTAAGCCATGCTGATACTATTGGTTATAGAATAATGCTTATAGACCACTGGCCTGGAACACCAGAAGTTTTCTATGAAAGTATATTGCCTAATGTTAAATGGTAGCCCCGGGGTGTTTTACTTACTATCTGACTAAAATACCACGTGAGTTTAAATTAAAGCCTATAAATGATTTAATTGATATATTTATTAATTTATAATATGAAGGTCAAACTTGGCACCTTGCATATGCTAGGTGTGTATTCCACTATTGAACTAGATTCCTAGATTTATTTATTCTAAATAAAAATTTTGGTTAGTAGCCACTATTACTACTACTACTACTACTACTACTACTACTATTACTACTACTACTCTTCTTCCTCCTCATTATTATTATTATCATTATTATTATTGTTACTGAAAATCTATGTATATGGAACAGTAAAACTCAAGATAAGAGGCAAAGTGAAATTCAGATAAAGGGATTGGTGATCTTGATTATCAGACAATATATCTGCAAATATGGCTACATGCAGATAAAAGAGGCTCTGGGAAGGCTTCTGATCCCAGGTGGTTTTGGAGGTCAGGCTTTCCTGAATATGAATTAACATTCATTGTACCACCAGGCAGTCCCACATCTGGGTCCCTATTAATTTCCTCTTCACAGGTAGATGAAATCAATTGTGCTGAAATGAGGGTTTTGCAAACTAGATAATTTCAGCAACCGTAACACTAGCATACTGCAGCAAAGAAAAGTTTTTTACACAAAGGATAATTCTAGTTGGGAGAAGAGAGTTAAGAAAATGACTCATATGAAATCAGAGCCTTTAATCACACAGTAGCTAGAGTCTTGGGACTGAAGGGGCAATCAACCATAGCAACTAATAGCCTTCCTAGGTTTTCTGTCCCGAAAGGAAGGAAAACATTATCACACCATCTCCATGACTGTTTAGGCTTCTCACAGCTTTAAGAGTTCATAATGAGTTATTTAGTTGGCTAGTTTTCAAGCCATATTTGTCTCCATACAAGGTTGTTATTTTTAGGAACATAAAGGCTGTTTTTTGATTCCGTACCATCAGTGACCACGAGCCTGGCAGTGACAGAAGCAATGACTTGTGCTGCTAGTGTATGATTCACACATTGTTCAGGCAGCATAGGATGAAGTAGGATGGGTGGCATTGTACTCAGAAGTGAGGAGAAGACCAAGACTCATTCCACGGTGCTTTGTAGCGCAGAGGAAGTGGAAGAGAGGAAGGACAAAGGAGGGAAGTGTGTAGGAGGTGAAGTTTCATGGCTTTGGAATGTAAGACTTTGAACTTGCATTTAGTAAGTTTCATAATCCATGGCATTTTCCCCATGGCAAAGGCCAAAACTGGTGGCTTGTGTTTAGGGGAATGAATGGCAGTGCAGACTCTGGTAGCCAGTTACTAACTCAGAAGGGAGTGCCCAATGCTCCACTCTATCGTGAGAGTCAAATAAGGGGTCGTTCTTGCCTTTCTACCCCCACAAATCAGCCTGTTTCTCGAAAATATTCAGTGACCCCTGTTGACAGTCTCTTCTGCTTTAGACTCATGACCTCCTTTTCTCATCTCCAAGGACACTTGTTCAATGGTTTTGAGTTTCAATGATCAAAACCCTAAGTTCAAAAGGTAAGATCAAGGTCACCGCATAACATTTCACCAACAAGTTCCATTTGTTTTTAATGCTTATAAAAGTTCCCCCGAGAACATAGCAGAGTTCTAGTTTCTGTAAGTGATTGCCTGGCATATTTGATACCCTCATACCACTTTTCATCTTAGCTAATCTCTTCCAGAGATTACTTTACAGTCCATTTACTTGAGCAGGAGCTACAACGTCCCCGGTCTGTATGTGTTGAGGGCAAATGTGAATATTGAAAGTGCAGACTAAGATAGAGTTTATTATTCTTGATGTTATTCTGAACTATAATTCCTTGGGCTATATATTTAGGAACAAGAGACAAAGTGCCTTAGATAGCTCCATGGTTATAGTATCTATTCCTCACCAGTCTTAGAAAGAAAGTAATTCTATAGTGACATTTAAACGACTAATCTTTGTCACTGTACTATTTTAGTAGCTGTACTTGGGGATCTACTTACTCCTTTTTGAATAACTTTTTTTTAGTCAACTGATAGATGAGATGCTTCCATCTATTTCAAGGTATGCTATTCACAAGAGAACTAATCACTCTTTATCAAACTTTATGCAAATAAAGCCAAATCAAATTTATTAAGGTGATGAAAGAGAAAAGAGACTTTTTAATGGATAGCAATGCTGTGTGTTATCTAAATGCGAGGCAGATGTAATGATGCATTAGAAATGCCGAGAAAACTTAATCAGTGTAGAAAAAAATATAATGAAATGGTTGTTTAAACACTGTAAAGCTAATGTTTGAGTAATTACTTCCCATTGAGCAGGCACTGTTTGATCAGTCATCCTGCCTGCAACATCTGGCCCTTTGATCCATTTTGGTTTTAATGTAATTTCCAAACTTCTAAATTTAAATTGTAGGATGCATGACTAAATGGAGCACTATTGTAGCAGACAGTTTGTGCTACCCCATGACAGATTTAAACTGTTCCTATGATCACTGCCATGCTCCACGCTTACTTACCTCTCTGTCATGAAAGCCAGGATGGTAGGCTTCCATATTGTCAGACTAAATAACAAATGCCTAAGGTATCTTGGGCCAGGCCTGGTGGGTCACATCTATTATTCGAGCACTCAGGAGACTGAGACAGATGGATTTTTGAGTTTTATGAATTTTCAGTACTTGACATATTGCCTGAGGAACTTTTAGTGTTGGTAGGTTCTATCCAGAGTCGTACTAATCTCACTAGAGAAACTCATCTTTATCATTCTGTTTCTCTGGAATCACTCCTAACATGTGTCTCAGAATTTATTAAATGAGATTTAAAATAATAATGATAACCAAATCAGCTGAGTTGTCCTGAGATGTTGAGAACCGTGTAGCTGCTCAGTTCTTGAGCCTGGCTGTCCTAGCATTTGGAGTTCTCCCAAATCAACCATCTCTCTCTGGAGCCGGTGGAGGGGGAGCAACTGGTAGTTACTCAGGTTATTAGGATTGGGGCCTTAGTAGTCTAAATATGGTATTAGATGTCTAGAAAATTTCTAAAGAGCCGCTGGTCCCTATTCTATGATGAAAGTTTGTGAGCACTGGTGTTGCTATCAGTGATGGAATCATCATCAGCATCAGCATAAGCAACAGCACAGCAAATCAACCTGAGTAGCAAGAGTGAAGTCCAAGCTAGGAAAAGGAATAATCTGCCTTCTCAATGAAGATTTGTATCTGTGATGCTCCCTGAAAGTACTGCCTACAGTTGAGGTGGGTCTACCTACCCACATCAGTCAAAGACAATCAGGAAAGCTCTTCAAAAGAGGCTCCCTTCTCATGGGATCCTTGTTTGGGGCATGTTGACATTAAAATCAACTGTAATAAGGGAGCTCAGCTTAAGTTTCAGAGAAGATATACCATGGTATTTCAGTCAGTTCATCCAGTTGTTTTGTGTCTTTATCATTTAATATCTAAGTATTAGTAGCAAATAATTTCCAATCTAGATCTTGAGATAAAAATCTAACTTGTATCACTGATATAGAAGGTACATTAGACCATATTAATACTAATAGACTTACCCTAATGTGCAGGATTCCTTATTTCCAAATTTCTGGAAACTGAAGAAAGAGGAGAATTTTCACAGACCATTATGAGTTATTTCCTTTAGCTCTTCTAACCTATGCTTCAATATTCTCTCTCCTTACTCATGACCAAAATATTGGCTTCAGTTTGTTTTCATTTTTGAAGAATCAGGCATATTGAAATATTATTAGTATCATATAATTCCCTCATTGAAAATATCCAACTAATAGTTTTATCACATCACAGGGTATGTATCAACCCATGAGAATGTTTTCACTTTTCCATGTTTTTCATACAGAATTTCCCAAATTCCTCTTTCCCTGTTTCTAAGCAACCACTGATGTACTTTTGTTATTAAGTTATCGTGGATAGTTCATTTAAACTGAATTCCACAAGCTGTGGTCCTTGGTGACTGACTTCTTTCAGTTGCATAATGTTTCAGGTCTACTCATGTTGTATAAGTATCTCATTTATTTTTATTGCCAAATAGTATAGTATTGTATAGGTGTAGCACATTGGACTTGTTCAGTTACCACTTGATAGGCATTTTCATTTCTATACTTTGACCACTATCATCAGTCTTGCTATGAACATTTTTGTACATCCTTTTGTATAAACATGTTATCTTTACTTCTCTTGAATACAAACCCACCCATGAGTGGATTGCTGGGTCATCTGGTAACTTGATAACAATTGCTTTAGTTATTTTGCTATTTGCTATGATAAGACGCCATGACCAAGGCAACTTGTAGAAGAAAGAGTTCATTGAGGACTTACAGTTTCAGAGGGTGAGTCCCTGATCATCAAGGCAGGGAAGATGGCAGCAGACAAGCAGCCAGGCAAGGAGCAAAGCAGGCAAGCCGGCATGGCACTGGAGCAGTAGTTATGAGCTTACAGATTGACCTGCAAGCAGGAGAGAGTTAACTGGAAATGGCATGGCATTTTTGAAACCTCAAAGTCTGCCCTGGTAACACCCCTCCTTCAACAAGGCAGTACTTACCAATTATTCCCAAACAGTTCTACCAATTACATACCAAGTACTCAAACACAGGGGCCTATGGGAGTCATTCTCATTCAACACACCACCATCATATTTTGAGAAACTGACAAATTGTTTCCCAAAGTAGGTACTCCATTTGCAGCACTCCGATATTCCAGGTATAAGAGGTTTTCCCACATACTCATCTATGGTATCTATTTTTTTTTAACACTTGGACATGTTAATGTACAATAGTTCTCACTGTGGTTTTCATTTCCACCTTCAGGATGATGAAATCCAATTTTATTGTGTTACAATTTTCTTTGTATTTACCAAGGTTACCTGCAAATAGTTTCTGCTCTTCTTGCCTTTGGCTTTCTGCTTTCTTTGTCTCTAACCTCCTACTATTTATCAGTGCAGGGCAAGACAGAGAAACTATTCTAGCTAGACATTTCAATTATGAAAGATTTTATATACAATCATTAGGACAAAAAGGGGTTGAAGGCTGCTTCTTGTCAACTGCTTTAAAGAGTTTAGATTATAAGAGGATTCCAGAGTTCAGGAAGCTTCTATGACTGTGTCTTCTGCTGTCACCATATTATTTGGAATGCTGAGTCTGTCCACAAACCTTTGGTCCCTTATAGACATCAGCAACAGCAGCTGAAACCACTGCAGGTGCATGTTCTTGGAATACCTCAGTTGGTGTCAAATATCAGCTACACAGGAACATGAATAGAAAGGGTGAGAGTAACGCTGAGTTCTTCCACGGCTAACAGATATACACAGCTCTCCCCATCCTCGGCTTCTAAATAGAAAGATCTTTTGCTATCAGGGCTAGTGATGGTCCTGGGCTTTGCTTAGACATATAATGGATAGAAGTGAAAATTAAAAGAGACCGAATAAAAGGTTAAATTGAGATTGGCTTTACATTGGAAAGGATAGATAGTTAATAGTAGAAAAGGGATTTAGCTTAGCAAAACCTGGACAAGTGGCAGAGGAGTTGAGTCCTAGGGGATTATAGAGGAAGGGGTAAGAGAGGGCAAAAAGGTGGGCCAGAGTGGTTGAATGGGAGCTTGCTGCATGATGAGGGCCTCCATAACAAACACATGGGTGAAGGTCAAGAAAAGTTTACACTGTTCTGTACCACATAGAGTGACCCATTTGTGATTTAAATTGCCTTTCAGAGTTTTATGAATTTCTCATTTAAGACTTTTTTCCCCAGCGTAGGGCTATGGCGAATCTGGCCATAAAGAAACTTGCCTTTATTCTGAATTAATCCTCCCTGGTGGTTTAAATATGCTTGGCCCAGGGAGTGGGACTGTTAGGAGGTGTGGCCTTATTGGAGGAAGTGTGTCACTATGGGCGTGGTCTTTGAGAGAGCTTCCTTCTAGCTGCCCGATGATTCCAGGATGACTCCAGGATGACTCCAGTCTTCTAACTATCTTCAGAATAAGATGTAGAACTTATCTTCAGCTCCTCCAGTGCCATGCCTGCCTGGACACTGCCATGATGATAATGGGCTGAACCTCTAAACCTGTAAGCCAGCGCCAACTGTTCTAAGAGTTGCCTTGATCATGGTGTTTCTTTACAGCCATGGAAACACTAACTAAAACATCCTCTTTTCAGTTATTACTAACTTAAAAGGATAGAAGGAAGAAGTGTGGTTCAATATTCTTTGAACTGAGTTGTTATTTTTATAGTTGGAGGCAAAGTTATTCAATAATAAAGCAGCAGAGCCTGTGACAGTATAGGTATCTGGGTCCTAAGATTCTTACCTGAGCTGAGGAGGAGATCTATAAAAGAGGAAGGAGGCATTGGAATTTCACCGGAATAATATATCACTCCTAAGTAAAGTGGTAGAACTTCTGTAAGAAAAACATCTTGCAAACACAGACCAATCCATGTTTTGCTAGATCTGCAACCTATTTAAAGGTATTTGTTATGGTAAAGGTTTGACATCTCACATCTGCTGCTGTGAGAAAATACTATGACCACGAGCAATTTAGTGAAGAAAGGGTTTATTTTTGTCTTCAAGTTCCAGAGACTCACTCCATTGTGGTGGCGAAAGCCTGGCAGCAGGAGCCTGAGGTGGGGCTGGAAGCCAGGAAACAGTTAAGTCACATTTTTATCCACACCCTGAAGGAGGAGGAGGGGACCCTAAAGCTTGAGTGGTCCAGCGATACATCTCCTCAGCAAAGTTTCACCTCCTAAAGGTTCCACACAGTGCCACCAACTGGCAAACAAGTGCTCATACCTGTGAATCCATGGAGGACATTTGACAGTCACAGCACCTCTAAGAATGTACTCAAGTACCATAGTAGTTGACCTGATGACTCCAACTACTATGTTAGTTGACAGGAAACTACCATAGCAGTTTCTTAGTAGGATAAAAATAGTGAAGATAAAAGGGTGTGGAGAGCCGAGTTAATTACAGAGCAGCATGTAACATGCTTGTGCCGCACGGAGAGGCAGAGGAGACGCCCAAGTAGATGCCCCACATGAGGAGATCTACTTTGATTCTCTTCAGAATCAGGAAGCTGAGTGACTTAGGAATTTTGCTTTACTCTCCTTTTTGCTTAGATATTGGAGGAATATTAACTTTTAATCCTAAAGAGAATCCATAAATACCTTAGAATCTGGGAAAGAATCAAGGATTAGCGCAGTAGAAACTGGAATGCACGGCACTGACGTGGTTGAGTGGGGGAGCTTCTCCCCTCGGCCCTCACTCTCAAGAGAAGCACAAAGCCTTCAGAATCATAGATCATTTTGAATGCGATGATCTTTGGAATTTATCCAGTTAACGTCCCTGCTGCTTCTGCTGAGGAAGTTGGAAGGTCGGAGGATGATAAATCTCTTCCAGGTCACACGGCATGACGGTTGCCTGTTCTGTTCTGGATCTGCTGTGGCACAGAGGTGCCACACAGCTCTATCTAGGAGATCGGGATAGAACTTCGTGGTCAAAGCCAGGACACGAGCCACAGCTGAGCCACAGAGTAGAATCACGGAGAGCAGAGCATAGGATCCCGAGGACTTCGTGTAAAAACACCCAAGAAAGTAGCTTACTCTGGTTGAGAGCAGACCGAGAGAACACAGAGTGAGGGACCGTGTCTTGGATTTATCTACCTGTAAATCATTGAAGTGTGCAAGCTATATCAGGATTGCCTTCAGGACCTGCTTTATACACTAAATCAAATAATTTAAAATCAACGCCTGAGTGAGTTACCTATTTCCAGGCTGATTCTTAAGTTTGTGTTATTGAAACATGAAGATATCAGATTTTAGATCTGTATCCTCTGTGAAGAATTTACTTTTTTTCTTTATATATATTAAAATATTTATCTCCTATGATTTCCCTTCCAAGGATATCTTGTTAACTTGCCCTTTGCTGGTGCCTGAATACAACCAAACAGAGAGCCTTCCGTTTGATTTAGATTTTCTTCTCTTATATGTTTTATCACTAGAAGGTGTAAAGGGAGGAAAAGTTAGCAGGAGAAAACAACCTTTAGACCCATTACATGTTACCTTGTATCCTCTTTCAGGAATGATGTCTTTAGGTGCCTTGAGATCAGTTTTGTTCTATTTGCATTGCTAAAACAGCTTTGGGTTTTTCAGTTGGCAGACTGAGGCAGACCTCTTTGATATCACACTTTACAGTATATGTATTTTGTGTGTGATCTTTCATGCGTTTCAAGTATGAGGAGAATATTTAAACGTTGAGTTACCAGATGCAACAAAGACCCGGGAATAAAGGTCATTCAACATTTTCACACCTGGACAAAAGCACATCCTACCTTCAAAGTCAGCATCGGACTGGCAAGCACCTTCATAAAATCCTCTTTGTCTTTTCAGCTAATGATTCCTTTTCGGGTGCAGTCTGGCTAGCAGCTGCATTACAAGTGCTAGTTCCAAGAAACACAGCCCTCTGAAGGGTTCCACGTTGGGTTTCAGACAGGACATTTGAGTGGCATTCATTTCATCCCCGGCTTCAGATCGCAGTGTTTTTAAACACCCAAGAGAGCTGAGTCAGAGCACTAGAACTAATCGTTCATTTTAGAAGTACTTCTCATGGCATCCAGGAGATACGCCGGTGTGCGCTGGGGCTTACGTGGTAGGAGATGCGGCAAGCGGAGGCCTTTCTTGTTCTGAGTTACTAATGCTGGGCATGCATAGTGCCAGCCATGGCCAGCCACATGAAGACAGGACCTTCCCTTCTGCTCCCTTAAAAGTGGATCACCCAGGGTTTGAGCGTTGCCCATGCGTGCTATGGCTACGACTCTCCCTGGGACAACTGGTGCTGTCTTTCCTTTTCTGTGCCTGCTGCCGGCTTTCCTGCCAAGCATCTCCAGTGATGCAGGCAGAAGCACGGTTCATGTGTGGAGCCTCCCACTCACTGGACTGTTCTGCATGGGAAAGCATCTTACAGCCTGCAAACACGTGTCCTTGTGCTGTGTCTTAGTGGATCCTTCGCCTCTAAGGCGTTATGTGGCTCAGTTCCCCCCTTTCTCACTTGGTAGATGCTTACACTCAAGTTAGGAGGTTGAAGTGACTTGTTCAGGGTCGCTTGGTTATTTAATAGCAGAAGGCTCTAGATTATAAGTCTCTTGATAGCAATTGCTGTTCTGCCCCATCTTGCTGTCCCTGACAGTCATCACTTCCAAATGGCCGATGCAGGGGAAATCCAAGCAGTGACAATTATTTCCCACCCCATCTTTTCTTTTGTTCTCCCATAGTATATGAAAGGGAGCAGAATGCAGCAGAAGCGCCATGGGAACCTGGTATTTCCCTAAACCAGGATGCTATGATACTTCCTTGCATCAGTACTGAAAGTTTCAACTTCTCCAGTTACCTAATTAGAACCATAAAGAATCTTTGTTCTCTTCTGTTTTATGACCCTGCTCTTCAGGGGCTCTGGGTCCCAGTGGGAAAGCTGAGATTATTTTAGAAAGGGGAGTCTTGGCTGAAAAGTTAACAACTGATCAACATTGCTCTGTTAGGACTTAGGTCATCCATAACAAGTTTCTTCTGATGTACAACCTAAAGGAATAGGTATCAGGGAGGACTGCTAGTGTGCCCCTGCTGCCCATGTTTCTTTATCTTCTGCGCCGCCATAAGTGGACTTACTCAGTTTGATATTCACTAGGAGCCGGGATATCTAGTGTCTCAGGGGCCGTGAGTGCTGGGTGTATTTATGCACCTGGGAGACACAAATGGACTGTTTCTTTACACATCTTGGCTTAGTTTGTATCTGTGGTCACTTGTAGCTTTGGGACCCTCTTAATCTTCCTGGCTGCTTTCTAGACTGCACCAGAAGTACCCTTTGCCTCGGTATGTTCTTTTGTGCTTGGTCACCAGCTCATGGTCACCACAACTGCTCCCTAAAGAGCTGACTCAGTTCAGATGTTAGGAAGGTCAGGAAAAATAATAAGAAAGATGAAATATTTAGAGGGGTCATTGCACCTCACAAAATAGAACTTTTATGTAATCAAATTGGTTCAGAAATAATATGTGTGCCCATAAAATTGAGATCATCTGATAATTTCTTTTCACTTCTATTTTTAGAGCAAACATTATCTTCCACCACCCCCCCTTCCTGTGAACTCACCTCAGGGGGTTTACCACTCTATGTGTGGCCTTAGATGTTGTTTTCTCAAAGATGCAAACAGGATATAAAAGTCAAGTGCCAACCTAGATGGTGGGTAAGAATTCCTGAGTGGGGCCACCTGCCTGGGGCACTGCAGTAAGCAATAGAAAATCTGCCACACCCAAGCCAGCCAAGGGCTCCACTGTTCCTGCAGGATCTGCAGTGTAGGGCCAGTTTCTCCATGCCATTGGATTTCAACTCAAATCAGAAATCAGAATTATAAGTGTTGATGACAGTATTAGTTACTTTACACATTGCTCTGGCAAAGCAACTCAAGCAAGGCGGGGCTTCTTTGGACTCACAGTTTGAGGATGCGATTCTTTGCGATAGGAAAGGCATGGCAACGGGTGCTTGAAGCAGTTGGCCATGCTGCATCCACAGTCCGGAAGCAGAAGCTGGTGCTCGACTCCCTACTCCTTGTCTTTAAGTCTGGGATCCAAGCACTGGAATGTACCTATACCTATACTTGTACCTGTACCTGTACCTATACCTGTGCCTGTGCCTGTGCCTGTGCCTGTGCCTGTGCCTGTGCCTGTGCCTGTGCCTGTGCCTGTGCCTGTGCCTGTGCCTGTGCCTGTGCCTGTGCCTGTGCCTGTGCCTGTGCCTGTGCCTGTACCTGTACCTGTACCTGTACCTATACATATACATATAAACTTGAGTTAGTTGGGTCTTTCCACCTCACATAACCCAATTAAGATAGCCCCTCCTAGTCAAGGCCAGAAGCTTGTCTCTTAGGTGAATCTGATTAACCACCACATAGACTATTTCATGTCTGAATTATGTATGTATGTATGTATGTATGTATGTATGTATATATTTCTGACCAACCAGAATATATTTGTGGGCAAGGTTGCTGGTATCATGTCTGAATTTTGTTTTATGTTTTTAAGATTATAGCCTTCATATATAAATTCTTTTAATATATTTTTCTATTTACTGTTCTCACACAGTTCTACGACAGGCAACCATTTAAAGTGCAACAGATAACTCACATACAGGCACTCTGAACATCCTCCTGGCTGAGCCTTGTCCTGCACCTGACGTGGTAGATGACGTCATCATACTCTGGGATGGTCACATCTGCCTCCATGGCATAGCTGATGTACTTTATATAGCAAGGTCACTCCTAGAAACTTTCCAGGCTCCAAATCTATCTGTCTGTTGAGCTTTTCTCAGCCTAGAATTAAAAACCTGTCTTTGTTCTATTACCCTCTCTTGATGCTAAAGTCTCTGCATGCTCTAGAACTCAATATACCTGCTGTCTGTTGAGATTGTAGGTCTTTATTTCTCAGTGGTCACACTTCAGCCACAATTCCATTCCTGACCAGAGCTATCCTGCCTTATGTCAAATCATCATTAACAAATGATGGTGCACATTATTATTACTACTGCTATTATTATTATTATTATTATTATTACACAATGTTAGATATATTCTCTTATATATTCATGCTTAATATATGTTGTTAGAGGTTTTCACATTATGAAATTGCTCTCTAATATCACCAGACAATATTGGAGTATTGCTATATGCAGATAGGAAAACATAAATCCACTAAAATAATTGTGTTGAATACTGAATGGGTACCAAGGGATATTGCAATATATGTAGAGGATATTAAAAGTGGCACTATAGGAAATGTGTGGGTGGGACCTATCTGGTATAAATATGGAATATTTTCAGTAGCTTTGAAGGTTGGTCAAAGGACCTAGTCCCTTTTGCTTGCCTTCTGTTTAATCTTGTGTTTATTATTCTCACATTTTATTTGGATATATAAGATTTTTTGTTTGTTTCTTTAGATTTTTGAATTTATATGTGACTACTTGTATTCTGGGTTAAGCTTACAATTTGAGTTTTGTGTTTTTCTAAGTTTTTTCCAGGTTGTTGGGCTATCTTTTATTATTTTCTACTTCTGTGAGGTGTTTTATTGATTTAACATTCTACGGTCTAATACTTGCTTGACAGGGGATATACCATAATCAAGAAGGTAGTTTCCAAGGATGAGGATCATCCATTGCACCCTGGATGTGCTGACCATTCTCACCTTCCAAAAAAGAGGAAGAGAGAAAAGAAAATTGCCTAGTCTGTCTTCTACCCTACAAGTGATAAATTCTGTTGTGCACATTACAAATACTGCTATTATCAATCACAGTATTGGCCACTAGCTATAGGTAGGTATAAGTGAACTCTATGGAGATATGTATGGGGATATGGCTGGGTCAGGGATATACACATACAGAACCTATGTATATTCACAGATACTAAATTGTTTTAGAAAGCAACTACACGTTTATAATCTCGCTAGCACCATGAAATTTTGTATTGTTTCACAGCCTTACTGTCAGCGTTGCTCATTTCGTTTATACCAATCTGAATAGTACATTAAATATGTAGTAGTATATTAAATTTATTTAATATAATTAAATTATATTTATAGTATATTAAATATACTATAGTATATTTAGTATATTTATAGTATAGTATATTAAATTTATTTAATATAATTAAATACATTTATTTCTCCTTCCCTCCTTCCAACCTTTCCCAAACTACCCCTTTCTCCCTCTCAAATTCATGCTCTCCTTTTGATGATGATGATGATGATGATGATGATGATGATGATGATGATGATTATTATTATTTGGTGCCAGTTTGTACTTAGTAAGGTTGAGCACCTTTTCAGGTACTCCTGTGTACAGCCTTCTTTGTATTTTTCTAGTTGACATGTAGATGCTATCTATATATTATGGATTGGAATCTTTGGTCAGTTCTCTATGCTGCAATTTTTATTTCGATGTGTATATTTTACTTTTTTTTTTTTACTTCTATTTAAAAAATGTTTTACATTTATTCTTTAAAAATCAGTACAAATACAAAATGAATTTAGTTTATTTAATTTGTTTTTTGAGATTAACCTTAAATCACTCCCTCCTTCCATTTTCTTCCTCACCATCTCTTTCAAAACCCATAGCTTTTTTTCACTAACTATTGTTTTATACCATTTTATTTTATTTTTTTTTTTTTTGCATTTTTTTATTGTATATATTCTATATTTACAATTCATTTCCCTTTTTCTGGTTCCCCACCCCCAAAGGTCCCACATGTCCTTTTACCTCCCCCTGCTCCTGCATCCACCCCCTCCCACTTTACTGTTCTTGTACTCTCCCACAATGATGTTTTGGTCCATTCTAGCACCAGTGTCCACTCCTTTCTTCTTGTGAGACATCACTTGATATGTGATTTGTGTCTTTGGTGTTCCAAGCTTCTAGGCTAATATCCACTTATCAGTGACTGTATACCATGGGTATTCTTTTGAGACTGGCTCACCTCACTTAGTATGACGTTCTCCAGCTCCATCCATTTCTCTAAGAATTTCATGAATGCATTGTTTCTAATGGCTGAATAGTACTCTATTGAGTATATATACCACATTTTTTGTATCCATTCCTCTGTTGAGGGACATCTAGGTTCTTTCCAGCTTCTGGCTATTATATATAAGGCTGCTATGAACATAGTGGAGCATGTATCCTTATTGCATGCTGGTGAATCTTCTGGGTATATTCCCAGGAGTGGTATGGCTGGGTCCTCCGGAAGTATCACGCCCAGTTTTCTGAGGAACCGCCATACTGATTTCCAGAGTGGTTGTACCAGCTTGCATTCCCACCAGCAGTGGAGGAGTGTTCCTCTTTCTCCACATCCTCGCCAACACCTGATGTCTTCTGAGTTTTTAATCTTAGCCATTCTGACTGGTGTGAGGTGAAATCTCAGGGTTGTTTTAATTTGCATTTCCCTAATGACTAGTGATGTTGAACATTTTTTAAGGTGTTTCTCAGCCATCTGAATTTCTTCAGGTGAAAAGTCTCTGTTTAGCTCTGTACCCCATTTTTCGATAGGGTTATTTGGTTTTCTGGGGTCTAACCTCTTGAGTTCTTTGTATACATTGGAGATTAGCCCTCTGTCGGATGTGGGGTTGGTGAAGATTTTTTCCCAATTTGTTGGTTGCCGATTTATCCTTTTGACAGTGTCTTTTGCCTTACAGAAACTTTGTAATTTTATGAGGTCCCATTTGTCTATTCTTGTTCTTAGAGTATAAGCAATTGGTGTTCTGTTCAGGAATTTTTCCCCTGAGCCGATGTCTTCAAGGGTCTTCCCCAGTTTCTTTTCTATTAGTTTTAGTGTGTCTGGTTTTATGTGGAGGTCCTTGATCCACTTGGAGTTGAGTTTAGTGCAAGGAGATAAGAGTGGATCAATTCTCATTCTTCTGCATGTTGACCTCCAGTTGAGCCAGCACCATCTGTTGAAAAGGCTATCTTTTTTCCACTGGATGTTTTCAGCTCCTTTGTCGAAGATCAATTGGCCATAGATGTGTGGGTTCAATTCTGGGTCTTCGATCCTATTCCATTGATCCGCTTCCCTGTCACTGAACCAATACCATGCAGTTTTTAATACCACTGCTCTGTAATATTGCTTGAGGTCCGGGATATTGATTCCCCCAGAAGTTCTTTTGCTGTTGATGATAGTTTTAGCTATCCTGGGTTTTTTGTTATTCCAGATGAATTTGAGAATTGCTCTTTCTAGCTCTATGAAGAACTGAGTTGGGATTTTGATGGGGATTGCATTGAATCTGTATATTGCTTTGGGCAAGATTGCCATTTTGACTATATTAGTCCTGCCAACCCACGAGCATGGAAGATTTTCCCATTTTCTGATGTCTTCTTCAATTTCCCTCTTCAGAGACCTGAAGTTTTTGTCGTATAAATCTTTCACATGTTTGGTTAGCGTCACTCCAAGATACTTTATATCATTTGTGGCTATTGTGAAGGGTGTCATTTCCCTAATTTCTTTCTCGGCCTGCTTATCCTTCGCATATAGGAAGGCTACTGATTTACTTGAGTTGATTTTATATCCAGCCACTTTGCTGAAGTTGTTTATCAGTTGCAGGAGTTCTCTGGTGGAGGTTTTTGGGTCACTTAAGTAAACTATCATATCATCTGCAAATAGTGATAGCTTGACTTCTTCCTTTCCGATTTGTATCCCTTTGACTTCCCTCTGTTGTCGAATTGCTCTAGCTAGTACCTCAAGTACTATATTGAAGAGATATGGCGAGAGGGGACAGCCTTGTCTAGTCCCTGATTTTAGAGGGATTGCTTCGTGTTTTTCTCCGTTTACCTTGATGTTGGCTACTGGTCTGCTGTATATTGCTTTTACTATGTTTAGATATGGGCCTTGAATTCCTGTTCTTTCTAGGACCTTTAGCATGAAAGGATGCTGAGTTTTGTCAAATGATTTTTCAGCATCCAATGAGATGACCATGTGGTTTTTTTCTTTGAGTTTGTTTATGTAGTGGATTATGTTGATGGATTTCCGTATATTGAACCATCCCTGCATCCCTGGGATGAAGCCAACTTGATCATGGTGAATGATCATTTTGATGTGTTCTTGGATTCGGTTGGCAAGTATTTTGTTTAGTATTTTTGCATCGATATTCATAAGAGAAATTGGCCCGTAGTTCTCTTTCTTAGTTGGATCTTTGTGTGGTTTTGGTATCAGGGTAATTGTGGCTTCATAGAATGAGTTGGGTAGTGTTCCTTCTGTTTCTATTTTGTGGAATAATTTGAAGAGTATCGGTATCAGGACTTCTTTGAAGGTCTGATAGAATTCTGCACTAAAACCGTCTGGTCCTGTGCTCTTTTTGGTTGGAAGACTGTCTATGACCCCTTCTATTTCTTTGGGGGTTATGGGTCTGTTTAGACGATCTATTTGATCCTGGTTTAATTTTGGTATTTGGTAACTGTCGAGGAAATTGTCCATTTCCTGCAGATTCTCCAGTTGTGTTGAGTATAGGTTTTTGCAGTAGGATCTGATGATTTTTTGAATTTCCTCAGCTTCTGTTCTTATATCTCCCTTTTCATTTCTAATTTTGTTAATTTGAATACTGTCTCTGTGCCCTTTAGTAAGTCTGGCTAGGGGTTTATCTATCTTGTTGATCTTCTCAAAGAACCAGCTCCTGGTTTTGTTGATTCTTTGTATGGTTCTCTTTGTTTCAACGTGATTGATTTCAGCCCTGAGTTTGATGATTTCCTGTCTTCTACTCCTCCTGGGTGAAATTGCTTCTTTTTGTTCCAGAGCTTTCAAGTGCGCCATTAAGTTGCTAGTATATGCTCTCTCCTGTTTCTTTTTGGAGACACTCAGGGCTATGAGTTTTCCTCTAAGCACTGCTTTCATTGTGTCCCATAGATTTGGGTATGTTGTGCCTTCATTTTCATTAAGTTCTAAGAATTCTTTGATTTCTTTCTTTATTTCTTCCTGGACTAAGGTATCATTGAGTAGAATATTGTTCAGCCTCCAAGCGTATGGGGATTTTCTGTTGTTTTTGTTGCTATTGAAGAACACTCTTACTCCATGGTGATCTGATAAGAGGCATGGGATTAGTTCGGTCTTTTTATATTTGTTGAGATCTGTCTTGTGTCCAATTATATGGTCGATTTTGGAGAAGGTACCATGAGGGGCTGAGAAAAAGGTATAGTCTTTTGCTTTAGGGTGAAATGTTCTATATATATCTGTTAAATCCAATTGCTCCAAAGTTTCGATGAGTTTCTCCGTGTCTCTGTTTAGTTTCTGTTTTCCTGGTCGGTCCACTGTAGATAGTGGAGAATTGAGGTCCCCTACAATCATTGTGTTAGGTGCAATGTGTGCTTTGAGCTTTAGTAAGGTTTCTTTTACAAATGAGGGTGCCCTTACATTTGGAGCGTAGATGTTTAGAATTGTGAGTTCCTCTTGGTGGATTCTTCCTTTGACTAGCAGGAAGTGACCTTCTGTGTCTCTTTTGATGACTTTGGGTTGAAAGTCAATTTTATCTGATATTAAAATGGCTACTCCAGCTTGCTTCCTGTGACCATTTGCTTGCAAAATTGTCTTCCATCCTTTTACTCTAAGGTAGTGTTTGTCTTTGACTCTGAGGTGTGTTTCCTGTAAGC
Source organism: Apodemus agrarius (assembly GCA_964023405.1). Lineage (NCBI taxonomy): Eukaryota > Metazoa > Chordata > Mammalia > Rodentia > Muridae > Apodemus > Apodemus agrarius. The sequence goes on along the minus strand of OZ030021.1, from coordinate 39,335,377 downwards.
AGCAAAATGTAGGGTCCTGTTTCTGTATCCAGTCTGTTAGTCTATGTCTTTTTATTGGGGAGTTGAATCCATTGATGTTAAGAGATATGAAGGAATAGAGATTATTGCTTCCTGACATTTTTGATGTTATTTTTGTTTTTGAGTAGTTATCTTCCTTTGAGTTTGATGGAAGAAGTTTACTGTCTTGCTTTTTCTTGGGTGCCATTTCCTTCCTTGTGTTGGAGTTTTCCTCCTATTATCCTTTGTAGAGCTGGGTTAGTGGAAAGATATTGTGTAAATTTGGTCCTGTCATGGAATATTTTGATTTCTCCATCTATGTTGATTGAGAGTTTTGCTGGGTATAGTAGTCTTGGCTGACATTTGTTTTCTCTTAGGGTCTGCATGAGGTCTGCCCAGGATCTTCTAGCTTTCATGGTTTCTGGAGAGAAGTCTGGTGTGATTCTGATAGGTCTTCCTTTATATGTTACTTGGCCCTTTTCTCTTACTGCCTTTAATATTCTTTCTTTGTTTAGTACATTTGGGGTTTTGATTATTATGTGACAGGAGGTGTTTCTGTTCTGGTCCAGTCTGTTTGGAGTTCTGTAGGCTTCTTGTATATTCATGGGCATCTCTCTCTTTAAGTTAGGAAAGTTTTCTTCCATAATTTTGTTAAAGATATTTGCTGGCCCTTTAAGTTGTAGATCTTCACTCTCCTCTATCCCTATAATCCTTAGGTTTGGTCTTCTCATTGTGTCCTGGATTTCCTGGATGTTTTGGGTTACAAGCCTTTTGGATTTTGCATTTTCTTTGACTGTGGAGTCAATGGTTACTATGTTATCTTCAGCATCAGAGATTCTTATTTCTATCTCTTGTATTCTGTTGTTTATGTTTGCATCTACGACCCCTGATTTCTTCCCAAGGTTTTCTATCTCCAAGGTTGCCTCCTTTTGTGATTTCTTAGTTGTTTCTACCTCTGTGTTCAGATCTTGGATGGTTTTGCTCAGTTCCATCATTTGTTTGTTTGTGTTTTCATGTAATTCTTTAATATATTTTTGTGCTCCCTCTTTCATGACTTCTGCCTGTTGTTTCAAGTTCTCCTGCATTTCTTTAACTGATTTTCTCATTTCCTCTTTATTGGTTTCTGTCTGATGGCCCATATTCTCCTGGAGTTCTTTAAGTGTTTTTTGTGTTTGGATTGTAAGACCTTCTACCCTATTGATGTTCCCCTGCATTTCTTTAAGAGATTTGTTTATGTCTTTTTTGTGTTCCTCTAGGAGCATCATGACCTGTGCTTTTATATCTAACTCTTGTTTTTCTGGTGTGCTGGGGTATCCTGGACTTGCTGTGGTTGGCGAATTGGGTTCAGATGGTGCCATATTGCCTTGATTTCTGTTAATAACGTTCCTACGTTTGCCTTTTGCCATCTCTTTATCTCTGGCATTAGTTGGTCTTATTGTAGATGGCGCCCTGCTGAAAGCACAGGAGACAGATCCCTTCTGGCAGCTTGTCTGTGCTGGACTATGCTCGCTCTGAGTCCAGGCCCCTGACTCCAGCTGCTAGAGTTGGGAGCTGTGCCCCAAGGCAGCAAGGTGGCCTCTCATTGCTAGTCAGCTCAGAGAGCCGGTCCTGGCCAGGGTAGTCTGCACCCGCAGCTGAGCTTTCTGTGCCCGGATCTCCTGCAGAGCTAAGCTAAGCTATATCTCTGGCCACGCACCTGATTCCGGCTGCTCACTGCGTCCAGTGTGCCCGCTGTTTGCGCGCGGGGATCTGAGGCAAGATGGCTGCCCCCGCTGAAAGCACCAAGTGGCCTTGGCTGAGCTGCTGTTACCCGGCTCTGCTGATCCCTTCTGGCTGCGTTGTCTGTGCTGGACTATGCTCGCTCTGAGTCCAGGCCCCTGACTCCAGCTGCTAGAGTTCCGAGCTGTGCCCCGAGGCGGCCCGGTGGCCCCTCGCTGCTAGTCTGCTCAGAGAGCTGGTTCCGGCCAGTAGTCTGCACCCGTAGCTGAGCTTTCTGTGCCCGGATCTCCTGCAGAGCTAAGCTAAGCTATAACTCTGGCCACGCACCTGATTCCAGCCGCTCACTTTGTCCAGTGTGCCCGCTGTTTGTGCGCGGGGGTCTGGGTATATTTTACTTTTATTTTATAAACTAAACTTTATGAGAACAAAAGGTACCAATTTTTAAATTAGACGAATACATTGACCTTTTCTTTTGTGACTTATAGTTTAAAGAAATTCTTTTACTCTCAAGGTCCTATTTTCTTTTTGCAATACTGCTTTCTGACAACACATCTGTTTTTTTTGGGGGGGCATTTCTTGATTATTTTTAAAATTTGTTCATTTATTATTTATATTTTCTTAATCCATTTTAATTTTAATTATACTATAATTAAATAAATTTATTTCTCCTTTCCTCCTTCCAGCCCTTCCCAAACTACCCCTTTCTCCCTCTCAAATTCATGCTCTCCTTTTGATTATTATCACTATACAACACACGCACACAAATATATAAATACCACCTAATGATTCCATTTAATATTGCTCATATGTATATAACTTCAGGGCTGACCACTTGGTATTGGATAAAAATTAGGAGGCTCATTCTTCCTCCCTCTGCAACTGTTAGTTGCTCGTAGTTCTTTGTTTAGGATTATGGCACTGTGAGATTTCCCCATTCCCATCTTAGCATATTAGTGTTGTCATCACTTGGTTCTTGTTTAGGCAGCCATATTGTTGAGGTATCATGGATGAAGCTTCCCTATCATTTCTAGGAGACACAATCTACAGCACTCTTCCTCTGAAATCTGGCTCTTCTTTCTTCTTCCTCTTTTATGTTTCCTGAGCCTTAGGTTCAGGAGTTGTGCTATCAGTTTATCAACTGGAGCTAGGCACCCAACATTCATATATGTGAATATATATACATATACATACTGTCTTAGTCAGGGTTTCTATTCCTGCACAAACATCATGACCAAGAAGCAAGTTGGGGAGGAAAGGGTTTATTGAGCTTACACTTCCACACAGCTGTTCATCACCAAAGGAAGTCAGGACTGGAACTCAAGCAGGTCAGAAGCAGGAGCTGATGCAGAGGCCATGGAGGGATGTTACTTACTGGCTTGCTTCCCCTGGCTTGCTCAGCCTGCTCTCTTATAGAACCCAAGAATACCAGCCCAGAGATGGCACCGCCCACAAGGGGCCCTCCTTCACTTGATCACTAATTGAGAAAATGCCCCACAGCTGGATCTCATAGAGGCATTTCCCCAAGTGAAGCTCCTTTTCCTATGATAACTCCAGCCTGTGTCAAGTTGACACCCCAAACTAGCCAGTACACATACATATGTATATATATATATGACATGTATAAAATATGTAAGATATTTTATGTAATGTATATTTTATGTAATTACATATGTAATTAAATATGTAAGATATATACATGATGATGTATATAGGAAGATATATTTAGAATGCAGTTAGGAATTCTGCTGGTCTGATAAAGTGGCTGCAATGGTTTTCCTCTAAGATCTATGACTTCACTATTCCCAAGTAACTGGTTAGGTTTCCAGTAACACACATGATTTTCTTTCCATGGAGTTAGCCTAATTAGACAGTTGTTGGTTACTGCCAAGATGTGAGTGACACTCGTGCACCTTTGGTGCTACTTTGCCATCCTGATCATTGTTGTGGTTATATGCGTCACAGTTCGGTAGAACTACTGATTGTTTCCTTCCCTTGGCAACATCTTCTGGTACTCTGAAATATCAGTCTTTGGACAGAAGGGTTTCACGTCAGAGCTTGAATCTCCTGAGTCCCATGTTCATGTATATGGTGTCTTTAGCAATAAGGAGTCCCTTTCAGTTTTTTGGGAGTAATCTTAATTAATTTTTACATCAACTTTAGATCTCTTATAAAATTTTATACAGTCTGCAGTTTTATCAGAATTTTAAAAGATCCATTTGAAAGAAGTTTTTGTATTCTCAAAAGTTTTTATGTGAGTGTATTATATTTTTCATTTATTTAGATCTCCATTATTTTTTTAAATAAAGTTTCTTTGCTATTACATAAGGTGTTTTCCTGTTTTATTGCATTCTAGAAATTACTTCTAGAAATTTTGTTGTCAATATAAGCAATATTTTTATAAAAGTTTTTAAAATTTTTTGCTAACATTCATAGTATATTTCATATATTTAGGGGACATAATGAGAAAAGCAACAAGAAGTTAAATCAAGTACGAAAGAAAATTATACGGTCAATAAATGTGTGATTCAATATATATAAAGCTGTAACTGGCATAACATGGCTTACTGCCTACAGTCAACTCGTAGTTTTCCATATATAAGGAAGGTATTATAAAATAATAATAGGGACTAGGGATGTAACTCAGTCGGTAGAGTTTGCCTAGCATGTAGGAAGCCCTGATTTCAACCCCTAACATTGTATAAAAATGCATTTGTGATGTATACATTTTTGTAATCCTTGCATTTGGGAAATGGAGACAGAAGGATCAGAAGTTCATGAGCATCCTCAGCTACACAGCAAACTTGAGGCTAGCCTGGGCTACGCTCAAATAAAATGTTAAGAACTACAAAAAGCACGTTATAGTAATACATAAGCCAATAAGATAATAGCGTCTTGCTATCATCAAGTATTAGGTAACATACTGTGCAGTTTCATATGTTTTGTATTGATATGCTGTGTTTTTGTACAACTGAAAGCACAGTAGGTTTGATGATGTTAGTATGAACTCATTAGTAGCACAGGTGCTATGAGATTATTGATGGTTAGGACCTCAGCATCTTATGGGATCCCTGTCATATCTAAATCCAATATGGACAGAAACAGTGTTTCTTTCCATGTGCCACAGATTATCTTGTTTTACATGTTTAACATTGATTATACTTAATTCATCATGTAATATATTACATGTAATCATGTAGTACATAGAACGTTTTTAAGTTTGAATCTATAGTTTATTTCTTCTGGCTTTTGATTTTCTGTGTGTGTTATGTCTTAGTCTCAGAAGCATGAACCATGAATTCTTTTCTATATTCTTTACAAGTTGTTGGCTATATATAAGTATAGTGGCACATGATAATCCCAGCACTTGGAAGGGTTAGGCAGGAGGATCAAGAGGGTAGATTAACATAGCCAGATCCTGACTCTAAAACAAAACAAGACTAAACATTAAACATTATTCCCCAAGGAAGAAAACAAACTAAATAAACAAACATAGAAAAAAAATCTGTCAATCAATTTACCAATCAACCAAAGAAATGGACAATCTGCTGGGTTCTGAGCTCTGCACATATGTGTTTAGCACTCCGGAAACTGAGGTAAAAGGATCATTGAGCTCAGAGGTTTGAGACCACCATGGGCAACAGAACAAGGCAAAATCTTAAACCCAAACGTAACCAATGAAAACAAAATTTATTTGCTGGGAAATTTTATAGTCTGAACAAAAAATTCATTCTTCCAACCAGGACTTGTGTTTGATGGTACTGAGAAACCTACCAGACTGATATTTTTGACTCCTACCTTTGAGGTCCAAGAATATAAACCTGAACCTGCTTAAAAATTAAAAGCAAGTTTCAAACCTTTGACTTAGGAAGGCTTCCTGCATTACCTGTGGCTGTTTGTGAATTCCTACTGTGGCAGCCTCTAAGCCAAAGGCTGTTAGTATCTGATCTGATTTCATAAGAGATTGCTTGGAAATCAATTCTTGGCTACCTTTCCATATTGAACAAATAATTTAAAATTTTGCCGAAGATAATTCACATGTATGAAAGTGCACTTCTTTTAACGACTGCTGAAGACTTCGGGGGTCTGTAATATAACAGTCCCTGATTGGAGTCTATAAATGGGGACGCATTTGGTCCACAGCCTTCATTTTGACCCCTTTAAAGTCCCAGGACCTTGGGTAACATTGGTTTCTGTGAACTTGAATGCTCCCATCACTTTAAAGAGGAATAATGCTGTGTGTGTTGGTGTGTGCTTGAGGCAGAGGCAGGAGGAACAAGAGGTCAGGGGCAGCCTGGGCTGTTAGCATGACCCTATGTAAATAAAGGAATAAAGGAGGGATTGTACTTCCTTCCCTGCAGTTCGGTGGAATAAGTGCCATGGGCAAGCTCTTCCACAAGTGTGAAATAGAAATCAGAATTCCTCTCAGAAAGTGGCAGAAAGCAAAAACGGTGCTGAGGATTTCTTCTCCTTTAATAGTTTATCACCACATCCAGTCAAGTTCCAGAAAGTTTGAAAGTTGCTTTTAATTTTCAAACAACTTGCAGGTCATCAGTATAATGTGTGAAGATTATTGTAGTTGGTGTTCTCCCTGAGAAAGTGGCCAGCGAACCATGCAGGTATATTTTGTAAAAAAACATGCTAACTTGGTGTGTTCAGTTTTGTGACTTTGAGGAGGATCTCATACTGAAGAAGGCATCACCGGATCTCCTTAGTACATTTATGGATTCCGAACAGTTTTTTTTTTCCTTCTCTTAAATAATTCTGCAAATACTGTAAACACTGATCTGTACATCCAAGGGGAGGGAAAAGGAACAGCCAGTTCCAGGCCCCTAAGGTCCAGGATCCAGTTGGTGCCTTTGATGCTGTTGATATAACTCTGTAATGCGAAAGGCAATTATGGGATAATTTGATGTGGGAACAGGTGAAGCATAAATGATTTTGGATTGAGGAAAGGTGAGCACGTGGCTCAGATTCCAGCAACACTAGTTCGGTTGCCATGGTGTTTGGACAGGCACGTCTCCCTATGTGATTTCATTAGATTTAGGTTAAAGACTTGAGTTTTGGATCAACAATGTGCAAATTTGGTTTGAGTTCTGAAAAGAGATGATGAAATTCTTGGGGGAGCTTCCTCCGTCTCTCGGAACACACAGAGAAATATTACTCTGTGTCAACTTCTCAGAGAACAGAAATAATAAGAATGAAAAATTATTAGTGATATGGAATATGCAGTAATTAACAACCCAAGAAATAATGCTTCTTTTATTTATTTATTCCTTTTATGTTGTTGGGATTTGTAATTGTGAACGAGTCAGAGAGAAATGTGGTTTTCTGGTTGTCACTAGCCCATCCTATAATCAGTGTCACAGGGAAAGATAGAAGACAAATCCCACAGACCTATTTGTTCTTGTCACTAGAGATACAATTGAGACCCAAACCCAAAGTTATACAAAGAGCAATTTATCAATTTCTGTTTCATTGGCATAAATTGAAAGGAAGGGATGTCTTGAGGGTCACTTTGCAACAGGAGAATTCATTATCTAACTCTACAGAAAGAGCAAGGCCTCAGAGTTGCATTTGCATGTAAAGGATGAGTGCCCACACTTGCGGCCAGAGTGGCAGAGGTCACAGAAGGAACAAAGTATACAGGAAACAGAGTTTCAAGTGTTCTCTGCTTGACCCCCTCCTACTTCTTCCTTTCTCTGGGTCAGAGTGGCTTTGGGGGCATATTGCCCAATGTGCTGGGGGAGAAGCTTCTGGAGCTCTTTGCTTATGCAAACTCACTTGCATAAGTCCTGGTTGTTCAGCCACAGGAAGCTCTTTCATCTCTTCCAGAGTCCCAGAGATATACAGCTAATGTCAGCCTGAAGGGGTATTTCCTTTTAAGACCATTTCCTATTTCATGGCGTTTCCCCCAGCATGTGGAGAAGGATCAGACTTGGGACTTGAATTCTTCACCAAGGGATTGGTTTCATCTTATATAACCACAGCTTGCTCAATCTGTTTAGTGTTGCTTGTATGTATGTTTCCAGGGCTGGGCACCCGCTGTTGGATGGGTATTTTGGGTCTTCATCTCTTGGGAAGACTCCTCACTTTTTCTCTTCACAGTTGTTACTAGACGTTAGTTCTTTATTTAGAGGGGACTATGTGATTTCTCCCATCCAATGTCCCCTGTTCACATAGGCATATCAACTGACATTGCCATAATTCAGGTCTTGTCTAAGTAGTCATATTGTTGAGATTTCATGGGTCCTGTCCTTCCCTGTCACAATTAGAAGACACAATTTTGCATCAGAGTTTCTGATCCTCCGGCGCTTACTCCGCCCATCTCTTCTGCAGTGCTTTCGAAGAATTAGCTGTATGGGTTGGGCTGCACTGTATCATTCGAGGCTGGGCACTTCACAGTCAGTTGTTTTCTGCAATAGGACTCGTTGTGGTTTCCTATAATGCTCCCATCTATGACGACGAAGAGAGGCTGTTTTGATAAGGTGTGAGAACCACACACCTGTGGAAGTGCGAGGATAAGTATTTGGAATGCAGTTAGGAATTATGCGGATCTAGGAAAGGGACCGTGGTAGGTTCTCCTTTGAGATCTGTAGCCTTAAGAGCCATGGGTGGTTGGTTGGTTGGTTAAGCTTCCCGGACCAGGTATAATTTCCATGATGTTGAGAGGGCTTTGAACCCAATTAGAGAGGTGTTGGCTGCCCCCAAGGTGTATGTGCTTCTATGGCACCTGTAGGAGTATCTTGTCCCACTGAGCATTGTTATGGTTTATAGGCATTATAGTTGGGTAGAGCTATTGAATGCTTCCTTCTCTGGGCAATGTGCATTACTGTCTTCCGGCACTATGAAAACTAGTGGGGGGGGGAGCTTTTTGGTCAGATGCAGCTCCACTCTACTTGTGTCTGAAGCACATGGTGTGGTGCCTTCGGCAGTAAAGGCTTACCCTTAACTTTTGGGAGGCAATTAGGAGCAACGGCAGTACCCTATATTGTTTTAGCATCCTTTAGACTCTCCTGACCAGGGACTTGAAGTGTGGCCTCTCAGGCTTATTACTGGGGTTTTTTATTACATAGTCTATGGCTCCTAATGGCAACATTGTCACACCAGCAGAGAAACTTAATCTAACCTATACACATATGAATACACATACACTTACATGCATTATATGTAGTTTTAGATAAAGATAGAGAAACTTAGGTTCATTGCATTTGTCAGAACGCTTTCTCGCTATGGTCTCTGGTCTCCAATTCAGGTGAAAGTCTCAAAGGATTTCATTAGGCCTTTCTTTTTATCTACTGAGATCTAGTGCCCTTTAATACCGTGAGAGTTATTAAGAGTAAAACAGAAGAATTAGAACGATGTAGATGTGATCTGGCATTAAAGGAGACAGGATTAGGTGCATCATCAGCTCTGTCACTCAGTCAGTACTGAGAACTGGAGGCTGAGTACCTCTACACCCCACCCCTCGCCTCCCACTGAATATGAGGAATTCTTGGTCCAATCCTTACCTCTTTTCAATGACTTAGTTGTGATTTTGCCACGGGGGATGAAGAGATGTGATGTGATCACTGTCCTTACAGCGCTTAAGGGTTTTTGTCCATTTTATTAGATTACAACTTCTAGGTGGCCAGGGGTTTGCATGTTTTAGTCACTTTATCTGAGAATTAGTAGATTGAATTTTAAGCACAGTCTCTGTACTGGATGAATGCTTTTTCATTTGAAAAACATGAGAACTAAGGCCATCTTTAACTGTGTTAACATATTTTAAATAATTATTTTACAATTTCTTTGCTGGTTTTCTTCTTTCTTTCTTTCTTTCTTTCTTTCTTTCTTTCTTTCTTTCTTTTTTTTTCTTTTTTGAGACAGGGTTTCTCTGTATAGCCCTGGCTGTCCTGGAACTCACTCGGTAGACCAGGCTGGCCTTGAACTCAGAAATCCGCCTGCCTCTGCCTCCCAGAGTGCTGGGATTACAGGTGTGCGCCACCACTGCCCGGCCTTTGCTGGTTTTCTATTCCTGGAAACTGGCTGTTGAATTTGTCACTGAGGATTACTTTCATATAAATGTCAATATGCACACACACACACACACACACACACACACGTTTTAAGTGGCTATGTCTTTTTGGCGAGTTTGCCTTAAACGTTGAATCTGTTGTTGCTTGTCTGGCCAACAAAGAGACCTTGATAATTGACAGTTGTATTCCAGACCTGAGAGAACTCACAGAGCTATGATTACAGGTGCCTTCTAGCTGTCACTTTGATTTCGGTGGGATTGTACTTCAATGCTTTGCCTAGGAGCACTAAGAGAGAGACAGTTTTCCTTTGCAGGTTCCCTTTAGAAAAACTTCACCAAGATGAGCGAGGAAAAGACACCGGCTTTCTTTTCATCTGGAATTAATGTGATCATCAGTGAGAAGAACGGAGAGGAGGCCGGTTTCGGTTTCAGTGAAATCCAGACTTTCAAAGCGGAGGAGCTGTTGATCCTGCTCCTCCCTGTCCCCTACCGCTTTCCTCCAATATCGTGTCTGCATCAAAGCTACATCCCTGACATGAGCAGAGAAGTCTGAGCTACGGTGACGGTTCAGTGCATGCTGATTGAACAGCACTGCTTCGCAGAGCAGTCACACACGTGGGGTGGGATTTGCAGGAGCCCTTATCCTGGTTGCCAACACACCAGGAAGTTGAACAGAAGTTTGCGTTACTCTGAGGGTTGCCTCATCTGAGGATGTAGAGCCCGCTACATCCCTTCTAAGAGAGGAAACCCTTGAAAACTCGGAGGCTGGGAGATGGAGGACAGCTGACCAAATGTTCGGAGGCCAAGACGAAGTTTCGTTTATCAAATCAAAGCTTTTATCCAAATAGCTCTCCTTGACAAGCAAGAGCGGTGAGGATGAATACTGGGGGTAGGAAAATATTCTGAGGATTGGGTGTTCTAATTTGCTACGTTTGTAATAAAATGTAGTGGAGAGGTGGGACCTAAAATCGTAACACAGAAGCAGATGATGTCAAAACAAGGGGTAATAAGAAGCCATAGTTGTCTAAACAAACAGGCAATTTGGGGCTTTTATGGTGTGGAAACTGGATTCACTATTTAAAATGAAGATAACAGTAGAGTGGAAGAAAAGGCTAATGTTATGCATGTTAGCTTGCACATTATAGAAAACGGTCCTTAAGAAAAATAGCTTGTCTTCTAAAGAGCAAGTTGATTGGAAAACCACTTCCGCAAAACAAAACAATCTAAACAATATATACAAGCTCAGCAACAAGGTGAGGGTTTCAGCCATGAGAAAGCATGCCCCACAGGCTCCTATCTTCAATACCCAGCACCTGGAAATTGTAACTACTTGCTATGTTGTTACCTTGCCCCACTTCTGAAAAATCTTGGGAAAACGAGAAAGATGTGGCGTTGGAAGAGATGCTATTGACTTGAGATCTCCTGTCCCCAGGCAGAGGGCTGCTTGCCTTTCCCAGCTGGTGTGGAATTCTGTGGGTGTTTGGATGCAGAGTCTTCATTTGAACCATGCTTTTAGTGAAGGGAGAGACTTAGATCCAGATCCAGATAGGAACCTTGGGGTAAGGAATTGGGAATGGCTAGTAGTGGGAGAAAGCGCGTCATGGGACAGCAAGGATTTGGGCTACTGTCATGCTTGGGTTTAAAGCCTCCTGATTACTTCTGGGTCTTGGACAAATGACTTAGCGTCTCATGCTGACTTTTCTGAGATGAGCTAGTGTATAGGTAATTTATTTGGTAGCGTCTGTGGCTCAACAGCCGAGAGATGGGTGGGACAGAAGCGGTGGCACATAGAGAATAAGGCGCTTCGCCAGGTAGGAGTGCTCCCGAGTTGGCGATCTTTCAGATTCACCCCAAGCTGAGATGGAGAAACCTTCACACTGAGCAGCTTCTCTGACTAGAGGACTAATGAGAACAACAGCGGTGCCCTGAAACGGACAGGACTGAGGGCTGTCTGTCAGCAGCTCTGTCCCTCTGCTGGGGACTGCAGACCCAAAATAGAGGAAGATCTGGGTCTTCATTCCTGAGAATCCAATACACTTAGCTTCATTGTTCCTCAGTGTATATTTTAATTATGAATTAAACGACGTGATCTGTGTAATGTGCTAAAAGCACAGAGCATGTATCATGATCATAATGTACAAGGGTAGAAGTTAGCATGTTCTGTAGGGGTTCAGAGAGGTTTCTGCCCCCTAGAGGTCCTTGGAACTGAGGCCTGACTTACTGCAGTCTGCTTTTAGTCACTATACCAGATGTTCATCCGGCTAGGCTGCTCAGTCTAGACTTAACATGGCCTTGCTTCTCAGTGACCATATCTCACATAGGAGAGGCAGCCCAAGCCTGTAGGCGAGTCTGGGGGCACTTTCTTAATGAATAATTGATGTGGGGGTATCAAACCCACTGGATTGTATAAGAGAGCAAGCTGAGCAAGCCATTAGGAGCAAGCCAATAAGCAGAGCCCCTTCATGATCTCTGCATAACTTTCTGCCTCCAGGCCCCTGTCTTGACTTCCTCCCTAATGGGCTATGACTTGGACGTATAAGCCAATACAAAGCATTTCCTCTCTAAGTTTTTATCAGTCAGAATGTTTTTACCACAGCGGCATAAGGAAAACTGTGTCAAAGGTCATACATAGTCCCTGGTTCCTAGCTCCACCACACATTCCCACTGCTAACAACTGAATTTTCCTTGCCATGATGGATGGAAGTTCTCTAAAATTACCATCCAAAAGAAGTCTCTCCTCCCTTAACTTTGTTTCTGTTAAGTGTTGTGTCCACAGTGAGAGGAAAGGGATTATGTATCTCTCCAAGCTGACATATAAACAAGTGCTTGGAACCCAGTGTCTAAACCTAGGCTGACCCCATTCTGTTCTGAGTGGGAAGTTAGAAAGGCAGTGTAATGGGTTTTCTTTACAGTTTCTTCCTTCATGAATGCATCAATAGGCAAGCATTTGTAAGTAGATGACTCCTGAATTTAAAGGAAGGCGACGGCAGTTAGCGTAAGAATGTATTTTAAGGAGCATACAGCCTACATCAGCACTGTATTATACAGTAAGTGTGATGGGAGATTTAAAATGCTGTTCTTCTGATGATAGCTCTGGGTTTGCAGAACAACATTAAACCAAACATTTTAAATAGTTTGTATTAGATGCAACATATTGCAGTCCCCGGGTGTCTACCAGGGATTAGGTTTAGGACCACCTATGGAGTTCGACATCTGTATGTTCAAGTCACTTCTGTAAAACGGCATGGCATTAGCACATAATGTGTGTACATCTCATCTCTTGAGTGCTTATAACATCTAATACAATGTAAATGTTATTTGAGTAATTCTTATACCGAAGTGTTTGAGAAACAAAGACAAGAAAATGTTTGCATATGTTCAGTGCCTATCAATTTCTTTTTTTTTTTTTTTCAGATAGTCACTGTCCACAGTAGTTTGATCCAAGGATGTGGAAGCCATCCATGGCTATTGAGGGTCAACTGCTGTATGTGCATTACCCATGGCTATTGAGGGCCAACTGCTGTATGTGCATTACCTATGGCTATTGAGGGCCAACTGCTGTATGTGCATTACCCATGGCTATTGAGGGCCAACTGCTGTATGTGCATTATGCATGTAAGTGTGCAAAAAGGATGTAAATAACTTGCAGTAAATATGTCCTCAATCAACAATGGCATCAGTTCAGCCAAATCCTCACTATTTCCAGGACGTCATAAGAGGTAAAGAACTGAAACCCCATTGGTTTTCTCAGTCCTCACCCCCTCTTCTCTTGAGGAGGAAATGTAAGTTACATTTACTTATGAGCTGGAAGGAGAAATGTTTATGGGCTTCCATTCTCTCTTTTTTCTTTGGAGGTAGACATGCTTCTGAAGAGCCCAAGATCTCCTATCAGAGGCTAGCATGCCCCAAACTGAGTATAACCATAAAATTTAAGTTCATGAAGACCATTGACCCACAAATATAAATAACATATCCCAATGTCAGGAAAACAGAGATACTATATTTTGGATACTGTCTGCATCTTATTTTATCTTGCAATTTATTGAAAGCCAAGGTGAAGGTTGTAATTTATCAACTCTAGACCCAGGCTACTCCAAGTTAGAGGCATTATATTCATTCAGTGTGTGTGTGTGTGTGTGTGTGTGTGTGTGTGTGTGTGCTGTGTATATGTGTGTGATTCTTCTAAAGAGTTGATCTCAGAAGGCACGAATGAAGTGGAAACTGTCCATTTGGGCAAATGATTTCATTTCCTCAGATGTGTGACCAGATGTAGAAGATAAAACATTAATAAACTATGTCTGGGAAGCTGTAGATCATACTGAGGGCACCATAGGGTGGTAGAGGGAGGTACAAGAGTTTATGTCTTTTCTCCCTTTCCCTCTGTGTATATATGTGGCTTAATAAGCAGCACATGGGTCAGGCTGATAGCTTGAAATATCATCTGATATTATTTCCATGCCAAGATTAGTCCAACGGATACCATAGTTGTATTAATTAAGTAGAACAGTGTAAATGAGAGATAAGGTAAAGCATACAAAAAGATAGCAAAGCCGTGATGCTTGACTGGAGTTAGTTCTGAGCTCTCCACTACTGTAATCACTAGGAAATTACTTAGCTTTTCTCTGTCTCAGACTCCCACAAGAGAAACAACGTAACGGGGCCACCAGGGTGATTCTAAAAGTCACACTGAAGCGTTCTGGTAAAGATGGGCTGAGACAATAGGAGCTTTAGAGTTAAAGCTTGCTTCACAGTAATGATGGGAGGGGGCAGAAAAAAATTAAGATCAGAAACGGCTTATGCATCCACAGACACAAATCCACTAGTGAACAATTTACTCGTGTTATCCCAGGTAATTCTTTTCCATTTACTCTTTGTAGCTAGAAAGCTTCTGGCTTGCCCATCATCTATGTCTGTATTTGGCAGGAAGAGGCAGTTAGCACAAATCCCTCCTGTTTTGATATGCAGGGAAACAGGGCGCCAAATAACTTCTCACTGGAGAGGTACAGGCGTCTAGCCCAGTCACTTCTTATGGTTGTGCTGGGAAAGGTGGACAAAATGTTTGTCGTCAAAGTATTTAATAAAAACATTTAATAAACACTTATGGGGAGGAATAGGGAAGGATCTGTGTGAGAGAAGATCTGGGAAGAGAGGAGGGAATCTGTTATTGAGATACAAAGTGAATAAATACATTTTGAAAACACTTATCAAATGCGTTGTAGCTGCCTAGATATACATCAGGCCTTATTCAGTGTACTTTAACTTTGTTTAACCTTATGAAAATTATTTTCTGTCGTTTGATTTTATAGACAGGAAATTAAATTTAGAGAAGTGGTATGTTTTTCTAAAAGACACTAAGGTAGAACTTTCTGGAATTTGAGTTCAGATTTTCAGTAAGAATTCTTATAAGTTCCATAGATTTAATGAGGTTTTTCTATTATAAAGGGTATTTTCTCTACTACCTAATGAAATTTATAGATATAGAAACTCACCAAGAAGACAATATATAATTTATAATATAATAATCCAGATATAGATACTATTTAATCTTTAGAATATTTTCACCACATTTTAGTACATATTTTTCTACAAAGGTAAACATTTGATTTTTTTATTTTAAACCTCTATTTAAGTAATATGTTGTAAAGGATTTAATGCTATTAAGCATTCCCCTAAGATCTGATGTTAAATAGCTACATTTCGTAAAGATGAAGAAAGTCTTTATTGTTCATGTTTGCATTTCCATTTTCTATTATTTTATTATTTTTTAAAGCTTTATCGATTCTTTGTGAATTTCACATCATACACCCCAATTCCACTCATTCTCCCCATCCCTTCATGTCTACCCTCCACCCTTGCAGCCACTCCCACAAAAGGAAATAAGATAGAATGAAAAGAATAAAAAAAATAGAGCTTGTCATGGAAGCTGTAGTATGTCACAGTGTGCCCCACATCATACACACCTTTATATCCACAAATCTTTACTTGAATATGTTCATTGCAATGAGTTCATTGGCGTGTTTTGAGGTTTCTGGCTTCTGCCACACTATCAATACTGGATGCTCCTAGAACTCTTTTCATATGTCCTGTCGTGTCCTATGTTATGAAGATCCTACAGCTTTGGATCTGCAGGATTAGTCCTTTCATATGCTCCAACAGATTGCAGATAGCATAGAAATTGAGTGGGTCTGCTCCCATCCCTGGAACTGGGCCGGGGAGGAAGATGAGTTGGTCAGTCCACCAGCTCTTCTTCATCTGCTCCCTCGGGGCAAGCTCTCTAGCACTGCCCTGGCTAACTCACCCAATGCCACAGCCAGCAACAGGCAAGGTCAGCTCTCCTGGTCTCGTGCTCTTGGCCAACTCACCCACTCCCAGCCAGGAGGGTCAGCTCTATTGTGCTGCCTAGGGGAGGTACAGGGCCCGCTCTCTGGAATGCTGCAGCTGGTGAGAGGCAGGACCAGCTCTCCTGCTCTCACGACCGTGTGTGTGTGTGTGTGTGTGTGTGTGTGTGTGTGCGCGTGCGCGCGCGCGCCTGTGTGCATCTGTAGAACTCAGATATCAACATGCAGGAGTCAGCTCTCTTTTTCTACCATGTGGGTATTGGGGACTGAACTCATATCCTTGAGCTCTCTTTTTCTACCATGTGGGTATTGGGGTCTGAACTCATATCCTTGAGCTCCGCAGCAAGCATCTTTGTCTGCTGAGCCACCCCTGAAAATAGCATTCCTGAAGAGTAACACTTTCTGAGAGGTTGGTCCTGGTTATCTATTCCCTTAAAACAAACCAGTCAAAACTTAGTGGCATTGACATAGCTACTGTTGTGTTACACTCATAGATGCCATTCGCTGATAAACGAAGTGGAGAGAATGGCAATCCTCTGCTGGAACCTTGTCGGGTTGACCCTCTTCCTTGTGCTTGGTGTGAACTGTGGTTTCTCTTCCCACAGACAGCTCCGCCAGCCCGATGACTTCGGTGCAATGCCTTGTGTGTATGGTAGATCAGAGCATTGGGAATGGATACCCCAGGGTTAACAGTAAGGCAAAGGTATGGGGGCTTTCTAAGGGGGCTTTGGAGTGCCACTGTGATGTAGTCTAATGTCAAAGCAGTCACTATCCTACCGTATTCAGGAAGGGAAACACAGCCCCATCAGTCCACAGGAGGAACGCTAAAGAACTGACAGTCACATTTAAGAAGCACCAGTGATGAGATAAACTACTCTCAGGATTTGGACCTTCATTTTATCAAGTTGTCCCTAAAAGATGTACGAAATCAACTCTCTTTCCAGTATTTGCTGACCGCGCACTCTTACCATCTGTTTGTCAGTACTGTGAGAGGCACTTACCATTGTGATATATACAGGATAGAGATGGCACGCTGATTCTTTAGGGTGAGCATTGTGAAATTTTACATGCATTACTGATCGCTTGTCAAATTCTTATGTGAATTGTTTAAATCGAATGCTTATATTTTTATGTAAGAGGAAAATTGCCCAAACCGATAGGCGTTGTTTATGTAGAAAGACCAAATCTGGTTCTTACTCAAGATTGGGTTAGGTTTTTGGACACGGTTTTAGTTCTCTGTTCAAGGTGCTCTTCCTTTGTTTGTATTTCCGACTCCGTGTTATCTTTTGTTTGCAATTCTGATGCCACGTTATCTCAGCTTGACAAGGCAAGCCCTTGGACCTTGTTTTTCTCATCAGTAAAGCACGCACAAAAGCTTAGACAAAGGCTTAGTATGCTCTAAGCATTCCATAAACATTAGTGATTATCCAGTTTATTTGAAATTGAAGTTTTAAAAATAATTTATTTCATGACACTTTTTATATATGTATAGGGCACTCTGTCATCTTATTTTCCTCCCCGTCTCATACCCCTCTTCTCACCAAGTCCTTGTTTATTCTCAGCACACCACTGTCAGCATGTCTATAGCTCCTTGTGTTTTAGGACTCTGTTATTTCCTTGTGCTATGGATTTAGGACGGGCTAACCCTGGATCTGCTGGTGAAGTTGAAACTACCCGGCTTTTTACTGTGCTTGTCCTGATGGCCGGAAGAGAGAGTTCACCTTTTGTGTGCACTTCCTAAGTTTCCCAAAGGAGTAAGTCACTTAACAGGGCAGGGTGGGCTCGAGGCCGGAGGGAGGTGTGTGGGAAAGGCAGAAGGGGGAGAGCACGGAGATCAGGGATGGGAAGCAATAATCTCCACCTCTGATCGCCGTGCCAATAAAAATTAGAAAGTGTGAAGGGAAAAATCCATTTCTTTGTAAAACTCCTGAGACGAAACTAAATTTGATGGTGTCCTCTGCCGTTTTCATTTGCCTTTCCATCCAAATAGATGAATGGAGCTCAGAATCAAGCATTACTGTGCCCACTGCAGAGCAACAAGAAGGAAAGGAAAATAAAACATGTTTCTTTTGTTGGTTGAGAGGGCTTCTGCTGTTTCCACTCAGGGCAGCTGTTGAGATAAAAGCCAAAAGCTAGCCTGTGTGTGTGTGTGGAGGGGGGGAGTGAGGAATGGGGTGGGGGTGGGTCGGGGGTTTGTTGGTGGGAGAGAACCTCAGAAGTCTCCGGACCTAGACTCCCATCCCCTCTGTGAACCTTGCCCAGCCTCCTGGTGCTCATTCCTTTAATATCCTCTAGGGGGTGGTGGAGGACTACGCACTGAGGTATGGGGGCGGGGCGAGGTCTGGTTGGGTCCATCCTCACCATCCCTGGCGGCACAGGAACAGTTGAGTCCTAATAAAGCTTCTCTGGCTTCAGCCCAGCTGTCCCAGAGAGAGGGCTGCCATTGCTAAGGCGCCGGATGGGCCACTTCAGGGTCCCGTCTAACCGCCTCTGATCACCCTGTGAAATATGAGTTGGGGCACTTTTCTGTGACAAATGCTTGCTTGACTGAGCCCCCTTTCAGGCATCCAGTGTCAGCACTTGTCGCAGACAGGCATTGTGGCTAAGGCAGCCAGACAATGACAGATTCAGACTCTTGCCCAGACTGTCAGGGGAGTTTCCCCCTCAGGCCTGGGCTTGTCACTGGAATGCCTGGCCAAATCCTTCCAGGGCTTTGGGCTGCACCTGTGCTTCCAAATGTCAGTGGGCTCGAGAGCCAGCTTTCCACTGTCCCTGTCAAGGTCAGCTGGCTGGGGTGGGGGAGGGAAAGCCCTTAAGTTGATCCCGTCACACCGCAGGTGTCCTTCCAGTGTTGGGAGACAGAATTTTCACTGTCAGGGGGGCGTTTCAGAGGTGTGTCAAAGAAAGGATCAAAGGAGATATTAGTCAAAATTCTTCCAGGCCATAATTAGTCCCGGCAAATTTGCTCATTTGAAATTTCCTTTCCAACTTCTCTTTTTTGGTCATGGTTGGACATGGCACAAAGAAGAACAAAGCCAGGTATGGGGGTAAGAAACAAATGCTTTGCAGGAGCGGCTACTTCTGAGAGTCCGCCAGGCTTGGCCATGTGGTGATCATAATGAGGATTTATAGGTCAGAAGCTTCAACCTGACGGCCCATGGACTGAACTTGGCACGCGGCCGTTCTGTTTGGCCTACAGAGTGTGTTTGTTTTTAATGGAACTTGATGGTAATAGGTAGGATTATGAAGAATTTATAAATGATCCTGGCTTCTCTTCAAAAGCGAGAAGTTACATCAGTTCTAGAACTGCATCCTGAGCTTGAGAGGAAGATAAACTGAAGATGCTCACGTCTGCAGAGACACACATGACTTCTGGCCAGCGTCCTACCTTCCTTTCCCCGCTTCATGTGCCAAACCGGCTGTTCTAATTTCTATTGCATGGGTGATCCCTGCAGACGTCTGGGCTCTTGGTTCTGGTACAAACATAACTTCATTTCTGCACTTGGTCTTGGGTGAACTCTACTAATCAGTCTTCCACCTTCCTGTCACCAGTAGGATAGTATGGGACAGCCCACTCTAATTTTCATGATTTAAATTTGGTTAATTTGGAGTTGAGAATACTTGTTGTATGTGAAGAGAACCTGAGTGTAGTTCCCACCCTGTGTCAGGAGGCTCACAACCCCCTGTAACACCAGCTCTAGGGAATCCGTTACCCTCTTCTGGCCTCTGAGGTCTATGTACTCACATGCACCGATTATCCCCACATATAGCTATTAGAAATAATACTAAAATCTTTTTCTTATTGCATATTTTCTTTATTTACATTTCAAGTATTATCCCCTTTCCAGATTTCTCCCCTCAGAAACCCCCTATCCCACCATCTTCCTCCTGTTTCTATGAAGGTGCTCCCCCACCCACCCACTCCTGCCTTCCTGCCCTGGTATTCCCCTAACACTGGGGCATTGAGCCTTCACAGGACCAAGGGTCTCTCCTCCATTGATGTTCAACATGGCCATCCACTGCTACATATGTGGCTGGAGCCATGGGTCCCTCCATGTGTACTCTTTGGTTGGTGGTTTAGTCCCTGGGAGCTCTGACGGGGAGGGTCTGGTTGGTTGATATTGTTTTTCCTGTGGGGTTGCAAACCTCTTCAGCTCCTTCAGTCCTTTCTCTAGCTCCTTTAATAGGAAATAACAAAAGTGGTATAGTCTGTAGCTATTGCTGATTTTTAGTTCTTGACCTTAAAGGACTCAGTAATTGGTAACCAACAAGAAGTTTGAACGTAGATACCTAGGTGAGGAAGAGAACATTACTCAGGGCATATTTCCCGATCTCATTGAACTTACAAACAGAATTCCTTGCTAGTTACATGACTACCTTTCCAGGAATGAGGAAATTTTCTGAGTGAAGAACTTTTCTCAGCCTTTTCAAATTGCAATGAATGGAGCAAGGATTTGTATTTTTGTTAAAAGTCATTGCTTTTCACAAACAAATTCTCTGCAACGAACTGTCCCATCAGTGGAATTCAAGAGCTCCAGTTAGGCTAAAATTCAAGTATTGCTAAAGCAAATTATATGAGTCCCAGTGAACAGGCTACTGTTGAAATTTAGAAGCATGTACTTAAGCATGTATTTTATAATGAATAAAAATTGTTTCACTCCAGATGGGAATTTTTGTCTTGAAATAAAATTTTAACTCATAGGCTTTTCAGTTTAAATGGGTCATTTATTGATTTTTAACAATGAAAGTAATCACATACTTATGGATATATATATATATATACACACATATGTATATGTATATATATATATATATATCCATATTCAACCATCTCAACAGTCATACAAGATAGCCACAATTTCAATAGATGAGGAACTCACAGAGGAGAGATGATGGTGGAAGGCTTGCAGAAACCTACAAGCAGACCAGCAGGTGTGGGATGAGAGTTGGCCAGGCCGCATAGCTTGTTGACTTTCTGACCTTTGGTAAATGCTAGCAAGATGTTGCACATGCACTAACCAGACAGTGATGCAGCAGACAGTCTTTCTGTTCTCCAGGGCTAATATAAGAAACACTCCACAAGGACTTATTTGTGTGAAGGGGCTCTCATAAATGATCAGTTAGAAAGATCATTGATCACTCTAATAGCTGTGAATAACTTGGTGTTTAAAGTTTTTGCTTTGTTTTTTTTGAGAGACAGTTTTGCTGTATAGTAGAGTCACTCGTTGAACTTGTGATCTTCTCTGTCCTCGGCTTTGTGAGTGCTCTATCCCTGAACTATGCTCCCCACCATTTGTAACAAAACAAAATATTATTAACATTTATTAATCATGAGTAATGATAGGCTTCATTATAACATTTTGAAGCAGCTCAATGCGTTTGTTTAAGCTTGCTTAGGGAGGACGTTGAGAAATGGCACCTTTCCAGTGGTGATGCAACAAGGAACACATCTCTTCAGTTTCTCTGTCAACATTTAACTGTATATATAAACTGCCAGTGAGGGCAAGGGCACCTTGAACACTCACATTCTATGATAGGCTGGTGATAGACCCAATCTTGTACATATCTTATGCAGATTATCACAGCTCCTGCGATGTCAAGAGTGCAATAACCAAACTGGGTCCAGAAGACAACATTCCACAACATCTCTTTTGGATCTTTCACTGTTTCTGCGCCTTCTTCTATGATGTTCCTTGAACTTTGGAGGGGTTGGTATAGATGTCCAACAAACTAAATACACAGATACAAATAATCTTTACAAATATGAATTGCTTCCTAGGTCACTGTCTCTAGGACTGATTATGTAATATTTTCAGAGTGTACTTGCCTTATATGGCTGAGCATTCATTTATTAGCAATTTGATCAGTTATGAGTTACTGGTGATTGTTTTATTATGTAGTGAAGTATGTGTGTGTGTGTGTGTGTGTGTGTATATATATATGTATATATATATATAATGTATATATGTGATGTGTGTATGTATGGGTATAGATGTACATGTGTCTATACATGAGTGTAGAAGTTTGTAGAGACTTGAAGAAAGCATTGAATCCCTTGGAGTTGGAGTCACAGGTGGTTATGAACCACTCAGTATGGGCTCTGGGAAATGTACTTCATTTCTCTATAAGAGTACTAAGAACCCTTAACCACTGAGGCAGTCCCACAGCTGTTTATTAGTAAGTATATTTATTCATTCTGCATTCAATCATTGAACAATGACTAAAAGGCCATAACTGTGAAGATGAACAAGATCCTAGCCCTGCCTCTAAAGAGAGCAAAGGTAAATAAACTCCTTAACTTTAGAAGTCGCTTGCTAGCATTTTCTCAGTTTTCTTCTCTGTTAAAAGAGTAAGGATCGAATTCTGAGACAATATTGAATTATTTCCTCTTGTCTTAGACTTTCTGTTGCTCTTATAAAAAATTAACACAACCAAGAGCAACTAGGGAAGAAGGCATTTAATTTCATTCTATAGCCATAGTCTGTCATCCAGGGAAGTCAAGGCAGGAATCTGGATGCAGAGATTGATGCAGCAGCTGTGGAGGAATGCCGCTGCTGCCTGCCTGGTTCTCCTGCTTCCTTCTTCTACTCAGGATTGATGTATCCAGAAGCGGCACTCCCCAAAGTGAGCTGGGGCCCTCCACAGGAATCATGTATCAAGAAAACACTCCACAGGCTTGCTTACAGGCCACTCTGCTTGGGACATTTTCTCAACTGAGGTTCTCTTTCTCCAAATGACTCTACCTTGTGTTTGGTTGGCATGGATGTAGCTAGAACACCGGGCCTAAAATCAGCTTGAAGAAAGGGGAATGCCAGTCTTCTCCTTGAGAAGGTGCCAGTGCCCTGGAGATACATCCCATTCAGCCTACTCTGGTGCTTCTTGAGTTTTGTTTCTAAAAAGCTTTCCAGATGACATATATGTTTGTTAAGAAATACTTAGTTGCCTAGAAGATGACATATTCACAGACTTAACACCAGTGTGACTTCTGCTTAATCAGGGACTTGGATTGAAGGCTTGCTAGCTAACCTTTTTTGTCACAGTGATAAATGCCCAAGAGAAACAGTCGAAATGTGGTAAACTTACCTTGGTTTGTAATTCAGAGTCATCAGTCTGTGGTCATCTGCTTGCATGGCCTTCATGGGAAGAGAGGCAGAGCATCATGGAGGAAAGCGTGTGATGGAACTGAGCTGCTGATTCCAAGAGGGCTGGAAGCAGAAAGAGAGAGGAAGGAGCCAGGGACAAGGTACCCTTCAAAGGCATGTTCGTGGTGATGTACTTTCGTTAACCACCCCTCTACCCCACACCTCTGTGCCAGGTCGTTATTGTCATCCGGGAAGAGGGAGTCTCAGCTGAAGAACTGATTGGCCATAGTCCACTGTGGGCAGTGCCAACCTCAAGCTAGTGATCCTTGCTTGTATGAGAAAGAGCTGAGCAAGCTAGGGGAAGCAAGCCAGCAAGACCTCCATTTTCTCTGGTTTAGTTCCTGCTTTGACTTCCCTCATTGCTTTCTTTGATTAGGGGCTGTAACTTTTAACTCAAATAAACCCTTTCCTCTCCTAGTTTTGTATTTTTTTGTCTCTTTCATAACAACAACAGAAAGCAAGCAGAAGCAATCCTCCAATAACGTCATTTTGAATTCAGCAATGCTATAACCAACTAGTAATTCCAATTAGTGATTAGCTCAACAAACCAGGCACTTATTTCTTCACTACAGAAGCCTTGGGCAAGTGACATGACATATCTAAACCGAAACAGAGGGCAAGATGGAAGGAGGAGCCTCAGTGCAGGACCAGACTTGGAAGAGACCAGCCAGCCCAAGATCTTGGTCTTTCAGAGAGGAAACCCAGCCGAGTCATGTGACCAAGTGGAGCTGTAGGTAGAACCTTCCAGAAGTGCCTTTGTTTACTACTATATTATGTTATCTGTAACTGGACCTATTTTAGATTTTTATTTATTTTTCTTTCTGCTTCAAAAAATATTATCTTTTGAAAGGTTGAACATTTACAGGAAATCTGCAAAAATAACACAGAGTTCCTATATAGTCTAGTTTACATGAGCAAGGAGTCTTTCCAGCATAAAAAAATATGGCTTGTTCCTCTTTTCTGAACCCAGATTTATCTAGATGATTTATCAATATCTTCCTTTAGTTACATAGAGGATATTCAATTGAACTAATGGGCCATTTTCCTGTACCTTCCTCTGGTCTTCAACCAGTCTGTTTTCCATAGCTAGTCTTTAGAGGCTGGCCCTTAAGTACAACCATCAGTGGCAGAACGTGGATAAACTGTACCTCTCGAAAGGGAGATTCTAGGTATAGGATTTTGAGTTCTCTATAAGGAAAATTCATCCTTCTTTTCTTTTCTTCTTTTTATTAGATATTTTCTTTATTTACATTTCAAATGTTATCCCCTTCCCTGGTTTCCCCTCCAAACCCCCCATCCCAATGCCCCTCCCCCTTCTCACCAACCCACCCATTCCAGCTTCCCTGTCCTGGCATTCCCTTATACTGGGACATCAAACCTTCACAGGATCAATGGCCTCTTCTCTCATTGATGTCCAACAAGGCCATCCTCTGCTATATTCGTGGCTGGAGCCATGGGTCCTCCGTGTGTACTCTTTGGTTTGTGGTTTAGTCCCTGGGAGCTCTGGGGGTACTGGTTGGTTCATATTGTTGTTCTTCCTATGGGGCTGCAAACCCCTTCAGCTCCTTGGGTCCTTTGTTTAGCTCCTCCATTGGGGACCTCGTGCTCAGTCCAATGGTTGGCTGAGAGCATCCACTCTGTATTTGTCAGGCACTGGCAGAGCCTCTCAGGAGACAGCTATATCAGGCTCCTGTCAGCAAGCACTTGTTGGCATCCACAATAGTGTCTGGGTTTGGTAACAATACATGGGTTGGATCCCCAGGTGGGGCAGTCTCTGGACGGCCTTTCCTTCAGTATCTGTTCCACATTTTGTCTCTGTATCTTATCACATGGAGAAGCATCCACATTTTGGTCTTCTTTCTTCTTGAGCTTCATGTGGTCTGTGAATTGTATCTTGGGTATTCTGAGCTTCTGGGATAATATCCACTTATCAGTGAGTGCATTCCATGTGTGTTCTTTTGTGATTGGGTTACCTCATTCAGGATGATATATTCTAGTTCCACCCATTTGCCTAAGAATTTCATGATCCCATTGTTTTTAATAGTTAACTAGTACTCTATTGTGTAAAAATATATCACATTACCTGTATCTATTCCTCTGAGGGACATCTGGGTTCTTTCCAGCTTCTAGCTATTATAAATAAGACAACTATGAGCATTGTGGAGCATGTATCCTTGCTATATGTTGGGGCATCTTCTTGATATATGCCTGGGAGTGGTATAGCTGGGTCCTCAGGTAGTACAGTGTCTAATTTTCTGAGGAACTGCCTAATTGATTACCAGAGTGGTTGTATTAGCTTGCAACCCCACCAGCAGTGGAACAGTGTTCCTCTTTCTCCACATCCTTGCTAGCACCTGTTTTCTCCTTAGTTTTTGATCTTAGCCATTCTGACTGGTGTGAGGTGGAATCTCAGGATTGTTTTAATTTGCATTTCCCTGATAACTAAGGATGCTGAACATTTCTTTAGATGTTTTTCGGCCATTCAATATTCCTCAGTTGAGAATTCTTTGTTTAGCTCTGTTCCCCATTTTTAATAAGGTTTTTTTGTTCTCTTCTTGAGAACAAAGTCTAACTTCTTGAGTTCTTTGTATATATTGGATATTAGCCCTCTATTGGATGTAGGGTTGGTAAAATTCTTTTCCCAATCTGTTGGTTTCCATTTTGTCCTATTGACAGTGTCCTTTTTCTTATAGAAGCTTTGCAATTTTCTGAGGTTCCATTTGTCAATTCTTGATCTTAGTGCATAAGCTCTTGGTGTTCTGTTGAGGAAATTTTCCCCTGTGCCCATGTGTTCTAGGCTCTTCACCCACTTTCTCCTCTAGGAGTTTCAGTGTATCTGCTTTTTTTGTGGAGTTCCTTGATCCATGTGGTCTTAGCTTTGTACAAGGAGATGAGAATGGATTGATTTATATTCTTCTACATGCTGACCACCAGTTGATCCAGCACTATTTGTTGAAAATGCTGCCTTTTTTCTACTGGATGTTTTTAGCTCCTTTGTCAAAGATCAATTGACCCTAGGTGTGTCAGTTCATTTCTTGGTCTTTAATTCTATTCCATTGATCTACCTGCCTGTCACTGTACCAATACCATGTGGTTTTTATCATGATTGCTTTGTAGTACAGCTTGATGTTAGGGATGGTGATTTCCCCCAGAAGTTCTTTTATTGTTGAGAATATGTTGATGGATTTCTGTATATTGAACCATCCCTGTATCCCTGAGATGAAACCTACTTGCTCATCATGGATGATCATTTTGATATATTCTTGGATTCTGTTTTTGAGAATTTTATTGAGTGTTTTTACATTGATATTCATAAGGGAAATTGGTCTCAATTATCTTTCTTTATTGAGTCTTTGTATGGTTTAGGTATCAGAGTAATTGTGGCTTCATAGAACTAATTGGGTAGTGTTCCTTCTGTTTCTATTTTGTGGAATAGTTTGAAGAGTATTGGTATTAGGTCTCCTTTGAAGGTCTGATATAATTCTGTCCTCTATCAACATCATGCGAAGTTCTTGAGCTTGCCTCTGGCCATTTGATATTCTCCAGTGTTACCTGCCCTAGCTTTATCTGACTGGAGCCTGTCCTTCCTGTGTTCCTGGTTGTGTCAGAACCCCTCAGAGTTCAGCTGTCTCTGTGATCCTGTGATTCTGGGGTCCTGTGATCTTGAGATCCTGGGTATGTCAGAGCTCCTGGAAGTCAAGCTGCCTCTAGGACCCTGAGATACTGGTGTGACCAAGCACCTGTGATCCTGAGATCCTGGGCATGTTAGAGCACCTAGAAGTGGAGCTGCTTCTGGGTGTTGTGGGACTGGCTGCAGAGTTCACACCCAAGATCTGCTCAGGGCACCTGCTCAGACTGGAAGGATCCAATGCCACTGGTTGGGTGGTGTTCCTGGGTCCCTGGATCCCACACACTTATACATGTACATATTGTATATTGGGTATATTTTTCCTCATACCTCTTTTTATTAATTTTGACGTGATTTGCTTTGCTCTCCTATAACCATATTTGCATGTCAAACACTATGCTAGGACTAAGAGGGAATAACAGTCTCGCTCCCAAGAAGTTCAGTATATAGTGAGTGTGTTCATGAGCAGTAGGGAGTGAAAATCTATACAGGAAACCAGATGACAAGCCTAAACAATGTACTACATGAAGGTCTATAAAGAATGGGCTTCTGGGGGTCTCAGGCAAGGATTTCACATGTAAGTCTTTGTTTAGGAGTAGAAGCAGACCAAAATTGCTTCTAGGAGGAAATGGTATTTGACCAAGTTCTCATAAGTCCTGTTGGGCAAGGGAATGTGGGATTACACATGCAGAATATATTGTATTTAATGGAAGGTCTGCAGAAGAGGAAAGGACACAGGCAGAAGGGGAAGGTAAGGAGATGTGTGTGTGTGTGTGTGTGTGTGTGTGTGTGAGAGAGAGAGAGAGAGAGAGAGAGAGAGAGAGAGAGAGGAGGGAATTCTGCTGAAGGGGATTCACCATAAAGGCCATCACACTGAGAAGAAAGGACAGGGAGCAAGACCATCATGACACACATTGTGCTTTCATTTGGGCATTCTTGATCATTTTCTGAAGGCTCACATAAACCAGCAAGAGATGGGAATTTGAAACAAGAGATTAACCTGTGTTTTTTTAAATGCATCATTAATTAACAATATTTGGAATATCCAGTACTAGGCTGGAGGGGAATGCCAGTGAAGATGCTTCCATTTCTTGAGGAGGCTACCAGCTGTGTCAATGGCAGAGTTTTCTGGGTAGATATGTATCTTGAGGCCTATTGAGGTAGGAGAGTAAAGAGAGGGTACCAGATGCTGCTCTCAAAACTCCTGCCCCCTTTGTGAGTACTATAGCAGGCTGGAAAGGGACTTTTCTAATCTGTTAGCTGGCTGAGGCCTGTCTCCTGGCCACAGACAGGGGCTGTCATTTGCAACCTCACCAGGGGGCAGAGAAAGAAGAGCCAAATCTTTTGCAGGCTGACAGGAAGGAGCTGAGGCTCCATGGGGTACTATCAGCCAGGATTTGCTCATTGCTTGACTGACTTGTCCAAATATGCCCATATGTCCTGCAGACCCTATCCACACCCTTGGTTGACCTTGCTATTCATAGATTTTCTTGTTCTTGCCTCTTGAGATACTTGGTTATTCCAAAGACTTGTGTGGTCCTTTGTTGTTAAGAGAAGACACTTTGGACTTTCTGCAAAGAGCCATTGGGTACTAGATGAAGGACCTACCAAACAGCCATCAAAATAAAAGCTTACAAAAGGTAAATAGCTATGGCTCTTCTGAGCCCTGCTAGACAGAGAAAGCACACAGGGAAATGCAAACACATTTGGCAGCTTCTCCCAATCTATGCACATTCAGAGCAGAAAGTCCAGTGCAGATGGGTTGGAGGCACAAGGATTGCCAATCTCCCTCCCCTTAAGAATTGGTGTTAAGTATCTCTTCACTCTTGTCCATCTTTATTGGGTGTAGCCATTGAGTAGCCTGTTTGAGGTTCCAAGAAAGGTAGACTTTCATGGGTACTCTCTGAATGGTGTTCCCTTGGATTGCATTTATTTGGCATGACTATATGTGTATACTATGTATATACTAAGCTCTTAAGAGGTTCACATTCCTTTCTAACTATGGATGTTGCCAGTTTTCTGTGATAGAGAAGATTTCAGAAGGAGTACCATTTTGAGGTGCTGGGCTTCTGTAGGTAGGTCTATGAAAAGCACCCTTCCTTATATTTGCAGTGGCTGTGCAGAAAAACCACTGGTGTTTGTGCATGTTTGTGTGGGTATTGTGAACATGCATGAACATATGTATACTATGAAGATCAGAGGACAACTTCAGCTGTCAGTCTTCTATGGCTGTCCACCTTTTAATTGTGTGTGTGTGTGTGTGTGTGTGTGTGTGTGTGTGGTCTTCTATTATCATGGAACATATGTTGGCCAGTGAGCCTGTTTCCACTTCTCCAGCACTGAGATGAGAAGTATATGCCACTATGTCCAGCCTTTTACATGTGGATTATGGAGATTTAGCTGAGGCCCTCTTGCTTTAAAAGCAAGATCTTTACTGACTGAACTATTTTTTCCAGTCTCCGTTCACTGATTCTTAATTGGCACATCACAGCAATGCTCTAGATATATTCCACAAGCCATGTCTCAGTAACAGGCCTGGGCTGAGGGCTTTACATCTTTTATCTCTGTCAATAATCACTGCAACTCATGAAAGTAATGTCATTTTTAAGGTAAGGCTGGTAGATGTTATATCATTTGCTCAAGATCATGGTGGAACCAGAATCTGCCAGTGTCTTTTGTTATACCGTTTCACCACCCGTGCCTTTTGTTATATAGCATTGCTGATTGTGCTAATGGGCTTGAGCCCTAGACATGTAGTCCAGTGTCCTTGACAACTTTGCTGAGCCAGGACAAGTGGAGACAGGAACTTGTCTGAGGATTTGCTTCTTCGGAAATCCTACAGTCAGTTATAATTGATTACAGCACTAATCATCACCTCCCAGACCTAGGGATAAGACCTGATGCTTTCTAGAACTTGTATTTCCAGATACAATCTAAAAGGAGAAGTGATTCTGGAAAAGGGGTCATTTATGGGCAGGAGAATAGAAAGTAATGTGTGTGTGTGTGTGTGTGTGTGTGTGTGTGTGCTTTAAATATTCGTGAACTCTTGATGAATGCCATAGAAATAGAAATAACCTGGATTTCTTTGCAAGTAAGTCTATACAGTGAGCAAGATGACCTTAGCAAGTGTATCCTGGACTCTATCAAACAATCACACCTGAACTACTACATCCAGGCAAAGGCAAATTGGAGGTCCATATCTACAATCTGTGGGACATAAAGGCTCTCTGTCTCCTTGGATGACTTGTTCAGTGTATGGGAGGACAGGAGAAACAAGAGCAGAGAAGAGGATCATCTAGAAATCAGAATCCTAGAAACCAGAAACAAAACACCAGTTCTTGCACTATTGGGACACTCTGAGTTGTATATGAGGTGGAATAATTTCTGGTTCCAAGAGCTGGTTGCATGGAAAGATACTATTCTCAAAAACACTTGAAGTTTGATGGGGTTGTAAGGACCTAGGATGTTATTACTATAATGTAGCAATTTTTGCTGTACCAACAACCCTGATATTTTCTTGTGAACACAGTCAAGAAGTTAAGACATAATTTTAAGAAGACCCTGAAATTTTTGTTGAAAAAGTGAAAGTGTTCTTTAATATCACATTTGTAATTCCATAAAAGTTAGCCTTCCCAGGCATGTGAAGTTCTCTGCAGATTATGATATGGAAGATAATAGTGGAATTATAAAACTGAACACGTACTTTTGAATTATCTCTTTCAATTACTTTCTTATAGTGGGAGAGAGAGTTTCTACATAGAAAGATTTGGGAAAAAAAATCACCAATCGAATTAATGGTATTTTCCTGGTGATTTTAGAGTTAGTTTCTTGGAAATTTTTGTCAATGGCACGAAAAATGATTACAATTTTCAAGAGGTGTGTGTGTGTGTATGTGTGTCTTTGTGTGAATAAAATTGTCAACAGGCTCAAGGTGTCTGTTTTCTGTGTATACAGTAAACAAAAGCAATTTCCGTAGCCTTCAGGCTTAATTAATTCATCAACGCTTAAGAGGTCATACTTAGGTATATTTTTTATGTGAACAAGGCTGTTATATCAGAGAGGAAAAAGAGATGTATTCTGGTCAGGTGTCAGAACAAATGGTTAATGTTCCACTTACGTTTACATTTATTCCCCTTAACACAAGGGTTATAAGAATTGATCTGTTTACAGAGAAACAACTTCAGAGTATAATGACCTATCCCTGGCTCACCACAGCCCCAAGACTCATTAAATCCATTTTAGCCTTTTTCCTCCTTTGTTGTAAAACCTCTCAATAGCACTATTGACAGATACAACTCAAATCTATAACCTTGTGAGAATCAGAATTATTTTCTTAGTATCGACATAATGTGTTTAGCTGATTAAAGTTAAAGAAAATTGTATAAGACATAACATTACAAAACAAATTTTAAATGAGTTTTGTGATTACTTCTTGGTTCCATTTTTAAAATGACATCTCTTATTTTCAAATAGAACAATGCTCACAGCTTGGAAGGCAGTAGTTTCAGCAATACAAGTTGATTTGGATCAATTCTAAATGGGAAAATGTCCATTTGTACCTCTTTCCTTTGGAATTCAGTAATCTGAAGACTTCAGATGTGTTTTGAGAGATGAAGCTCTACTGTGGAGATATGAAACATCTTAATATAAAGAATGTTCATATGTCACAAAGCCATACTTTTCAACCATAGTTTTTTAGTCATTAATGTGATTCTTAACAAAGATATAGATACTCAAGCATGAACCTTATGGTCCTTCAAATTCTATGACTGTGTGGGTGCAGAGGCAAAAATACACATGTGATATCCTCAAACATCAAAATCTTTTGTGCTTTCTAAGATAACATCGAGAGAGTAAAATGGTAGACTGTATAGTAAGATAAAACCTTTGTAAATCTTTTGTCTGATGAGAGACTTGTATCTGTAATGTATAGTTATTACCACACAGTTATGCATAGCAAGACCATCCATCCAATTGAAAAGAAAGATACAAAAGACATGAATAGCCATCTTAGCACTGAGGCTACATGCAAATGTCTAATAACACTGAAGTGTTCAGCATCACTAGTCATCAAGGAAGCGCTAATCGGAACTACAGTGCGACCCTGTGACTCCCATAGGATGGGCAGAGTAAACAATACAGGCCACGAGAGGTGTCTGGAAGGATATAGGGAAGTAAGAATCTTCATATATATCTGTTAAAAATGCAAAGTTATGTCACTGATAGAAAAACAAATGATGGCAGCTTTGCAGATGGTTAAACATGGTAACTATTGTATGATCCAGAAATTCTACTCAGGAAGTGAGTATTTACTTCAGGAAATGAAATATAGCCATTACTTGTAAACAGATGTTTACCGTGTGGAGAGGGCTTTAAATCTCACCAGGAAGTTGTTGTTTACTTCCTTAACGTTCATGTCACCATTACACTGGTAGACATATTTTGCCAGTCCAGTCATTACTGTAACTCTCAGGGGTCACAACTGGGTGATATTTAGGAATACTTCTCTCTCCTAGTAGTATACATAGTACCTTCCAGCATTACGAAAGCTAGCCAACAGGGACGAAGCCTTCAGGTTGGTACCACTTGACATCTGTATTTCTATTAACTGAACCAAGAACCCAAGGAGAACCTACAAATATTATTATGCTAAATAGACATAGTGATAACCTCTCCCTTAAGTTATATTTATACTCATAGATTACCACATCTCTCAGTCCTCATTGGAGAAATCTTTTTTTTTTTTGGTAGATGATAAATAGAACAGAGATTCATAACCGGCCAGTCTAGAGAGCATAAGGAGCTTTAGTGTTTAAATGGACGCATATATCACAGCCTTTTCACACAAAGCTCAAGGATCATATTGGTAGAGGGGAGGAAAGATTGGAACAGCCCTCGGTGGTGGTGGATGACTGCAACAAGCCAGGATTTTCCAGACCTGACATAAAGTTTACATAGGAACTCACAGTGGCTGTGACAGAGGTGCATAAGAATAAATGATCCCAAGTCAGCACTGCCTATGAGGGGCTCAGGGAACCTCACTCCTAGCTGAGGACCCATTGGCTCTTGATGACTATTGGGAGAAAGTCAGTTTTCTTTAGGGATGTGGCTCTTTGAAAGGCTCCAGTAGATGGTTCTTACACCCATGCACAGGCAGGCAGCACTAAGTGGACTCAGGGGGTTTAAAACAAGAACACATCAAGTCGGGAGAAAAGTCATGGGGGGAGGGATCGAGAGAGAATCAGAGGGAAAGATTTGTAAGTAGATTTGGTCCAAGTAGGTCATATGCATCTATGACATTTTCAAACAATAAAAGGTAATTTTAAAAATGCCAAATGTTTACAGAAACATTTTTCTTAAATGTTAAAAAAAACCTACCTACCAACTGATTTATTGATCCATAA
Source organism: Apodemus agrarius (assembly GCA_964023405.1). Classification (NCBI taxonomy): domain Eukaryota; kingdom Metazoa; phylum Chordata; class Mammalia; order Rodentia; family Muridae; genus Apodemus; species Apodemus agrarius. Next base: position 39,302,135 of record OZ030021.1, on the reverse strand, counting down.
TTGTCCATACATCGAAACATGCCATTGAAAGAGTAGAGTTCTGAGGGTCACAAACCTTACAAGGATTATGAGACATGGGGGAAAGCACAAAAGACAATATACTGCACGGCTCATCTGCATTACCTCCTACAGACTGGCAAGGTATGTGACTTCTATCTAACCAGAGCTAAGCAGAATGGAGTATGTTGGAGATGGATTGCTGGACTCTTTCTCACCAACTCAACTACTACTCAACTTACAGAAACCAAAAAGGGGTTAAATCTTAAAATGACATTAAAGAAATCATTTGGAATCCCAAAAGGAGAAATGCTGAAGGATTCTATGTGAAGCCCATGTGCTTAAGACAAGGTTTGACCAAGCACAGACAAACTGGTTCTGAATGGGATGACAATGCTCCTTCATTGCACTCTGCTGGAACTGTGATAGTTAGGCATTCCAGGGAATGGCCTAAGCAGCTAGTGGGCAGACTCAGAACTGAACAGGAAAGGAAAACAGAGGAACAGACTCATTTCTAAGCACAAGCAGCCTTTGAATCCAATCTTTTTGTTCTGCCTGACTCGGGGGTTGGGGTGACTTTCTGTAACCTGTTTGTCTGTTGTTGGGAGATAAAGAATCAAAGCCCTGCCTGTGGCTACTCTCCTTCAAACTGAACCTTACTGAAGATTTTTGTGTGTTAGCTGCCTCTATAGTGTTTGGGATGGAAATTGTTAAAAAGAAAATAAAACAGAGTCTCTCTGCCGAGGCAGCACTGGAAACCATTCAGCGGCCCTGCAGAGCGTGCACAAAGGACGCGTTTAAAGCAAGGTTCATTTTGAACGAAAACCCTGAAGGGAACAGTTTTTGAAAATTCTTTTAAAACGTCTTTGTTTGGTGCATGAAAGTGAAATGACCAGGGGGAAGTCAAAGTTAGAGGTAGCCAAAGTCCAAACTTTAGGGTGCAAATTCCCCGTCCTTCCTTCTCACTTCATCCTTGGGTAGCTAATCATTCGTTATACTTAAGTAGTTGATGAAGGAGAAAAAATATGTACATGCTGTAAAATAGCATAAAGTCCCTATCAATGAAGTGGATTTAAATTGCTCCCAGGAGGCGGCTAAGAAACAGTCCCACAGCGCCATCAGTCATAAACCTGCTTTAGTGTGGAAGCCATGTGATTGCTTCTGGCTGCAGGTGAAGACTCCGCACCGTTGGCTGTCTGCACTCAGGCCCCTCCTCTTTATTGGGTTCAAGTATGTATTTAAAGAGCTCAATTAACCTCCATCCAAACAGTGCGAGGGAAGAAAGAAACTTAAAATGGTCAGAGCCAGAGCCCAAAACACTTACCTATGTTGTGTGTTTGTTGGTACGCTGTTTTATTAATTGGCACCAGCATTTGTGCATATTAATACATAGGTGCATGCAGGTAATTGTTGCTAATTAGTGTCTAGATAGAAAACTTTAGTAAAAACTAAAGCTCTCCTCACATCAGGCACGGTTGGACTGTGTATTATAGTTGTTAAAGCTTCCTAACACTTGTCATGGCCTCTCCTAGTATTCGCTCTTCAATATATTTCTTGTCACTGCACCTTACGCCTCTGGTGTACCTATCACCTGTTGGTTGGGAATTGGTTCTGCAATAGGAGCTAGAGAATTTGGGATGGTAGGCTTCGGTACTTTAAATCTTGGAACAGGTCTTTTAATCATTCTTTGAACCTCACGTTCTACTTTTGAACTATATCGATCCACTAATATTGGATCGATCAGATGAGATCCAGTAGCCCTTCTGGCAATAACCTATTATGCACTGACATAGGTGTTATAGCCTCAGTATGAGGATGAACTGGTCTATCCACATAAACTAAAATGTAGACCAGGCTGGATTTTTTGGTACATTGGTTTCTGGCTTTCTGGGGAAGCATCACACTCATGTCCATAGCGGCTCTACCAGTTTTCACTCTTGGCAGCAATAAATGGCTGTGGCCCCTTCTCTGCATGCTCGCCAGCACGAGCTGTCATTTGTCTTATTGATCTTGGCTATTCTGACTGGGGTAAGAAGAAATTTCAAAGTAGCTTTAATTTGCATTTCCCTCATGGGTGAGGAGGTTGAAAGTTTCTCCACCATTTCTGTTTAATCTTTTGAGAACTCTGCTTAATTCTGTACTTCATTTTAAAAAAATTGGTTATTTGTTCTAGATGCTCAGTATTTTTGCTTTTGTTTTGCTTTTAGTTCTTGCATATTTTAGATAGTAACCTCCTAATAGAGGTGTAATTGGTAAAGATTTCTTTTCCCATTCTGCTTTGCTTGAATGATGATGTCCTTTGCCATACAAATCTTATTTTTAGCTTTATGAGGTCCCATTTTTTAATTAGTGGTTGTGTTATTAGTATTATATTCAGAAAGCCATTCCCTGTGCCAATGAGTTTGGCTTTATCTCTACTTTATCTTCTGTCAGAATCAGGATATCTGGCCTTGTGTTGGGGTTCTTGATTTATTAAGAGTTGAGTTTGGTGCATGAATCTCTCTTCACTCTTCTATGAACAGTTATGTAATTTGACCAGCACCATTGTTGACAATGCTGAATTTTGCCCATGTGTGGAATTATGTCTGGGTCTTCAGTTTTATTCCTTTGATGGACACATTTGTTTTTATGCCAATATCCTGGTGGGGGTTTTTGTTTGTTTGTTTGTTTTCTTTTTTTTTTAATTTTTATTTTCTATATTCTATGTTTACATTCCAAAGGATGGCTCTGTAGTACAACTTGAAATCTGGGATGGCGAAACCTTCAGAAGTTCTATTATTATTCAGATTTTGTTTTTAGCTATGCTGTGTGTGTGTGTGTGTGTGTGTGTGTGTGTGTGTGTTTCCATATAAAACTGAAGACTCCTTTTTCAATTTCTGTTTGCCTTGTTAGATTGCTTTGAGTAGGACGACTGTCTCCACAAAATTAATTCTATTGCTCTGTAAATATGGTAGTTTTCTGCTGTCTTCTTCAACTTCTTTCTTCAATGTCTTGACATTTTTAAGTACAATTTTTGCACTTGCTTTGCTAGATTTATCCCAAGATATTATTTTTTAGGTTACTATGACAAATACAATTTCTGTGATTTCTTTCTCAGTACATTTGACATTAGTATATAGGAAGGCTATTGATTCTGTGTGTTAATTTTGTAACCTGTTACTTTGCTGAAAGTGTCGATCACTTTCTTTGTGATATTACTTTTAGAGTTTCTTTGTGCAGTCAGTCTTTTATACATAAAATTTTATATATAAAATTTCTGTGATTTCTTTCTCAGTACATTTGACATTAGTATATAGGAAGGTTATTGATTTAGTGTGTTAATTTTGTCTCCTGTTACTTTGCTTTGTCTCCTATCACTTTCTTTGTGATATTACTTTAGAATTTCTTTGTGCAAACCTTAGTCTTTTATATATAAAATTATATTACCTTTAAATAATAATACTTTGACTTCTTCCTTTCCTATTCAAATACCATTGATCTTCTTCAGTTGTCTCAATGCTGTAGCTCAGACTTCAGAAATTATATTGAGTAGGTATGGAGAGAGTAGACAACCTTGTTTTGGTTTTGATTTCAGCGGAAATACTTTGAGTTTTTCTCCATTTAGATGGACTTTGGCTGTAGATTTGCTGGAACATGCCTTTATTATGCTATCATCTTTATATCTTTAGCCTCTCCAGGACTTTTATCATGAAAGGATGATGGGTTTTGTCAAAAACCCTTTCTGCAGCTAATGAGATGATCGTGTGATTTTTGTCTTTTGGTCTATTTTTGTGGTAGATTACATTGGTTGATTTCTATATGTTGGGCTGCGCCTAAGTCTAAAGGATTCTACATCTTGCTACTGAGATACTTGCTTATCCATGTTCATTGTGGCTCTATTTATAATAGCCAGGAACTCGAAATAGCCTAGTTGGCTATCAACTGATGGTTGGACAATGAAAATGTGGTGTGTTTATAAAGTGCAGTACTTTTTCATCTGTTTAAGAAAAAGTGAAATTATGAAATTTACAGGTAAGTGGATGAATTGAGAAAGTGTTGTCCCTACCTGACATCTTATGTCATCATATAAAACTTCCAATGCCAGGAATGGTTGCATCTTGTTGAATGATTGGCCACAAGGGCTCCCATAGACCTGTCAAACTTCACGGGTAACAGCTGAGGCTATTGGTTACTCTCCACAACCTGATGTTAAGGTCCAATTGTTAAAGACATCACTTACTATGTTACCAAATATAGAGGAATCAAGCTGGTAGCCAAGTAGAAGTCTCACTACTACTGCAATCATTCCTGATGCTGCATGGTGCTATGCATGCTGCTGGAGGAGAAAGGTATCCATCAATATCACCCAGCTGCAAATCCTGTGACCTGCAACAGAGATCTGCCTGTAAAATATGCTGGGAAAAATAGTAGTGTAAATGTCATGGAGTAATCAGCCATTTTTTAAAATTTAATTTAAGGCCAAGTTCATGAGCTAGGAGTCATACATGACAGTGATAAAGTGTCCAAGAGCCCAAATCCAAAGGACCATAGCAACAAAATGACTCTTAATGACATATTGCTGTACTCATAGATCAGAGCATTGCTCAGCCATCCTCAGAGAAGCTTCTTGTAGTATGTGGTAATTAACACAGGGACCTACAACTGGAAATTTTACACAGAGTGAGAGACTTTGGAGCTCTCAGTCTTCCATGAGTTTTCTTTATCAAACTCTTCCCTTCAAGGCTCAGGAATCTATGAAGAACTTGAAAAGGAAAGTATGTGAAAAATTTTGATAATTTCAAAAATTTTAATAGGTAATACATTCAGGGCAGGATATTACTATTTTTATTTTTCTTAATAAAAACTGCAGTGCACTGTTCGCAGATCTATAAACACATACAGACACGTATCTAAGGTAATGTTATTCTTAGTAGTAACTGAACTGAATGTGGCAGGTAAATTATCATTCCATTAGCACAGCTCTCTGTGATGCATTGCAGATTTCACCAGCATGCAATCCAAGTAGCCCACCAAAGCCAACTACAATGGATGTATTTCTCAATTAACAAGAAGTCCTTGTGTATCTATTAAGTGTTCACACTCTTGAAGGAACTTTGGTAATTGAGGAAATTTAAAACTTAGTCCAATTAAGAACAAAGTGGTGCTACATGCTGTGTTGTAGCTATCTGTCATTAAGAACAACAACTTAAATGGGGGAAAGACTTATTTTGTTTCAGTTTCAGAAGTTTTAGTCTATTCTCAGATGGTTCCATGGCTTTCAGGCAGGTGGCAAGGCCCAATATCATGGTGGAAAGAAGCAGAGAGAAGAAAGGGCAGGAGGCAAGGCACATCTTCTAGGTGTACCCCCCAGTGACCCATGTCTTCATAAAGATGCCACCTTTTGACTTCCGCCATCCCCTAACTATGCCCTTGATAAATCCATCAAGGAATAAATTCATTAGTCATAGTCTCCAGGATCCAATAAATTCAAAGCAGCAGACACATGAGACAGTAGCAGATGTTTCATATGTGTACCGTGGCTCTTTAATAGCCATACCATGTATAATAAAATTAAAAATGAAAAAAAAAACACAACTTAGTAAGTGGTTCCAGTTAGAGAAGGCTGCACCAGACTTCAAACCTCCAACCCCTTCACACCCACTCTAGCACTTGTAAGGGCCCAGAGGCCCTAAGCTTTGGCTGTTCCTACCTTTGAGACGGCCTCTTAAAGTGTAGACTCCAGGCCCAATCTGAACCAGGCTAATTCCTACGAACAGAGATTGCAGCTCACTCAATTTGGGCTAGTCCCGAATGGCTTGACACTATAGGAATACCTCTAAAGATATACCTCTCATCCCTCATTTTCAGATACTGTGAACAATTGATTCAGGCTAGCCTTGAAATATAGATTCTAGTACCCCATCCCAAGAAATAGTCCATTTTTGTGGATTTGGGCTGTAGGCCTACCCCTCAGCAGACCCAGGAACCAGGCCAGTCAGTCTAGGATTGCAGTGGCAAGCCTGTCAGCCCTGTACATCACATTGGATAGTTAGCCTAGAGTCTCTGCATAGGCTAACTTCAGATGATTCATAACATTTGGACAAGACAGTCTGCAAAGACTGGGATTAGCATTTACTTCTTGGGATGCGCAGTCATCATGGTGTTGCAGCAGGGAGCAGTAGCACCCGCAAGATGGCTGAGTATCCTGGCCTGATGTGCTTCTCTCCACAGCAAAGGGCTCAATCAAGGGAATGGCTGCCATTTCAGTGAAGTATGCAGTTGGGAATTTGGAGAGAGGTGCTTAAAGATACATGGAGGCTATTTATTGTCTTACTCTCAGGATCAACCCTGTACCAAGTGATCTTTCTTGACATAGAGGGGTAAGCAGCCAGTCCCATCCCCTGTGATACAATAAACAGCTGAGGCATTTATTGTTGGAGAACATTGTGACCCTAGGAGAATCTAAGACCTATTTTGGAAGCTGCAGGGTCCCCGCAATAGTTCTTTATCCTGGAGAAAGAGCCCACCCACTTTTCATTGTGCCTCTCTTAATGTTCATAGCAGCCTTATTTATAATAGCCAGAAGCTGGAAAGAACCCAGATGTCCCTCAATGGAGGAATGGATACAGAAAATGTGGTATATTTATACAATGGAATACTACTCAGCAATTAAAAATAATGAATTCATGTAATTTGTAGGCAAACGGTTGGATCTGGAAAATATCATCCTAAGTGAGTCAATCCAATCACAAAAGAATACATATGAATTGCAATCACTGATAAGTGGATATTAATGAACCCAGAAGCTCTGAATACTCAAGACACAATTAGCTAAGCAAAAGATTCCCAAGAAAAGGGATGGAGAAGACCCTGGTCCGGAAAAGACTAAATCCGGTTTTGTAGGAGAGTACCAGAACAGAGAAATGGTGGGGATGGGGGGTGACTGGGGAATGGGGGTGGGGAAGAGGACTTATGGAACATATGGTGAGGGGGGTAACGGGAAAGGGGAAAGCCTTTGGAATGTAAACAAAGAATATAGAAAATAATTTTTAAAAAAAGGAAAAAAATGGGACCCTTGCTGCTAGAGTCCTCTTGAAGTTTTCACCAAGCCAAAGATCTTTGAAGTTGCCAGGCAACTGCCCCCAGCAGCTCCATTAACACCTCCCAGTGAATCTCATAGGAAGCTCTGCTCACCCCCTAAAGCTCCTGGAAGCTCCTGGCAGCCTTTCTTGAGTTGTTCAATCTGTGGTGGTCTTCCAGAAAAGAGTTGGGCCTTCCCAATCACCCTTTCTCTATATTAGAAATGGTCAGCTGGCCCTTTCTACACACCCCTGACTCCAAGAAGCAGCCAGGCAGCCTTATCTACTATGTAGACGGTGATTGAAAATAATTATAGATATGGTAGTTACTAGACTATATGAACCACCACTTCAAATGTGAATGGTTTAAATACTTCAATTAAAGGAAAGAGACTGCATAAATAGATTAAAAAACAATAATTACAATATATACAACCTAAAATAACAACAAGACAAAACCAAAGTGTTGTTTACTCACCTTAAATACAAAGTTTTAGATGAATGCAAATTTTTAAATTGCTTTTCCTGATATTTCAAATAAAGTCCATATGTCTTATTCAGATTACAGGGTCCTGTGATTTTTCACCTATAATCTTTGATATATATATATATATATATATATATATATATATATCTATATATCTCAAAGTTGTTGTCCCTGTCCTTTGAAATTCCATCTCAAGGGAGGTCTTCCAAGGCCATCCCATTTCTTTCTTTTAGGTCATTGTCCAATGGATACCTTTTTGGAAGGCCTTTCATGATCCACTGTTTAAAACCTTAATGTCATCCTCATGTCTTTGATCTACTTCTTTATAGATATAAATCATCTGAAATCTATATATTTTTTTTATTTATAAGTGTTTTTATTCACTGGGATTAAAAAGTTCCATGAAGCAAGTTTTAAACATATATGCATTGAAATATCTTGATTTTTCTATTAGAAAATGTCCTTTTTCTAATGTTGTATCTCCAGAGCTTAGGACAGTGCTTTGTATAGTTGTCCCAGTAAATATTGTATTGTGTATTAAGATAAACTGGGTAAGTTGTTAAATACTGCACCATTCATCCCTAGAACATGCCTATAACAAGAGATGGAAAAACACCCTTGTTGAATGACAGAAAGTCTCTCACTTCCCAGGTCTCTGGTTCATTCTGCAGGGTCCTCCCAACATCCTATCTCCCAAGGTTGCCTATTTCCATTCTTTCTGCTGGCCCTCAGGGTTTTAGTAATTTTTCTTCAACCAATACCAGATCAGGTCCCCACCCCACCCCCATACAAGTTCCCTCCCAGGTCCCTCCTTCCCTCTCCACTTGTGATTGCTTTCTTTTCCCTCCCAAGTGGGAGTGAAGTGTCCTCACTTGGGCACTTCAGCTTGTTTACCTTTTTGAGTTCTGTGGATTGTATCTTGGATATTCTGTACTTTTATTTGGCTTATTAGTGAGCACATACCATGTATGTTCTTTTGGGTTTGAGTTACTGCACTCAGAATGGTATTTTCTAGTTCCATCCATTTGTCTGAAAAACTCAGGATGTCTTCATTTTTAATAGCTGAGTAGTATTCCATTGTGTAAATGAACCACATTTTCTGTATCCATTCTTCTATCCTGGAATATCTGGGTTGTTTGCAGCTTCTGGCTATCACAAATAAGGCTGTTATGAACATAGTGGAGCACATGTTCCTGTGGCATGGTGGGGCATCTTTTGGGTATATGCCCAAGAGTGGTATAGCTAGGTCTTCAGGTAGTTCTATTTCCAATTTTCTGAGGAACCTCCAGATCACATTCCAGAGCAGTTGTACCAGTTTGCAATCCCACCAGCAATGGAGGAGTGTTCTTCTTTCTCTGCATCCTCTCCAACATGTGTTGTCACCTGAGGTTTTGATCTTAGCCATTTTGATTGGTGTAAGGTGGAATCTCAGGGTCGTTTTGATTTGCATTTCTCTGATCACTAAGAACTTTGAACATTTCTTTAGGTGCTTTTCAGACATTTGAGATTCCTCAGTTGTGAAATCTCAGTTTAGTTCTAAACCCCATTTTTTGATTGGGTTGTTTGGGTTTTTTGGTGATTAACTTCTTGAAATCTTTATATATTTTGGATATTAGCCCTCTATCTGATGTGGGGTTAGTGGGTTTTTTCCCAATCTGTGGGTTGCCTAATTGTCTTATCTACTATGTCCTTTGTCTTACAGAAGCTTTCCAGGTTCATGAGGTTCCATTTATTAATTCTTGATCTTAGAGCATGAGACATTGGAGTTCTGTTTAGAAAATTTTCTCCTGTGCCAATGACTTCAAGGCTCTTTCCCACTTTCTCTTCTATTAGACTCAGTGTATCTGGTTTTATGTTGAGGTCCTTGGTCCACTTGGACTTGAGCTTTATGCCAGGTGACAAATATGGGTCTATTTTCATTTTTCTACATAGACAGCCAGTTAGACCAGCACCATTTATTGAAGATGCTTTTTTTTTCCATTATATATTTTTGGCTACTTTGTCAAAGATCAAGAGTGTGTAAGTGTGTGGCAGTCTTAGGGAGGAGGCTATTCTCCCTGGAGGATCCTCATGTGGGTGCATTCAAACAGGCTGTGAGACACACTCATCCCTCTTCCCACTTTCCTCAGGTGTGAACTGCAGCTAGTCTGTAGCAGTTCTGTAGGGATCACTGCATTTTGAGGAAAAAGCAGACAAGGATCTTGTGAAGCCAGTTGAATTGGCTGTGGTGGGACTATTTCACCACAGAATGAGGCAGGCTCCACAAGTCCCCCAAACCTGCTTTTCCACACTCACTTCCAGTCTTGCAAGCCCCTGCTTGGCTACCACCCAACAGAACCCAGACTCAGGTAGAGTTAAATACTTATATCATTTCTTACTGCCCGGGCAATTTAAAAATACACAAACACAAATGTGTAATCTGTGTTCCATTCAGATTTATTGATTGAAACAGAGATGTAGTAGTCTTGATGTTGTTGTAGTATGTTCCCTGCTGTTGTAGAAAATTAACTACAAATAAAAATCAATTGTTTTCAAGTTAAAAAGTTCAGAAGGCTTCAGGAGAGAATCTATTCTTTGTAACAGAAATAATTTGGAGGTTGCTCACTCAGAGCCCTTGGTTCTCAGCCCCTTCCTCACATCACTCTATTCTTTCCTCTAGACATCACACCTCCGATTTCTGACTCCTGCTTCTCTCTTGCAAGAGCTCCCATAGATGCACTGGACCTATCTGGAACATCATTGGGCCCATTATTTAATGGATCACAAGTGACATTTAACCTTGACTGGACACTGCAGCCACCTAGGGAGATTAAAAAGAAAAAAAGAATGATGTCCAGGCTGCCTCCCAGAACAATTAAGTTAGAATTTATGAGCTTGGACCCTGTCAGCCACTATCAGAAATTCTTCAGGAGATTCCTCTGTGTAGTTGGGAGTTGTCTTAGTCAGGGTTTTTATTCCTGCATGAACATCATGACCAAGAAGCAAGTTGGGGAGGAAAGAGTTTATTCAGCTTATATTTCCATACTGCTATTCATCACTAAAGGAAGTCAGGACTGGAACTCAAGCAGGTCAGGAAGCAGGAACTGATGCAGAGGCCATAGAGAGATGTTTCTTACTGGCTTGCTTCCCCTGGCTTGCTCAGCTTGCTTTCTTATAGAACCTAGGACCACCAGTCCAGGGATGGCACCACCCACAATGGACCCTCCCCCCTTGATCACTAATTGAGGAAATGCCCCACAGCTGGATCTCATGGAGGCATTTCCTCAACTAAAGCTCCTTTCTCTGTGATAACTCCAGCCTGTGTCAGGTTGACACACAAAACCAACCAGTACAGGAGTGGAAAACTGCATCTGAAGCTTCAGAACTGCTGCAAGTGTGCATGCTGAAAACGATGTCTGGCCACAAAGTCTAAGAACATTATTAGCTCCTGGGTTCAGGGGCATCACCTGTCTTTCACCTATAGGACCATGTGTATTAAACACTTAAGAACACTCTTCCTAATGCTGTTGTTCTCACCGATGCCTGCTAGAAGATGGTATCAAGAACAAGGGCAGAGAAGAGCTTGTCACTTCCACAAGGGGATCTGTGTGCCTGCTCTGCCCACCCACCTGGTGGCTGACTCATCTCCTTTTGAGGTTCCTTCCTTTGTGTTCCATGTCACTTCTGCTTCTCCCCATGACATCCAACAGAACATACAGTGTCTTCCATTCAGAGAAAAGACTATTTTATAGTTGCAGAATTTCAAGCATTTTAGGCTTAAGGAAAAAGAAATCCCGATTCTTAGGGATGAGCAAGACAAGGCTGTGCCAAGATTATCTTTTTACTGCAGGAATACAATTTTTTTGTATTGCTTTATTCCATAAGTATCGAGGTATAATCAACAAAATTACATACCTATAGTATAATGTGATTAGACGTATTTATATATTGCAAGATGATTTCCATAATCAAATCAGTCAACACATCCAGCATCCCACAGACTTATTTATCTCTTAGGGCTGATAGTAAGGACACTGCCCTAGAAAGTGTTCTAGGAAATTTCAGATGTGTATAATATTTGCCCACCATAGTTACCATGCTGAGGGTTTGACCCACAGGAGTGGTTCCTCTCTGAACCTCATCTTTGGACCTTTTGACTAAAATCTTCCTTGTATGTGAAGAATAGTAAAGCAACTGCCAAAATGGTTGTTCTATTAGGGGGAAGGATTTTCTTGTAGGTAAGAGAGAGAAAATATCCAGAGGCAGTTGGAAGAGTTCAGAGCAGAGAGAAAAAGAAACAGAATGGTCATGCCAGGGCTATCTATGAGGGAAGAGGGGTGGGGTTGGTGGTTGTGGGAAATGTGCCTTATAAGGAAGAGGAGGACCTGTCCTTTTGGCCACCCTTCCTTAGCCACACTACCTTCTTGTTTGTGAATGTTCTAGGGCACAACTCCTTGTGCCTAAGACATTTGTCAACTTGGTATTTTATTCTTGAGTGCTCTTTCCCCCATGTTATCTCCTTAGCTGAATCTCTTAGGATGACTAACTCTTCCCCAAAAGGTTACCCACCATGTGGGCATTTCTACTGCTTTTTAAAGTATTAACCATAATTTAATAACCCTTATGTAGGACACTCCTTTCCTTGCTTTTTGTATCTGCCTGACAAAGCACAAGCACTTCTAATGAGGGACCTTTGTGTGTCCTGATCTCATATGAGCCATTGACCTGCAGAATAGACCCTGGCGTGTAGGTGGTACTTAATCAACAGTTTTGAGTCAATGAACAAGAAAGGAATTCCAATGGAAACCAGGGAAAGTAGAGAAATAGAGGAAGAAACTAGGGATCCATGCAGCATTCAGAGCATGGAGAACATCAGATCTTATGTCTGGGATTGGTAAAAACTTATATCCATGCCTGTGAGGGAGGAGATATAAAGAAGTCAGATTTGAGGAACGAGGTTAAGATGTCAATGCAGTTTTGATTAAAGCTAAAAGGGAGGAATTATGGTTCAACAGAAGAGACTTATTACTCCAGAGGAATCCAGAAAAAGGCTAAAGACAGTAATTTAACTTGAGCACCCTGGAGGTAGAAGTGTTCAGGTACTAATCATTTATAAGCTAAAAGTGCAGGGCTTTGGAAGAAACCTGGAGAAGACAAAAGGGCATTTAAGGAGAGTGCTGACAAGCAGTGCCTGGAAAGAATTGTGCTTAATATATTTATACCTGAGCTGTCACCAAAAATGGTAATGGTGCGATTGAGTGCTTTAATTAAACCGGAGCTGTGCTGACCGTACAATGCGGAAACCTAACTGTTATGGTCCTTCAGTGCCTGTGATTTGTATCTGAAATTTCCACACTTACCAGCAGTTCATCTGGCTTGTGTATGCTCCACTGCTCTGAACAAGCAGAGGCTGTGGCTGGGTAATGGTAAGAGCAGGAGTTTAGAGGGAAGGTCTTTACGATGCTAGACACGGGACAGAAGGCACTCTGCAGCTCTGTGCTCTAAGCCAAGTGACCTTCATCTTCATAAGACTAGTGGTATCTAATTTCAAAGATCATCACAGCTGAGCTTGCTAACTGTTGACATTCCTTCAGTGAAGAAGGTGTGGGGAAGGTCTCAGGGCACTCACCTGAATATCCAGCCACTCCTCCCTAGCCAGCTGTATGTCATCCTGTCATAATTGCACGAGGCCTCAGGGGATTACAGAGGGCCTAGTAGATAGGTGGCAGGAAAACTAGGGAGAGGGGTTCCATCTAGGTAGCTATGCGGAACCCATCATCCATGCTGGGAGCTGGCCTTTCAGTGCAGTTCCTTGCAGTCCCCAATGTTCCTTCAGTAACCTCTCACCTGTGCTCTGTCAGTATGCTCAGTAAACTCATTGGGTCCCCAGGGAAATTTCATAGGATGAAACTTTGGTTTTTGGTTTGTCATTGGTACCTTAGGAGAGGGAGTGTTAGATGACACACACACACATACACACACACACCCCTGCACAGAGAGAGAGGGGACAGAAGGGGAGGGGGAGAGGGAGGGGAGGGAGAGGGAGAGGGAGAGGGAGTGGGAGAGGGAGTGGGAGAGGGAGAGGGAGAGGGAGAGGGAGTGGGAGAGGGAGTGGGAGAGGGAGAGGGAGAGGGAGAGGGAGTGGGAGAGGGAGTGGGAGAGGGAGAGGGAGAGGGAATATCTTTCTACCCAATCAGGACCAGTAGGGCTTGTATTTGAGATCACATGAAACTAATAGCACTGACATCTAGAGATGGTTGGTGGCATCTTTTGTGAGGGTTCAAGGAGAGTGGATTTGAAAGGGAGTTCTTACAGTTCCCACTCTGCCCTAACTCCCCATGGGGAAAGACCTATAGACTGACTCTGGGTACTGCATCATCTTGCCCGACTGATTACAGACGCCTGCTTGCAACTCACCATAGAAAAGCATCTGTAGAAGTTGTCTACTGCGACTGGGTCCTCAGGAAAATTGAGCAGTGGTAATCTTCATCTTGTTTGGCTACATCTGGCAAATCAAATCATCCTACTTGTTCCCAGATTCAGGGTGCTGCAGGGGTAGAGGGAAGTGGATTGAAAGATCCAGGCGAATCAACGTGGCCTTATAGCTGAATTTTCCTTCTTTAGCATATTTGTCATGTAATTCCTTCCGAAATTGCTTTTACAAGAAATCAAATGGCAGCTAACACTGTTGCAGAAAGTGTTTGAAGTCAGAAAGCCCTTCTTGTCCCTGAATCTCCCTGATGAGCTTTGATCACTGGTATCATCACAATCTTGTTTGGCTTTGATTGCTGACATAATGGAAATGTTGTTATTTTCAGTAAAGTCTACAAGTAGATCTCAAATAACCTAATTAGCATTGAGGTTAATTAATAGGGAGGAAATTGGCCTCGTGAAGGAAGGGCAGATATGTTCACAGTTTCATTGTATAATGAAGGCTGGGAACTGGGAGGAAAATATAGCCTATAGAGATTGGATTGATGGGTTTCACTGGTGAATATCTGGTTCAGTGAGCGACCTTGTCTGAAGAATGAAACAGAGAGATCAATAGAGGAAGACATTCTACATCCTGTTCTAGCCTATACATGCTTACACACACAGATGCAAGGGCCTGCACACTCACATGCAGCACATGCAGGCACCACATACATACATACATACACACACACACACACACACACACACACACACAGCCAGAATCTGGAAATCAGTTTGGCAGAAGTCCTTCAATAGAGGAATGGATACAGAAAATGTGGTATATCTACACAATGGAGTACTATTCAGCTATTAAAAACAACGACTTTATCAAATTGTATGGAACTAGAAAGTGTCATCCTGAGTGACGTAACCCAGTCACAAAAGAACACCATGGTATGCACTTGCTGATAAGTGAATATTAGCCCAAAAGGTCAGAATACCCAAGATATAACTCACAGACCACATGAAGCTCAAGAAAAAGGAATACCAAAGTGTGGATACTTTGATACTTATTGGAAGGCAGATTAAAATTCCCATGGCTCACAGCCAACCAGAGCATAGGGTCCCCAATGGAGCATCTAGAAAAAGGACCCAAGGAGCTGAAGAGGTTTGCAGGCCTGCAGGAGGAACTATAATATGTACCAAGCAGTACCCCCAGAGCTCCCTGGGACTAAACCACCAACCAAAGAGTACACATAGAGGGACCCATGGCTCCAGCTACATATGTAGCGGAAGATGACCATTTCAGACATCAATGAGAGGAGAGGCTATTGGTCTTGTGAAGGCTCGATTTCTAAGAATAGGGGAATGCAAATCAGGAAATTGGAGAGGGAGTTAGCAGGGGGAGGGGGCATGTGAAAGGAGATTTTCGGAGGGGTAAAGAGGAACGGGGATACTATTTGAAATGCAAATAAAGCAAATATCTAATAAAAAAAGTGGAATTTGTAATGTGTGCAGGCCAGTTTTTGTTAACTTGACACCTACTAGAGTCACAGGGGAAAAGGGAACTTCAATTAAATAATTACCTCACCTGATTAGCCTGTGGGTTATTTTCTTGATTGATGTTTGAGAGGGAAGGGCCAGCCCAGTGTGTGTGGTACCAGCTCTGGGCAGACTGCATAGGAAAGCAATTTGAGCCAGCCATGAAAGTGAGCCCTAGGCAAAGATCCTTTGCTTAGGTTCCTGCCTTGGTTCCTGCTTGTGCTCCTGCCCTGGCTTCCCTTGATGATGGACTCTAACCTGTAAGACATAATTCACACTTTCTTCCTCAGGTTGGTTTTTAAGGAGGGTTTTATCACAGGATGAGGCAGCAAACTAGACCATAATGTTACTCATTTTCTATCAGTTGCCAAGAGAATATTACTCATTTACGCTCTCCAAATAAAGACTATGACAAAAAAATGATGCAATATTCTTTCTGGGTGTTGTTTTGAGAATTCTAACAAAGAATAAGGTTCAGTATGTCAAAGGACCAGCATGCAAACCTATGATTTGGGTCTCAATATGACATGAAACCAGTTGAACAAATGTTCCTCAAGCCTCTGTGTGGCTGGGGCTCTGTTATGAATGATTTTTAATTGAGACCAGGAGCTGTTTCTCAAATTCTTGTGAGTACCGTAAGTATAGCACACTAGTGAGTATCTTGGTCAGCCAACAGATAAACCCCAGCCAGCCTAGCATTAAAGCAACCCAGCCGTTGGGATGGAGGAAATGAGAAAAAAAAGGGTTGAAAGTTGTCCCAAGCCAGAGGAGGAGGAGGAGGAGGAGGAGGAGGAGGAGGAGGAGGAGGAGGAGGAGGAGGAGGAGGAGGAGGAGGAGGAGAAGGAGATAAACAATAGATTTTGAGTGTAAGTCATTTGGGAAACAGAAACAGAAGCTAAAACACAGAATTAAGGAAATTTTAGTGAGATGGGTGCATGTCTGGAAATTATATTTTCAGAAGACTCAGAAAGGCAGATTGAACGGCTTGGGATGTAGTCTCAGAATATCCAAGAAGAAAAGAAAGGAAGTCGTGGGAAAGGCTCTAGGAGCCCAAATAAATTTGGTTTTACATTTTTGTCCAATTTCTAGGTAAAAGTTCCTTTTAAGTGGGAAATATCAAAATCTATCTCTTTCTGCCAGACTTGAACACTCGACCAGACTGTAACCTACTTCTGTTAATGATCTCCAGTCTGGATAGCACATGTTCTGGGGACAGCTGGCTGCCTGATGCTGTGCCAGAATGCTGGGAACTGTGAAGTTAAAGCTATCCTCTGAGAGAACGTTGATGGTAAGAGTTGGTATCTGCTTGTTTACAATGGGCTTAGCTGTGAGGGGCTCCCATGGGCAGTAGAGCCTGCTGGGCTGCCTACCACTTCCGGTGGCAGTTGTAAGGATGCTCAGATTCCATTCCTCAGCCTGACAGAACTCAGCTCAGTGTCTGTTTTTCTTTCTAGAGTGCTGTGTAATTATATCCTATAAATGCATCCTTTCCCCCAGAATCGTTTATCTCTAATGAGATTTAAGATTCCTTTGCACTTTTCCTGAATCGTGGCTCATTTAATTGAATCCCCACACCCCTTCTTTTCTCTGGCCCGACTTGTTATCTTAGCTATATGTTCCTTAGGCTGGTCTTGAAATTTTCCTGCCTCAGCTTCCAAGGTAGCTGGGATTCTAGGTTTCTACTATCACACTTGATCTCAGTAGCACATTTTTCAGTGTAGAATACTGTTACGTTATTTAGAGACCTCACCAGTGGATCTTGCATCTTCGCTAGCCATTGGTGCTGTCAGTGTTCTGGGTTTTGGCCAGACTAATAGTCATATGATAGTATTTTATAATTTTGATTTGAAATGTCATGAGCATGTATAATAGGTAGCATCCTTTCTTATACAATTTTTTTATTGTTTATCTTTTCGGTGTACCTCTCCTTTGGTGAGACATCTGGTAAGATCTTTGGCCAATGTTATAATTCTTCTTCTTCTTCTTCTTCTTCTTCTTCTTCTTCTTCTTCTTCTTCTTCTTCTTCTTCTTCTTCTTCTTCTTCTTTTGCTTGTTTTTGTTCTATGAAGAATTAGTACTGGCATACAATGGAATACATGATATCCATTTCCTATTTGTCTTTTCTAATTCGCCTCACATTTACATGCTAACTTCATTTAGTTTTCCCCTTCTCTTCTTTTCCTCCTCCCCTTCTTCTCCTCCTCCCCCTCCTCCCCCTGCTCTTCCTCCTTCTCCTTCTCCTCCTCCCCCTCCTTCCTCTTCCTTCTCCTCTAAGTCATTTTAGCATTGTTCATGGGTGTGAGGCTGTGATGGTTTGTATATGATTGGCCCAGGAAGTGACCCTATTAGGAGGTGTGGCCTTGTTGGAGTAGGTGTGTCACTGTGGGTGTGGGCTTAAGATCCTCACCCTAGTTGCCTGGAAGTCAGCCTTCAGATGAAGATGTAGAATTCTCAGCTCCTCCTGCACCATGCCTACTTGGATGCTGCCATGTTTCTGCCTTGATGACAATCGACTGAACCTCTGAGCCTGTAAGCCAACCCCAGTTAAATGTTGTCTTTTATAAAACTTGCATTGGTCATGGTGTCTGTTCACAGCAGTGAAACCCTAACTAAGACAAAGGTCATCCACTGAAGCATGGATAACCTACAAGTTGCCATACCGTCAACGAATGATGCTCCCTTCCCCAGTTGCTAATGAACTAGTTTGAACCTTTTTTATTTTTTAGTTTTTTGTTTCGGGCCCATTTTAAAATTAGACCGTTAACTCCCCTATGTATATGTATATGTATATATGTATATATGTATATGTATATATATATATGACCTTCTTCATATGTATTTTTTGCAAATACAACCTCTAGGTGTGGTTTATTGTCTTATTCTTTGGGAATTATATGTCACTAAGCAGAAGTTTAAAATTTTAATAGGAATCCCTTATTTTAGTATTTACTATACCATTGTGGCAAGAGCTCCCTTAAAAAGAAGATAATCTATGTGGTTTAATCAATATGCATGTGTAGTTTTATCACATCTCCGAGTCCTCAGTGCTATAAGAACTCTATGATATTCCTGTAGCCTTGGTAGCTGTCCTATTCACTGTTCTATGGTTGTGAAGGGCCAATGTAATCAGGGCACCTCTCACAAAAGAAAGTGTTTATTTGGACAATTCCTTATCATTTACCAGGGTTATTCCATTCTCATCCTGGTGGGCATGGCAGGAGCATGGCTTTCATGGCATTGCATCAGTAGCTGTATCCTGATCTGCACATTGCGGGGAGGAGAAAGAGAGAGAGAGAGAGAGAGAGAGAGAGAGAGAGAGAGAGAGGAGCAGGCTTTTGAAACCTCAAAGCCCACCCCCAATGACATATTCCTCAACAAGGCCACACCTAATCCTTCCAATCCTTTCAATCAGTTCCACTCCCTGGTGACTAAGTATGAGAGTATAGGTGCCTATAAGGGTTCTTATTCAAAGCCCCACCGCATGATAAACCCATAGTGATAAAATACCCAGTGAAAAATATATGCTACCATAGAAGGAGGACAAAGATGCTAATAAATGTATATAAGACATTTTTATATACATTTTAATGCTTAGAACTTGGCCTTTGGATCTGCATCCCCTGAGCCAGAACAAGCGTGAATAAGGCTGCTTTCTGTCCAAAGCCCCATGTCCTCTATCTCTGTGTGAGAATCCCATTTATACCATTGAGATATATAATTTTTTTCTTGTGCTGTCTTCTAGTTTTGTAAATTTTCATTTTTTTATCTCTTGGTCTGTGACTTATTTTCAGCCGTTTTTGTAAAGGCCAATGTCTAGATTAATTTATTTCAATGAGATATGGATATTACATGACCATTTGCATTAAGTAATCTACTATGGCCACACTAGCACTCCTGCAAATTTTAAAATGTCAGACTTGGCTCCAGTGATTGTCTAGAAGGATGTCAGGGAATGATAGTTTAGGTTTTTCTACTAAGGTGCTGGTTCCAAAGATTTCTGTTCAGGTAGTTCTGATTCTATGGATTCTTTTTTTTTTTCATTTTTTTTATTGGATATATTCTATATTTACATTTCATTTCCCTTTTTCTGGTTCCCCACTCCCCAAAGGTCCCACATGCCCTTTTCCCTCCCCCTGCTCCCTCATCTATGGATTCTTATGTTGGTCTCTGCAATTTGGGGGCAGCATTTTACTCTTCGGCCCTCATTGCTCTGTAAAGGATTTTGACTTTTAGGTCAACTTTTAATTTTCTGTTAAGGTCAAGTTGTGACCTCTAGGGTTCTTCAAGGGTTACCTGGGCAGTGGAAGACTCAGAGGGTATAGAAGCTAAATTCTTCTCTCTCCCCTTCTGAATCCTTTTAAATATCTTAGGATCTTGGGTCATGGTAAGGTAAAGCCCAAAGGAGAGATCGCAGTATCTCCATTTAAGATGACTCTCACTATGGATTTTAGACTTAGAAATTTTCTTTATTGCTAAAGTGGATTTATTTGTAACATAAAAGGAGTGAGCTCTGGGGTCATTTTCCAGTAGACAAGACAATGAAAAGCTAAGTTGTTCTCCATACTTCCTGCTGAGGCAGAGTGAGGGCTACCCTGCTCTCTTGTGTTCCCTTTTATAGTGTAAGTGCCCCTTTTGTGGTATTTTTAGTGCCATTCTTTCACATTTTGAGTTTTGTGTTTAAGATTTCACTATGTAAAGTTGGCCCCATGAACAGTATTGAAATGCTGTTGAGTATTTTCAAGCGAAAGAAGGCCATATTAGGGAGAAAATACGTTTCTGGATAACATGTTCAAACCTTAGTGTGTCATCACTCTTAGCTCAGTGTAAGCAAGTGAATCATTAGGTTCAGAGAACTAAAACAAGGTGATGTATTGATCAGTGATCATAAAGTTGAGACCAGAGGCTTACAGGGTCTACTTGTGTTTCCTCTGGGAGCAGTGGCTCTTTATTCTCTAATTCAGTATGCATCACACCTTTATGGACCATGACTACCATGAATAGCAAGAATTAATTATAGAGTGCTTTTTAACGTTCTAATATGCAAACAGTCAGCTAGGACCATATTAATACTTTCACTTTGTAAGATTTCTCATAAAAATAAATGGTTAATAGTATACCTTATAGATTTAACATAAATTATGTATTTGGTCTGTCTTAATGGTTTTCTGGATAAAAGAACAGATAGGCTGTCTAACCTCTTTTCTACTCTTGTCTTTAGTGGTCTGGGTGAGAAATGTCATCTAGAAGCTCATGGAATTGAGTCCTTGCTCTCTAGTTAGTGGTACTATTTGAGAACGTGATGGAGCCTTGATGGAGGAAGTATGTCACTGGGGGGAGGGTGGACCTTAAGGTTTATAGTGTGGTCCTACTTCCTGGTCTCTCCCTCTCTGTCTGCTTCCTGATTGCCAGGTCGGCCTCACATTCTTGCTCCCATGCCTTCTCTGTCATGATGGATTGTATCTCCTCTGGAACTGCAAGCCATAATAAACCCTTTTTATCCATAAATTTCCTTTCTTTGGTCACGGTGTTTGATTCCAGTAATAGAAAAGTAACTATTAAACAATTTCTGACTCTATCTTACATTGTATGTAGTTTCCTACACATCTGTATACACTTAAAATGTCATATCCAATTTTATGCATCTCCTTCATTCCCTGAGCCCAAGCACACACCCCCCTTTGCATTCCCAGTGGTGAGGAGATGAATGACTTAATCAGACCAGAGATGTCCCTGAGAGGTACTGACATTATTATGCCTGTCCTTGGATTTCTTCTTCTCTGGGAATGGTCATGGTAGATGAAGAATTGAATGGTAGTGGGCCGGGCAAAGTCACCTGAGTTGGCTGTGTCTAAGATGGATAAAGCACTGTTTCATGTGCTGTAACAGCATGATTGCATCCTTCTACTAGCCCTGAACCATGAGAACTATTATCATTTATTTCTATTTCACTAATGGAAAAATCTGAGACAAAGAAAGGGGAAAGGTCATATGTTTTAGGAAATTCTTATGTCAGGGTTTTAACCAGTTCAGCTCTATACTCCACAAATGTTCTTAACAACCACGGTATGCTGAAAATAGATGCGACATACCCTCTGAGGTTATGGAGGAGCTGAATCTATAGGATGTGGTGACAGGTTATATGTAGACAGTAAGAGCCAAGTAGATTTCTATGACTGGTTCGTAGTTTGGGAAATGTTAGTCTTAATAATAATAATAATAATAATAATAATAATAATAAATGTATAAAACTGGGATAAGAGAGACTTAATTTAGCATGCAGCACATAGCATAATAGATTTGATACAGTGGTGATAAATTCTCATGGAACTATCCAGAAAGCAGGTCTTCAAATTTACCAGAGAAGTTAGAAGAGTGATGTCCACTGAAAAATACAGGATTAATGAAAAAGGGGAAACTGCTTTCTTTCCTTCCTTCCTTCATCCTCTCCTCCTGACCCACTGGGATGAGAACAAAGGCTCTTCACTTCTCCTTATTTGATGTGGCAGTCTACATTTCGTTCACTTTAATGAGCTCATTTTCTCTGTTCCTCCTCCCTTGGAGCAAAATGGGGAGTGAAATCACATAGATTATTTCAGTGACAATGATGGGATTTGTATTTCTAATTACAAACATGTAGCTATCTACATAAGCCACTGTATCCTCTGAAAAGAGCCTTATAAACCCCCTTAAAAACTTGCATGGTAAAGCTTTCCCCAAATCTTACCATTTAAATGTATTTTCTCCCTTGGCATTTGTAAAAAAAAAAAAAATTACACATCATCAATGCGACTTTGGCATATAGACTAAAACACAATTGTGGCAGAGGTTTGGCCTCTAGAAAACAATATGCTTAGCCCTTGGACCTAAATAGGCTAGCTATCTCACCCACTGAAGGCTCAGAAGAGGGGGTAGTAAGAGTGTAAGACCCAGAAAATGGGAGATATGCATCAAAAAGGTACCTTCTCGACATGACCCAGCCATTACACCTATAAACTCTCTGCAGCTGTGACTATCTGCATAAGACCCACACAAGATTGGAGCCCTCCAATCCATCCATATTTCTTTCTTTTTTTCTCTTTTTTCTTTTTTTGTTTTTTTTTCCAGACAGGGTTTCTCTGTGTAGCCCTGGCTGTCCTGGAACTCAATCTATAGACCAGGCTGGCCTCAAACTCAGAAATCCACCTGCCTCTGCCTCCCAAGTGCTGGGATTAAAGGTGTGCGCCACCACTGCCTGGCCATCCATATTTCTTATGGATGGGAGAAAGGACCTACTTAAGGGTCTATGGCAATTAATGGTTGGTGGAGGGTGTGCTATCATTTCTGTCAGTGGTATAGCCACTGGGAAGTTGCCTGCACTCCAGTAAGTGAACTCCCACCCACACGTGTACAAGTAACCAATTAAATCAGAGGTTGTACACAAAAGGACAGGGAGGTGATGAACAAGGGAAATGGAAGTAAAAACGACTAAAATTCATTATATATGTGCGTGAAACTGTCAAAAATTAAAAAATGAAAAAAAACCACTGTTTTTATTAAATATTAAGTAGATAAAATTTTATCCTCTTTTGAACACAGTAAGTCTATTATGGGCAGGATATGTATTTCATTCATGTTCTTACTAACAAGGTGTCCTTTAAAAATGTCACTTAAGCCTCCATGCCTGCTTATGAAATGAGTCTTTGGGTAATACCCACAACTTAGAGTTCTTCTGAGGCCTAGGACAGAACATGATCAGGTACATAGGTAGGTACTGTTTGGGAATTTGGTATGTCGTTATGTTTGGTGAACTAGGGTTTAATTGACACTCTTACTGTTGAAATCATGTGTTGGACATGATCTCTGTGGTCCTTCTCGGTATTGCTTTTGCTGTTAGACACTTCAGCAGCTGAGCAGCAGAGGTCACCTTTGACGCCTAGCTGGGAAGATCTGGAAAGCAGCCATACCCTGCCTTTGTGGGGCATCTTCAGTTTCATTCTTTCTCAGTTTTAGAGATTTCTAAGGTCTCTCCCACATAGTTACTCTACAGATCCTTCTGCATCTGAGTGTTTCTCTTTGAGCACTAGATAATTCAGGCATGAATACAGTCAGTTCTATTGATGCCTAGAGTTCTTCTCCCTGGCAGAGACTCAGTGTCACAACATTTGTTAATCATAGTCACCTACAGTCGTTGTGTCAGAAAGGAGAGAAGACGGGCAGGATGAGGAAGGAAAGGAAGGGATGCTAAACAATCTTATTTAAATTTACATTTCTGGGATTACTAGTGAGGTGGGTCTGCCCTTCACTCTGCTTGTTTGCTTGATATTTGATTATTTTCTTTTCTAAATTGTCTGTTCCTTTGCTTTGTCTGTTTATCTCTTGGGCTCTTCCTGGATCAGGGCTTTGGTTTCTGTTTTCTCAAAATTATTAAAAAACCCTATTTACCATTTATGGCAAATATTTGTCTTTACCAGTTGTCAAATTGATTTCAAACATGAACAATTTTTGAAATTTTATGAAATCAGGTATATTGGTCAAATGGTCTAAGACTTCTTATATTGCTTTTAACGTTGGCAACTTTTGTTTTTGAAATTAGATTGGTGAAAAGTCACTTAAATAGTCTCCAGTTCTGATGTTTTAAAGCATTTAACTCTTTTGTCTTGTGCAAATGAATAGGCATGAGCTCAAATTGGAATTTTCTATCCTAATCAAAGAAAAAGTGATTTAATACTATTTGTTGGGTTCATGGTGCTTTTTTTACATGTTAATTTTCTCAGTTCTTACATTGTCCAGTGTAGTAGCCACTCTGTCCCTGATCAGAAATGTGTCTAGATCCAATCCAAGATATGATGCGGAGGTAGACTATATACTGAATTTCAAATACATAGCACAGTATCAAACAAAAAGTGTAAATTATTCCATTAATGGTTGTTAATATTTATGACACATTGAAATGACAATATTTTAGATACAGTAAAATATATGGTTTAACATTATATGCATGTTTATAATATAATAACTTTAAAGTTAATATCACTTTATACTTTATAAAATGTTGATATTAGAACATTTGAAATGAGATGTTTGTCTCATATTGAATGTTTGCTAGACAGCTCTGCCATATATGTTAGGGTGTGTTTCTTGCTATTGAGTCTCAATCCTGTCTCTGGGTTTAATGACCATAGCTTCAAAATGTTTTTAGACATGGTTTCTTTCATTAATTTTTAAAACTTTTAAATTTTTTTTGAAAATTTCATGTATGAATACTGGATTTACCTTACTAGTAACCCCCTTTCTCTTTCTAATCCCTCTTTTGTCGCCAGTTCCCTTTCAAATTCATGACCTTGTCTTCTTTAATCATTACTCTTACATACACATAGGTATAAATGTAACCCACTGAGCCCATTTAGTGTTACTTATATGTAGTTATATTTAGATTTGAAGACTTGGGATTTGACAACCAGGGACTCCTCAGTGGAATGGTCTGAATCTGGAGTTTTCGGTGGCTGTTAGTTTCCTGTATCTCTGCATCTAGGGCCTTGTGAACTTTCTCCATCTCTGTTGGCATGCCATTGTGGTGGTTGTATTTAGCCATCTAAATTGTTGAGATTTCATGGTTACTACTCTCTGTTTGCAACGAGGAAGCAGAGGACAATGAATGCTCATAATCAGGTCACGTAGTCCCTTTTATTCAGCCCAAGATCCAACCAATGGAAAGGTTCTACCAATAGTTAGTGAGGGTCTTCCCATCTCAATTATCTAATCCAGATAAACCCCACGGCACATACAGGGGCTTGTCTCCTAGGTGACTGTAGGTCCTGTGGACAATATTAACCATCACATTTCCTGTGGCTCCTACATATGTCATATTCTTAAGCAAACTTTGTATCTTTATTTTTATAAATTACACACATCCTTGTTTAGATTATTCTTAGGAGTTGTATTTTTATTGCTGTTGTGAAGGTGAGTTATTATTCCAGTTCATTCTTTAACTAGTTTTTGTTGGCTTGGGAAAGGTGATTTTTAAAAGGGACCTTGTAACTAGACATTTTTACTGAGCTTTTATAAAGATTAATTCTAATAGTTTTTCAGCTGATTCTCAAGTCATTCCCCTTTTCAAATTAAAATACCACATCATAGTAAGCTCCAAATGAGATTCTATCGCTCTCTCTAAAATTCTTGCTTTAAAAACTGACTTTTGGGGGGAAAGAGTGTAATAGGTAGTTTTGAAGTCCTATTGTTTACTTCAGATGGATTTTTTTCTTTTGCCCAAGAATTTGTCTGTGCTTTAGGAAGTCATAGGGTAAGAATGCCTTTGTTGTCTGACTTTTTTTGTTTTGTTTGTTTCTTTAGATCTGAAGACTGTAGAAAATTCTATATAATCCAGAAAGTTCAGATAGCATACGGATTTGGACACTGTATAAGTATGAAGATTGTGTATTGAGACCAGTTGTAAGGCAAGACTGAGGAGGATTTAGGATAGTTGCCTTCGCTGGTCATTGAGGCTGAATTCACTACCACAGGTACAATTGGTAGCCAACCATCTCCTCAGCTGGGCAATAATGTTGCAATTTTTACTTTCTTCTTAGATTTCTGAGGCTCAGGCTTCTATCTTGCTATATGCTTATAGGAATCCAACTTTTGATTTCATCTTAAATATCATTCTTTTATGGCTTTCATTTTTATATAATTTAATGAAATTTTATATAATTTATTTAATTTTATATAATTTAATGAAAACTTTTAAAGTTTTTTTATGTAGCATGAATAGCATTTAATTTCATTAAAAATATTAGTTTATAGCCTGAGTGTCACCCAGCATGCCAGGTGCTCAGAACCATCCGGCGGCGGCGGCAGAACCAGGTACCCGACACAGCCCGAGCTTAAGACCTTCGGGGACTCAGGCCTGGAGTGGGAGTTGGGCACAGAATAGCGGGTGCACTCTGCACTCGCGGGGCAGACCCCGAGCTCCCTGCAGGCAGCTGCCATATTGCCTGCAGCTTCCCGTCCAGCTGGTGGTGAGGAAGCCAGAGTCAGCCAGTGTGCCAGGTGCCCAGACCCAGCCAGAGGCCGAACCAGCCTCCCATCCAGCCAGTGGCAGGGAAGCTGGAAACCGGACCCAGCCAGCTTCCCAGCAGCTTGGGACCAGCAGGCGGAACCAGATAACTGAGATATCCCAACTTTAAGACCCCTGGGGAAACAGGATATCAGACAGCAAACCCTGAGCAGGAGCAGTGCAGAGCAGCCGCCCAACAGGCGGAACCAAATACCTGGGATATCCTGAGTTTAAGACCTCGGGGGACTCAGGCCACCTGTCAGCAATCTGTGAGCAAGAACCAGGCAGGACAGTGATTCAGGTATCCCAGTCGCTGGGAAATAGCCTTACAACCCCGCAGGAGGGTCAAGCACCAGCTAGTATCTACAGGACCAACTAACACCAGAGTTAACCAGATGGCAAAAGGCAAACGTAAGATCGCTACTAACAAAAATCAAGGCAATATGGCGGCATCCGAACCCAGTTCCCCAACAGCAATAAATATTGGATACCCCGAAACACCAGAAAAACAAGACTCAGATCTAAAATCACTGGTCAGGATGCTGATAGAGGAACACTTAGATAAATCTCTTAAAGTAATACATGAGAAAATAGATCAAAAGCTAGAAGCCATTGCAAGACAAACACAATTAAATCCCAGATATCTCAACACACCAGAGAAACAAGACTCAGATCTAAAATCACTGGTAAAGATGCAGATTGAGGATCACTTAGATAAATTTCTTAAAGTAATAGAGGAGAAAATAGATCAAAAACTAGAAGCCCATACAAGGCAGACACAAAAATCACTTAAAGAAATCCAGGAGAATATAGAGCAAAAAATGAATCCCAATAAGGGGGAGAAACAAAAATCACCTAAAGAAATACAAGAGAACATGGGTCAACGAGTAGAAGTCATAAAGGAGGAAACACAAAAATCCCTTAAAGAATTACAGGAAAACACAAACAAGCAACTGAAAGATCTGAGCAAAACCATACAAAATCTAAAAACAGAAGTAGAAACAACTAAGCAATCGCAAAGGGAGACAATGTTGGAGATAGAAAACCTTGGGAAGAAATCAGGAGTCATAGATGCAAATATCAACAATAGAATACAAGAGATAGAAGACAGAATCTCAGATGCTGAAGATACCATAGGAACCATGGATTCAACAATTAAAGAAAATGCAAAATGCAAAAAGCTGGTAACCCAAAACATTCAGGAAATCCAGGACACAATGAGAAGACCAAACCTAAGGATTATAGGGATAGATGAGAATGAAGATCTACAACTTAAAAGGCCAGCAAATATCTTCTACAAAATTATGGAAGAAAATTTCCCCAACCTAAAGAGAGAGATGCCCATGAATATACAAGAAGCCTATAGAACCCCAAATAGACTGGACCAGAACAGAAATACTTCCCGTCACATAATAATCAAAACCCCAAATGTACTAAACAAAGAAAGAATATTAAAGGCAGTAAGAGAAAAAGGACAAGTAACATATAAAGGAAGACCTATCAGAATTACACCAGACTTCTCACCTGAGACCATGAAAGCTAGAAGATCCTGGGCAGACCTCATGCAGACCCTAAGAGAACACAAACTTCAGTCAAGACTACTATACCCAGCAAAACTCTCAATTGCCATAGATGGGGAAACCAAGATATTCCACGACAAAACCAAATTTGCAAGATACTTATCTACAAACCCAGCCCTACAAAGGATAATAGGGGAAAAATACCAACACAAGGGGGGAAACAACACCCCAGAAGAAACAAGATAGAAACCCCATCTCATCCAACCCAAAAGAAGAGAACCACTCAAATACAAATAATAATAACAATTCCCAAAATGTCAGGAAGTAATAATTACTATTCCTTAATATCTCTTAATATCAATGGACTCAATTCCCCAATCAAAAGACACAGACTAACAGACTGGATACGGAAACAGGACCCTACATTTTGCTGCATACAGGAAACACATCTCAGTGTCAAAGACAAACACCACCTTAGAGTAAAAGGCTGGAAGACAGTTCTACAAGCAAATGGTCCCAGGAAACAAGCTGGAGTAGCCATACTAATATCAGATAAAATCGACTTTCAACCTAAAGTCATCAAAAGAGACACAGAAGGTCACTTCCTGCTTGTCAAAGGGAAAATCCACCAAGAAGAATTCTCAATACTGAACATCTATGCGCCAAATGCAAGGGCACCCTCATTCGTAAAAGAAACTTTACTAAAGCTTAAAGCACACATCACACCTAACACAATGATTGTAGGTGACTTCAACACTCCACTCTCCTCAATGGACCGATCAGGAAAGCAGAAACTAAACAGGGACACAGTGAAACTAATTGAAGCTTTGGACCAATTGGATTTAACAGATATATATAGAACATTCCATCCTAAAACAAAAGAGTATACCTTTTTCTCAGCACCGCACGGTACCTTCTCAAAAATTGATCATATAATTGGTCACAAGACAGACCTCAACAAATACAAGAAGACCGAACTAATCCCATGTCTCCTATCGGATCACTATGGAGTAAAAGTGGTCTTCAATAGCAAGAACAACAACAGAAAGCCCACATACACATGGAAACTGAACAATACTCTACTCAATGACACCCTGGTCAAGGAAGAAATAAAGAAAGAAATCAAAGACTTTTTAGACTTCAATGAAAATGAAGGTACGACCTACCCAAATCTCTGGGATACAATGAAATCAGTGCTAAGAGGAAAACTCATAGCCCTGAGTGCCTCCAAAAAGAAACTGGAAAGAGCATACACTAGCAACTTAACAGCACACCTGAAGGCGCTGGAACAAAAAGAAGCTAACTCACCCAGGAGGAGTAGAAGAGAGGAAATCATCAAACTAAGGGCTGAAATCAATCAAGCAGAAACAAAGAGAACCATACAAAGAATCAACAAAACCAAGAGCTGGTTCTTCGAGAAAATCAACAAGATAGATAAACCCTTAGCTAGACTAACCAAAGGGCACAGAGATAGTATCCAAATTAACAAAATTAAAAATGAAAAGGGGGATATAACAACAGAAACAGAGGAAATTCAAAAGATCATCAGATCCTACTACAAAGGCCTATACTCAAAACAACTGGAGAATCTAGAGGAAATGGACAATTTCCTAGACAGATACCAAATACCAAAATTAAATCAGCATCAAGTAGACCAGCTAAACAGTCCCATAACCCTTAAAGAAATAGAAGGGGTTATAGAAAGCCTCCCAACCAAAAAAAGTACGGGACCAGATGGTTTTAGTGCAGAATTCTACCAGACCTTCAAAGAAGACTTAACACCAATACTCTTCAAACTATTCCACAAAATAGAGACAGAAGGGACACTGCCCAACTCGTTCTTCGAAACCACAATTACGCTGATACCTAAACCACAAAAAGATCCAACAAAGAAAGAGAACTACAGGCCAATTTCTCTTATGAATATAGATGCAAAAATACTAAATAAAATTCTTGCCAACCGAATCCAAGAGCATATCAAAACGATCATTCACCATGATCAAGTAGGCTTCATTCCAGGAATGCAGGGATGGTTCAATATACGGAAATCCATCAATGTAATCCACTACATAAACAAACTAAAAGAAAAAAACCACATGGTCATCTCGTTAGATGCTGAAAAAGCATTTGACAAAATTCAGCATCCTTTCATGCTAAAAGTCTTGGAAAGAGCAGGAATTCAAGGCCCATACCTAAACATAGTAAAAGCAATCTACAGCAAACCAGTAGCCAACATCAAAATAAATGGAGAGAAACTTGAAGCAATTCCACTAAAATCAGGGACTAGACAAGGCTGTCCTCTCTCTCCATATCTTTTCAATAGAGTACTTGAAGTTCTAGCGAGAGCAATCAGACAACATAAGGAAGTCAAAGGGATACAAATTGGAAAGGAAGAAGTCAAAGTATCATTATTTGCAGATGATATGATAGTCTACTTAAGCGATCCAAAAAACTCCACCAGAGAACTTCTACAGCTGATAAACAACTTCAGCAACGTGGCTGGTTATAAAATTAACTCAAGCAAATCAGTAGCCTTCTTGTACTCAAAGGACAAGCAGGCTGAGAAAGAAGTTAGGGAAATAACACCCTTCACAATAGCCACAAACAACATAAAGTACCTTGGCGTAACTCTAACCAAACAAGTGAAAGATCTGTATGACAGGAACTTCAAGTCCCTGAAGAAAGAAATCGAAGAAGACCTCAGGAGATGGAAAAATATTTCTTGCTCCTGGATTGGCAGGATCAATATAGTAAAAATGGCCATCTTGCCAAAAGCAATCTACAGATTCAATGCAATCCCCATCAAAATCCCAAATCAATTCTTCATAGATCTAGAAAGAGCAATTCTCAAATTCATCTGGAGCAACAAAAAACCCAGGATAGCTAAAACTATTCTCAACAATAAAAGGACTTCTGGGGGAATCAATATCCCTGACCTCAAGCAGTACTACAGAGCAATTGTGTTAAAAACTGCATGGTATTGGTACAGCAACAGGCAGGTAGATCAATGGAATAGGATTGAAGACCCAGAAATGAACCCACAGACTTATGGTCACTTGATCTTTGATAAAGGAGCCACAACCATCTGGTGGAAAAAAGATAGCCTTTTCAACAAATGGTGCTGGTTCAACTGGAGGTCAACATGCAGAAGAATGAGAATTGACCCACTCTTATCTCCTTGTACTAAGATCAACTCCAAGTGGATCAAGGACCTCCACATAAAACCAGACACACGGAAACTATTAGAAAAGAAACTTGGGAAGACCCTGGAGGACATGGGCACAGGGGTAAAGTTCCTGAACAGAACACCAATAGCTTATGCTCTAAGATCAAGAATTGACAAATGGGACCTCATAAAATTACAAAGTTTCTGTAAGGCAAAGGACACTGTCAGAAGGACAAAACGGCAACCAACAACGTGGGAAATGATCTTTACCAACCCCACATCCGACAGAGGGCTAATATCCAATATATACAAAGAACTCAAGAAGTTAGACCCCAAAGAACCAAATAACCCTATCAAAAAATGGGGTACAGAGCTAAACAAAGAATTTTCACCAGAAGAAATTCGGATGGCCGAGAAACACCTTAAGAGATGTTCAACATCATTAGTCATCAGGGAAATGCAAATCAAAACAACCCTGAGATTCCACCTCACTCCAGTCAGAATGGCTAAGATTAAAAACTCGAGAGACAACAAGTGCTGGCGAGGATGTGGAGAAAGAGGAACACTCCTCCACTGTTGGTGGGATTGCAAAATGGTAAAACCACTCTGGAAATCAGTGTGGCGGTTCCTCAGAAAATTGGGCATGCCACTCCCAGAGGACCCTGTCATACCACTCCTGGGCATATACCCAGAGGATTCCTCTGCATACAACAAAGACACATGCTCCTCTATGTTTATAGCAGCCTTGTTTATAATAGCCAGAAATTGGAAGGAGCCCAGATATCCCTCAAAGGAGGAATGGATACAGAAAATGTGGTATATTTATACAATGGAGTACTACTCAGCAATTAAAAATAATGAATTCATGCAATTTGTAGGTAAATGGTTAGATCTGGAAACTATCATCCTAAGTGAGCTAACCCAATCACAAAAGAATACACACGAAATGCAATCACTGATAACTGGATATTAATGAGCCCAGAAGCCCTAAATACTCAAGGCACAATTAGCAAGTCAAATGACTCTCAAGAAGAAAAAAAGGAGAGGACCCTGGGCCTGTAAAGATTGGATCCAGTATTGTAGACCCAGAACAGAGAAATCGTTGGGGGGGTTAGAGTGGGGAATAGCATGGGGGGGAGAGGAATTATGGGACATATGGTGGGGGGTAACTGGGAAAGGGGAAAGCCTTTGGAATGTAAACAAAGAATATAGAAAATAAAAAAAATTAAAATAAAAAAAAGATTATATAAAAAAAATTAGTTTATTATTAACAAAAGCCTGATAATACAACCGTTTTGCTATGTCTAAATCTACAGCATTCTGAACGGTCCCTAATTACAGCAGTTACTATGTTGTGTCATTCTCTAGTGGTCACTACAGTGCTATTAGACAAGATAAGAACTGGCAGGTGCTGATGGGGTATTTCCTCATTAGAGTGAACATCTCTAACCAGCACTGTCAGATATCAAGCCAAATTAATATAAATCTTTCAGGCAGTAACATGTATTTGGAGATTAACTTCAACCCTCACCTTAAGGAATAAAAACAAATCTATTAATGTATTTAAGCAAAACTACCTTGATGCCCACAACAAAATGTTTCTCTGTGAGTCAATTAGCAGTAGCAGAAGGTCTGTAGGCTTTTGTCCTGCTCCTGTGGGAGCACTTTACCTCATAGCACAGCTCCATGAGGTGCTGCCACACTGGCTGCTCATAGACACAAACACGGTGTTTGTTTGGAAACGTGAAATTGCTGCCATGCAAAGCTCACATGCACACACAAACACAGTGAAACAGAGCTTTACTGACAGGGTTATAGAACACAGACTCACTAGTTCACTTTGCACACAACCAATGGCCAACTAGCTGTCTAAAATTATAAGAGGGGAAATAACTTAATTCTGGAAATTTCCAAAAATAAATAATTCATAGATTTTCAAATGTGTGCCATGCTGGGAAGCATAAGAACAGTTTTTCATTGTCCTTTTCTATCTCAACCCAGAACACAAAGTTCCTCTTTATTTGGTAGCTCTACCCCTTATGCACCTTATAAGTTACTTAGTTGGTCGTAGTCAGAAGATCAATGGGGTCATAGCATAGCCCTCTTATTCAGACCCCATTTTACTCAGAACTAGACCTAAAATGCAATACTAGTGAAACTGGGAATTTTACTACTTATCTAGTTATTCTTTTACTTATTGCTGTTAATCTCTCATTGTGCCTAATTTGTAAATTTAGTATTATTATAAGTATGCATTTTTAGGGAGAAAAGCTCCATAGTTTTGCTTTCAGGCCTTCATGTCTCTGTTATAGATAGGATGGGGGTGTCTGCTGTGTTGGCTTGGTGTGTATGTGTATGCATGGAGGGTAAAGCCATTCCTTCTAACCAATTGGAACTTTATTATAAAGGGAGAAGAGTTACACATGGCTGATATATGAACTGTGGCTATTTTATCAACTACTTCAGTGAGTTAGCTTAATTTCCAGATAAAATAATCAGAGAAACAAAGATTTTAGAACTTAAGGCGTTAAACATTTCTTCAGCCCCAAGTGAGAAATCATTTTAAATGAAACAAAACATGTTCATTTGTATTCCACAGAAAGATGGAAAAATATCTTATAAATTATTAATCCACCAAGTGGCATATATTATACTAAGCTGTTGTTCTGGGTCCACCTGTTACATCCTTGCTCATTATCTGGGTGCACATAAAACCTGTGGGATGGTGAGGAAGAAGATGGAGCCACCCTCTGCTATCTGGTCCTAACAAAATCTGAATGATGACTTTTAGTGAGGTGTGAAATGACTAGCATTCCTTCTCACCCAAACACCAGCCCACATGAGCTCTACCCAAACAAATTGGGTTTAGCTTTTTCTTCCCAAACCACCTGGAAAGAAAAATATATTTTTATCTTTGGTAAAAACAATTACAATAAAGGGAAACATATACAGACAAATCACACATGTACACAGACATATCACACATAGAGACATAATCTACACAGACATATAATATACACACAGAAGATCTCTCACACCCACAGAAAGACACATTACACACACAGACATATCATAAACACACAGAGAGACACATCTCACACATAAACAGACATACACACAGATATATCACACATATACATAGACATATCATACACACAGACTTATACCCACACCGAACATCTCTCACACACACAGATACATTACACATACAGGCATATGTATACATACATATACACACACACTTTTTAAAAACAGCTAATCTCAAAACAGAATGTATTGTATACTCCTAAATTCCAGGATCTTGCATCTATTTTATTAAGTGTTAACTGGAAACTATGAAATATTAAAAGTAAAACACTAATTTTACTGTTGATAAATTAATTTTAATGCATATTTTTATGATTATTAAACATATTGCAAAAGAAACATCTACTAATTAAAACCCCAGTGTATAGAGTACACATTTTCTAACTCAAAGAAAATGTTTAATGTCAGATTATTAATGGGGGAAGTTAATGTTTATAGCTAAAATAGTTTAATTTTTTTAATGAAAATCAGCACATTTATTTCTGCATGAAGCCATTGCCCTCACACATACTTCATCTTTTGTCTCAGGTGATATCTTGCTATCCCTCTTTTTAAAAATTTTTTTTATTGAATATATTCTTCATTTACATTTCAAATGTTATACCCTTTCCCAGTTCTCCCCTCCTGAAAAACCTCCAACCCATCCTACCATCCCCTGCTTCTAAGAAAATGCTTCTCTACCCAACCCACTCCCGCCTAGCCCCCTTGATTTTCCCACACTGGGGCATCTATCAAGTCTTCATAGAATCATGGCCCTCTCCTCCCACTGATCCCTTACATGGCATTCCATTGCTGCTACACCTTTGGCTGGAACCATGTGTACCCCTTGGTTGATGGTTTAGTCCCTGGGAGTCCTGGGGCATGTGATTGGCCAACATCATTGTTCTTCCCATGGGGCTGCAAACCCCTTCAGCTCCTCTAATCCTCCCTCCAACTACTCCATTGGGAACCCCTCACTCAGTCCAATGGTTGGCTGCTGGCATCTGCCTCTGTATATGTAAAGCTCTGGCAGGGCCCTTCTGGAGACAACCATAACAGGAACTATTTGGCAAGCACTTCTTGTCATCCATAATAGTGTCGGGGTTTGGTGACTGTTTAAAGGGTGAATCCCCAGGTAGTACAGTCTCTGGGTGGCCTTTCCTTCAGTGTCTCCTCCACACTTTGTCTCCATAATTGCTCCTGTGAGCATTTTGTTCCTTTCTCAGAAAAACCAAAGCATCCACACTTTGGTCTTCCTTCTTCTTGAGTTTCATGTGGTCTGTGAATTGTAACTTGTTTATTTTGAGCTTTTGGGCTAATATCCACTTATCAGTGAGTCCATACCATGTGTGTTCTTCTGTGATTGTGTTACCTCACTTAGGACGACACTTTCTAGTTCCATCCATTTGCCTAAGAATTTGATGAATTAATTGTTTTTAATCGCCGAATAGTACTCCATTGTTTAGATATACCACATTTTCTGTATCCATTCCTCTGTTGAAGGACATCTGGGTTCTTCCCATCTTCTGACTATTATAAATAAGGCTGCTATGAACATAGTGGAACATGTATCCTTATTACATGTTGGAGCATCTTCTGGGTATATGCTCAGGAGTGGTGTAGCTGGGTCCTTAGATAGTACTATGCTTAATTTTCTGAGTACCCCCAAATTGATTTCCAGAGTGGTTTTACCAGCTTGCAATCCCATCAGCAATGGAGAAGTGGTCCTCTTTCTCCACATCCTCACCAGCATTTGCTGTCCCCTCAATTTTTGATCTTAGCCATTCTAACTGGTGTGAGGTAGAATTTCAGGGTTGTTTTGGTTTGCGTTTCCCTGATAACTAAGGATGCTGAACATTTCTTTAGGTGCTTCACTGCCATTGAGTTTCCTCAGTTGAGAATTCTCTGTTTAGCTTTGTACCCCATTTTTAAAACTAAGGTTATTTGACTCTCTGGAGTCTAACTTCTTGAGTTCCTTGTATACATTGGATATTAGCCCTCTACTGGATGTAGGATTGGAAAGATATTTTTCCAATCTGTTGGTTGCTGTTTTGTTCTATTGACAGTGTCCTTTGCCTTATAGAAGCTTTGCATTTTTGTTTGTTGATTCTTGTTCTTAGAATACAAGCCATTGTGTTCTATTCAGGAAAATTTCCCCTGTGCCCCTATGTGTTCAAGGTTCTTCTCCACTTTTTCCTCTTTAAGCTGTAGTGTATCTGGTTTTATGTGAAGGTCCTGGATCCACTTGGACTTGAGCTTTGTACAAGGAGAAAAGAATGGGTCAATTTGTATTTTTCTACGTGTTGACCTCCAGTTGATCCAGCACCATTTGTTAAAAATGCTGTCTTTTTCCCACTGGATGTTTTTAGCTCCTTTGTCAAATATCAAGTGACCATAGGTATGTTGGTTCATTTTTTTTTTCTTTTTTTTTTAATTTTCTATATTTTTTGTTTACATTCCAAAGGCTTTCCCCTTTCCCAGATTCCCCCCACCATATGTCCCATAAGTCTTCTCCCCCCCCAACTATTCCCCAATCATCCTCCCTTCACCATTTTCCTGTTCTGGATCTACAAAACTGGATCCAATCTTTTCAGGCCCAGGGTTCTCTCCTTTCTTCTTCTTGTGAATCATTTGAATTGCTAATTGTGCCTTGAGTATTCAGAGCTTATGGGCTCATTAATATCCACTTATCAGTGATTGCATTTCATGTGTATTCTTTTGTGATTGGGTTAACTCACTTAGGATGATATTTTCCAGAACTAACCATTTACCTACAAATTGTATGAATTCATTATTTTTAATTGCTGAGTAGTATTCCATTGTATAAATATACCACATTTTCTGTATCCATTCCTCCTTTGAGGGATATCTGGGCTTCTTCCAATTTCTGGCTATTATAAACAAGGCTGCTATGAACATAGTGGAGCATGTGTCTTTATTGTATTTATAATCCTCTGGGTATATGCCCAGGAGTAGTATGCCAGGGTCCTCTGGAAGTGACATGCCCAGTTTTCTGAGGAACCGCCAAACTGATTTCCAGAGCAGTTTTACCATTTTGCAATCCCACCAACAGTGGAGGAGTGTTCCTCTTTCTCCACATCCTCGCCAGCACTTGTTGTCTCTTGAGTTTTTAATCTTAGCCATTCTGTCTGGAGTGAGGTGGAATCTCAGGGTTGTTTTGATTTGCATTTCCCTGATGACTAATGATGTTGAACATCTCTTAAGGTGTTTCTTGGCCATCTGAATTTCTTCTGGTGAAAAATCTTTGTTTAGCTCTATACCCCATTTTTTTGATTAGGTTATTTGGTTCTTTGGGGTCTAACTTCTTGAGTGCATTGTATATATTGGATATTAGGCCTCTGTCGGATGTGGGGTTGGTGAAAATCTTTTCCCACTTTGTTGGTTGCCATTTGGTTAGAGTTACGCCAAGGTACTTTATGTTGTTTGTGGCTATTGTGAAGGGTGTTATTTCCCTAACTTCTTTCTCAGCCTGCTTGTCCTTTGAGTACAAGAAGGCTACTGATTTGCTTGAGTTAATTTTATAACCAGCCACTTTGCTGAAGTTGTTTATCAGCTGTAGAAGTTCTCTGGTGGATTTTTTTGGGTCACTTAAGTAAACTATCATATCGTCTGCTACTAATGATAGTTTGACTTCTTCCTTTCCAATTTGTATCCCTTTTCCTTCCTTATGTTGTCTAATTGCTCTTGCTAGAACTTCAAGTACTATATTGAAAAGATATGGAGAGAGAGGGCAGCCTTGTCTAGTCCCTGATTTTAGTGGGATTGCTTCAAGTTTCTCTCCATTTAGTTTGATGTTGGCTACTGGTTTGCTGTAGATTTTACACAAGGAGGGAAACCACACCCTGGAAGAAGCAAGATGGAAACCTCCTCTCATCAAACCCAAAAGAAGATAACCTCTCAAATATAAAAAAATAATTTAAAAAATGTCAGGTGGTTATAATTACTATTCCTTAATATCTCTTAACTTCTGGGGGAATCAATATCCCTGACCTCAAGCAGTACTACAGAGCAATTGTGTTAAAAACTGCATGGTATTGGTACAGCAACAGGCAAGTAGATCAATGGAATAGGATTGAAGACCCAGAAATGAACCCACAGACTTATGGTCACTTGATCTTTGATAAAGGAGCCACAACCATCCACTGGAAAAAAGATAGCCTTTTTAACAAATGGTGCTGGTTCAACTGGAGGTCAACATGCAGAAGAATGCGAAATGACCCACTCTTATCTCCTTGTACTAAGATCAACTCCAAGTAGATCAAGGACCTCCACATAAAACCAGACACACTGAAACTATTAGAAAAGAAACTTGGGTAGACCCTGGAGGACATGGGCACAGGGGTAAAGTTCCTGAACAGAACACCAATAGCTTATGCTCTAAGATCAAGAATTGACAAATGGGACCTCATAAAATTACAAAGTTTCTGTAAGGCAAAGGACACTGTCAGAAGGACAATACGGCAACCAACAAAGTGGGAAAAGATCTTCACCAACCCCACATCTGACAGAGGACTAATATCCAATATATACAAAGAACTCAAGAAGTTAGACCCCAAAGAATCAAATAACCCTATCAAAAAATAGGGTACAGAGCTAAACAAAGAATTTTCACCAGAAGAAATTCGGATGGACAAGAAACACCTTAAGAGATGTTCAACATCATTAGTCATCAGGGAAATGCAAATCAAAACAACCCTGAGATTCTACCTCACACCAGTCAGAATGGCTAAGATTAAAAACTCAAGAGACAACAAGTGCTAGCAAGGATGTGGAGAAAGAGGAACACTCCTCCACTGTTGGTGGGATTGCAAAATGGTAAAACCACTCTGGAAATCAGTTTGGCGGTTCCTCAGAAAATTGGGCATGTCACTTCCAGAGGACCCTGGCATACCACTCCTGGGCATATACCCAGAGGATTCCCCTGCATACAATAAAGACACATGCTCCACTATGTTTATAGCAGCCTTGTTTATAATAGCCAGAAATTGGAAGGAGCCCAGATATCCCTCAAAGGAGGAATGGATACAGAAAATGTGATATATTTATACAATGGAATACTACTCAGCAATTAAAAATAATGAATTCATGCAATTGTAGGTAAATGGTTAGATCTGGGAAAATATCATCCTAAGTGAGTTAACCCAATCACAAAAGAATACACATGAAATGCAATCACTGATAAGTGAATATTAATGAGCCCAGAAGCCCTAAATACTCAAGGCACAATTAGCAATTCAAATGATTCCCAAGAAGAAGAAAGGAGAGGACCCTGGACCTGAAAAGATTTTGACAAGTTTGGATTAAAAGTTGATTTTATCTGATAAAAGAATGGCCATTCCAGCTTGTTTCTTGGGAGCATTTGCTTGGAAAATTGGTTCCCAACCTTTGACTCTGAGGTAGTGACTACTTTTGTCACTATGGTGAGTTTCTTATATTTAGCAAAATGTTGGGTTCTCTTTAGGTATCCAGCCTGTTAGTCTATGCCTTTTTATTCGTGAATTGAGACCATTGATGTTAAGAGATATTAAGAAAAAGTGATTGTTTCTTCCTGTTATTTTCTTTGTTAATGGTAGAATTCTGTTTTTGTGGCTATCTTATTTGTTGAAAGAAGATTACTTTATTGCTTTTTTCTAGGGTGTAGTTTCTCACCTTGTGTTGTTATTTTCCACCCAGTATCCTTTGTAGAGCTGGGTTTGTGGAAAGATATTGTGTAAATTTGGTTTTGTCATGGAATATCTTGTTTTCTCTGTCTATGGTAATTGAGAATTTTGTTGGGTATAGTAGCCTGGGTTGACATTTATGTTCTCTTAAGTTCTGTACGACATCTGCCCAGGATCTTCTAGCTCTCATAGTTTCTGGTGAGAAGTCTGGTGTAATTCTGATAGGTCTGCCCTTATATGCTACTTGACCTTTTTCCCTCACTGCTTTTAATATTCTTTCTTTGTTTAGTGCTTTTGGTGTTTTGATTATTATCTACTGGGAGGAACTTCTGTTCTGGTCCAGTCTGTTTGGAGTTCTGTAGGCTTCTTGTATATTCATGGGCATCTCTTTCTTGAGGTTAGGGAAGGTTTCTTCTACAATTTTGTTGAAGATATTTACTGGCCCTTTAAGTTGTAAATCTTTGCTCTCTTCTATACCTATAATCCTTATGTTTCATCTTCTCATTGTGTCATGGATTCCCTGGATGTTTTAGGTTTCAAGCTTTTTGCATTTTGCATTTTCTTTGACTGTTGAGTCAATGTTTCTATTGTATCTTCAGCACCTGATATGTTTTTCTTTTCTCTCTCATATTCTGTTGTTGATGCTTGCATCTGTGACTCCTGATTTCTTTCCAAATTCTTCTATTTCCAGAGTTGTCTCCCTTTGTGATTTCTTTATTGTTTCTACTTCTATTTTTAGATCCTGGATGTTTTTGTTCAGTTCTTTCATTTGTTTGTTTGTGTTTTCCTGAAATTCTTTAAGGGATTTTTATGTTTCATCTTTAACAGTTTCTACTTGTTGACTTATGTTCTCCTGTGTTTCCTTAAGAAATTTTTGTGTTTCTTCTTTAAGGGATTCTACCTGTTGACCCATGTTCTCCTGTATTTCTTTAAGGGAGTTATTTATGTCCTTATTGAAGTCTTCTATCAGCATCATGAGATGTGATTTTAAATCCAGCTCTTGCTTTTCCAGTGTGTTGGGTTATCCAGGATTTGTTGTTGTGGGAGAACTGGGTTTGGATGGTGCCATGTTGCCTTGGTTTCTTTTGGTAATGTTTTTGCATTTGTGTTTTGCCATCTGGTTATCTCTGTAGTTAGCTGGTCTTGTTGCCTCTGACTGTGGCTTATCTGTCCTGCAAGCCTGTGTATCCATACTCCTGGGATTCCTGTTCTCTTTGTGCACACAGGTATGTAGACAGTCCTCGGAGACCAGCTCTCCTGTGGCGGTGTTTGTGCATGTAGCTCAGTGACTCAGGATCAGCTTTGGGCTCTCAGGCCTCCCCACAGTATTGGGAAGTTAGCTATCTCCATGCTTTACTTGGATATAGTGCACTGTACTCCCAAGGCCTCTCAGTGTTCCAACTGCCCTGAGTGTAGCTGTTTCTCAAATACCCTGAGTGCAGCTGGTTCTCAAATGCCCTGAGTGCAGTTTATATCAGGAAATGGTGTCTTTACTGTGGCAGAGGTGAAAAGAGTCTGCCCCAGCAGAAATGACAGGTGGGGTAAGGGGCAGAAGCTAGTTTAATATTTTTAAAAAGGGCCAGAGAACTGGCTCATGCAAAGACATTTGTGGCTAAGCTGATGAGTTGAGTTCTATCCTCCAGATTTTTATGGTAGAAGGAGAGAACTGACTTCTGTAAGTTGTACTCCAAGTAACACATACATACCATGGTATGTACAAACTTCCATACACACTCAGGCACACAAACATAAATAAATGTAATAATTTTCTTTTAAATTTTAGACTAACTTGTCTAAAATAGATATAAACTTATCTTCCAAATGAAGGTGTACACTGGAAAAAGACATTAGATTCTAACATTTTTCTGAGCTAGGTTCTTTGTTTATCTCAGGTAAGAAATGTGTATTCTTCAGGTATGGTTTGTGTGCATTACCTATGATCTACACATTCCTGTTCATTGCATTGAGCTAAGAAGTGTCTGTAGTTAATGCTACAGTTAAAAATAAAATCCTCTTAAGAATTGAGCAGCCACAACTTTAGAAGGTTCTACAAAATGCCTTCTCCACAGTGACTGACTGATCCTTGTAGTTGTAAAAATGCTTAATTATTCAAGCTCTTACTCTCAGGGACTCAGGATATTTTCAGGGCATGGAAAAGGGTTCCTCTGATAACATAACTGAAGTAGTCCATTAAAGGAAATATCTTGCCTGAAAGGTCTCAAGCAGTCCTTCTTCTGGCATTTGTTTTTCTGTGACCTTTGATGAGTTCAGCTGTTAGAAAACAGGCTTTGATTACAGTCTGAGTTTCTTAAAAAATGTTGTCATAATAGTAGCAAAATTAAATGTTTAGCAAAAGATCTTAAAATGTGGCTGTCCAGTGAGTATCACGAGTTCACACCATTCTTCTCTGAGAAAGACCAGGACCTTGATGGCGCCAAAAATTAAGACTTAGGAAATGTTGGGTCATGGGAATGGCCTGGTTCACAGTGGGAAGGGAACCCTCTTTTGGCCAAAAGGTCCTTTGATGTTTGCCTCCTCCAGGCTATGCCTCACCTCTACTTCTGATCTTTAACTGAATAACCTCCTCACTACCCTAATTGGTGGTCCAGCAATCCTCCTGCTGCTTAGCTCCCTTCTAATGACAAAAGCTGGATAATTAAGTTCTTTCTCAGCTGCCTCAAGCTTGGCCTCTCTGACAGCTTTGGTCAGCAGGCTGGCTGACCCTGCAGAACTCTTCGCCAGCAGCCCCTTAGTTCATCAGGGTAGGTGTTCAGCATCTTTAGACTAAAGACTCCACTCTGGTTGCTTTCATTAACCCCTGCCCAGTGCCAAGCAACAGCTCTCTCAATATTCAACATCCCCAAATGATTCCAGCCACATGGATTGTACCCCACAGCAGCTTCACACTTGCCTGCCCCTCCTCCCCTCACCTTCTTGCTCTCGTTTGACCCCATTTGAATAGTGGCTCTTCACACTAAGTTCCTAACGAGGTTATCAAGTCTGCATGCCCAATGAGATTGTCCCTCATGTAATAGGTCCTCAGCTCTGCGATATGCCCAGGAGGGCAGACTGCAGCTGCTAAAATAATTAACCTTTTAGCTGAAGATGGCCTTATTGCTGGATGTGCTTTCATAGGCCAAGTTTGTGACCATTTAAGAATGTCAGTGTGATATATGGAGATTTTTACATCTACATATAGAGCAGTTTCTCGACTAGGAGAAACCGAGGATGAGTAACAATCTAGGGCAGCTGTGTAGGTAAGAATGCTAATTTATTTTTAACATGGATCATCAGTATTGTCAACTTGATTATTTATGAAAATTGGAGAAAGGACAGGGGGATAATGAAAGTCCATGTGCAATTTAAAACCTTATTTGGTTGAGTTGCTTGCTAGAACGAAGGAGAAAAACTACATAGGTCAAGGGGAATAGAATAAGCTAGACACTCAGGAACAGACATTCTTGTGGCATGAAGGGAAAGATTTTCTAGCTTTATAAATGTTTACTGAGTGGTTAAGACTGATTTGGTAAATAGATCTAAGCCTTGACATAGGCAGGTTATACAACAAATTCCCTTCACCTTAAATGGCTCCTTCCTTATTTATGTGCATGTAGGATGCATTTGTTCACATTGACAGCACCTGCATCCCAAATGTGCTGCAAATATCAGCCTCTCTTTGTCTCTCTGTCTCTCTCTGTGTCTCTGTCTCTCTGTATCTCTGTCTCTCATACACAGAAATACACACACACACACACACACACACACACATCACATCACACACACCTTTGGGCTCTGCTGGTAAAGGAGACACTCTCGGATCTTTAAACCTGCTTTTCTGTCCTCTCTTTTTGTCCCAGCACATCTTGTCTTGTGCTTCTTGTCATGGAGTAGTGAGTTTGGTTCTAATAAGTAGCATTTAAAAAAAGGTAGAAGATAAGTGGTGTTGGGAGTTTAGAATAAAGGCCTTAAAACCCAGTGAAGCTAGAGATTTTTATTTTCTAAAGGCACCACTTGAATGTGGATCAAGTGGTTGTTGTGAACTGTCTTCTGACAATCACTTGGAGGTATACTCATGTGTGTGGGCTGAAGGAGATGTGAAAAA
Organism: Apodemus agrarius; assembly: GCA_964023405.1. Classification (NCBI taxonomy): domain Eukaryota; kingdom Metazoa; phylum Chordata; class Mammalia; order Rodentia; family Muridae; genus Apodemus; species Apodemus agrarius. Next base: position 39,258,091 of record OZ030021.1, on the reverse strand, counting down.
AAAATGAACAGAGGATGTTGAGAGTGATCTGAACATCTAAAGCAGCCATTCTGTAAGAAAGCTGCATCCTTCACAAAACATGGGGACTCAGAGTGTTACAGGATACTCAAAGGAGAGTCGGACCTTGGAACTCTCAGCTTGTACCTGTGCCTCCAGAAGCAAGCAGGGCTACAGAATGGAAGAGAAGTGGGAAGGCCAAGTAATGGAAGAAATAAGTCCCTCAGTTCAGAGCTGCTCTACAGGAAAGATGTCCAATCTCCAGGTCCTTTCTAGGGATTCCTCTAAAGCTGCTTCCTTGCCTCTACTGAGAAAGAAAGTTCTCATGGCAAATACATGTTGTTCCTTAAATTTGCCCTAATACATTTATTACCCTTGCACCTCTGATATTAAGCTATTTACAATTACTATACTGAGTCTTAAAATGCATTGGAAATTAGTGCATGTCTTGAGGCAGTTATGGGTGAGTCTATTCTTTCTTTTCTTTTTCTTTTTCTTTCCTTTCCTTCCCTTTTCTTTTCTTTTCTTTTCTTTTCTTTTCTTTTCTTTTCTTTTCTTTTCTTTTCTTTTCTTCTTTCTCTTCTTTCTTTCTCTCCTTCCTTCCTTCCTTCCTTCCTTCTTTCTTTCTTTCTTTCTTTCTTTCTTTCTTTCTTTCTTTCTTTCTTTCTTTCTTTCTTTCTTTCTCCCCTCCCAGATTTGGTGTATTATTTTACATCAACAGAAAACAAATCCAAGTACTAAACACTAACAACATAATACAACACAGAGAAGAGGACATGGAGAAGCTATAGGCACAAGCTAAGACTTTACAGTTGACTGCTGAACTGGCTATGACCCCTGTTGTTCTGTTTACAGGACAAGCAATTGTTATATTTGGAGACGTCATATTCCTGCTCTTGGACCTGCTTTCAGCAAAACACACAGAACACATTGTTATTATTTTAATCTTCACAGAAGAGTAGCTAATTTACAATATCCTATAATTCTGGGTGAGATGGGCACTTTCAAAGGCATAGATGTAGATTTCCCTCAGCCTCAGTGTCAGTTGCCGCTCTGCAGACTGCAAGAGTAGATGATGCTACTTACGAGATCTACCCTTAGAACTTGCATTTGTTCTCTGTTGTTGTAAAGAAAGGCAAAACAAGAGAACTACCCTTTATCCTTGGAGCCTCTTAGTTAAGTCCTTGTTCCTGTGAATACACTTAGGGCACTGTATGTTGTCCTCAGGGCATGGAAGTGGAAATGTACAGGCCGGAAGCAGGAAACAGGAAGCAGGAGGCAGGAATCAGGAAAGAGGCAATTACTTTTCCTTTCTTCTCAGGTTCTCAGACTTGTCCAGCATGGAAATGAAGCCAAACCCAACTACTTCAGGTCACAGGAATGCTTTTCCCATGAACCACACACCACAGTTTCCCATTGGCCTACTGGCGTTGCATTGAATGGATCCTCTTAGCATTGGCTGCGATTCTGGGCCAAGCTGTCTCAGAGGTGGCAGTTGTAGTCACAACAGTAGTGCTGACTTACTCATAGAACATAGGAGGATCAATCAGGGCATGTGTTTGTTCCTCTGGTACAGAGAAAGCATTTCAAGGGGTACTGTCACCCCCTTCTTGGTCTTCATTTTTTATTTTTTTCTGCAAGATGTCTTCATCCTGGCCACTTTTGATGAGTCAGGAAGTTCTTCAAATTGGGCATTTGCTCTGGGAAAGTCCCTGCAAGGTGTCATTTATAAGTGTCTAATTTCTGGCTTTTGCTGCTCAGCCTCATGTCCTGGCACCATGCTGGCAAAACATCTCAGTGAATCAGGTCTACTAGGGGCAGTTTTTCTGGAGAAGGAGGAGCTGATACCTTCCTCCGAGTATGTCCTGGAGTCTCAGAATCTTGTGATTTTTCTCCATTGGTTTACAACTGTTATCTTTCTCAGGCTTTTGTTTGTTTGTTTGTTTGTTTGTTTTTGTGTTTTCCCCATTGCTCGAGTCTTTGCAGAAGATGTGCTTGGTTGACTAGGCATCTGGCATTCCGCTTCTTCCCTGGGCTCTTCTGTGCTCTGCTTTAGGCTTCTAGCAGTTTCCACCTTGACATTAGATGAAACTCCCAATAGAAAGTTCTTCCAGCTTCCAAATGACCTCTGGTCTCAGTGCAATAATTTGTTTTCTTAAGTCTTTGGCTTCTACTGATGTTTGTTCATATTGGAATCTCAAGCCAGATAGTTTGTAACTTGACCTCAAATAATAGCATTTTCATTTCAAAGTGCTTTGAAAGGGTTCCCTGACTCTGTGTGTCCCTCCACTTAGGAAAAGAGGATTTTTGGTTATAAGACCACAAGCTATGGAGGACCAGACTTCATTTCAGATTCACATTCTTCTATTTATCAAGTTGCTGAATCTCTGAAATCCCCTCACCTCTGTGTATAACAGATTTCTGTGAGATTATGTAAATCAATGTAAAAACAAACCAGTTTTTTTTCCTGGTGATGAATTGAATCATAGTTACATATATTAAAAAGTCCTTAGCTATTGCCATGGTGTCTGCCACATGTATGTGTATACATTACTTTCTTATTCCCCATGAACAAGTAGGAAATCCAGCTTCTTGAGATGATATGAATTCTCTCAAAGCCACCTAGGCCAGGTATTCTGACTTCCCTTAATCTTTGCTGGAAGCTCAGTAAACATGGAGCTTGGCTGGAGTGTGGGGTCTCTGCTTTGCTGCCCCCCAAGATGCAGCCTTGGATGTCCCGTGTGGACAGTCCCTGGTTCCCCGTCTACATGTGCAACAGAGGAGTGTTCTCTGGCATCTATATGGGCCAAATCAACTCTGTAAAGCTAGTAACGTTCTAGAATTATTTTTCTTCTGCATCACTTATTCAACTTGAAGTATTTTAACAAAGGCTCATACTCACTTTGCAGAGACTCCATCATAATTCTGTACCTCACAATCTCCCTGAACCTGACAGCCAAGAAGCCTATGCCCAAGGGAATCCAAAGTAGCACAGATTTGGCCCTGAGATGCACACAGCGTTTCCTTCAGGCACTTCGCTGTAAGAAAAGGCATTCCGCAGCCGGGCGTGGTGGCGCACGCCTTTAATCCCAGCACTTGGGAGGCAGAGGCAGGCGGATTTCTGAGTTCGAGGCCAGCCTGGTCTACAGAGTGAGTTCCAGGACAGCCAGGACTACACAGAGAAACCCTGTCTCGAAAAACCAAAAAAAAAAAAAAAAAAAAAAAAAAAAAAAGAAAAGGCATTCCATCTTTAAGCAACATGGGGCAGCCCACAGCTCTTCTCAAGGATTGTGATTTGTCCTTTTCTGTTCTCTGCACCTGGGTTGAAGATGAATCAGAATATTTGCTGAAATCACTAGCATATGGTACATTCCTTGCTGATAATTAATAAACAATAGGTTTTATACAAAGTTACCAGAAAGGCTTCTTGAATAGCTGAGCTCCCTTATGTATGCCCACAGATGCCTAACTTGATGGTGCTTCAGCACCCAGAATATCAAATCTTCTCTGAACACTTAAGTGGTACGCTTATGCATTCTAACAGTGTGTGAGTGTGTGGTGTTTATCTTCACTTCGAAGATTGTAAATTATTTTGTCAGATACTGTCTCTTTCTATTTGAATGTGTAATGTGTGCCCGGAGGCGACTGTTCTTTGCCAGAGTACATCCTCCAAACAAGAGAAATCAATGAGGTTAAAGACTGTTCTGGAATACATGTCTCAAATAGATTGCATTTTCCTTCCCTATCACATTCACCTCATTGGTTACTGTTCCTCCACATCTCATGTTTGCTACGGTGGATTTCAAAATGTATGCTGTGTTCTATAATCGTTTAAGATAAATTAAAAATGGTAAAGCACAGAATTCTATTTCTCAGTTTTGATTTGGGGTGAACAATCAAATGCCACTCTAAGAACTACATTTTTAATCCCAAATCATGACGTGCACACTCTTCCCGTGAGTTTCTCTTTGTTTTCCTGTCTTCCTTGTGCCCATCTTGTATTTATCAATAGAAGTATAAAGTTCCTCAGGCCATAGACGTACTGGGTCCTTGGATGTTTTCCAGCCAGGCTGCCTTAGTGACAGGGAGGGTGGAACGACAGATAGCACTGAGTGCATTCTTACTCCCAGGTGATGGTAAGTCCTAGGCTATAGTGAAAGGAAGAGGAAGAGGAAGAGGAAGAGGAAGAGGAAGAAAGTGATCTAGTTTCCCAACTCTGGACTTTCTGAAGGCAATGACTGCACACCACATGTCTGCAAGTGGTCAGCGCTATGCTGTGGATATGTGAATTAGCCTTCAACCATGCGATTCTACCACGTGTTTCCTCTTCATCTTTTTGAACAAAGCTTATGTGCAAGATGTCATGCTTGAGCCTCTCATGGCTTAGCAGTAAACATTTCGTAATTACCGTTGAGGCCTCTAAGGTTGGCTTCTGTCTCTGCTCAGGGCTTTGTGCTTTCTCCTCTTGTGTGTTCAGTTGACATTTTGGCCATTTGTATTCAGAAGCTTTCTGATTGCAGTGACTCTCGGGCCCTGAATATGAACCCAGAAGGAATGATTTGAAATGAAAATGACTATTACAAATATGTCTAGGTGGCCATGGCTGAAATTCTCTTGGGTATGCTGGTGAAAACTCAGAACACTTATTCTGGAGGCTTTAGAAAGCCGGTTGTTGCTAACCCACAAGAGCTTTGTCTTAGTTTCAATTGCTCTGATAAAGACACCATGACTGAAAGCCACTTGGAGAGGAAAGGGTTTATTTACCTCAAATGTCTAGATTGCAGTCCATCATGGAGGAAAGCCAAGGCAGGAACCTGGAGGCAGGAACCAAAGGCAGCAGCCATGGAGGACAGTTGCTTACTGGCCTGCTCCCCATGGCTTTCTTACTATATTTGCTTTTAAATGACTCAAGACCATCTGTGCAGGGGTGGCATTTTTCATAGTGTGCTGGCTCCCCCCAAGTCAATTGTTAATAAAGAAAATACCTTCCATTGACTTGCATACAGGCCAACCTAATGGGATAATGTCTCCCCTCATGACCCTGGCTTGTGTCAGGATGGTAAAAATCTAACCAGCACAAGCCTCTATGTGAGACTATACTCCAGAAATCTCCCCTCCTCTCTCTCTGTAATTGTGTATGTGTATGTGTGTATATGTGCATAATTGTGTATATGTATTTGTGTGTGTATGTAAGTGTGTGAGGGAGAGAGAGAGAGGAAGAGAGAGAAAGGGATAGAGAGAGAATAAAATGTTGCCATTAGTAGAGACTGAACCTAGAATCTCATGCATGTTTGTCAAGCACTCTACAACTGAGCTATACCCCCAGTGGTTATATATATTCTTATTTTTAAAAACATTTTATTGATTTTTTTTTGAGAATTTCAGGCACCCCAATCACCCTCACCTCCCCATCCTTTCATCTCTTCCTTCCAGCCTTGCAACCCTTCCCAAAGAAAAGAAAATAAGACAGAAAAAACAACCAACCAACCAACCAACACCCTCCCCCCCATCTTGTCAGGTCAGCTGTAGTGTCTCACAGTGTCCCATAGGATACCCTTTGTCCACACATCTTTTCTTGGAAATTTTCATTGCACGGTATGTGTGTGTGTGTGGGGAGGGGCATAGTTCTGTTTCAAAGCCTCTGGCTTCTGCTACACTATCAATACTAAATCCTCATAGGGATTCCTCTTGAATATTCTGAGGTTGCCCTGTGTCCTGGAGATCCTTCAGCTTTGGATCTGCAGGACTGGCCATTCATGTACGTCGGCCAATCATAGATAGGGATATTCTGGGGTGGGCCAATTCAAAGCCCTAGAGCTGGGCCTGAGAGGTAGCTGAGCTGTTTAGGCTTCCAGTTCTCCTGCACCCACACCAGCAGTCTAAGCTCTCAAACACTGCCCTGGCTAGCTCACCCCGTGCCACAAATGAAAAGAAGCAGGGCCAGCTCACCCATGCCTTTGCCACCAGGGCCATTGCTACCTTACTGCCCAGGTGAGGTTCAGGGCCTGATTTGCAGATGGTGAGGGGTGCTGTGGGTAGGGCATCTCTCTCTTGCTCAAGCTCCCCCACAGCAGACAAGGGTTTCAGCTTTCTCACTGACACCCTCAGTGCTGGATCCCATGTTTCCGTACCCTCAGGGTCAGTTCTAACCTCCTGCCCTGGCGAGAGTTGGAGCCAGCTCTCTGGAGTATGGTGGCTGGTAAGGGACAAGGCCAGCTTAGCACAGTGCCTCAGGTGGCAGTCCAGACCAGGGGCATGGCCTTTGGTGTCCATACAGGTCTGGGACTTTGTCTTAGTTAGGGTTTTACTGCTGTGAACAGACACCATGACCAATGCAAGTTTTATAAAAGACAACATTTAATTGGGGTTGACTTATAGGCTCAGAGGTTCAGTCCATTGTCATTAAGGCAGAAACATGGCAGCATCCAGGCAGGTATGGTGCAGGAGGAGCTGAGAGTTCTCTCTCTTCAACTGAAGGCTGCTAGTGGAAGACTGACTTCCAGGCAGCCAGGGGGAGGGTCTTGAGCCCACACCCACAGCGACACACCTACTCCAACAAGGCCACACCTCCTAATAGGTTCACTTGGGCCAATCATATACAAACCATCACATTCCACTCCCTGGCCCCCATAGGCTTGTTCAAACATGAGTCTATGGGGGCCATACTGAAACATAGCATAATGCAAAATACATTTAGTCCAACTTCAAAAGTCCCAGTAGACTATAGCAGTCTCAACAGTGTTAAAAGTCCAAAGTTCAAGGTCTCTTTTGAGATTCATTCAATCACTTAACTGTAATCCCCCAAGCAAGACAGGAAACCAGCTGGGCAAAGTCCAAACTCTGCATCTCCAAGACTGATGGCAAAGCAGTCTTCAGATATTCAACTCCTTTTTTATCTTTGTTGACTGCAACAAGGTTCTTTCTCCTGGGCTTGTTCCACTCCCTGTTAGCAGCTTTCCTTGGCAGGCATCCTGTGGCTCTGGCATCTTTAACATCTTGGGTACCCCAAGTCAATTTCAGCTTCACAGCTTCTTGTTCCAGTGTCTGAGATCCACACATGATCTTCTGTGCATCTCCAAAGAGCTGGTGTCACTTCTCCAGCTCTGCCCCTTGTAGCACTCTAAGTTCAGATTGATCCACTCCACTGCCACTGCTGTTCTTGGTGGTCATCCCGTGGTACTGGCATCTCCAATATGCTAGGTTCTTCCACTGCAACTATAATTTACCAAAATCTCTCATAGGCTCTCTTCATAGTACCAAGCCTCAACTCCTTTGCATGACCCCTTCAGTCCTGGGTTGGCAATTACAACTGAGGGTACACTTTCACCAATGGCCTTTCATGGCCTCTCACAGTACCAAGCCTCAGCTGTTCTTCATGATGCCTTCATGCCTTCAAAACCAGTGCCACCTGGATGATTCTTACACATTACTAAGTACAGCTGTAGCATGAGGAACACTTGGCTATCTCTGGAATACAGCTTCTTTGTGCTCTCAGAAAACACTTCCTATATTTCACCTCAGTGATGCTGGTCTTTTCTTAATCATCACTAATTTCTTAGCTCCAGCTAACCAGCATCAATTGTCCCAGTAGTCTCCTTCCTTTTAATATAAAGCCAGAGACACGTGGCCGAAGCTGCTGAGTTCTGCTGCTTTCAGGAGCTGGAACATTGGCCACCTTGTTCTATTACATTATCACTAGCTTCCTTTTTCCCAGCTCTTTTACTGCCTAAGTTGGCTGTCCTGAATCTTGCTCCATAGACTGACCTTGAACTCAAGAGATCTGCATGCCTGTCTCCTAAACACTGAGATTAAAGGTGTGGTCCACCAAGCCTGGATTAAAGTTTTTCTTCACCTAGAATTTGCTCCATTCTAGGCTGGCCTTGAACTCAGAGATCTGCTTATCTTTGCCTCCTGGGATTAAAGGCTTGTACTACCATGCCTGGACCTAAAGTTAACTGGGTGAATCTTGCCCCCAAGGTCACCACTCCTTTAATTCAGTTTAATATCCTTGAATTCAGCTCCATTTCACTTCCTGGAGTCCCTTTAATACTCAAAATATATATTTTGTACTTTTCCTTTCTCAGCTTGCTATGTTGGTTCAAAATTCTCTTTATCAGACTTAACCAGAGAACAAAGTCTTTGTTGGGCTTTTTTGAGAATTCCTTTGCAGATGCAATTAATATAAATCTCTTTACCTTAGTCCTAGGCATTCTCTTCAGACAATGGCCAAAAGCAGCCATGTTCTTTACCAAACATCACAAAAACAGTCTCTCAGCCACATATTAAAGTTCTTCTCCACTGAAACCTCTTGGGCCATCAGGCCTACACAGTTCAAATGACCCTCAGCACCACTGTCTTCCATATTCCTACTAGTCTGGCCCATTAAGCCCCACTTAAAGAATTCCATGGCTTTCCAAATCCAAAGTCTCCAAATCCACATTCTTCCGAACAAAAGCATGGTCAGGCCTATCACAGCAATATCCCAGTCCCTGGTACCAACTTCTGTCTTAGTTAGGGTTTTACTGCTGTGAACAGACACCATTACCAATGCAAGTTTTATAAAAGACAACATTTAATTGGGGTTGGCTTACAGGTTCAGAGGTTCAGTCCATTGTCATCAAGGCAGAAACATGGCAGCATCCAGGCAGGTATGGTGCAGGAGGAGCTGAGAGTTCTCTCTCTTCAACTGAAGTCTGCTAGTGGAAGACTGACTTCCAGGCAGCCAGGGGGAGTGTCTTAAGCCCACACCCACAGCAACACACCTACTCCAACAAGGCCACACCTCCTAATAGGTTCACTTGGGCCAATCATATACAAACCATCACAGACTTCAACATAGACACTGGCTTACCTATAACCATGGACCCAGACATGATCTCTTACCCCTCCACCTCTTACCTCCCACCTCTTGCAAAAGCATTGGCTCGGAAGTCCCCATGGCTTCAGGTGGCAGTCACTCAGATCAGCATGTCACCCAACAGCAGCATGGCTCTCAGATATCCACATCGTCTCGGGTGGTAACTCATGCCTCAGATGTCAACACAGACCCCAGCGAGTAGCAAGACCATGCATGGACCCAGACAAGGCCTTTGGCAGCAGCCCGGGCCACCATGTCACTGTGGCATCCTTATTTCTGCCTGGTCCTCACCACCATCGGGTCTCCAGTTCCACCTTTCTCCCTCAGCTTTGCTTTCCCTCCATCCACCCCACACTCTATCCTTCCCGTCTCTCCACACATTCACCCAATGGAGTGGCGCCCGTGGCAGTGCTCGGGTGTCTTTTCTCTGGCCACTGCCGGTTATATATATTCTTTTCATTTCATTTCATTTCATTTCATTTCATTTCATTTCATTTCATTTCATTTCATTTCATTTTTATTCGATATATTCTTTATTTCCATTTCAAATGATTTCCCCTTTCCTGGATCCCCCCTCCCCAAAAGTCCCATAAGCCCTCTTCCCTCCCCCTGCTCCCCAATATACCCCTTCCCACTTCCCTCTCCTGGTATTCCCCTACACTGCTGCACTGAGCCTTTCCAGGACTAGGGGCCTCTCCTTCCTTCTTCTTGGGCATCATTTGATATGTGAATTGTGTCTTGGGTATCCCAAGCTTCTAAGCTAATATCCGCTTATCAGTGAGTGCATACCATGAGTATTCCTTTGGGACTGGGTTACTACACTTAAGATAATATTTTCCAATTCCATCCATTTGTCTAAGAATTTCATGAATTTATTGTTTTTAATGGCTAAATAGTACTCCATTGTGTATATATACCACATTTTCTGTATCTATTCCTCTGGTTGAGGGACATCTGGGTTCTTTCTAGCTTCTGTCTATTATAAATAGGGCTGCAATGAACATAGTGGAGCATGTATCCTTATTGCATGCTGGGGAATCCTCTGGGTATATGCCCAGGAGTGGTATAGCAGGGTCCTCCAGAAGTGTCATGCCCAGTTTTCTAAGGAGCCACCAGACTGATTTCCAGAGTGGTTGTACCAGCTTACAACCCCACCAGCAGTGGAGGAGTGTTCCTTTCTCCACATCCTCGCCAGCACCTGTTTTCTCCTGAGTCTTTGATCTTAGCCATTCTGACTAGTGTTCTTATATAGAAAAATAGATGTGTAATTTTCCTGCATCTGACACTGCTAAAAGAGTCATGCTGTCATTTGAGAGAGAGTCATAGTTCTGTTACAAAGATGTATCCTTTGGTGAGATATACCTCTACCTTGGTGAGAATATGTTTTTTAAAAAAACGTGCTAATAATTCTTGTCACCACTTTTATCATGTAGATGAGTGTGTCAGATGCAGTATGGAAATAGGGCATGCCGTCATTTTATATAAATGCGGTTGCATGTTTGGGAATAAAAACCCGTCACTTCCTCAGCCCCTCCACCACTCTTCAAGGATCCAGTCAGAGGCCAGAAAAGAAAAACCACAACCTTCCCAGTTTCTAAAACACAAGATAAACTGAACGCCAGTGTGGCGGAATACCAGGAGAGAAATTCTAGAATGGAATGGAAAGTTAGATGCAGATTCTGATGAGGTGCAGGCAAGGAAGAAGACAATCCCCACGGTGTCTCATGGCCCCAGGGGAATCGTGTACCCTTCTCTCTCTTATGCGGAACCTGGCAGTTCTTTTTCTTTCAGGGTAGGGTGGAAAAGGAAGTGGTTGAACATAAAAATGGTGCCGAGGAGGCACAGGCAACAAGGAAGACATGCTGAGGTCAATCTTCGCAGGCTATTAAGGGTCCTAGGAAAAGCCTGGCGAAGTGCTGGTGCCACGTTTACATGGAAGATAGCTTAAGGCTGGAAGGAAATTGCTGTTTTCTGCAGCAGAGCCAGAAACAGTAACAAAAAAACAAAAAAACAAAAAACAAAACAAAACAAACAAAAAAAAAGCCTTAGAGAGACAGCAGCAGAGAATCCTGAGAGCCGCAAAAAGAGCAGTACTGCAAGCACACGCTGGGGGCAGCAGAGAGTCCTGAGAGCAGACAGTGGGCCCGCAGAAATGTCAATATTGCAAGCGACTCTGGGAGCAAGCTTTCTGCCTGGGCTACTGTGGAGAATGTTTGGCATGTACAATTTGATTTTAATACAAACGTTAGGAAGAGCTGGCAATATTAACATAATCATTTTCCAAGTCGAGAAATCAAAGTGTACAGTGATTAGTTTGCTTAAGCACACCCAACCAGTATTACTAACAAGTTAAATTTATCCACAGAAGGAACCAAATTTCCCTTAGGTATTTGCAATTCTAACGGACTGTGTGTGTGTGTGTGTGTGTGTGTGTGTGTGTGTGTGTGAGAGAGAGAAAGAGAGAGAGAGAGAGAGAGAGCAAACGCGCGCGCTAATTTTCTATCTTGGATACAGTTTAGAGTCACTTTGAGGAGTTTTAAAAACTGGCACCTGATCCTCCTATCACATACTCCTCTTCCCTGGGAAGACAAGGAGTCTTCTACTGACTTCTTGGGTGATTCTGACATTGCAGTCAATTTAGAGAACCCTTGTGAACGAGACGGTTTTATTTGATCAGACTTGCATTTAATTTCATTGTAATTTGAGAACACTTTTTTTTTTTTTGCATCTGATAACTTGTTTAATCTGCCCACCCCAAGAAACACAGGGTCTATCAAAACACTAAGCACGCCGGCAGGTCTGTCTCCCTTTTGTCTCCTCAGAGACTGGCATAGCATGACATAACCTTTAGTGAGCATCACCTCTTTCTGAAAACAGCCCATTACCAACTAGAAAGCATTAGTGCTTCCGTTTTGATACTCAGCTTTTAATACTTTTATTGAAATAGGAATTTACTTAAGTTGAGAAGGGGATGGTAACTTATACCATTTTTATTTTATTATTTTAAAATGTCCACACTAAGTGTACACTGTGGGGTACACTGTGGGGTACACTGTGGGGTGAGCCCATCTCCCACAATTCCCTCCTCTTCCTTCCCCCACCTCTGCTTCCTTCCATTGCTCTCCCATTTATTCCCCAGACAGTTTGACATCATTTTCCTTCATAAATACACACACAATTTTATGTATATATTTAATATAGCCTAGGAACAACATATGGGAGCCGACACACATTTGCCTTTCTGAGACTGGCTTAATTTGTGCGGTTGAAGTCATGCATGACCAGTTGCTTCCATTTTCATGCTAACAACATGACTTCCCCTTTTGTGGCTGAAAAATTCTGTTGTGCCTTTATACCACAACCAGGTTTTCTTTATCTACTCCTCTGTTGTTGACTAGTACCTTAGAATTTTTCTATGGTTATAATAAAACACCAGGACTAAAACATCTTGGGAGAAGAAAGGACATATTTCACCTTAAACTTCCAGGTACCGAATGGTTCATCACTGAGTGAAGTTAGGGCAGGAACTCAAGGGAGGAACATGGAGATAGAAGCTGAAACAGAGGCCATTGCTTACTGGCTTACACCTGATGGCTTAGCCGGCCTTCTTAAACAACCCAGGCCTAGGGATACTACCATCCACTGTGGGCTGGGCCATCCCACATCAATTATTAGCATAATACCATACAGGCTTTCCTATAGGCCAATCTTACTTAAGTATTTTCTTTCTTTTCTTTCTTTCTTTCTTTCTTTCTTTCTTTCTTTCTTTCTGTCTCCTTCCTTTCTTTCTTTCTGTCTCCTTCCTTCCTTTCTTTCCTTCCTTCCTTCCTTCCTTCCTTCCTTTCTTTCTTTCTTTCTTTCTTTCTTTCTTTCTTTCTTTCTTCATTAGATATTTTCTCTATTTATACTTCAAATGGTATCCCCTTTTCCAGTTTCCCCTTCAAAAACACCCCATCCCATCCCCCTTCCCCTTGCTCACCAACCCACCCACTTCTGCTTCCCTGCCCTGGCAGTCCGGTATACTGGGGGATCAAGCCTTCTCAGGACCAAGGGCCTTTCTTCCTCTTGATGTCCAACAAGGCCATCCTCTGCTGCATATGCAGCTGGAGACATGGGTCCCTCCATGTGCACTTCCTGGTTACTGGTTTAGTCCCTGGGAGCTCTGGGGATATTGGTTGGTTCATATTGTTGTTCCTCCTATGAGGCTGCCAAGCCCTTCAGCTCCTTGGGTCCTTTCCCTAGCTCCTCCATTGGGGACCTTGTGTTCAGTCCAATGATTGGTTGAGACTATCCATCTCTGCACTTGTCAGGCACTGGCAGGGTTTCTCAGGAGACAGCTGTATCAGGCTCCCACCAGCAAATGCTTGTTGGCATCCATAATAGTGTCTGGGTTTGGTGACTGTGTATGGGATGGATTCCCAGGTGGGGCAGTCTCTGGCTGGTCTTCCCTTCAGTCTCTGCTCCACACTTTGTCTCTGTATCTCCTCCCAAAGGTATTTTGTTCCCCCTTCTAAGAAGGACCACACTTTGGCCTTCCTTCTTCTTGAACTACATTTGAATACTTCCCATTCCCTACTCTTAATCTACCCATAGCACTAGATGGCCAAGATAAATGAATGCATTGGCACTTTGATAGGTTCTTTGTCTTGTGATGCTTTTTCAGGGCCTTTTTACAGATCTTTTCTGTATATATTATGGGTTGTTATATATATTATACTGTATACGTGTGTTTTTCTATGGGATTTCTGTGTGTGCAAGTGTGTGTTTGTGTATTTGTATGTTTCTTGTGCTTTTTTGCTTCTTTTTCTTTTGCTTGTTTGCTTTGTTCTATTTTGTTTTGTTTGTTTTACTACTACTACTACTACTACTACTACTACTACTACTATCATCATTTTCTTCCTTTTTGGTTTTTCAAGGCAGGATTTCTTTGTGTAGCCCTGGCTGTCCTAGAACTCACTCTGTAGACTGGGTTGGCCTCGAACTCAGAAATCTGCCTGCTTCTGCCTCCCAAGTGCTGGGATTAAAGGTGTGTGCCACCACCGCCTGGCACCTATTTGTTTTCTGATGAGAGGGAGGTGTGAATTTGGATGGGAGGGGAGTTGGGGAGTATCTGGGGGAGTTATAGGAGGAAAAAACCATAATCAGAATATATTACATGAAAAAATCTATTTTAATTTAGAAAAAGTAGAAAAATATTTTCCTTTCCCAGATATGTCTAGATTTATGTCAAGTTGACAAAACACAAGTCACACAGCTACCTAGGTTGGTTCCATAGCTCATCTACTATGAAGAATGCAGGGATATCCCTGAAGTGCAAAGATCTGAGGTATGGTCACTTGAAATCCTCTGAGTAAATACTCAGGAGTGGGATAGCAGGGTCAACTGGAAGATCTACTGTTGGTTTTCTTTCTTTTTAAATTTGCATTTAGTGTGTTGTGGAGTGTGTGTGTGTGTGTGTGTGTGTGTGTGTGTTTGATTCTCTCTTCCATCATCTGGGCTCCATAAGGAACCATCTCAGAGTGTTAGACTTGGCAATAAGTGCCGTTATCTGCTGAGCCATCTTGTTGACCTCCATCATTGGCCTTTATAAAACAAGTTCCATAGTGGTTTCCATAGTGTTGATTTATACTTTTTTTTTTTTTTTTGGTTTTTCGAGACAGGGTTTCTCTATATAGCCCTGGAACTCACTCTGAAGACCAGGCTGGCTTGGAACTCAGAAATCCGCCTGCCTCTGCCTCCCAAGTGCTGGGATTACAGGCATGCGCCACCACCGCCCGGCTAAACGTATAGTTTTTGTTGTTGTTCTTGTTTGTTTTTGGTGTTACAGTGGCACTAAATTAGTTGTTAGATTTTATGTGAGTACATGCCTGTAATCACGGTGCTAGGGAGGCTGAAGCAGAAGGATTGGGAATATGAGGCTAGTCTGGAATACACATTGGGCTTTTGTCTACAAAATCAGGTTTAAATTTATAAAACATTCTAAATTTTAAATTTCAAATCAGGGGAGCTTAGCCTTCACAGGGAATTATTTTTTTAGAATTAAAAAAGAGGGGGGGCTTTTATTTAATTTGAAATAAAAGTTAATTAGGTTTCAATCTATATATTTGTTTACATTTAAAAAAATCGCTGTAAATGAGGAACCTCAAAGGACAAAAGAGATAGATGGCATAAGAGAGGGAAGCTGTGTCTTCCTCAGGGCCAAGGGAGAAGAACCCTCCCTACTGTAAGCTGGCATCTGTGGGGCTGTACTGTATTGGACTCCTTGGAGGCCAGACTCTCCTGTGTGGACTTTAGTTTTAAACCAGATGATTAATACATCCATAATGCTTGTTTCAACCCAGAGAATAACTCAGATCCCAACAGCTCATCAACCCACTATTGCTTTACAGTAGCAAAATCTAATACATTATAAATAACTTCTCATGACCTCAAAAATAATAAAGATTTCTCTGTATAGTTATTTTCCATTTGAAGTTTAACCATCACCAGACCACTAAGGCTTGACTGAACACTTAATTCGAAGGGAAATCTCATCAACCGAATGAAAGAGCTAACTTGGCACGTGTGTTCTCTGCATGTCACGGTTACTAAGACAGGGTGTAGGGGAGTAAGAAAGAATGAGCGGGATCCTCCACAGTCAGAGGTATGCTTATGTAATAAGTGTCATGGAGTAATTTTATTTTTATTTATCAAACCTTTTGGGCATACCTACTAGATACTAAGCCCATCATGAGCACATTTTAAACACTAACACATTGAATCATTGTGTACACTTTTTGAAGCAGATGCTATTATTATCATTCCCGGTTTATGCATAAGGGGCTGAGGCACAGACAAGTTAGGCTACTTGTCAAAGAGCGTGTAGGTAACATCATACAGACATAATGTTAGCTGTTGGCCGTGTGACCCTGGTACACTTGCGCTTAACTACTATGCTAAATTACCGGGCTAAGAAAGCACCTTTGGGGTTCACACATTTTAATTAATTAATTAACTAATTAATTAATTAATTAATTAATTCACTTTACATCCTGAGTACAACCCTCACCCCCTCCTAGTCTACCTCTACAAGTCCCTTCCTTCTCCTCTCAGAAGTGGGAAGCCCTCCTGGGGTATCAATCAACCTACCCTAGAACTTCAAGTTACTGTATGACCAGGTGCATCTTCTCACACTGAGGCCATAAAGATGGAACAGAGACTGAGGGAATGGCCAACCAATGACTGGCCCAACTTGAGACCCAACCCATGGGCAAGCACCGAATCCCTGACAGTATTAACAATACTCTGTTATGTGTGCAGACAGGAGCCTCGTATAACTGTCTTCCATCTAACAGCCAATGGAAAAGGATGCAGAGACCCATAGCCAAGCATTAGATGGAATTCAGGAAGTGTTGTAGAAGAATTGTGGGGAGGATTGAGGAACCCAAAAGAGATAGGAACTCTACAAGGAGACCAACATAGTCAACTAACCTGGACCCTTGGGAGCTCCTAGAGACTGAATTACCAATCAAAGAGCAAGCACAGGCTAAACCTAACACCATCCCTCACATATATAGCAAGTGTGCAGCTTTGATGTCCATGCAGGTGCCCCAACAACATGAGCAGGGGCTTCCCTGACTCTCTTACCTGCTTGTGGATCCCATCACCCTAACTGGGCCATCTTGTCTGGTTTTCACATGTTCTTAAAGCTGGGAGTGTGCTTTCTAAGGAAGAGGCTGCTTTTGCCTCTTCAGTCAAAGGTGTTGCATGTGTAAGAGAAAAGGTGGTATCTTCAGGATTATAGAACAGTTGGCACCATAGATGCATCCTGAAGGACTGGGCATTCAGTCACAGCACATGAACTTAACCAGAGCAGCTAGCCCTCTCATCCACAAATTTGATTAAAGATTGTACTGTCCAAGCCGTGGGCTGAGATGGGGTGATAACAGAGAGAGGAAGAGGTGGAGGACTAGAAGTGAGGGGCACTCGAAGGTCAGAGTCTGCTGTGTGTACTGGGCTGCGGGGAACCTGCAGTGTCAGGAGACCCTTGTGATCCTAATGCCTGCTGGCATTGCTACTTGATGTGCACATCCTTGTTGGGATTTAGAAACTTGGAGAAACCTTATTCTGACATCTTGCCAGGAGGAGATATCATGAGCAGGCAGGCCTTGCCTATCTAAGCTGACAGATATTTTTGCATTATACGTGTCTTTAACTCTAATAGGAAGATCGGTATTAGGAATTAAATTATGAGTAAGTATTTTCAAAAATTGTGTTTAATCAGATCATTGCAGAGTAAAATGATTTCATTTTGAATTCTTATTAATGTTTCTATTTGCTGAGAATTTACAGTTAAAAATCCAAATTTTCTCCAAGTAATGATTATATGCTAGAATTTATTATTTAAGCATATATTTTCTGTGATAAATATGTAGTGATGAAAATTTTATATAAAAACTTGAAAAATTAAAGGGTTTGGATAAAGCTGTATGTAACAATTTAATTTACATAGAAATAAAATCTGTTCAATATGCAGTGAAAATGTTGTAAAAATTTGAATGGCATAAATATATCTACTAAGTCTAGTGGGGCAAAAATCATCATATTTTAGATCAATGTTTGTTATAACCAGTGACTTGTATTTAAAACACTCAAGGCGGTGATAAAATGCTGTTGAGTATCTTGCATGCTATCATGTTTAGGAAGCCTCCTGTGATTAATGTGCTGCGTCGACAGGAACATCCTTTGAAGTGGAGCTCACCCATCCATTTTATCGTTCTCTCCGTTCTTTGCTTCACCAAGAGGATGTAAAGTGCACACTCCTTCTGCTTCCGGAAAGGAGAATTTGAATGTTTGTATGACAACGTAGTGCATGAGCTCTAGATACAGGAAGAGTCGTCTAAGCTCCCAGCCCCAGTTCTTAAGAACTCCATGGTATCGGTTTTCTGTGCCAGTTTTCTTGTCTATAACATCTGAATAAAAGCTGTCCATACTTCTGACAGATGCGGCTATTAAGTTAGGACAACATGAGCTATAGTCAATGTTCAATTAGCATTGTGTTGGGTTATTGGGTTATGACTATTCTTTTGGGCAACAAGATTTTAGAGTAATGTGTTAACAAGGTCTGTGATGATCCAGGCATGGAGAAGAATTCAGGAGGATGAGACAGGAGAGTCTTGAAGAAGAAAGACAAATTTAGTGCTAAAATAGTAATAGTGATAGCTTGCTTGGGACACCTCTTTCTCCTAAGGAGCTTAACTTACAGTACAGAGGAGGAAACTGGTGATCTTAGAAAGCATTTTTGAGATAAACATTATGGAGAGGAATATCCCCCGTAATGAAGTGACCCAGTTGATGTGAATGACTAGGAGAGCAGTTCCAGGTATAGCTTCCTAGCAGTAATCACACTCTTGGGACAGCTCAAGTGTTGATGTTTCTGGGACCATGTAATCGAAGCAGTTTTGTGAAAGATTCCTTGTGGAAATGCTTCCATTATGGAAAGATAGAAGGAAGGACCATCCCCAGTCCAGTTGCTCTCCCTGCTCACTTTACTCAGTGGGTTTCTTAACAAGAATTCTGGGAAGCTGCCGCTAGAGGGCACACTGACTTCATCTGTGCTTAAGAACTGGACTGCCTTCTTCCCTGGGATTTCTCAGCTTGGATCTGGAGCAGGCAAACTCCAGTGGCAGCGGAACTCATCCAGTACACAACCTAACCTCTCCAGGGAGACATTGATCCTCTTCCACAGCACTTCAGCATATTCCTGAAACCAGAAAGGGCAGCAGCCCTCTTCACTCAAGGAGATAGTGTTGTTGTGGAGCAGCGTTCAAGGCTCTTCAACATGTGCCAGCAACTGATTAGCATGACAGGATACTTCCAGCCGTGCAACAGTGGCACTTATATCCTGGGGGTAACCAATAGCCATCCAATGTCTAGATTGATTTAAAACCCACTTAAAAAGAGGGAATTCATGTTTGGAACTGGACAGTTATCCAAATATCCATTGGTGAGGTCATGGATTATGGAGGAAAGTTTACAACTATCACTTTTCTAACCCATTATAATTGGTCACTGCATTTTGTATATACTTATCCTTATGCCAACAGATAAGTGGAGCCCTCACGCCCCATCAAAAAGGCTCCTTTTTTGCAGCAGATGGAAAGCATTACAGAAAGCCACAACTGGTCAAAAATGCAGAGAACAGCTTCCTGTGGGATGGTGGGCCCTGCCCTAATTAGGATTTCTGTTGCTGTGATGAAATGCTTTGACCAAAGCAACTTGGGGAGGTAGGGGTTTATTTAGCTTATACATCCACAGCACTGTTCATCTTCAAATGAAATCAGGAGAGGAACTCAAACAGGGCAGGCGCCTGGAGGCAGGAGCTGATGTGGACGCCATGGAGGAATGCAGCCTACATTCTTATAGAGCTCAGGACCACCAGTCCAGGGATGGGATCGCCCACAATGGGCTGACCACTCCCCGCATCAATCACTAATTAAGAAAAGGTCCTACAAGCTTGCCTGCAGCTGGGTCTTATGGAGACATTTTCTGAATTGAGGCTCTCTCCTCTCAGATGACTTTAGCTTGTGTTAATTTGACATGAAACTAACTAGCACAAGCCTCAGTGGATACATATACAACACAAGCCCTGCAGCCTTGGCTGAGGGACAATCATGGAAGAGGGACAGAAAGATTGTAAAACCCAGAGGACCAGGATTTCTGCTCTGGGATAGTGGCTGTGTATGACAGGGAAGCTGCACTCACGACATCCCAATAGACTTGCTTAAACAGGACCAGCACAATGACAACACCAGTTGCTTTGCTAATGAGGAAGGGTAGTCTCGCAAGCTTCCCCTCCCCATATGAAGAACTTTAGACAGCTTATGGCTACCTAGAGAGGAAGTCTCAGTCTTTTCCAGAGAGGAGACCCTTCATAGAAGGTCCAATACCAAATGATCAATCCTAAATACATCTATCATACAAACAATACCAAATGGGACCAACGGGTTGTATTTATATGTACATATGTATACATAACAATAATAATTAAAGAATCATGAATCTGCAAAGGAGTGGAAGGCACAGAAAGACTTGGAGGAGGGAGAGGGAGAGATGCAGATGATTTAAATGTTGCACTCATGTATAAAATACTAACAAAACAAAACGAAACAAAAAAGAATCTATTCCTCTAAACCACATACCTAGAGATTCTTACATTGCATTAATATCTGCTGTATATTTGTGCTTATTTAAAAAAATCACAGATACAGAGTTGGATGCTTGTAGCCAACTATTTCACTGAGTGGGGATGGGGTGCTAATGGAGGAGTTAGAGAAAGGACTGAAGGAGCTGAAGGGGTTTGCACCCCATAGGAAGAACAACAATATCAACCAACCAGACCCCCCAGAGCTCCCAGGGATTAGCCACCAACCAAGGAGTACATTTGGCCCTGTCTTCATCTGTAGCAGAGGACAGTTTTGTCAGGCATCAATGGGAGGAGAGGTCCTTGGTCCTATGAAGGTTTGATAGATGTCCCAGTGTAGGGGAATTGAGACTGGGGAGGTGGGAGTGGGGTGGGTGGAAGAACACCCTCATAGAAGCAAAGGGAGGGGGAATGGGATAGGGGGTTTCTGGGAGGGGGGAACCGGGTAAGGGATTAACACTTGAAATGTAAATAAATTAAAAAATAAAATAAAATAAAATAAAATTGTGCTTAACAAACAAAAATAAAATAAAATGAAATAAACAAGACACATGTCCTATAATGAAAAGGAAGGGATAGATTCTATACCTCTTTGTTTCTCCAGATCTGTGTAAGTCTGGGCAAATCACTTAATATGTTTCCTGTGTTCATAAAGGGATTAGAGTATAAGGTAGAAGACCTTTTTGTCCAATCATTTCTCCATGACTTAGAATTTAATTCAAAGATTTTGAATCCTTATAGAGGCCATGGTTAAATATTTGAATTATGAATAATATAACATTATGATTTGTGACTGACAGGGATGAGGGTCTCTGGAAGGAGGGAGGCTTTTAGAACAGCCTTCGTGGGTGAACGTGGTGATCTGGAAAGTCACTGGAAAACCAACAAATTGGAGAAAAGAAGCCAGGGATCTCGGAAATTCACCCCAAAACAATGACTGCTAGAGAAAGTGGTAAGGAGGTCCTTACCCCTGTTTTCCAGAATGATTTTTCAGAGTGCTAAACTCAACTTAAGGCTGTTTGGATTCTTGGTTTATCTGAATTCCTTACTTCAGAGTGCTTAAAGAAGAGCTTCATGGGTAAAAGAAAGAGGATAAATTTGTGTTTGGATAGCTTCCTGGTCCCTAAGGATGGTCAAGCATAGAATCATGTACAAATCCAGGCATGTAGATCCTGCTACTCCTTCCTCAGGATCATGGTTATCTCTGCACTGTGGAGAGCCACAGAGCCTAGAGCTTGAAAGGAATAGCAGTAGGAGCCAGAGTTAGGAGATGGTAGCATCGGTGAGCTTCTGAGAAGACAGTATAGCCTCAGTGAGCTTCTGAGGAAATAGCGGTAGTATCAGTGAACTTCTGAGGAAACAGTTGTAGCTTCAGTGAACTTTTGAGCCTCCTTCCCCAGGTTTCTCTTTTTTTAAGCCTGTCAAAGTAAGCTTTTATCTCTCATTCCCTTATTTCTTCCTTAGACTTAAAGTGGAGCATATATCCCTTCCACTCTTTCTTATGTGGATAGAAACTTCTAATACATTTAGAAAGCAATATTTTATCTGCTTCCTTCTTCCCTTCCTTCTCTCCTCCCCCCAGTGTTTGTATATATGTCTATATTCACTTACGTGTAGGTGAGTGTGTTCACAGGGATGTCAGGCACTCTGTGCCTTATTCCCTTGAGACAGGTTCTCTCACTGAACCCTAGTTTACCAACATTCATTTTTGATGTTTGGCTGTTGAGTCCCATTGATCCTTATGTCTCTATCCCTACCAGCATGTGGGCTGCCCCAGTGCCCGCTCCTGTCTTTTTGCTAGGATATGAACTTAGGTCCTTTATGCTTGGACAAGGACTCTATCCCATTGACCTACTTTCCCAGCCCTGAAATCTTTTTCAACGCAAAATACTCGAGCATTATGGTACTTTTAAAATGTGGAGGCAGGGATAAACTCTACAGAATGGTTCTTTTCCTAAGCTGAAATTATCTTCCTATCCCCTTTCATCTAAGTCTCTGAGGAGAGCTTCCAAACTGTCTTAGATCACATTTCCCATCGTCCACATAGACCAAAAAGAACACCTAACAGTTCTGTATACTGCCTGGTTTTGTTTATAAGATCTGAACGACTTGGGAATTTATACCCAGTGACTTAGCAGCTATGTGACAAGATAATGCACATGAATTGGAAAAGGCAGCTTCTATTTTTAGATAGTGTCACCAATGGGATTTGTAAATCTCTTTGGTACTGTTCCATTTTTCAAACCTTGGAATCACATGGAACTACCCATGCTTCCTGTTCTATATTGATTGTCTGATTCTTGGATTTTATCACAACATTTATTAAAAAAAGCTATCTCCATCATTATGTGACAGTTACCAAAAATGTATTGTTATCCAGTGTTTAAAACTATATGTCACCTTTATTTAGGCATTTGTGCCATTACCTGTAAAAATTTAAAATTCCTGTTGAGATTACTAATGTTATTGTTGGCTGCCCCAGCTTACCAGTTTTAGGGGCACGGCTCTAGCATTCCATGATCAGACATGGAAATGTAAATGGAAATTACTCTTGCAGCAGAAAGTTTGATAACTAACCACTTCTCTATGGCGTAACTGTCCATATGGAGAGACTGAGCAACTCCAATCTCAACAACTAGGTTGTGGTAGCAGTGAAGTTGAAAGATGATAACTTGTTTCTAGGAAAAAAGACAAATGAAAAACTCTAGCTATTTAATTGGGCTTGCTTATAATTCAGAGGTTTAGTCCATTATTGTCATGGTGGAAAACATGGTGGCATGCAGGTAGACATAGTGCTGGAGAAGGAGCTAAGAGTTCTACATCTTGATTGGCAGGCAGCAGGAAGAGAGGTCTCTAGCTAATTTTAATACAAGGAATAGGCTGGAGGTCTTAGGAAGACTGATTCTAAGTTCAGCTTCAGCATCTACTGGTGGAGGTATTGGTTTTACATGTTCAGAATGGTTCTCCGGGAACCCAGTGTCTGTACAGCACATAGTGTAAGCTGCCTGCCTTCACCCTTTTATCTCTATTTCTGTATAATGTATCAATAAATTGTTCTATAGTATTTTGCTGCTACTTAACTTTAGTGGTGGAACTGTAGAGTGAAATTCTCAGCACTGCACCCTCTGTCACCTCAAGAGGTTACTTATCAGAATTCCTGATGGGATTTAGTTGTTATTTCTTTATAAAAGGCTTATAAGATGGCATTTCCCAGAGCATGCTCCATGGGAATTCAGTGCTGCTGCTTGAAGTAAAGCTCTGTGTTCAGGCATCTTGGGTCACTTAAAACATGCTAAGCAGGGCTGTGCAGAGTATGTTGGTGTATATCCTGAACCTTCTGGACAGATAGTAACATCATGTTCTCTTAGATTTCATTGATGAGAGAAAGAAGCATCTCACAGACTCATGCCACATGGAATACATGTGAAAGACAGTCCAAGTTTGTTGATAAAACTTAAACACATTTTTTTTGGTTATTTATTTATTTACACTCTGATTTTATTCCCCCCTGCCCCTGTACACCCTCCAACTGTTCCACATCCCATACTTCCTTCCCATCCCCCTGTCTCCACGAGAATGTCTGCACTACCCACCGCCCACCCAAACAGACTGCTAAACTCCCTGGGGCCTCCAGTCTCTTGAGGGTTAGGTGCATCTTCTCTGACTGAACCCAGACCCTGCAGTCCTCTGCTGTATATGTATTGGGGTCCTCACATCAGCTGGTACATGCTGCCTGGTTGGTGGTCCTGTATTTGAGAGATCTTGGGGGTCCAGATTAATTGAGACTGCTGCTCCACCTACAGGGTCACCCTCCTCCTTAGCTTCTTCTAGCCTTTCCCTAATTCAACCAGAGGGGTCAGCAGCCTTTGTCCATTGGTTTGGTGCAAGTATCCGCATCTGACTCTTTCATGATAGGCCCCTTTTTGTGAGTGCTCCATAGCCTCAGTAATAGTGTCAGGCCTTGGAACTTCCCCTTGAACCAGTTTCCACTTTGGGCCTGTTGCTTGACCTTCTTTTCCTCAGGCTCCTCTCCATTTCTATCCTTGGAGTTCTTTCAGACAGGAACAATTATGGGTCAGAGTTTTGACTGTGGGATGGCAACTCCCTGCCTCACTTGTTTTTAATTACTTTTGTTTATATGTACACATGCGTGCATGTTCTCTTCAGGCACACTTATGAAGGTCAGAGGGCAACTTGCAGGAGTCAGTTCTCTTGCACTGTGTAGATTTCAGGGATCAAACTCAGGTCATGCAGACACATAGGCAAGCACTTACCCACTGATCCATCTCTCTAGTGCTCAAGTGATCTTTTAAAATTTTTCTTGTTCTATTTTGAATTGATTTTTTTGGTCACATATCTGATTTATTTGATATTGCCTTCTAGCTCAGAATTATAACATAGTATGGAAAAGCACCATGGGTTTTGAGTTGGTTCTTTTGTGTTCTGATTTTCTGTCTACAGTTAAGTATTGATCAACTGTTTGGTGTAATGGATTCCCAGCATACTGATGCTAAATTAAGTCTGAAGCATATTTCATTATTCCTTGACAGTCTCCTTGCAGGTGGATGCTGCTGTTTTCAGAAGATGTCAATGTGTGCTCACTTCTAGGCATCTATATCATCTCCAATTCTACTAATACATGCATATTTTCTCTCTTAAAGCCACAGTTATACATTGTATCATAGAAATCTGGAGTCCTTAATTAAAACAGAATAAAACGCAGATGAAACCGGTTCATTTCCCTGTTCAAGTTATAGACAAGCTACAAAAAGCAACAACCAACCAACCAACCACAACA
This sequence comes from Apodemus agrarius, assembly GCA_964023405.1. Taxonomy (NCBI): domain Eukaryota; kingdom Metazoa; phylum Chordata; class Mammalia; order Rodentia; family Muridae; genus Apodemus; species Apodemus agrarius. The sequence goes on along the minus strand of OZ030021.1, from coordinate 39,233,257 downwards.
ATCCGCCAAAAGTGTAAAGATCAAAATGTCACAAAATAAACAGAAATAGTTTAAAGTCTGTTGGTTACATGCTCAGGTTAAGATTGAACCCCTTAACAGGGTAGGCATAACTACCCAGTTCCAGCTAGCCCTGAAGCAGGCATTTTACACAGACATGCATTCTTCAGATAGAGTCTGTTCTATAGTCAGTGGTCACCTGGAGCAGCAGGAGTCTGAGGCTGCTGGAGCTTGCAGATAGCACCTTTTACAGGAGAGGAAAGAAGTTCTTTCCATACTAACTGAAATTAGGTCAGACTCAAGACCCCATGATTGGTAGGAAGAGAGCACCAGGACTCTGGTTAGAGACATGCTGTTTATGACTCGGTGTAGCTCTAAAAATAAAAGTTTTGTGGGGGTTACTTCTATGATTTCAGACTCTTTCAAGGGAGCTGTGTGTCTTTGTCTTTTCATAGCGTGGATGCAGACCTTCTCCAACAAGAAAAAGGAACAAGTTATTATTACACACTAGCAAATGGAAATAAGTGGAAATTCCATTTCTACAGTCAGGATTGTAAAATAGTAATCCTGAGATTCCATGTGACTGACTACAGTGGCACACTTCAGCACTTCCCCATACCTCCCTACCTTTCCAAGGTGTCAGTTGCCCATGGCAAAAATAAGCTGGGTAATTCCAATAACATGTTGTGAAATAACAGAGGACTGGGGAGGGGGAAGACGTGCATGGAGAGACATTCATGTAATTTAATACGGTAGGTCATTATAATTGTTCTATTTCTATTTTGTTTATCTCTATTATAAACTAAGTCTTATGATTAAACTATAAGAAGTTAATAGAACAAAACAAAGCAACACAATGTGCATGTGTTCAGTTGCATCTGCTGTTACAGGTAGACTGGGATCTAAGAGCACAGGCCCCCGTGGATAAGGGGAAGTGCTCTATTTGGTTGGGTTTCTGCCTCCACAAGCAAAAGATGTCTGTCTTGCTGCTGCATGAGGTTAATGTGAGCACAGTGCCACTCATGTGCTTGAGGTCAGGTACACTGAATCTCTGATGGGCACCAAGCTCACATGCTCTCTCAGTTGGCTGCACCGGAACTCCAATGGGCACCCTCCAGAAGGCAAGGTCATACGCGATGTTCAATCTAGCATTAGGCTTTCATCCCTTAAGAAGGAACTAAATGCTTTATTTGGGACTAGTGTTAAGGTAGGTAGATTGTTCCTTTAAATGAAAAGAGCAAAGCTGAGGAGAAGGATGCTTTGACGTGATGAAGGTAATTTGTAAGGGCTTTTGATGTAACTCAGCTCCAAAGCAATGGGAGATCTCAAGACACCCTGTTCTGACTGAAGCATTCAAGAGAAATAAAAACAGGAGCTGGTCCAAGCTCGGGGTAAGAAAGCAGATCTAGAGACATTTAAAATGTTAGTTCTTTACAGCATATGCAACTAATAGTAGCACAGATATTTGTATATTCCAAAATCTCACTCTAATTGAATGTCTTTAAAATATATAATGGTTGAGAATACTGCTCAAAATCATTGTTAGTGGGTTTAATACTGAGTTGTTTGTGAAAAGGATCATTGTATAGTAAATTTCTCCTGCTTTCTTTTTTTCTACTCAGTTCTCCACACAACAAGAGGACCAAATGCATATATTTTGATCTCATAAGCTTGCTCTGCTCGTCTGATAGGCACATATCCAAACTACAGAGTAAATTCCTGAGAGAAAAATAGTTATGTTCTTTGCCACATTTTTGTCTGAAATATGAGTGAAAATATGTGTGTGTGTGTGTGTGTAGCTTAAGAACTCTTTGAAATTAAAACAGTGGATGTGAAGCTGAAGTTACTTTTTTCCAAAAAAAAAAAAAATAATCAAAAGGAAATTGATAGATTTAAATAAATAAATAAGAAAATTCAGAAGGGGTTAAAATTAAAATTTTATTTAAAAGGTATTAAAGTTAACATAGGCATAATATGTTAATATAGGTTAGAGGCGGGGATCCTGAGGGAGTGAGCTCTCAGAGAGCAGGGCTGCTGCAAGCGGGAAGACAAGTGGATTTTTATTTCCTAGATTCGTACCCAGCCCTGGCCTGTTCTGGAACTTGAAGGGCGTTAGCTGGAGTGGCACCTGGGCACAGGGAGGAACAGTAACTGCACAGTACAGCTGAGGAACACTCAGCTCTCATATGCTCTGGACAGTGACTCATTAAACAGCACATAAAGACTAAAAAGAGTAGCTTTGTAGCCAAGGCCAAGCCACCCACGGCCACGGCCACGGCCATGTTGTGAGCCTTTCAGCATTCCCCTCAGAAAATGACCCCTCCTGTTTTTTTGCTCACATTCTGGCTGGCAGCCCAGACGTGGAGGATCAAGGAAGATGATTATAAGATTCAGAACGTGCTCAAGTAAGGCCAGATTAGTTTGTAAGCTCATTACCGAGTGGCTCAGTGGTGGTAGGGTGGAGTGTGAGTGATGGAGAGATGATGGGAAGAGACCTGTCAGGACGGTGGGGTTTTACTTAAATATGCTTAAAATTGTATATGCGTTTATTGTGATTAAAGAAAAGAAATTTTAAAATGTTTCTTCTTTGATACACCAGGGGCATTATTTGGATAAGATTCATAGAAACACTAGATTCGCAGACGTTTGGTGCTCCAGGGGATGCCTAAGTCAAAGGAAACCAAGTTGGAATGCATTTTGCCTACCACCCACTCCAACTAACATCCTCCACAGTGGTGGAAGTCATGGCCAAGAGAAGCCCGTTTCCCAAAGCCTCACTGTGAACCCAGAAGGCAACCGAGGCGAACACCCACATCATTGGGTTTTTGCATTTAATGCTGTCTTTTGCCACAAAACCCAAATGATCTTATGATGTTTTAGTACTGACTAAGGCACAGAGTCTGCCATGAACGTCAACAGGTGGTGAACTTCTAATGAACAGGGATGACTGTTGGAAGGTTTCAAGTATGTACAGAACTAAGTAATACTTTGGGAGGTCTTCTTTAGGTAGACATGAAAATGAAAACATTTGAAAAACCACTTAGACTACTTTCCATATATTATATATATTATATATATTATATATAAAATATATCTCTCTATATATGTGTGTGTGCATAATATATATATTACAGATTTGCCAAGCAGGTCATTTTGCATAGATTCATTATATTATTTAACAAGTTAGGATATTTGCCAAGACCCGTTAGTTTATGTCTCCGGCTGCCAGTGGTGATTGAACATACTCTGTGAACCGTGATATGTTCATATGGCACCTATCTGTCTTAAGCTTCCATGCTGGGTTAGGGTATGGGGTCTGTGCAGACAGCAAACATCTTCACCATTGTCTCCCAGAATGGACATCGTGGATAACAATCAGACCCGTGCCTCCAGACATCTGACAAAACTGACAAGATTTCAGGGTTTCCTTAAGTGAAATTTGAGCCTATTTTTATTTATTCATACTTTTTCTACATCGCTCCTAGAACTCTGGCTTTAGTTATTATAAATTACAAACCTGGTCATATTTGTGATTACTATGAGAGGAATCTTGAGGCTGGTATAGAAAGGAATGGTCGAGATTATATCAATGCCAAAGTCACAGGGAGGGAGGAGTGGGCAAGGGTGGCAGAAAGGATGGGGCTGAGGAGAAAAGGGAAGAGGGAGAAGAGAGAGAGGAAGAGAGATAGAATGGGAATACAACAGGGCATTAGGAGAAGAGGTATCTGACCATGGTACTCTTTGGTAGTACTTAGTATACTTTTTACCAGGTCTTTCTAGTTCCTCTGGACTGTCTAAGGACCACTACAAGCCCTCACTTTGTGATGAAAGGCACAGTCTTGAGACTTGTCTACTTGACACAACATGAGTGGATCTGGTATGTGTCACTTCTAGACATAGATGTAAAGATCCAGTACCAACTAGTGTCTCTTTACATTTCCTTCTCATTGCTATAATTCTAAGAGTGTCTGCTGAGATGAAGCCCTGTCAGCTTGGCTCCCGAGAGACAATAGTGAGCAGAGTCCTTCCTTCACCATGTATGTGACGTGTGTAAAACTGGAGATTCAATCTGCTAAGGTATTAAAATTTTGTTCATATAACACAACCCAGTTTATCTCATCTGATCCAAAAATAGGGAGTTAGTGTAGCAAAACTATAAAAATCGGTAGCATTGGCCTAGCTACAAAAGATTACAATTCATGTTAGGGAGTGAGAAAACATTTGGTGCGGGCACATAAAAGTTGGTAAACCTAACAGATCTAGAGCCCAAAGAAAGGGGGTCGGATGCAGCCTCTTAGTAGCATGTGTTGGTGGCAGGTGACAGTGCTCAGCAAGCTTGGAAAAGAACTGGCAAGTTCAGCAGGGTATAAAAAAGGATTCCAGAAAAATGGAGACCTGCGGGCTTTGAAGGGATGCTGCTTTCCAAACCCAAATGATAAAGAAAATTGGGCAACTCGCCCGATGGCAAATAACAAATGAAGAATATTATTGTCATGTGCTGTTGTTAAAACCTTTGGATGGAACTGAGGTATAGCTGGTGAGTCAGTGCTCACCAAATCCTTTCACGTGAGCAAAATGTCTTAGAGAAGGTGTTTCAATGGTTGGCAGGCGATGTATAGCTGGGGAGTGTGAGAGATTGAAATCGAGAAGGAAGGAGGGAAGAAAAAGCAAGAAGACAAGAAGACATAGGGTCATGGAGACAACCAAAGAAACACTGCATGTAAGAATGTTCACAGCATGTCTAGAAGACAAGTGTAGATACGGCTTGTTGTATGAGAGGCCTAGTAGCCTCAACTCAAGTAGTGACACTTCTGCAATCATAAGAACTGCTAGCTGAAACCAGGGGACAGCAAGACTCTTAAAGACCTAAATGCCTTCTGGGTGAATATGGAGAAATACTTTCTTAGCCCTCACTGAGGGCATACCCTTCAACATCCGCATTAGAGACTTCTAAGAAAGACAACAGGGCAGAATAAAGTCCCAAAGGGTGAGAACCCGAGAGAGGCAGGCTGACAAACAGGAGGTTCTCCCACTATTGGGTATGGGAGTCTTGCTCTTCCTGACAGAGGGCCCGTAGAACTGCTTCAGCTTTCCTCTCCTTCCACCACACACAGCTGCCCTGTGTCAAATGTATTTCTTACCGTTCTGTCATGTGGCCATGGTGAGCTTTCTTTGTCTGACATCAGTATGTGCTACTAAACCAGAAAGGAGTTAGTGTTACTTTTCCCACACAGGAAATTTGTGCTGGGACAATATTTCTCATACTTAAAAGACTGGCCTTCTACCACAATTGACTCTACTTGCTATGTACATCTGTACTACAACAAGCTGGATTAAACCACAATTCAATGGAGAGGTCATGTTTTGGGTCATTGCATTAGGTTCCCATTTATCTCTTGGTAAAGGGTGTTTTGAAACAGAACCAAAATTTGTGTGTTCTTAGAGGTCATTAGAAGTGTAATTCAGACAAGCTAGCCAGGAAGAGCAGGGCATGAAATTCCTACTGCTTCACAGGGAAACCAGAACAAAAACCACTATTTTGAAAAGGGTTTCCATAATTAATTACATAATTAATATATATTATTAATTAATATATTATTATATATAATTAATATATAGACTAGAATAACATAACAAAGGGAACTTAGAAGATGCTCCAATTTTTTCCTCTTATTTTACATATAAGTACCTGGGGCCCAGAGAAAATAAATCTGGAATCACAAAGCCAGAAGAGAGAATGGGAACTAGAGGGAACTAGTTCCAGAGGAACTAGAAAGACCTGGTAAAAAGTATACTAAGTACTACCAAAGACTACCATGGTCAGATACCTCTTCTCCTAATGCCCTGTTGTATTCCCATTCTCTCTTCCCTTGTAGCTTCTGACTCTGTAACATGAGCATCACTCTGGCTCCACAAGTAGACCTGTGAGCACCTCTGACCATGCCCCCAAATCAGGCAATGCTTCAGGTTTGTGTCTTCTTTCTCTTTCCAGGAAGATGAGCTCTTGGCAAACATTTGCTGAAGAGCCAGTTAGCACGGTTGGCATGAAGGCCGGGGATTGTCCATTTGTCTCCACTTTAAAATGCATGTAGCTCCTTTTCCCTTTACGGTTACCATATGAGTATTGATTTTAATTAGTTCTGTCTATTAAGATTCCCCTTAGGTTCAAGAAGCCTGCTCAGTAATTAACTGTTCAACTTTCCTGGGGCTGGCAGTATTGGTAGGTGAGTTACTGCTCTTCACCCAATCCTTGGATCAATGCTGTTCTGTGGATCTACCCTTGAGGGTTGGAATTCAGATGCAGTTTTGGCCTCAGGTGGCTTTTCCATATCTTGTCATGGAGAATAGAGGCTCTTCAGATGGCATGGTGTATTTCCCACTCTTTATGGCAGGACACACCTGCATCGGAACCTCCAACTCCCCAGTTGACATCAGATGTCACAACTTGTGTTTCCTGAAGGGCTTCCAGTACTGCTTCTTCTATTTTCATGTTATTTTAAATTCAGTCAAAGTTAGGGATTGAGTTGTTGGGCATTCATGGATATGTGAGACCTAGTCTCCAAGGAATGCATGTGATATGTAGACTCTTAGCATAATATTTCCGAGATTTATTTCCCAAAGTGTGTATGTAGTTTGTTTCTTTGTAGACTTCATTGGCTAAACCCAAGAGCAATTGTTTGCAGTACCAACAGGATAGGCATGCAAGATAATAATAGTGATACTGGAATTTGGAAGTAATAGATTAATAATTATGTGTGAATTGTGACAGTAATTCTTCTAGATTAATTCAAAATTCCTGTCATTTTCTGGGGTCTGTCACTTAGGGTGATTCATTACTTTTAACAAAATGGCTGACAGTTTAATATTCCTTTTGCCATGTTGAGAAGCACTGGGTTTGCTGTAATTGGGAAGAGACCATAGGGCCCTCCGTGTTTAGAAGAATGGATGTTGAAATGGAGAACGCCCAGGCCCATCTGCTCCTGAGTGCCACATGTCCTTCCATTATGACTACCCTTCCCACCAGCAGTGTCCCATATGCCTTAGCAGACTCCCATTGATACCTGGGAACCTTAGCAGCTGGGATTTATTTCTCAAGGTTGGTGGCTCAGACTGTCAGTCAAGGCTGAGGATTTAGCTTCCTCGTGGATTTTCATTCTTGTCTGGGTCAATGTGAGAGCATTGGACTAGAATGGAAGGTGAGCTCACATGTGGATGATGGCCAGAATAACTGAACTGGGGGACTCAGCGGTCATGCTAAAACAAATTATATAACCAGGCAACCACATCCTCTTATCTATTCTTAGATAACATTTTTAAGTAACAATCATATGGCAGTCTGAAACTTGGTGTCCTGCATCTTGGGTTTAAAAAGGAACACCAGAGAAGGAAAATTCAGGTATACATTGCTGTCTAAAACAGATTTGCAAGAAGAAATGATATTTACTGACCCTGGTGAAATAGCTCTTTAGTTTATTCATTCAGCCATTATTATTGTGTGCACACCATTTCTGTGGCATCGTGAGATGCAGAAACCGTGTTTCCTGTCCTCAAGGAGAAGATGTCTAGAAGCAATTTAATCTGATCAAAGATACTGTACTCTCTGCGAGGCTGGTGAGCAGAAGTGGGAACATCAGGGCCTGAGAGCAGCTGTCATGTAATTGAGCCTGAGGAGAAGGTATTCATGTGGTAGGCTCCAAAAAGACTAGGGTCACACATAAATACGTGTAGGAACACAGCTCACAGCTGGATTTTAAGGGCAATTACGCAACAACGACAACACTAAGCAAGATCTGATTTCCCTTTAGACTCCAGACCTGCAAAATAGGACTGTGTTATCTATCTCCTCTCACAGCAGTGCTTAATGATGTGTCTGCTCTGCCCCAGAACAATCCTTTACGTGAGAAAGTGAGTGACAGTCATTGACAAAATTTGCTGGGAATTAATTTTCTGCTGTTCCCCAGTGTGCACATACATTTTATGCTTCAAGATTATTGTTGCAGACAAAAGACATGCAGAATAAAATGGGGTTTTATTTGATCCGTGTTAAACACAATACTGGAGGCTTCCAGAGGGGGAAAGTACTCATATTTCTTCCAAAGAAGGTTAGGTAGAGGCTAAAGTTGCCAGCGATGAAACATTAAATGCTTGAGCGTTAACCTACCTGGAGATTGTTTAATAATGTTATATTCTGAGGCCATTGCTTCATGTATCTGATATATGGCTATTTTCAGTGTTTCTCTTCTGGAGTATGGTACACTTGGGGAAAATAAATAGGACTAGGAAATAAGACTTTTTAAAAAAAGCAGTTTCCTTAAGGTTGTTCACAGTTTATTCTGTGAAAGGATTGTTGGAGGGGAATCCATGAGATTATATATGCTAAATGAGACCAAAATGCAAGTTTTCTCTTAGAATACGACCTCCAAACAGTATAGAATAAAAACATACAAAAACATACATCTAAAATCTATCTGATAGATGAGCTTTAGGTCTTGGCTTTGATGGTATTGGCCAAGAGATACTTGCCAAGTTACTACAACTCTATGTGCCTTAAAAAATAGCCACCTTGCAAAATTACTGGGGGGATTAAACAAATTAACAATATTTCAAATTGTATAACTGGTATGTGTTTAGAGTGTGTTAAACAGTACTGAGTACTCCTGACTGTATGAATATGGTTAACAAATGCTTGTGGTTGTGAATGTCATTTCAAATGCTAGTCATTTGCTATTGTTTCTTCCTGACGACCACCAGGCTTGTTAGCGACTACATGATCTGAGGACCTGTGGTGTGATTATGGTTACTTACATGAAGGCCTGGGCTAATTCCTCAGACATACTTCTTTCTCTGATGCTGTGTGTTGGATAAAATTGTATGTAATTTATTCTGTATTTCCAAAAGGGAACCAAAGTGTTTATTTGTGTCTCAGCTGCACTGGCATTTCCTGGAGTCGGGGTGGGGGTTTGTTTCAAGAACTGTAGACAGAGACTCCATTGTTCTCAAAACCACATGGCCAAACAAATGTGACAATTAATTTCTTGTTGGAAGGAGATCTGTGGTGTTTGCTGGAGGGTGGACTTTCTGTTGAAAAATCCACTATCAGGTCTAAAGGATCCTCCTTGCTTTGCATAGAGTATGACTGAACCAGCATCAGAGCTTTCTAATACGGGCTTACCTCTCCTGTCCCATAAGGGTTATGAGTGTTTCCTAAGCATCTTCATATGCAGCATGGTGAATGTCAAGTCCCCATCACTGTTTACCTTTAGAATATCTAGTTCAAATTAAAGAGAAAGGTAGGCCAACTTTTCCTAGAAACAGGCATTGGAATAGAATAAGTGGCTACTTTCTGAGATGACAGAAAACATAACTGACAATTAAACCTGATGATCTGGTGGCCCATCCTGTAGCCAGGCTAGAACCACAGTGGAGCAGTAGAGACACTAACCCATCCACAAAACTTTAAGCCCCAAATTTATCCTGTCTACAAGAAATGCAGGTTCAGGAAAGGGAACAGAGACTGAGGGAATGGCCAACCAAAAACCGGCCCAACTTGATAACCCATTCTAGGGGCAAGTATCAATCCCTAACTCTATTGATGATACTCTGTTATGTTTGCAGACAGGAGGAAGTTGTCTTCTGAGAGGCTCTACCCAGCAGCTAACTCAGACAGATATAGACACCCACAGCCAAACAGTACCTGGAGCTTGGGAACTCTTATGGGAGAATAGGAGGAAGGATTGCTGGCCTTGAAAGGGATAGGTCGGCTAGAATTTTATTGAGTATTTTTGCATCGATGTTCATAAGGGAAATTGGTCTGAAGTTCTCTTTCCTAGTTGAATCTTTGTGTGGTTTTGGTATCAGGGTAATTGTGGCTTCACAGAATTGTGGCAGTTTCTATTTTGTGGAATAGTTTGAAGAGAATTGGTATTAGGTCTTCTTTGAAGGTCTGATAGAACTCTGCACTAAAACCATCTGGTCCTGTGCTTTACTGAAGAAATTCAGATGGCTGAGAAACACCTTAAAAATGTTCAACATCATTAGTCATTAGAGAAATGCAAATCAAAACAACCCTGAGATTTCACCTCACACCAGTCAGAATGGCTAAGATTAAAAACTCAGAAGGCAGCAGGTGTTGGCAAGGATGTGGAGAAAGAGGAACACTCTTCCACTGCTGGTGGGACTGCAAGCTGGTACAACCACTCTGGAAATCAGTCTGGTGGTTCCTCAGAAAACTGGACGTGATACTTCCGGAGGACCCAGCCATACCACTCCTGGGCATGTACCCAGAAGATTCCCCAGCATGCTATAAAGATACGTACTCCATTATGTTCATAGAAGCCTTATTTATAATAGCCAGAAGCTGGAAAGAACCCAGATGTCCCTCAATGGAGGAATGGATACAAAAAATGTGGTATATATACATAATAGAGTACTATTCAGCCATTAGAAACAATGAATTCATGAAATTCTTAGAGAAATGGATGGAGCTGGAGAACATCATACTAAGTGAGGTAACCCAGTCTCAAAAGAATACCCATGGTATGCATTCACTGATAAGTGGATATTAGCCTAGAATCTTGGGACACCAAAGACACAATCCATATACCAAATGATGTGCGACAAGAAGGAAGGAGTGGACCCTAGTTCTGGAAAGGCTCAAAGCATCAGTGTAGGGGAATACCAGAACAGGGAAGTGGGAAGGGGTGGATGGGGGAACAGGGGGAGGGAAAAGAGCATGTGGGACCTTTGGGGGGCAGGGAACCAGGAAGAGGAAAATGAAATGTAAATATAGAATATATTCAATAAAAAAATTAAAAAAAAAGAAAGGGATAGGAACTTTATAGGAAGACCATCAGAGTCAACTAACCTGTATCCTTGGGGCTCTCAGGGTCTGAACCATCAATCAAAGAATATAAATAGGCTGGACCTAGACCTTCCTGCACATATGTAGCAGATGAGGTGCCATGCCACCTGGCAGGAACTTGACATTGACCAATGTGAAGTTCCTCTCCCAGCCTTTGAGTGGGAACTCCTGTGTTAGCCATAATCCCCACCACCTAGGGTGGAGTGCTCAGACCAAGGTGAAGCCTATTGTTCCTGAGAAACACTAGCCACCTGTGGAGCAACTGAACTGGTTCTGCTGAGAAACTTCCAGCCTTTCCCCCTGCCTATATATTTGGAGTTCTTCATTAATCTTTGAGAACTTGAATATCAGGTGTTATCTTGGTCTCCGTCTCTTCTTGTCGCCTTCCCATATATCCCCAGCTTCTCTTTCAGGTAACCCATTTGATGTAACTGAGGGCAGTTACATCCTTGGGGCTCTCAGGGTCTGAACCATCAATCAAAGAATATACATGGGCTGGACCTAGGCCTCCCTGCACATATGTAGCAGATGTGCAGCTCGGTCTTCTTGTGGGTCCCAAACAACTGGAACGGAGGTTGTCCCAAAAGCTGATCCCCTTATGTGAAATATGTCCTTCTAGTTGGGCTGCCTTGTCTTGCCTCAGTGGGAGAGGAAGTGCCTAGCTTTGCAGAGACTTCAAGTGCCAGGGTAGAGGGATACCCAAGATGGGGGACGCATCCATTCGGAGGAAGTGAGGCGAAATGGGGGACAGATCGTGGGAGGGAGTGACCAAGAGGGAGGGCAGTGAGTGGGACATAAAGCAAATAAGTAAAACATAAAATAAAATTAAAATAAGAAAATAATCTGGTGGCCTTTGTTTAGTCTGACCTGGGGGCTGGAGTGTAGCTCAGTGCAGAGTGGCTGGACCAGCATGTGTGGAACCCTGAATATAATCTTTAACAACAGAAGGGAAAAAAAGGTGAGCATGTAGAAGTACCAAGACTAGGGCATCTTAAGCAACATACAGAAACGTCTACCCAGGTTCACTGTCTTAGAGGCTGTGTGGTTGCCTCCCTGTCTTCTCTCCTTACCTCTGTCCTTTGTTTTTGTTTTTTTTTTTCTTTTTGGTATAGAATAGAGTTTTTTCAGGGAAGAGGATGGGAGTTAATGGTATAGTGGAGGCAGAGAGAGGCACACACACACACACACACACACACACACACACACAGAGAGAGAGAGAGAGAGAGAGAGAGAGAGAGAGAGAGAGAGAGAGAGAGAAGAGAAGTAGAGAGGAGTGGAGGCTGGCCATGACCATGACCATGTGGAGAGAGGGGGAGGGGAGGAGAGCCCAAGAGGGGCAGAGAGGTGAGAGTGCAGAGAGGTAAGAGCAAGAGAGAGCACCTCTGTGCTTTGTGCCCCTGCCCTCCCCCTGCCCTCCCTCTGCCCTCCCTCTGCCCTTTGCCTACACACCAGCTCTTGTGAACCAGACACTTTTAGACTTGTTCTTCTCCAGTCAATACAAACCTCATTAGGCTGTGTCCCTCTGCTGTCTTCATTCTCGGGCAGCCACCAGAGAAATTATCAGTATTTCTCATACTTGCTACCTCAGGGTCATTTAATTCTGGGCAGACATGTGTCCATGCATTTGTATGAGCTGGAGACCTGAGGATCAATATATATTTAGGAAAGAATGTAACTCTCAAGCTGTTCCTCATCAGCTGAGACACATGAGCTATTAGTTTTTGTTGCTCTGAATAAGCTAGCCCGTTAAACATTGGCCAGGTTCTGAAATATATTTATGTATTTCCTATGTGTGATAAAAATAAGCGGTTTCATCGATACACTATGTAGTAATGCATATGACATATAATATTATAATAAGATAACATCAGTTTACTTTTTTTTTTTTTTTTTTTTTTTTGGTGTTTTCGAGACAGGGTTTCTCTGTGTAGTTCGGGCTGTCCTGGAACTCACTTTGTAGACCAGGCTGGCCTCGAACTCAGAAATCCACCTGCCTCTGCCTCCCAAGTGCTGGGATTAAAGGCCTGCGCCACCACCGCCCGGCTATCAGTTTACTTTATAAGTGTTGAATTTTATCTTTATTTTTTTTTAAATTGTAATAAAGTATTGGATGATTATTAGCTATTTGGAGAGAGAAAAAGCTTTTCCCAACAGTGTGGATAAACTTGTGAGTGTTTGTAGACATACTTCAATTTGTCTCAGTGTTTGTCTTAGCTTATATTCTTTAGAAGATCAGGCCCTATATCATCTTCCCTTTTCTTGGTCCAAGTGAGATCAGTTAGAGCTACATAGGGTAGCCTCCTGGCCTTCCACTTCTTTAAGGCCCAGTATATCCTATCAAGGATAGTATAGCCTTCTCTGCTTTGAAATGAATTTCAGGCACTGGTCACATGGTATAGCTGAAAATCAAGGTTGTTCCATAGAATCTGAGCTTAGAACGATGACTTTGCCAGCTGTCTTATCCCAAAGTTGGAGTGAAGTGAAGGGTACTTATTTTATGTCTTTTCTGCTTGGTGTCCCTCTCTAATTGGGTTTAGTCACTGCACTGACAAGTCCATGTGACACCTTTTACCAAGAGCCTCTTTGCTAGTTTGTCTCAACCCGCAGGAGAGTCAATGGGGTCCCTGGACCACCTAGGGGAGAATGGGGGACAAGAGACACAAGAGACAGACAGCAAGACAATATTCTGATCATGCTGTCAAATTTTATTGTTTTACCCACTGCAATATAAAGGAAAGCAAGCAGGATGTAGGGAGGGAGTATGAGGGGGCAAGCATTGTCTCTGGGGAACAGTCTCTCAGGGGCAAGCACTATCTCTAAACATTGTCTCTAGAAAGTAGTCTCTCAGAACTATCTCTCAGAATCTCATGACAAAGCTGGCTGGATTTCAAGGAAGCTGGCAAACTAAAATGATCACGAGGAGGTGAAGTGGAAAGAGATTGCTATAGTAACGTAACTGCAGGTGAGCTGTTTGTTCTAACCAACGTGAGCTCTATATGTGCTGACCAACTTGCTATTTGGCAAACCTGAAAGCTAATATTTTTCCTTCTAAAAGCAGGCTTGAGCATGTAAGATGGCTGAAAGGAGGAGGTTTTGAGATCTGTGTGAGAATGGCTCCTGGCACTAGTTCATTCATTTTACCCTGACAATAGGTTTGTGATACCAATATTATGTTATGTAAGTATATTACTTTCTGTTGTTTACTGTTTGTTTATTTGTGAAAAGATTTTTAACTTTATAATTGGGCAAAGACCTGAAGATTACAAACTTGAAAAGGCAGAGCATGTGTGAACAGGATTTAGTGAAGAATAACAGGAAGACCCAAGATTTGCATGTGAGGCCTCCTGTCTACGATGCTACTATGGTACCTGGTTCAAAGACATCAAGGCCCTGTCTGCTTGGCTCATTCTTCCTTATTGTCTTGCTAGGCTATGTGATGACTTTCTGATTCCTTACAATGTTGAGGGTCTTATCTTTGCTAGGAGCTTGGACTATATAAAGTACCTTATTGAATCCTTGCAATTACCCTGGGGTTTGGAACTGATTATTTTCCTTGTGGTTGGAAACTAGACACATGAGATACTAAATAATATGGACAAGATCACATAGTGCAAACACAATTCCATTGATCTGCATTGGATATATAAATAGATTTTGGTAGACTAGTCATTTTCACAATATTAATTCTACCAATCTATGAGCATGGAATATCTTTCCATTTTTTAGTATCTAAGTTTTTCTTTAGAAATATAAAATTTTCTCTGTAGAGACACGTTACCTCCTTGGTTAGATTTATTTCTAGATATTTTTTTTTGAGGCTGTTGTGAAGGGGAGTGTGTCCATGATCTCTTTCTGTATATGTTTGTTGGTGGTGCATAAAAAAGTACTAGATTTTTGCAAACTGGTTCTTCCATGCCCTTTTATTATTCATAATTTATAGATGTTTTCTGGTAAATTTTTTGGATCTCCTATGCATGATGTCATGCCATCTGCAAATAAGGATGGTTTAATTTCTTCCTTTTCAACTTGTATTCCATGAATATTTCCTTAATATTGCTTTATCTTACCAGCTAGGACATTTTAGTACAGTATTGAAAATGAGTGGAGGATAGTGGACAGACTCCTCTCATTCCTGATTTCAATGGTGTGACTTTAAAATTTTTTTCCATTTAGGATGATGTTGTCTTTAGGTTTCTTATCTATATTGTTGCTAACATTTCTAAACTTTCCTGAAGGAAGGGTAATTTTGGTTTTCCACCTGAGGCTTACCTCAGGACTTGTGCCTCATTAACATACTACAAGCTGCTCAAACCCTAAATGGATTTAGAAGCTTAATATGGACAGGCACTTACATTTTCTCAAAGTGTTATCTAGCTTTGGAAGTAAAATTTATAGCTGCCTGTGGATTGCTTAACTGAAAGAACTTCAAGATTCTATTAGCTACCAGCAGCATAAAGCAAGGAACTGCTGGCTTTGCAAGCAGCCTATGGGGACACGACACCTGTCTTTAAAGTGGGTGACTTGGTGGCCTTCAGTTATGGATTTGAAGTCTGAGAAGTGTTACAAAGTCTCCATGTTGTTTGTTCAGGTAGACAGTCATTGCAGCTAACATCATCGCTTTGTTTTATTATAGAAGTGGCTCCATTGTCTTGATCTTAATGATAGTCTGATTTTTCTTGGTGGATGCAAAATATACTTGCAACTTTGCTGTTGTCTTTACTGAAGTCTGAGTCCCCTTTAAGGCTAATCATTTTACTTTGCACTAATGAGATTAAACTCAGCAGGGACAGGTATTTTCTTTTCTAATTTTCATTTCTGATACTTAATTGGCATTACACACATATAATGAGGCCAGAAAAAAAACCCAACCGAACCACCCTGTAGCAATCTGTTCAATACAGATAACTCAGGCAGATGCAGCCAGATGTATCCATGGTGACCTCTTTGACTGTCTCTCTCTACATTTATCAGTTCCCTGATGGGGCCAAGAATGCTTAACTCTCTACTGGCTGAATGGTGTTTGCTTTTTTCCACAACAAAAAGCATTTACCTGTCTTTGTTTTTCTTTCCTCTTAGGAGTGGTCTTCTCAGTGTCTGTAGGAGTACCACAGCCTGGAGTTGAGAGGAGACTCATCCCTGTATTACTTGCTGGCTGACTACCCTGTGACTTCAGAGTTGTGTAGAATTTATCACAAGATAATCTCAAATTTCTCAAATATGGGGAAATATTAGATTGTATGATGGCTAGTAAAACAGGTGAGATGTATAGGATTTTTCTTATTGTGTACCAGGTCTCCCTAGCAAAATCAACCTTTTCTATTCAGAAAGATATTATTATCATCATTATTATTAATAATTATTATTATATGTACATAGACAATGAAATTTGATCCCATTACCCAATTTCCTTCACCCAACTCTCCCTAAAGATTCTACTATTGAAGGTCATCAGGAGCTCACAGGCTTTCTCTGTTGCACCACAGTGACATCAGCATTTCAGTGCTTTTCCATGGATTCAGGATTCCAGAGTCAGCTTCGTAATCCAAAGGCACTCAACAAAGCATGGGTTGCATGGCAACAATGCAACATTTTCTTCCACAAAGGGCGTGGGCTTCCTTCCTTCCAAAACAGGTCACATGAAAGTGATACTAACTCCCACCTTCCATGGAACAAACTAGGCTATTCCATCGTACTTCCTGGAACTTTCCTTTGTTTGTACATCACACGAACCAGGAAAATTCCCATGCCTCTAATATACAGTAGACTAACAAACTGTTGAACAGAGGGTACAAAGGAAGTCCCCACTCTCCCCATTAAGTTCTGTCCTCTCCTGGGACTTTCCTTACTCTAACGCTGCTTCTCTCCAGTGCCTTGGTAATGCAGGAACCTAGAATGCATCATCCAAACCCCCCTCTTCTCTGCTGAGAGAGAGCATTTCCTTGGCTTCATTTTTAATGCTACTACCATGACCCTCACTCCTGTCTGTGATGTATGATCAGGATGATGATGCCCCTGTCACCTTGTCTTTTCAAGCCCTCACTCTCTGCTCTTCATTCCAGAAACTACTGCTGCATTACAATGCAAACCAGATGGTTTTACCACCACACTTAAGACCTTGAGTGGTTTCTGTTACATTTGGATAAAACAAAATAAAACACATAAACCCAAAAAGAAGTCAATTAGATTCTTGATAGTTAATAGTCAATTAGCCCTGCAGGTCTCCATGTGATGTGGGATCTGGCTATCATTTTTCAAGATGTCAGCCTCTCTTATTTGGACTCCTACAAGACCACTTTTCCTTTATTCTTGCCTGAAAAGAAAATGATTAGGTTCCCTCCATGGCCCTTTTCCAGCCCATCTTGCTGCACACATCCCTTCTGTTTCTACCTTAGTCTAACTTGCATTCCATTCCCAGCCCCAGGCATGTTTGTGTCTCAGGACTCTATCTGAAACATCTCTTACCCAACTTGGGCTTTTCATGCTATCTTGTGAGGTATGCTATTGCCACTTCTTCCTAAGTTGTCTGAGCTACAGTGGTTTAGAATCACACTTAGCATGGTCACTGGAAACTGACCCCATGCTCCCAGAGCACATTTGTGTGTGCTTCCTTAGAATAGTTGTTTTCCCTCTGTGTCTATCCTGTGCATATATATTTATGATCTAAACTATACATACTATATTCCTTTATAAGTGATCTTTAAAATGTAAGACACTTGTTTACAATGACAGCTAACACTTGCAATTGTTGGGTGACCTCAACCCCCAGGGACAATTACTGAGTCTTTGCTAACTCTGATTTTATTACTAACATCTTTTTATTACTAACATTTTCTAACTTCCTTTTTATTACCATTAGGTTAAGAGAATTCACCAAATGGCCAATTTACTTAACTTGCCTGTTTTTTTTTCTTTTTGCTAATTTTAATCAACAGTCCTTGATGCTGTCTTCTTAACACTAAAGAATGTTAGTCTGACCTCTACCTCAGTTCTCTGCTAATGGCACTGTACACAGCTGGTCAGTTTGGCACCTGTACCAGTGTGTTTTTCCTAACAGAGTGTTAGGGCCTTTAGGTATCTGTACATTCACTGCTGTGGACTCTAGGAGAGTGGGCCCCATCTGCATTTCATTTGTACTGGCTTGGGAGAGGCGCCATGAGATGAAATTTGGATGAAGACTGAGAAACAACAACAACAAAAAAGATTTTATCCTAATAGCACACAGTACAGGCTCTGCAGTGAGAGAGAAAGAGACGGGGCTGTGGACAAGCTCCTGCACTGTGGTTTTCACGAGAAGAAATGGCAAAGAGAGAGGAGACATAGTTACAGTCATCAGCTTTGAAGACTTCATGTTCATCAAGGTTCTAAGCGTCTACAGATTGGTGTAGTCTAAAGTCTCCAGACATTTGAAGGTGAGCCAGGAACTGATAATACCTAGTAGCTAAATTAGGACTATTAAATCATTAATTTAATGAAATCAGTAGTGTGGCTACAGGGATTCCCACTGAGCTACATAGTAAGAGCTTGGTGACATAGAACATGAATTTTTTCCATCTCTGCCTTGGTGTGAATCTTCTTCACACCCAAGCCCGAGAAAATTCTTACTGAAACTCTTGTGCCTTGATCCAAAGGAGATCTGTTTAGCCAGCAGCTCTTACCTTATTCTAAGTCACCTAGGAGCCAGCTTCCTCTGCTCAGGACAGGGGACATATGTGTCACCCTGCAGAAGTAGCTCTGAGGAGGAATGCTGCCATTTTCTTTAATTTGATGAGCAGAACAGAGTCATAATCCAAGAACATGGATCATCCATGGAGCTGCATGGAGCCAGTCCTAAGGGACTGGAATGAAGTTGTGATACTGAATTTATCAGACTCATGGTTCATCTCTCGTTCTCTGAATTCAAAGTTGGGAGAGCAGAAGAGCATGAGCTATGCTGTTCCCAATCCTTGGGAGGCCGCACGTGCAGATTAAAGACTAGACACTGCCACGCCATGGAACGTCATTGGGCTCTTATGCACACTACTTTTTATTTGGACTTCCTGCCTATTTATCTCTCCTGGCTTGCCTTATGTCTTGTGACTGTTTGCTAGTTTTTTGGGTTTTCATCTGAAGGTTTTGCTTTCAGCATGTAGATGTCTCTTGGCTCAATTGAGATTCCTAGTTAGCCTTTGGGTAAATGGCAAGACCTACATTTACTACATGTCCAGGAAACAATGGATGAAACAGGGAAAAAACAACCTGAAATCTTAAATGTCAAGAACTACAGTATGGGAAATAGTGATTTCAGGTTATAGTTATTCTTGTGAGAAAGGGACTCAGAAAACGATTACAGCTATAACATGAAAACGCATATCATTTTAAGGCTCTTGATAAGTATCATTTGGTTCCTCAAAAAGTTACAGTAATATGCACTCTTGGAGAAGTTCATCACTCACCCAGGGCTATACTAGCCTTTGTGGGTCCTGGATGTGAGCTGAGCAAGGCGTCTGTCCTTCCTTATTCTGAAGACAGTCCTGGATGGGCTTCACTTTCTTTTCCTCTCCTCAGATTCCAGGTTGCAGACAACATAACAGTATGCCAGACGTGGTCTCATTTGGAATGTTTGTGTTGTGATTATGTCACCCAAATTTGATTCACCCTGTCTATAGTTTTGAGTATGTAACGTATTCTTTCATTTGTGTCCACTGACAGATCCACTACCACCCTCTTCCTCAGTCTTCAGTGCGGTTCTGCAGTATCTGTCATTCTTTAGTAACACATAAACCTAGCCAATCCATACCCAGCAAGGTTAACTATGTCCTGTAGGTTCTAGGTGCTCGGCATGCTTTCCAGATCTCATTTCTCACTAACCCTCTAATGGATCATTTGCCAAGCCACACTGGGCTCCTTTCCTAATCCCACATACCCTGAGCTTCCAGGGATTCATGGTTGCAGTTTCTAGCACCATGAAATGGACCCATTCACTTCCTCAACCTCTTCAGGCATAAGCTGCTTCCTCCCTAGAGAAGCGTCTTCCAGCCACTGCAAACCTCCTTCACTCTCTCCTCACGTACCCTGTCTAATGCTTCTTCTTTAAGTGTTCTCACATGTCAATTGTTATAGTCATCCCATGTAGGATGTCAGGCTCCTGGGTAAAGATGGAACTGTGTTTATAAGAGTATCTGAAACTGGCAGTGGCACAAAGTAGGGACTCATAATTATTTTATGAGGAAAAGGAGCAAACAAACAGAATTAAACCGTCATCTTTCAGAATATAAAAATAGCACATTATTCACATGGCCCGAATAGAAGCCATACTGTGAAGAGAATCAATAGTCACAGAGAGTTTTGGAATTTGGGACATAGAGGAGAACATTGAGAAGCTTATTGAGAATCAGGAACATTTCCAGACAATCCAGAACATCTACAATTCAGACAGAAGGTTGGGTTGGTCAAGAGGAAGGTGTCTACTGGAAGAGACAGCAACTTAATGGACTATTGGCCATGGTCTCACTCATTAGGGTTGCTTTCTTGATTTTTACTTGAATAAAAGTGTCAAGACATGTTGGAATGAGAAAGTAATAGAAGTATAAGGCAAATTATCAGCGGCATCATCTTCACCATCATCACCACCAACATCACCATCATCATTACCACCATCACTACCCTCATCATCATCATTATCATCATCATCATTTTGTGATTTTTTTCTAAAAGCAAAGTAACTTCATTCCTTCCTTCCTAAGCAAAAATCCAAGGGCATTGCAAATGTCTGGGGGTAGTCACATCTTCTCAAGCTATGGGAATAGATAAGTAATGACCAGATGTCTGGCCTCAAAAAACATCCATACCTTTGAGATTTACTTTACTGTACCCTATCTTACCATGCAATAACAACTGATAGTTTCTATATTGCTTTTCTTTAGTCCTCCATAGCAAAATGGTAGCAATTAGGTGGCTTAAACAACACAAAGTATAGACATTATTCAGAGGTCAGTCTCCCTACAGACTATAGATCACTTCCATGGAGAAAGGAAAAGAGTGAGGAAAGGGTTATGATCATATAAATATATATGAGTATATATACATGTATGAGGTGGTAGTGGGAGAGTAAGATTAACATTTCAGGCTGTATATATATATATATATATATATATATATATATATATATATATATATATATATATATATATATATATATATGGGGAATGATTTATTACTCTTTCCTTTTACCCCTCATAGGTATTTTCAAAACTACAAAGGTCTAAGCCCACACTAGGTTATTTTGGATGGACTGCTTTAGACATAATAGGTAGAAATGGACTAAATATGGTATCTTCAAACTATTCATAATATGTTATTTATCATAAATATCCAATATAAAATTACATAATCCTTCTAGACTAAATTTTATGTTACTTTAATTTCTATTTATTAATTTACTGATTGATTATTTATTTGGGAATCTTACATCATGCACTTGTCTATGCCAATCTCTCAGTCTTCTCATGTCTATACCACCCCTACCCCACAAAAGGAAAATGCAAGTCTGTTTCTCTTTTATGTTGTTTATATACTCACTGGAGCATGGTCAAATTCCTAGGGGCCAACCCCCTTCACATTCTACCCCTACCCTAGGGAGGATGAGACTTTCTTCTCTTGCATTAAGGTATCAGAAGCCATCAACTGAGGAGAGCCATGTGATATCTGGAGAGGGGCAGGGCCAGCTCTATCAAGCCCATATATATGAGGCAACAATGTGGGAGAGAGAATTTTGTTCATTTGAGTTGACTTGTTCAGGCTACTGGGAGGAGGAGTCAAGCTGAGTTGTTTGGAAATAAAGAAACTGAGACTGTCACATTCAACCCTGCTTTGTATCAAATAATCTATTCTGATGTCTTCAAATACCCTTTTATGTGGCATGTTCATAGCTATATTTCTTCTTTGAATGTTTGCTATTTCAGTTGGTTTTCTCTGTGCTCTAGTGAGCTAGTGATTATTTTACTATTCTTCCCCTTGTGGGTATTGTCAGAACCACAGGGGGATAAGCCAACAATGACTTGAGTTCTTTTGGATCTATTGCTTTGGATGTAATGCAGATTGACTAAATATAGTAGTTTCAAATTGTTCATATATGGTTACATGAATACAATATTCAATGTAAAATTATTTAATCATTCTAGATCACATTCTGTGGTGGCTTATCTTCCAGCAGGCTTCAGACATGATTTTCCACTCAGCTTGCAGGTAAAGATGATGGCAATCTCTCTCCTCCTGGGAGACCCAAGTGTGTGACACAACAACAGTTCACATTTAGGTCATCCTACACATTTTGTGCCATGCTTTAAATTGTTTTGTTCTATAAATTCAAATGCTTCAAGGGGCATGATTTGTCCTTTGAAATACTTTATTGAGACTACATCCCATACTGAATTCAGCTTGGGTAGACTTTTAGATGCCTTGCTCCTAAACCCATGCTTCTAGTGTCTGGTATTTGGTAAATACTAACATTTTAAAATAAAACATTCAGATCATTCTTTTAAATTTATCTGAGTGTGAATTCCATCTTAATTTGCTTTTTACTATTATCTGTTAAAAATGCCAAAAAGACACCACTCTTCTTTTATCCAGTAGGAAATCTTGTATCATTTCTTCTTGTCATAGAAATCATAATTTTATGGTTCACTTCCCACACAGAAATGCATTCTAATACCATGTAGCATGATGTTTGAAAGTCTTTCAGCTCACCATTCATCACTGGAACCCAAATATATGCTATGCAAATTTACATTTTAGAAGGTTTTCTATCATCTTAAAGCTCTAAAGTGTAAATATTTTTTTCTTTTAGAATGGGTTACTGTTTTTTTTTTAAATTTTTATTTTCTATATTCTATGTTTACATTCCAAGGGCTTTCCCCTTTCCCAGTTCCCACCCACCATAGTTCCCATAGTTCCTCTCCCCCCCAAACTATTCCCCAATCATTCCCTCTCCCCCCTCAGTTTCTTTACTAAACTGGATGCAATCTTTACATGCCCAGGGTCCTCTCCTTTCTTCTTCTTGGGAATCATTTGACTTGCTATTCGTGTCTTGAGTATTTAGTGCTTCTGGGCTCATTAATATCCACTTATCAGTGATTGCATTTCATGTGCATTCTTTTGTGATTGGGTTAGCTCACTCAGGATGATATTTTCCAGGTCTAACCATTTACCTACAAATTGCATGAATTCATTATTTTTAATTGCTGAGTAGTATTCCATTGTATAAATATACCACATTTTCTGTATCCATTCCTCCTTTGAGGGATATTTGGGCTCCTTCCAATTTCTGGCTATTATAAACAAGGCTGCTATAAACATAGTGGAGCATGTGTCTTTATTGCATGCAGGGGAATCCTCTGGGTATATGCCCAGGAGTGGTATGCCAGGGTCCTCTGGGAGTGACATGCCCAATTTTCTGAGGAACCTCCAAACTGATTTCCAGAGCGGTTTTACCATTTTGCAATCCCACCAACAATGGAGGAGTGTTCCTCTTTCTCCACATCCTCGCCAGCACTTGTTGTCTCTTGAGTTTTTAATCTTAGCCATTCTGACTGGTGTGAGGTGGAATCTCAGGGTTGTTTTGATTTGCATTTCCCTGATGACTAATGATGTTGAACATCTTTTAAGGTGTTTCTCGGCCATCTGAATTTCTTCTGGTGAAAATTCTTTGTTTAGCTCTGTGCCCCATTTTTTGATAGGGTTATTTGTTTCTTTGGGGTCTAACTTCTTGAGTTCTTTGTATATATTGGATATTAGCCCTCTGTCGGATGTGGGGTTGGTGAAGATCTTTTCCCACTTTGTTGGTTGCCGTTTTGTCCTTCTGACAGTGTCCTTTGCTTTGCAGAAACTTTGTAATTTTATGAGGTCCCATTTGTCGATTCTTGATCTTAGAGCATAAGCTATTGGTGTTCTGTTCAGGAACTTTTCCCCTGTGCCCAAGTCCTCCAGGGTCTTCCCAAGTTTCTTTTCTAATAGTTTCCGTGTGTCTGGTTTTATGTGGAGGTCCTTGATCCACTTGGAGTTGATCTTAGTGCAAAGAGATAAGAGTGGGTCAATTCGCATTCTTCTGCATGTTGACCTCCAGTTGAACCAGCACCATTTGTTGAAAAGGCTATCTTTATTCCACCGGATGGTTGTGGCTCCTTTATCAAAGATCAAGTGACCATAAGTCTGTGGGTTAATTTCTGGGTCTTCAATCCTGTTCCATTGATCTGCTTGCCTGTTGCTATACCAATACCATGCAGTTTTTAACACAATTGCTCTGTAGTACTGCTTGAGGTCAGGGATATTGATTCCCCCAGAATTCCTTTTATTGTTGAGAATAGTTTTAGCTATCCTGGGTTTTTTGTTGCTCCAGATGAATTTGAGAATTGCTCTTTCTAGATCTATGAAGAATTGAGTTGGGATTTTGATGGGGATTGCATTGAATCTGTATATTGCTTTTGGCAAGATGGCCATTTTTACTATATTGATCCTGCCAATCCAGGAGCAAGAAATATTTTTCCATCTTCTGAGGTCTTCTTCGATTTCTTTCTTCAAGGACTTGAAGTTCCTGTTGTACAGATCTTTCGCTTGTTTCGTTAGAGTTACGCCAAGATACTTTATGTTGTTTGTGGCTATTGTGAAGGGTGTTATTTCCCTAATTTCTTTCTCAGCCTGCTTGTCCTTTGAGTACAAGAAGGCCACTGACTTGCTTGAGTTAATTTTATAACCTGCCACTTTGCTGAAGTTGTTTATCAGCTGTAGAAGTTCTCTGGTGGAGTTTTTTGGGTCGCTTAGGTAAACTATCATATCGTCTGCAAATAATGATAGTTTCACTTCTTCCTTTCCAATTTGTATCCCTTTGACTTCCTTATGTTGTCTAATTGCTCTTGCTAGAACTTCAAGTACTATATTGAAAAGATATGGAGAGAGAGGGCAGCCTTGTCTTGTCCCTGATTTTAGTGGGAATGCTTCAAGTTTCTCTCCATTTATTTTGATGTTGGCTACTGGTTTGCTGTAGATTGCTTTTACTATGTTTAGGTATGGGCCTTGAATTCCTGCTCTTTCCAAGACTTTTAGCATGAAAGGATGCTGAATTTTGTCGAATGCTTTTTCAGCATCTAATGAGATGACCATGTGGTTTTTTTCTTTCTGTTTGTTTATGTAGTGGATTACATTGATGGATTTCCGTATATTGAACCATCCCTGCATCCCTGGG
Organism: Apodemus agrarius; assembly: GCA_964023405.1. Taxonomy (NCBI): domain Eukaryota; kingdom Metazoa; phylum Chordata; class Mammalia; order Rodentia; family Muridae; genus Apodemus; species Apodemus agrarius. The sequence goes on along the minus strand of OZ030021.1, from coordinate 39,208,184 downwards.
ATGAAGCCTACTTGATCATGGTGGATGATCGTTTTGATGTGCTCTTGGATTCGGTTAGCAAGAATTTTATTTAGTATTTTTGCATCTATATTCATAAGAGAAATTGGCCTGAAGTTCTCTTTCTTTGTTGGATCTTTTTGTGGTTTAGGTATTAGCGTAATTGTGGCTTCGAAGAATGAGTTGGGCAGTGTCCCTTCTGTCTCTATTTTGTGGAATAGTTTGAAGAGTATTGGTGTTAAGTCTTCTTTGAAGGTCTGGTAGAATTCTGCACTAAAACCATCTGGTCCCGTACTTTTTTTGGTTGGGAGGCTTTCTATAACCCCTTCTATTTCTTTAGGGGTTATGGGACTATTTAGCTGGTCTACTTGATGCTGATTTAATTTTGGTATTTGATATCTGTCTAGGAAATCGTCCATTTCCTCCAGATTCTCCAGTTGTTTTGAGTATAGACCTTTGTAGTAGGATCTGATGATCTTTTGAATTTCCTCAGTTTCTGTTGTTATGTCTCCCTTTTCATTTCTAATTTTGTTAATTTGTATACTGTCTCTGTGTCCTTTGGTTAGTCTGGCTAAGGGTTTATCTATCTTGTTGATTTTCTCGAAGAACCAGCTCTTGGTTTTGTTGATTCTTTGTATGGTTCTCTTTGTTTCTATTTGATTGATTTCAGCCCTGAGTTTGATGATTTCTTGTTTTCTACTCCTCCTGGGTGAGTTAACTTGTTTTTCTTCTAGCACTTTAAGGTGTGCTGTTAAGCTGCTAGTGTATGCTCTCTCCAGTTTCTTTTTGGATGCACTTAGAGCTATGAGTTTTCCTCTTAGCACTGCTTTCATTGTGTCCCATAGATTTGGGTAGGTTGTACCTTCATTTTCATTGAATTCTAAAAAGTCTTTGATTTCTTTTTTTATTTCTTCCTTGACCAAGGTGTCATTGAGTAGAGTATTGTTCAGTTTCCATGTGTATGTGGGCTTTCTGTTGTTTTTGTTGCTATTGAAGACCACTCTTACTCCATGGTGATCTGATAGGAGGCATGGGATTAGCTCGATCTTCTTGTATTTGTTGACATCTGTCTTGTGACCGATTATATGGTCTATTTTGGAGAAGGTACCATGCGGTGCTGAGAAAAAGGTATATTCTTTAGCTTTAGGATGAAATGTTCTATATATATCTGTTAAATCCAATTGGTCCAGAGTTTCAATTAGTTTCACTGTGTCCCTGTTTAGTTTCTGCTTTCCTGATCGGTCCATTGAGGAGAGTGGGGTGTTGAAGTCACCCACAATTATTGTGTTAGGTGTAATGTGTGCTTTAAGCTTTAGTAAGGTTTCTTTTACAAATGAGGCTGCCCTTGCATTTGGAGTATAGATGTTCAGTATTGAGAGCTCTTCCTGGTGGATTTTCCCTTTGGCCAGCAAGAAGTGACCTTCTGGGTCTCTTTTGATGATTTTAGGTTGAAAGTCAATTTTATCTGATATTAGAATGGCTACTCCAGCTTGTTTCCTGAGACCATTTGCTTGTAAAATTGTCCTCCAGCCTTTTACTCTAAGGCAGTGTTTGTCTTTAACACTGAGATGTGTTTCCTGTATGCAGCAAAATGTAGGGTCCTGTTTCCGTATCCAGTCTGTTAGTCTATGTCTTTTTATTGGGGAATTGAGTCCATTGACGTTAAGAGATATTAAGGAATAGTAATTATTACGTCCAGACATTTTTGAAATTATATTTATTTATCTTATTTATTTTTTATATTCGAGAGGTTATCTTCTTTTGGGTTTGATGAGAGGAGGTTTCTATCTTGCTTCTTCCCGGGTGTAGTTTCCGTCCTTGTCTTGGTGTTTTCCCCCTATTATCCTTTGTAGGGCTGGATTTGTGGAGAGATATCTTGCAAATTTGGTTTTGTCATGGAATACCTTGATGTCTCCATCAATGGCAATTGAGAGTTTTGCTGGGTAAAGTAGTTTTGGCTGAAGTTTGTGTTCTCTTAGAGTTTGCATGATATCTGCCCAGGATCTTCTAGCTTTCATGGTCTCAGGTGAGAAGTCTGGTGTTATTCTGATAGGTCTTCCTTTATATGTTACTTGGCCTTTTTCTCTTGCTGCCTTTAGTATTCTTTCTTTGTTTATTACATTTGGAGTTTTGATTATTATGTGACGGGATGTATTTCTGTTCTGGTCCAGTCTGTTTGGGGTTCTATAGGCTTCTTGTATATTCATGGGCATCTCTCTCCTTAGGTTGGGGAAGTTTTCTTCCATAATTTTATAGAAGATATTAGCTGGCCCTTTAACTTGTAAATCTTCACTCTCGTCTATACCTATAATCCTTAGGTTTGGTCTTCTCATAGTGTCTTGGATTTCCTGGATGTTTTGGGTTACCACCTTTTTGCATTTAGTGTTTTCTTTGACTGTTGAATCAATGGTTCCTATGGTATCTTCAGCTTCTGAGATTCTGTCTTCTATCTCTTGTATTCTATTGTTGATACTTGCGTCTAGGGCCCCTGATTTCTTCCCCAGGTTTTCTATCTCCAATGTTGTCTCCCTCTGTGATTTCTTAGTTGTTTCTACATCTGTTTTTAGTATCTGGATGGATGTGCTCAGATCTTTCGTTTGCTTGATTGTGTTTTCATGTATTTCTTTAATAGATTTTTGTGCTTCCTCTTTCATAGCTTCTACTTGTTGGCCCACGTTCTTCTGTAGTTCTTTAAGTGACTTTTGTCTTTCTTCCTTATTGTCTTCTTCTCTTTGATCCATCTTCTCCTGAATTTCTTGAAGTGATTTTTGTATTTGCCTCGTAAAGGCTTCTAACTTTTGATCCATTTTCTCCTCTATTTCTTTACGAGATTTTTCTATGTGTTCAGCTACCAGCATCCTGACCAGTGATTTTATATCCAAGTCTTGTTTTTCTGGTGTTTTAGGGTATCCAGGGATTCCTGTTGTTGGAGAACTGGGTTCAGATGCTGTCATGTTGCCTTGATTTTTGTTAGTAACGTTCCTTCGTTTTCCTTTTGCCATCTGGTTATTTCTGGTGTTAGTTGGCCTTGTTGTTAGTGGCTGGTGTTTGAATCTCCTGTGAGGCTGGGCTCACCTGTTGTTTCTCTACTGGTAAATATGTGTGACTGCTGCTTTAAGGGATCATAAGCTGGCTGCCACCCATGCGATTGTAGCCCCTGTTGGAGTCTGTCTACCTGGGCTTCTCCAGCTGTGTCCTGGTTGCAAGGAACTCGGCCTGCTTGGTTCCGAGACCCTAGCAGATCTCCCTGTGCGGGTAGCTCTGGAAGGGGTGTTTACCTGGGCCTTTCCAGCTATGTCCTGGTTGCAATATGGAGGCCCGCAGCTACCGCTGGTCCAGGGGCCGGTGAGCTGGTTGCAGAATGCAGCCTAGGTGCTCGCCAGAGGGCACGGGGATGTCCCACAGAGCCTGGGCCTTTCCAGCTGTGTCCTGGGCCTTTCCAGCTATGTTCTGGTTGCAATATGGAGGCCCTCCGCTTCTGCTGGTCCAGGGGCCGGCGAGCTGGTTGCAGAAAGCAGCCTCGGTGCTCGCCAGAGGGCACGGGGATGTCCCGCAGAGCCTAAGCGGAACTCAGCCTGCTTGGGTCCGAGACCCTAGCAGATCCCCCGTGAGGGCAGCCCTGGAAGGGGTGTTTACCTGGGCCTTTCCAGCTATGTCCTGGTTGCAATATGGAGGCCCGCCGCGCTGGTCCAGGGGCCGGCGAGCTGGTTGCAGAAAGCAGCCTAGGTGCTCGCCCGGGTTACTGTTTTAATTATTACTTTGAGTGTTATGATGGAGAAGCAGAAATTTATTGAATATTATTATAATCAATCACTTCATTGGGAATACATCCCACACTGAATTCAATTTGGGAAGGCTTTTAGATGCTTTTCCTTTATTTGTCACTTGAGAAGATCCACCAAAACAGTGATTCCCTTGGGTACTTTCCTTTTGTTAAGCAAAGGTGTTTATGAATGAGGGAATCCCTGTATGACTGCAGGTGCTATTCCAGGTCATTCATGTTTTAGGACTGTGTACTCAGAAACTAAACATCGCAACAATGGACCCATACTCCTCATGTGGCTGTGTTGCTCTCAAGGTAACAGCAGTCTCCTCTAAAGACTGTTTTCAGGAAACGCTGACATGGTACACTTCAAGCATACTGGGGAAGAATAGATACCAGATTCCTGTCTAGTCTTCAGTCTCAGGATACTCATTTTGGTGGCTAGACATCTGAAATAAGATGATTTGTCTATGGCTAGAAAAATGGATTTATATTCATTTTAATGTGAGAAACAATAAAAAAAAGCCAGTCAAACTGACAGTATTCCATTTCTTAAAGAACAGCTAAAAAGTTCAGGTACTAGGATATTAGGTTAAATCAGTGAAAGCCTACATTAGTTATTTTAAGGAATTGTTAGAAATTAATTCTAACACAGCTATACTACCATAGAAGGGGGAAATGACCTCAAAAGTCAAAACAAAAAATCTTTTGAGGTTCAAATAACAAAAGACCAGTGCAGATACCAAAGAGGACAGTAAGGGTTTATTATTAAGAACTTATACCTTTAGGGATGATTTTCTACCGGGGCCAGATAAAATACAAGCCAAGCAAGCATGTCAAACATAAGACAAATAGTGGCCTTAATAGAATTGCAGAATTAAGCTGCATTGATGGATTGACTCAAGGGAAAGCAGGACAAAGGATATATTCGTATTCGTACAGGGTAGGATTCCTATTGCCTTGGAATGAAGTACCCCATGAAATTTAGCTCAATTTACATTCTAGACCAGTTGTCTGAATTGAAAAGAAGCCTTTAGATTAGAACATGAAGAGGACTAACAAAGCCTTGTGTTACCCGAAGTCCATCTGGGGTTCTATTATGATTTAGTGGCAAGCTCAGCCTTACCAGCTCTTTCCTCATTTTCTGGGTAGGCATGACATCTTAACCACTCTTGTGACAGGTGCACATGCCGGACCACTGTGAAGAGCTCTTCTGTCTGCCCCAAGTGCAGGGCTTCCTCTTTGCTAACCCTGCTTCTAGGTAGATGATTACACAACAGCAAAGATCTCCAGTGACCTCCTGCTTTTATCCTTGGTTTCTTGGCAGGTGTGATATACTATTTTAATATAGAAAGTGTTGGAGAGTGTGAGGTACTGGACACTTCAGGAAAAATTCTGAGAGTAAGTGCGAGAGTGTTTTTTTTTGCTTTTATTTATGCTCTGGCTCCCTGATGATGTGCCTTTATTGAAAAGATATAAATATCTCTGCTACTGTGAATTTATTCTGGAATGTCTCTAATGATAAAAGTTTTGCTGCTTTAATGCTAAGAAAGGTAATTGTTTTTAAAGACTCTGGTCTTTTCTGTACTCTGGGTCTCTTGTAATTGAAGATAATGGTATTTACTATTTGGAAATAAAATAGTTTATTTACATTTAAGGGGATTTACTTTGAAAAATGTCTTCATTTGTGACTGAAGATGTGGCTCAGTGGTAGTATGACTGTCTAGCATGTACAAGAACCTGGGTTCAATCCTCAGTACTACGGATGGTGATGGTGATAATGATGATGATTCTGAGCAATTTTTAATAACTCAATGAAAATTAAATGACAATAATGTAAAGATTTCAAGAATTAACAAGTGAGACAAATTATATATTTACATAATGTTGTCATATTTTAGAGAATCCAGCCTTATTTTTTAGCAATTCCATAACTGGAAGGTGAAAATATCATTGAAAAGCTTGGTGGTGGTGGCACATACCTTTAATTCCAGCACTCGGAAGGCAGAGGCAGGCAGATCTCTGAATTTGAGGCCAGCATGATCTATGGAGTGAGTTCCAGGAAAGCCAGGGTTACAAGGAGAAACCCTGTCTCAAAAAACAAATATATGCATATATATATATATATATATATATATATATATATATATATATATATATATATATATATATATGTGTGTGTGTGTGTGTATGTGTGTGTGTGTATGTGTGTATGAATATATGTGATACAAATAGTGTTTATTAATTATATGATTTTGTCTTCATGAATGACAAATATAGCATTACTGTGTTTATATTCAAATTATGAAATCACTGATGTATATACTTCATAGATGAATACATTATAAATCTATAAATCAGTATATAAAATATAAATACTTCACTTTATAACTTGTTTGTTCAAACCTAAACTCTACCTTTGAGCAATAGTCACTAGAACTTTTTGGCTGCCCTTAATAGGTACAAGCCACGATCTTGAGTTATACCAAAATAAACATGAAGGGACAAGGAAAGGGGTGGGTAGAACTGGAGGATTTAATATTTAGAAAGATGCTTACTTGGGATTAAATGACCTTCCCTATAAATCAGAAGAGGAAATTGTCAGCTCGGTGCTTCCTCATTTGCAGCATGTGTAAGCAGGAGGAAAATGAGCCAAAGCACCCTTTGGAGCAAAGCACCATAGACTATGCAATCCAATTCACTTCCGCCGAGGTCTCTCCAAAAGATATTACTAGAGATAAATCAGGTGAGGCCCTGGTGCATCTCAGTCCTGACAGGCTGTTCCAGTTAGTAACATCTTTATTTTATTGCCCAAGGTTGAAGAACTCTTGCCTTTCTAAACACTTAGAGCCAGATAAAGTGAGTGTATGCTGAATTAGCACCTTGTGATAAGAAAATGTTTGATCTTCAGGATTACAAACAGGAAGGATTTGGGTTGTGTTACTTCAGAAAGTACTTATGAGTTAGATGAACATTTCTTGGGGTTATTTTCAAAGTGCCAGTGCTTTGCTGTTCCTGGAAATTCCATTGGTTTGGAATTGTGGGGACTTTCCTAGCACACTCCTGAAAACAGAGTAATTTTGACTCTCTTTTTAGACTCAGAGAAATGTCAGAAATCCCAATGGCTATCTGAGAACTGTAATGATTTGCTCTCAAGGAAAAGGCCTGCCGTATTTTCTTCCTTGAAAAAATTATTATAATTTCTTACTGCCAGTTTTCATCTGTATTCCCTATGTGTCAAAATGTTAACTAACTAATTAATTAGAGACAAAGTCCTGCTACGCAACCCAAGCTAGCCTCAAGGTCATGGCTCTCTTCTCTGCCTCAGCCTTCCAAGTGCTGGGGCAATGGGACATGCCACCATGGTAGGAAAACATTATTTCTGACATCACTGGATGCATTGCTTGCCAGTCTGTCTTGTTTTCCAAGTAGATATCCCATCATACTCTTCCCATCTCTGAGCTTCCGTTCTTATTTCCTCTCCTGCTCCTCTTACCTCCTCAGCTACTCAAGTTTAACATGTCTGCTGCTGTAGGGGAGTGCTCAGGATTGGCTTTTTTCCCCTTCTAATCTGTCTTTCAAACAGTTGCTGTCTTTACACTGTGACTTGGTTCAGTGGGGAGCCTAGATAAGGTTACAATCGATGTGAGGAAATACCATGACCAAAGCAACTAGGGCCAGGAGAGAGGGTGGCTTACCCTTCACCATCAGTGTTCATCATCATTTTTGTCCTTGTGTTCCCAGCTTCAGCAATGCATAAATAAAATGTCTGAATGACACATAGCTCCTAATAAACCTCAATAACTGGATGATTAATTTCCCAGTGTTTTAATGGTCTCGACGTTTGAGTAGTATTTAGTGAAAACAGCCATGCTCTGATCTGAGCAATATTCCCAACCATACAAGGAAATTAAGCCCAATTCTTGACAGCTGTGGATTCTTTAGACCAGGTTTTGGAAGCATGTGCTTTTGGGAGAGGTTATACTGAGGGAAGATCTTCAGAGATTGGGTCCTGTTTTCAGTGGCTCATGGGGATTTGGGTACTGTGCTCAGCTCAGTCTAGGGGATGGGCATCAGAACAACACAATTGCTGAAATTCAGGTAGAAAAGCCTCAGTGTCCCTTCCTTGGCTGCTGGTATCAGGACTTTTACTCCATTTGATCTTTAACTCTTTTGTCCAGGGTTTTAGGTGTTGAGGCTGAACTTTATATGAATTATGAATTACCTTCTGTGTTGGCTAATTTTATATCAACTTAAGTTAAAGCCATCTGAGAGGGAGAAACCTCAGTTAAGAAAATCCTTCCATAAGATGGGCTGTAGGCAATTGTTAATTGGTGACTGATGTGGGAGGCCCCAGCTCATTGTGGGTGGAGCCATCCCTAATCTGTCCATGACATTTAACTGCTCTTCCTTTCTCATATATGTAAATTCACCTAAATCCCCTTAGGAAAACTTTCTCTACTGACATCCTGAACTGAGGCACATTGAACAGACAGTTTTAGAGGAGGAGTAGGTAAGAGGGAAAATATCAATCCTGAATGCAGAGATTGCAGTGATGTTGAAGTTGGCTAGCAAGAAAGCCAGCTGAGCAAGCCATGAGGAGCAAGTCAATAAGCAGCACTCCTCCATGGCCTCTGCATCAGCTCCTGCCTCCAGGATCTTGTTCTGTTTGAGTTTCTGTCCTGACTTCCTCTGATGATGAACACTGATGGTGAAGTGTAAGCCACCCTCTCTCCTGGCCCTAGTTGCTTTGGTCATGGTATTTTCTCACAGTGATTGTAACCTTATCTAGAATATTAGGGTACATTCTTAATAGGAGAGAGCTCCAATATTTTCATAAAATGAAGTTATAAAAGTACTGTAAGAAATGATTGTTGAGTACCTATGTGAGGCTCAGTATAGGCCTGCTGGACCAGGCATCGCCCATGTCTAAGAAGCCTTGATGAAGGTCACTAGAAGCAAGACTCTCTCATCACCACTCATAGGCTCAGGAAACAAAGAACTGCCTTAATGTTTATCCCATGTCAGATCACAAAGAACCAGATACATGTCAGATACATATGTCTTAGCCTTACCCGAGTGTTTCCTCCTTTGGAACTATTCCTAAGGGCTGGACCTTGGCTAAAGACATGATGAAGACCAGAAGAGTAAGGTGTGATGAAGTAGGCCAACATGCTTCCTCCCCCAATCATGTTTATAGATCTACAACAAGAGCATTCTGGAGGGGGGAAGACGTTCTGAAATAGATAAAAGTTTGTGGTTTGATTTTTCTCCTTAGGGTAATTATTTCCAAATGGAAACAGACTTGAAAGGTGTCTACAAGAGAGTTTATCCAAAAGACAGGGAAGAATTAGTGTCAGACTCAGGTTGACAGGGCAACAATCCAGAGCAGGTTGTATTTGCTTGTACCCTCTGATGTGTAGTCTGCTCCATTAAGCAATTACAGCTGCTGATGTCCAGTTTATGGAGTTTCAATACAGAGTGGCTGGTTGCTTTAACTAGATGGGATCCTGGGTAATTTCAAAGATGCCCATTGCTAGTCTTCACTCAGATAAAATCCCATGTATTTTAGGGGTCCTCAGTGGTACCAGTCCTCATGATAATTCATGTTGGCATGGGTCAGAACATGGGGAAACTGTCACCTGACCTGCTCTCTCAACAGCATGCATGCTCATCCACACATGGCTTCTTTGCACCTCAATCCTTAGAATGAAGCCTTAAAGCCTCAGAGTGTATTCACTCCCATTCCATTCCATTCTCAAGGATAAACGTATCATTTTCTTCTGTTCTTCACTTTACATTAACATCCACAATTCTTCTGACCCCCTTTTTTATTCTCCACCTACTTTCTTCTGTGGATCATCAAGTCTTCCTTCAGTTTGTTGTTTCTTGGCTGTAGCAATGCAGGTTGCAGTGGGAATGGTGCCCAGGTCAGAGGTCATGTGCAACCATCCAGCTTCGGAGGGGAATGCTTTTCCTTTCCCATGATTCTCTGTCTCTTGCCACAGAAGGAAAGGCATGAGAAGTGAAGGAAGTGGTTAATACAAAAAGGAGATCAAATTTTTTGCTCAGATTTTGGTTTCCCTTCAGGCAAGAAGATTGAATCCCCCGTTTCCACACTGTGTGTTTTGAAGTAAAATGATTGGTTTAGTCCTATCCGGAACTCAGTGAAATGTGCATGCACAAGCTCAGAGCTGTGACAGACTGATCCTGACTTAATGCAGCTCAACAGAGCTAGGGAAGAAGTCACTGTTAGGAGGATGCGCTCCCTCACTCACTCAGCTGAGAGGCTGAGCGCCATCAGGTTTCAGCTTTTCCTCAGCACTGAGCCAGAAACTCCTCAATTGTTTCCCTTTTGTGAGAATCGCCTCACTCTATTCAGACAAGGTGACACCCATGCTGGAAGAAGCTCTTCTAAGCCAATTTGTCTCAGGCTTGTGGGCACAGATTTTTGGAGGAAAGCTGTAATTGATGGAGAACTGTTTTCCCAGCTCAAAAGTTATCTAATGGTCTGGTGACGACTGTACTGTGCTTTGAGAAGACACAGGCTTTCTCCCGGGGATGAACGTTCCCCTTCACACACTCGTGGGCTGGGGAAACCTTGGCAAACCATTTAGCCTGATAGACTTTTATCTGCCTTAGCTTTAACATGGTGGAAGGCCATTAGCGAATGGTGCCTGATGTCAATGCTCAGGTTATTTTTTCACTTTTTTTCTGTTGATGGGACTCAGAGATTCTGTGAGTGATTTAGACTGTTATTGGCTGGAGTGGTCTATCAAGTTCTGGCCTTGTCATCTGAAGACAAATGTGGGCCCTGACACACTGCCCTCTCATGGCTCAGCGATAGCGGGAACTGCATGCAGAATCGTTATTCCGAGAAAGTAAGTTAAGAATGCTTTGAAGTAAAAGACAGGTTATGGATTCTCATTTCTTAGTATTGAATAGCTCCATATAATATTGCACCATTTCTGCTGATTCCTAAAGAAAGTTGCATCAGGAGATCCAATCCATAGCTCTTAGCTGAAATACTCGGGTCATGAATGTAGTTGGTTGAACACAGAGGTTTTCTTAGCATTATTATGTATTGGTCACCCTGAAAAGAAACTGTTCATGTGCTTACTCGTGTGGATTTGTGTGTATGGAAATGAGTGGAACTCAGGAGGAGGGAGAGAGACACTGGAAAAAGAGAAGATGAAAGGGTTCTATGTCTTTTGATGAAATTACCTTAACTCTTAGAATGTCACATAAGATGCTTTAAGGCAGGTTTCTCCTGAACTGAAGGTACAAGAGAGACAAAAGAACTGCAAGGACAAGAATGGAGAAGAGGCTGAGGGAAAGGAGATTCAGTGACCGACCCAAATTGGGATCCAGCTCAAGAGGAGGCTCCAAGGCCTGACACTATTACTGATGCTATGGTATACTTACAGACTGGAGTTTAGCATGGCGGCTCCCCGAGGGACACAACAAGCAGCTGAGAGAGTCAGATGCAGATACTTATACTCAACCAATGGGCAGAAACTGGGGACCCCTGTGGTTGAATTAGGGAAAGGCTGAAAGAAGGGAGACTCTACAGGAAGACCAGCCGTTTCAACTAACCTGGACTTCGCAGATCTCTCAGACACTGAGCCACCAAATAGGCAATATACACTAGCTATGAGGCCCCTGACACATATACAGCAGAGGACTGCTTGGTCTGGGCTCAGTGAGAGAAGATGCACCTAACCCTTGAGAGATTTGAGGCCCCCAGGAGTGAGGAGGCCTGGTCATGTGGGGAGGGCCCAGCAATAATAATAAAATAAAATGGAAAAATGACTCAATTCTTCCCTCCCTTTTGTGGTGCTTCACTGGGCTCCTCGGTCTGTGCCACTGATGAGCCATGTATAGTTGCTGATGCGGTATAAAGTTCTATACTCGGTAAGCGTCATGCTAAAAAATCTATAGGAGTAGGAATATTGAATCAAAGACCAATTGGACATGATATCAATTGTTACTCTGTGTGTCTTTGTTCATATGTTGTGAGTGGGTGTGAGTATGGGTATGAGCATGGGTGTGTTCAAGGTCAACTCTTGGGAGTTGGTTTTCTCCTCCCACTCTTTTCTTTTTGAGGCAGGATCTCTCCTCTTGATTCCACTGTGTGTTTTACTCCAGGCTAGCTGGCTCTCAGTTTTCTGGGATAGTTTCCTGTCTCTGTCTCTTATCCAGCCTCATGAGTGCTAGTATTACAGGTTCAATACATCCACCATCTTTGTGCGGGTTCTGGGGAATAAACTTCAGGTTTTAGGGTTTTACCTCCCCCCCTGTTCCCCAAAGCCATCTAACTCCCTGGCCCTAAAACTAATTAAACTTTTGACTCTGACTCAAATACATGGCTATATGATGCATTTGGCTGACTGAAATTTGGATAAGGTATTTGTACTATCAGCTGGAATTCTGATAGTGGTACAAAAAGGAATAGATGACCTCAGTGTTCCAGTGATTTTATGAAGATACTTTTCAAAACAGGTTAGTTTTTCATCTTGAAATTGTTCAGGAACAGACCAAATGTTAACAATAGACAGTATTTTATTATCCCATTGGAGGCATATTGATCTAAATTGTTCTGGAATCTTTGAATCATTAGTTAGTATTCAAGGGCTGACTCTCATGTAATGAGATAGCTTGTAACAAACTCATTAAAACACAATCTATTGAGAAAGAAACAAATTGAATGCAGACTATTTGTAAGGCAAGCTAGGGAACCCAAAATGCAGAAGACACAGGCTTTGTCCCTGAGGAGCTTCCATATGGTAATAATTTCTATACTTCCACATAATCACCCTAAAAAGCTATCATCTTTTGTGCAGTGAGATTACTACTGTAAAACATTTAGGCTCTTCTTCATAAGAGTTGCTTTCAAAGAGAGTTCGGCATGTTTACTTCTTTGTGCACATATATACGACAGCCACTCTCATAGTTATTCTTTGGTACCCTAACGAGTAAAAGATGGTTTGGAAATAAAATCCTGACTCATGACTTTTTTTGCTATAACACTATAGCTAATAATAATTAAAATAATGCCCAAAAGGCTTAATAGCAATAATTTTCCATTACACATGAAATTTATGTAAAATCTAAATTAATCACTCATAAACAGCATTTATTCTCATTTGCAAAGATCACTCATGCCTCACGCATTGTCTGTTACTGAGTTCATGGCACAGCTGACTCAGTAGTAATTCCAGAGACCATGCACGAAAGTCCGCACGGTTGCTATCTTGTTCCCTAATTAAGTCGTGCTTTGGGACTATACACCTGTCTGCCTTTTAAGTGTTCTCCAGTTGGATCCACTGTGTCGCACAGACTTACTTTGACTTGATTTGTACTTTCTCTTCACTACTAAAACATTTTTACAGATCAAGATTGTATTTTATTTCATGGACATTCAGAAAAATCTGAATCAAGTTTTTGAAGGTGTGCCCAAAGAGTTCACAAATACGATAATGAAGAGAGGCATTATTGAGATAGTTAAGATAGAAGAAAATAGTGGGAAGAAAAAAAATCATATTAATAGTCCACCAGTAAGGCCTGAGAGAGTCTTGGGACAATGTACTACAGAAACATATAGGCCCACTGTCTTTTGTTTGAATGTCTTGCTTGTAGATCCCTTCATGTCTGATATAATTTTCTCTATTTGTGAGGCACAGGCTACCACATCTCCATTCCAATATTCCCTACCTCATAGTCACAGCTTGCTGGTGGTCTCCATTGTCTTGCTGCTTCTGGTAGTTAGTGTTAGAAGCCATCTTGACAGAATCTAGAATTACCCTCTGGGTAGGTCCATTGTATTTACAATGTATTACCAATCAAGACCATGGCTAATGTATGCGGCACCATTTCCTGGCTGGGATCCTGGCCTGTCAAAGTAGGGAAGGGAGCTGAGCCACAGCCTGCAGTCATCATTGCCTGCTTCTTAGCTGTGGATGCAATGCGCCCAAGGCTCTCAAGCTCCTGTTGCCATGACATCTCCCAGTGATGGACTGGGCCTTGGAGCTATGAATAGAAATAAACCCTTCCTTCCTTAATTCACAGATCCTGGAGTATTTTAGCATAGCAATAGGAAAAGAATATTCACTGCCTTCCGGGTATTCAGACTTTTTGAGGGGAGGGAAACTGTTAGCTTTGACAGTGGCTAAGGTGTGAAGTTTGATTTGATATGGGCAATACTTGATTTAGATTCTTTCTCAGACAGTGGGATAGTCCCTTAGTAACTGAGTGAGCAGGTAAAGGCCTAAACTTGACCTGTTACCCCCCACTTTGGAAGTGGTTTAGAAGAATCATCTCCTGACCTCTGGGATCTCTGAGACCTGGGGTATGGTTCTCCCAGCGTCAGCATCTCTGCTCAGATGTTTGTGTATCCTCACCATTTCACTCTGTCTATCATGGCAATTTTTTGGCAATTGATTGTGGAAAGCTACCAGAGAGCATCATCTTGGTGAACATGGTCAGGAAATGCCAGCTGTGTCCCACGAACAGAGGTTTCACTGTAAGTCTGGGAGGGAAAGGATGTGCATTCAAATAGGTTGAAAGGGGAAGAGTGATCCCTGTTGAAACCAAATTTAAGATGGTCAGTGACCACCAGCCAGTGAGCCGGTGAGCCCCAAGCCTCATTATCTGCATTGTTTTTTCTTCTGTAACAAAAGTGACCTTTTTAAAAGGACTTTTACTGACACACACATAGGTCTTTATTCTATATTTAAGACATTTGAATCTATATAAAGAATCATCCACATTTTTAAAATGGCAATCTTCCTCTCCTCTCTCCCTTCTCTCTTTAAGTATTGTTTTGGTCACTTGCAAAAAATTGCCAAGATAGACTCAGAGTAAAATGGAAGGTAGTATCAAGGCAGATGCTCTACTTTAGTGAAGGGTCAGAGAGACAAAAGTGACCTAGACTGTTGGAGGCAGGCCTGCGGTTTAAATCCTACCCTCAGGGGTGCCTTCTGACTGACTTGTCTGTGTGTCACATTTGTCTTTCCTGGGGACCTAGGACTCCTCACTCTAGTGTGAGGAGAATCTTGTTTCCTCAGTCACAAATATCTACAGCCCAAGGAGGTTAACTCTCTGCTCGCTCTTCCTTTCCATTCTCTTATAAAGAGGAAAGGTGAGGTCATAGAAAGCCACTCATGGTCCATTCCTAAAGGGCCTCTGTTAGCATCTGCGACAACAGTCTGGCTGGGTTTCCCAGAAAGTATGCAGTTCATCATTCCTATAAAACTCACTTGTTGGTCCAGTTTAAACCAGTTGCTAACCCTTTAGTAGTTATAATTTCAGAAATTATAATAGTATAATTTCAAAATATTTCCTCTAAAATTACCCTGCTGCTTAAAAACTAAACTAAATCTCTGGGAAGCAACACGAGAAAGTCTGTGACAATGAACTTGGTCCTCAGGGTTATCCCAAGATACAGAGACTGTAAATGGACAGCTTGGCTTGTATTAAAGATGGATTACCCACTAGGATTGCACGCACACTAGTAATTAAACATTATACCAGGAAATTATACCTGTAATCCCAGCATTCTGGAGATGGACCCAGGCATGATTGAAATTTTTAGCCATCCTGGGCTACCTACAGAAATCCTAAAACCCTCAAAATTAATATGTAATAAGGGCTGCCATAGAGAATAGGAAAAGTGATCATTTGCACATTATTTTACATTTAGTATTTTATGTAGAATTAACCTCTCTCTCTCTCTCTCATTCTTTCTAAATTTTTCTTAGTCATTAAATGCCATGGTTACTGCAAACCACAGGAGTGGACTGTGAATGGCCATCTGCCAGTTATGACTTCCTTGTCCCTCTTTATGAGAGAATGGAAAGGAAGAGCAGAATGTTAACCCTGAACATAGATGTTTGTGACAGAGGAAACAAGATGAAGGCAACCGCTGTGCGAACCGTTCTGTAGTGCAACAGAACGATGCAGGAAATTAATGAGCCCATCCAGCAGGAGACAGAAGCAAGAGGCACATTTTAGAGCTCCAGACAGATTGGGGGAGCAGGGTAATTTTAGAGTAAAATATTTTGAAATTATACAGTGATCACTATTAAAGAGATAACAGCTGGTACGAACTTGACAAACCAGTGAGTTTTATAGGAAAGATAAACTGCATACGTCCTGGGAAACCCAGCCAGACTGATGTCGGGGAGTCTAACAGAACAGAGGCACTTACCACTGTCAAGACAACATGCATTCTAGATGACCTTTCGTAAATGGATGACAATACATTTAGCAAAACCCCAGGAAGATATATTGACAGGTACCTAGAGGTGAATGGTGGGGGGGGGGAGGGCTTTAGGTTTGCTAAACCCATCATCGGGGATCGCTGAACTGCTGTTGCTCTGACTGCCCGCTGGTGAGCACGGCTGCTCTGAGGGCTCTGTATCGACTCCATTTGCTGTTCTGCAGGTGTGTCACACCCTCAAACTTTAGTAATCATGTTCATAAATTTGGACCTCAGTGTGCCCAGGATCCTCCGGCATCCACAAGGAATGCTCCAGCGTTGGGTCCTAACCTGTGTTCAGCCAATGTTCTCCTTCATGCCTTGAAGCCTGAGGCTTTTTATCAGGAAAGCATGCTTCTATTTCCTGAAGCATTGTTTCTTTTACATAGTTCCCAGTGAAAATAAGCCATTGGGGGTGATTACAAGATAGTTAATATCTTTGTCTATGAGCCACAGAAGAAGTTTTGTCAGTATGTGTCCAGTTTAGGACCCCTGCTTTTTTACTAAGACTCATATACCAAGACACTCATTTGCTGGGATTTGGAGGTATTTTATATGTAGCTGACCCTATTACTCTTTCCCTACCCGTTCCCCAAGCAACAGTAATCAATTAGACACAAAGGCTTGACATGCTTCTCAAACGTTAGTCAGAGCTTGCTACTTCCACTGAGCGGAGAGCTGACAGAATTGTCTCAGTGACCTCCCAGGTGACTGAAATTCAAGGGCAGTGGGACTGAGCCCTCAAGCTGGCACGGAGCACCAATGGACCCATCTTTCTCCTTGGCTCAGTAATGAGCCTGGTTATTTACAGTGCCCTTTCTGTGTGCTGCCTCCGTTAGCACTTCTCTTTTCAATTTGGACCTTGGCCCGTATCCTGCCCCTCTCACAAGGCACGTGGCATTTTGATTTTTAAATAATGGGAAGAACGCTCCATTGCTGCTAGTTGGTGATATGGCTCTCAAACTGTCCACAGATTGCCGAGTAAGTGAAATGTTTTGACAGAGAGAAATATGTGTTGTCAACATTTCTTTCCCTGTGGTTGAGAAGGGAAATTGAAACTGTACTTCAGCAGGGTTCAGATGTTGAGAACTACAATGATGTTCCCAAAATAAGTGACTATGGACCACTCCGTTTCCCTTTTGGCCCCATTCTTCTCTAACGAAATGCCCAATTAAAGGCGTAGCTCATGTGCTTAAAAAAAAAGGCTTAGGGAGGATTCTGGGATGGATCAGTGATGGTGGCAAATCCTTAACAAAGGAGAAACATTGCAGAGAACAGTGCCACGATGTGATCTACAGAGTCTGGAATAGTGATTGTACCTGGACTTTTTAGGTTGCGTGTGTGTGTGTGTGTGTGTGTGTGTGTGTGTGTGTGAGTGTTTGTATGTGTGTGTATGTCTGTGTGTGTCTGTGTGTGTATGTGTATATGCATGTGTGTGTCTGTGTGTATGTGTATAGGAATATGTGTATATGTGTGTGTATATGTATGTGTGTATGTATGTGTATGTATGTATGTCTTTGTATGTGTGTGTATGTATGTCTGTGTATGTTTATGTGTGTTATGGTTTGTATATGCTTTTCCCAGGGAGTGGCACTATTAGGAGGTGTGGCCTTGTTGGAGTAGGTGTGTCACTGTGGGTGTGGGCTTAAGACCTTCACCCTAGTTGCCTGGAAGTCAGTCTTTCACTAGCAGCCTTCAGATGAAGATGTAGAACTCTCAGCTCCTCTTGTACCATGCCTGTCTGGATGCTGCCATGTTTCTACCTTGATGACAATGGACTGAACCTCTGAGCCTGTAAGCCAACCCCAATTAAATGTAGTCTTTTATAAAACTTGCATTGGTCATGGTGTCTGTTCACAGCAGTAAAACCCTAAGACAATGTGTATATCTGTATGTGTATATGTATGTGTGTATGTGTGTGTGTATATGTATGTGTGGATGTGTGTGTGTCTTTGTGTGTGTATGTATGTCTGTGTATGTGTGTGTGTCTGTGTATATCTGTATGTGTGTATATGTGTGTGTATGTGTATATGTATGTGTGTATATATGTGTGTGTCTTTGTATGTGTATGTATGTGTATGTCTATATCTGTATGTATATATATATGTATGTGTGTGTCTGTATTTGTCTTTATGTATCTATATGTGTGTGTATATGTGTGTCTGTGTATGTGTGTATGTGTGTATGTGTATCTATGTGTTTGTATGCATGTATGTATGCATGTGTGTGTCTGTGTATGTCTCTGTGTGTGTATGCCTGTGTGTACATGTGAATTTGCATGTGGGTAGCTTAAGGAAACACACTATTGAGAGATTGACTGTGGTATATGTATCCAATAGTAGGCACTGAAAGAATAAAAACTAAAAAGGAAGTTGAATCACCTACAGACTGAGACATTTAGGACAGTGTGTGCATTTATCTCTGGGCTGAGTGGATAAGGCTCTGCACAGCTGTGTGTTGTCTCCTCTCAGAATGAGGTATGTCCTGTTTCCCTGGCAGGCGTGCTCTTGTCAAGCGCTTGTTGGAACAGGACCACGGGCAGCTCGCTGAGCTCTGCTGACCATTATCTTCACATTCAAGTCTGCGGCATGGAAACTGTTCTCTATTCTCTCGCTTAGAGAACACTTTGATAAGAAAAAATGTTGACAGCTTTGCCTTTCCTCAGACTCACTGAGGAAACATTTTCCTTTTTTCTCTTGTCAATCTCCTTTCACAGGCTGGGTAGGACAAAGGGAGGGATATTGCTTTAGAGGCTAGCTCGATTTTCATCATCTAACAACCTGCATGTGTGAGTCATGACTAGCCGTACTGAGATGAGCAATTCTGTCTATCTTTAAGTAGCTGGGTACACTCTCATTTAAAAGCCAGTCATCTGATTGGAAAAGATGCCCTGTAAGAGGGCAAAGGTAAAGTAATATAGTTACTTATATAGATTGAATATGGCTCACTCTGTGGGTTCTAAAATCAGAAAGATCTGAGTCTACACATTGACTCCAGCTCTATTCTCCATAGCATGGCTTGACCAAGTAAATTTTAAGCTCCTTATATGCCTCTTTGTGGCATTTTCCTTCAGGTACTTTTAGGCTGACTAAATGAGATATTGCATACACTGCGTCTAGTACCTGGTACTTGCATATCTATCTGTAATGTCAGCTTTCTTCTCTCTCTTTCATGCTGAGCTGTTGTCCATAGTAGCCATGCTCACGCCTCCCACAAGCTTCACCATACCTACTGCCCACGTGGATGCCTTGTACGGGCTTGTGAGAGGAATATAAGAAAGGTTAGAACTGTAAAGTAATACAGTTACTTATATGGGTTGGACATGGCACACTCTATGGGTTCTGAGACTAGACAATATAAAGAGACCCAATTCATAGATATGGCTATATAGTGATGATGGGGTTTGAAAAACCAATTTTCCCAATTTATAAGTTCAAGTAGTTCTTTTCCTGCTTAAAGCATGATCACACAGAAGAGATGTAAATAGAGGTTATAGATTAATGAACAATATACTGCCTTTCTCATTCCAGAAACATGGAAGAGTTATACTTCTCTGTGCCATGGAAATTAGATATACTCTTTGATTCATCTTGGTCAATGAAATGTAATCAGAAGTGACTGTCAGTTTTAGAAGGGAACTTTAAAAGACTTTGCACTCACTACCACTATAGTCATGGAATCTCATGGTGAGGTGAGGGTTGAATCAGCCCAGGCTCATGAGATATTATAAGTAGCAGGACACCACCGGTAATCCATGTTAAAATAATATAGACTGGGTGGGAGAGTAACTTCTGTTGAATTGCACTGTAGAGAATTTAAAGCTCCTAGCTTTTGGTCTGCATAGATGAATACAGGAAATTCTGCACACATTCCTCAAATCTGCTTTTGCTGATGACACTTCAGTGATTCCTCTCATGGTATTCCTTCCAGGCCAGAATTGGATAGGCACAGTCTGTTGATGAACCATGCCTGCTTTCTACCCAATAACCACATCGCCAGGGTACATCCTCAGTTTTGCTCACCAGACTTGACACCAATGGCATCTAAAGAAGAAACTAAATATCACTGACTAATTGGACAGACTGCACCCTTCACTCTCAATGCCATGGAAAAGCTGTGGCAGGAGTGAGAGGTCATTTTCCCTGGGTGTAGGTATTAGGAATGGACATTGTCTTCAGGAAATGTTAAAGACAGTAGACTCAACAGTTTCTTTATCATCACAAATTACAATTCTAAACAATGTTAGGAACCAAATGCACTCTTCCCACTTTGTACAGTGGCCCAGGATGAAGTTACACAGAGGAAGGGGATTCTAAAATGTCTGAAAACAGAAGGGAGCATTGGGCTGTTGCCCCACTTCTGTGGAAGCATTCACTTGGAATGTGCCCAGAAGAAATATCACTCCATTTTATGATTGCTCTCTCTACATTGATTTGGATAATACCAGTTTATGATTTTTTTATACTTACATGCACTTGTGCAATTCTTCTCTCCAGAGTTTGTAAGACCTGTAAAGGAAAGGCTGGTCCTCTTTCACCCTTAGGTGTCCTTGGGTCTGACTAGTACTTAATGTTTATGTAACTAAGGCTCCATGCTAGCTTTCTGTCAAAGTAACAAATAATTGTATGTAGATGATCTTATAAGGATGATTCATGATTCCAGAGATTTCAGTCCATGTTTGCTTAGCTTTATTGTTCTGGACCTATTTTGGCAGGGTTCATCATGGAAGAAGCTAATGGTAGATGTATTCTCCTCACTACGGCCAGGAAGCTGCAAAAAAGAGTGGTGTTTCAGTATCTCCTTTAAGCACATTCCTCCAATGAACTAAGCTCTTTCAACTAGGCCCTGACTTCTAAATAATGGCCTCACAGTGCCACAGGCTTGGGAGTAGCAAACATCATTTGGGGGACCTTGAAGATACAGACTAGAGAAGGTCAAGTATATGTGTTAGAGTTCATGAACTTGAACTAGGGAGCAATAGAATGACTTTTCTCTTTGTAGCCGACAGGTGTGTGAGAATCAGGGGGTAGTTCTTCCGGTGATTGATCATAAGAAACCCCAGACACTTGTGCTATTGAGAGAGATATGTGTTCTAGCTGATTTTGATGATAAAGATCTTAGGCTTTTATATGTCAGGTTACCCATGCCTAGCAGCATTCATATACGTTGGGATGGACTGCCTCCTCCTATGTCCATATGTATTCTCTTCTGTGAATATCATAGTTTCATATATTCATATACTTTATTGTCAAGACAAAATAAGGCCAAGCGGGATGAAAGGGGGAAGGGCTGTGTTGTCCCAGGTGCTGGACTCCTAAGTGAGAGTCCATGTGAAGGCAGATTTTGTAGAAGGCAAGAGGCGGGATGGAGTTGAAGGGCAGCTGTAATGTTGCCTGTGATCTCATACCTCAGTGGTGTAGGAAAGCACAGATGAAGTTGGCACTTAAAAAACAGTGGTTGGGATTGGCTCACAATGCTAAGCAGTTACGGTGTGTTTCCCGATACCAGATCGTGATGATCTCGGCTTCAGGGAAAACTAATCTTCTGAATTCTGCTTGTTTTGTTGTTAAGTTATAGAAGTAGGCGCTACCAGGCAGAGAGAAAACTGGTCCAGAAAAGTCTTTTGTCTTTTCCTTTGCTTTTGTTGTTATTGTTGCTTTTCACCACTCTTCAAGCCTGTTTTAATGTTTTCCATGTAAGATTGAAAACAATCATGTCAGCTCTAGCTTACTTAGAGACTACCTATCTTCCAAGGGACCTACTGGATAGAGCATGGTATTGGGCGGTCATGCTGTGAGTTAGAGCATAGCCCTGGACTAAGGAAATGTCACCTGGACTATTCTGGGACTGCTCAGAGATTTTCATTACTGCCTTCCTCTCTCAGAAAAAAGAAATACAGTCATTTTAAATTTCTGGGATGAGTAGTTGAAAATAGTAAAGCTAGAAAATACCAGTATTCTGTATTTCTCTGCTCTAAATGCTACAATCTAAGTTTGCCAGTAAGAGTTTAATTGATAGGATTGGAATGCTTTTGTACCTAATACTTGAAATAAGATATTCGAATTAATGAACATCTCATATGTTTAGCTTTGGTTTTGTTCCCTGAAAGGACTTATAGTCTTCTTGTATTACTGTTTGTTCTTTGACAGTGTCACACTTATAAGTATTATATTTTGTTCATATTCATTTCCTTTACCCTTGCCTAGCTGCTATCCTCCTTTTCAACTAGTCCTTCTACTTTCATGGTGTGTGTGTGTGTGTGTATGTGTGTGTGTACATGTGCACATGCATACGTGTGTGTCTGTGTGCATGTGTGTACATTTATACATGCATGTGTGTGCATGTATGTGTGGTCATTTATACATGCATATGTGTGTACATGCATGCATGCTTATGTGTGTGCTTATGTATACATGTATACATGCATATGTGTGTACATGTATACATGCCTATGTGTGTGCACATGTGTGTTCATGTATGCATTCCTATGTGTGTGCATGTATGTGTGTAGATTTATAAATGCATGTGTGTACATGCCTGGGTATACATGTGTACATGCATTTGTATGTGTGTGTTTGTGTGGTGTATAGTTTGTTGACTTTAGTAAAGTAAATGGTTTTACAACAGATTGTAGTTTTTCATTATAGAATTTAATTTTTTATTAACTTTTGTGGAAAGATGAGTTTTGTGAGCAGGCTGATTTCAATAAAGTCTATTTGGAAGAATACCTGATTTTAACAAGCACTTTGCTTTTGGAAACTTTATCCACTTGTGTTTCTTGGGCTCTAAAAAATGTTTTAATGGATACATGGATTCAGGAGTCATATTTATGACCATTTTCCTTACAAGAACTCTTTGGGTAATTCATTTATTTTGCATATCAGGTATTGAATCCAGACCCTTGGGACCCAGTCGAGAACTGCTCCACTAATAGGTACACTGTACGCACAGCCATCCTTTTCTAAGGTGGGGGGAATTACAATATGGCCTTCTTTGCTTTCATCGATTTTGTAATTTGTTATTTAGACAACAGAAAGACTACAGCTTAAGCATGACCTTGCAGGAATCTGAGCCTATAAACTGTGAGATGCCAGTGTTGCACTCTGTAACAACTCAGGTCCCTGGTAACAAATCGGCTCTCTGAATTGGATGCAGACAGGGAGGCAGCTGTCATGGACAAAGCTGTGTATGCATCCCATGTTGTTCTTTCTTACTGTTGCCTTACAATTTCCTTTGTGCCTAAAAAATACCATTTCATCCCAGGCTGGCCTTAAAGTAGTTTTTTTCTTTCTAAAGTAAGCTTTTGGATTCCACAAAATCATTCTGGATAAAATGGAACAATTAGAGAATTATTGAAACACTATTTTTAGTTCTGTGTATTATTCCATGAACCCATTCCCTTTGTCTCTTCTTTGTCAAAGGATTTGTGCAGCTTGTTTCTTTGGCTTTCATCAAATATCTTTTTTTCTTTCCTGTTCAAAATAAACTCTGTTTCCTTTTTCCCAGCCAGATGAAAGCCCGAGTACTCTGCTCTTTCTGATACCAACCCCGTGATGGTGGGACATGGGTCCACGTCATTCACGATTGTCAGTTTCAAAGGATAATTTGGAGACTGTAGGATGAAAAACAAGCTTCAATTTTCCTCTTCAGATCTTTCCCATACACACTGCCTGTGTATTATTTCAGAAAACCCATTCAAAAGTAGACAGTTTCCTTCCCTGACTGGGCACCAAATCAAGAAGCTGTGGATAATGCATCGTGGTGTTTATTATGCATCATTTTGCTGCTGACACCGGAGCCATCAAATATTGGGGAATTTACAACCAGGGAGGTTCAGTCATCATGCCTGAAGTGAAGGACAAAATATTCTGTTATTCATCCCCAGCTCTAGTCCTTTATGGTAAGACAGTAAGCAATATACTTATCAAAGTCAAAATAACTTCCCCTTTACAAAGCACACTTGTTCCTAATTGTTGGACTAAAAATGCATATGTCATCTCTTGTTCCATCATGGGATAGAGGCTGAATTAATGTTCCTTTGAGTATTTTGGAATTTACTGATAGTGATATGGGTTTAATTCACAGATTATGTGTGCTGAAAAGAAAAAGCAGAAAAGCTCTTGGAGTTTGGAGTTGAAAACATCATACAGACTAAATATATTATTTATGAAATAGCTATGATATGTTTTTATTTGTTTTTCTATTACTGTTTTATTCTTTTGTTTGTGTTTTTGTTTTTTTGAGGCAGGGTTTCTCTGTGTGGCCCTGGCTGTCCTGAAAGTTACTTTGCAGATCAGGTTGGCCTGGAGCTCAGAGTTCAAACTGTCTCTGCCTCCCAAGTGCTATTTCTTTTGAATAAAAGCTAAGGCTCAAAGTCCTCTTTATGCACTTTAGTGCATGGCTATCCGGGGTTTGGATTCTGGAACCAAAAGAATGTGTATTTGGATCCCTGTGTATCCTGTAAAAGGGACATATGCCTCTTTCTACTTCTCTATAAAAAACAGTTCTGACTCCTATAGACATGCTTTAAGGGTTAAATGAGATTCTATACATTGAAAGACTCTTGATAAAATGCTGTTACATTAAGAGACCTGGAGAGATGCTACCGTTGTTCTGACTACTCCTAGTTTCCTCCTTCTGGTTACTCTATATAACAGTAGTCCCAAGGGGAAACCGTACATGAGGCAAGAGGGAAATGTTATTCCCAGCTGTGAAATATATTATCGTTTCTCTTATGGAACTGGGTGTCAAATGGGAGGTATATGGTTTTAGGAGTTTTAGTAGACTTCCAAAGGCAGGTGGAAGCAATGAAAATAATTCTTGATAATGTAGTTAGTTACTGTGCTTACCTCAAGGTGTGCACTTTATGGAAGATACAGGATGCCTCTTGCACCATTTATAAGGTGGCCATTTCAGCATGCTAAGTCAGGGCTGCTTATTTGGGAACAGGCTGCTTCTCCTGTGTGGACATTAAACTTGCTGCCTGCCAGTTTCAGTGGGGACAATTGAACAGGACAGAGAGCAGCCAGAAAATGATCTCTACCTCCATTTTGGGGAAAGCAAGTGGGTTCATGAATAGGACCATTCTTGCTAGCTGAGTCCTGCACTGACAGGTGTAAGTATCTTTAGAGCCATAAGATCCGGGTGTCAGCATTTGCTCTTCGCTGTTTTCAAAGGTTCTCTATCATGAGTGGGTGAGTTTTTAACCAGTGAGTTAGAACAAGGGTCTTGAGAAGGAAAATATGAACAAGTGAAATAACTGACCATTTTAGTACCTGAATAACTGGGCTGGCAGGTTTGCTGTTTGTGTTGTTCTCTGTGGTGTTACTTTAAAATTAAGCTTATGCAAATGAACTGTTAATGGGCTGTCATTTCAGGCAAATAGCTTATTCAAAAACCCTAAGACAAGCGATAGATAGTATTTGAAATGAAAATTACAGCTTGGGCATTTTTTTTTCCAAAAATTTTTATTTTTTTCCTCTTTCTTTAAACTAAGTAGAATGGAAGGTGAGCGGTGGAAGGTGGAAGGTGGAAGGTGGAAGGATAAAACTGTTATTGTCTATTCACAAGTTTCTCCTTCTTACACACACACACACACACACACACACACACACACACACACGTTCGCACGTGCACACACACCGAACCCTCAAAGCAAAAGTCTTATCCAAATCCCTCAAGCAGTCCCACTCAATCTCCATGATGCTACACAAAACTTTCTTGGCTTTCCTAGCGGTCACTGTTCTGAGAAGAGGAACTGTAATGCATATTAAAGAAAGTGGAGAAAACCTTCTGGAAAAGACCATAAACCCCAGGAAGCCATACACTTCAGAAAGGGATTCTAGACCAAAAGCATAGGCAAGTGTGGGAGCCAGGGGAGACTGAGCAAATGAAGGTTTTCATCCCAAAGTGCCAACCACAGTGAATCCGTTGTCCATTGGGCTCCAACACTTCCAGCTCTTGCTTCTTTTCTCAGGCTGTTTACTGCTTTCTGAGTGTAAACTTACAGTTGACAAAAACTGCAAAACTTAATACGGCAGGCTAAAATAAGGATTTACTATAAATTTGAAAGAGATGTCCTCAACTCAGGCATTTTGTTCTAAATAGGAAACAGACCACCAAATTAGTCTATTTACCTTCTGAGGTCTAGTACTCTCCAGTGGGACACCTTTGTGGGCACAGCTGCTTCACTGGGCCAGAGAAGGAGATGAGAACTGTTTTGCCTTGTCTATAGGCTTGAAGCTTAAAAGTGAATGAGTTGGCTTTCCAAATGGCTTCCTGTTTTTTCAGACTGCACTCTCAAAAGGGCCTGTGTTTTCACAGTCCTCACAGAGCTATGAAGGAGTGCTTGTTACCAGATTTACAGCCCTGGTCTATGAACATCTACACTAGGCCCCACCAGTGTCTCTGCCAAACTCCACAGGCTCTACCTTGGCCTCCCACGGTGTGGCAAGAGCACATGTGTTCTGAGAAAACCCAGCGCTGTTGTCTTTGTGTGTATTTTTGTCTTTAAATCCTCCATGTTCCTATGACGATTCTCTAGGCCTCCAGCCAGTAGCATATTGCATGTGTGAAGACCATGTCTTCCTACAGAGAGCTGAGCCTTCCTGCCTGTAAGATGTTAAGAAACCTCAGGTGTTGCACAGGAATGGCCTTTAGCTGGAATAATGCTCTTCTAATCTATACCCAAGACCAGAGCCAGCCCCACAGTGTACAAGATGTATGACTTACCTTGACAGTATTTGCGAGTGTTCTGCTCTACTTGGGTAGCATGTTCATTTTGCTTCAAGTTTAACCGAATCTCAGTCACTCTTTGTGGGATTAACTGGACTTCTCATGCTTGATAGCATTAGGGCTGAGGCCGTCTTCCACAGAAAGTGAAGGATTCTTCTGCTAAGAGTTGACAAGTGTAGATGAGCCCTTGGAGACTGGAGACAAAAAATGTCACATATGTATGTCTTATTAATCCCATGGGCTAGTGTTCTGCTGAGATTTTTTTTTTTATCAGTTTTAAAGTTCTTTTATGGCAAGTTAGCTTGTATGCACCTGGGGTGGGAGAAGGAAGGAAAGGTACAAAGCAGGTTGTCTCTGACAACACAGAGCATCTGCTGTTGGTTAGCACTGTCACCTACCATCCCTAGCCTTCTTGCCTTAAGTTCCTCACTGAGAAGTGGAGAAGGTACTTTCCAGAGATGATGATGATGATGATCATGATGATGATGATGATGGGATGGAAAGAAAAAAACGTTTCTAGAATGGATTCTGGGTGGCAGACTCCAAACAGAAAGCTTTCCACTCATGAACACAATGGAGCTTCTCTTCCTCCTTCTACGAACCTTCGTAGATTGCTGACACTATGCCACAGATTTTGCCTGGAGTATCTATCATGAGCTGTCATCATTAGTCACATCAACATTTTGTATCAAAGGTTTTCATCAGTCCCTGCATGCTCTGGGCTCCCAGAGAGTTAATTCGTGTTGATCGTGGCATTCCTGACCTCTGTGTGAAAGACAAGGTGCATAGGCTTCTTCGCAGTGTTTGCAAAGGATCAGTTTCATAATGTTATGCAAACACCAAGGTAACAGAATGTGGCTAAATTACACACTTAGTCACAGAGAGATTTGTTGGTGCTTAGTTATGTTATTGTGTTCAGTGCAGATTATTGCTTGTTACTTTCTGCTCTAATATACTTACCCACTTAAGTTTCAAAATAGAAATGAAATACTGGCACATCTTCCCTTTTCAAGAAAGATATATGTGCTGCTTCTATTACATCAGACAGGTTAATTTGCATTTATAACAGGAAACTTTATTAGCATGATAAAATAAATGCATGCAGGGCAATATCATCTGAACCAGTTGCTACCACAAGATAAAGTCTGATGTGGCAATTGCTAACCGAATGTTGGATCATGGTTATTACTGAGGTAAAAATCGTTTACCATGGGGTGATCAGGGATACAGTATTGTAAATGATAAAAGAGTTGCATCTACTTTCTAGTTTTAATTAGCCAAAGAGGTGTCCTGGGTATTTTAGAAAGCTCGTCTTATCAATACTGTTATTTAGAAATGATTTACAATATTGTTATAGATGCTGCTAATGTTTCTCTCATTAGAGGTTTTCATCATTGCTTCTGTTGTAAATTCTGTTGCTGGAGGCATTAAAGACACATTAAATATTTATGTCAAATCCCCTTATTTGTATACATATGTCTACAGGTATATGTGTGTTGTAGTAAAGCAGTTTTGTAAGACCTTAAATCCCAGAGGTTACTGTTTGTGGATGTGCCAGTGTAGACCTTCTTTGCTCTTGGATCGTCAGTATCCAGATTTAGTTTCACAAAAAGATGTAGGTTAACTACTACTTTAGCAAAGGTTTTTTTTTCTTCTCCCATTGACTATCTATTTATGCCTGAAAGAGAGACATGGATACGCTAGAAATCTCCAGGAGCACATCTCATGTGCTATAGTTCTGACATCTAGTCATTAGACTGCTTCTGCTGGTGGTGATCCAGTTGGTAGTTGGGTTTCTGATGAACATCAGAAGTGGTACTAAGTACGTTCTCACACTGCTCAGTTCCTGAGACAGAGTGATTAGAAGTTTTTGTTTTTGTTTTGTTTTGTTTTGGTAGAAAATGGAGCTTCTCTTCTTCCTGACAAATATATTCAAGAAAACCTTGACAAATGACATCTCTGCACCTAAAATCCTTTTCTTTGGTCCCAGCGTTTGCAACATGACATTTCTTAGGTATAATTGGGGGTAGCTAGCTTAGCCACTCAGGAGGACTGGCCTCTGGATACAGGCTGTATAATCCTTGGATATTTTTGATCTACTACTTACCCGTGTCTCACCAACTAATGGTTGGGGAAGTGATAATATTTTTTTTAATAAAAATAAAGGTTTATTTATTTATTCATGTATTTATTTTATGTATATGAGTACATTGTTGCTGTCCTCAGACACACCAGAAGAGGGCATTAGATCCCATTATAGATGGTTGTGAGCCACCATGTGGTTACTGGGAATTGAACTCAGATCCTTTGGAAGAGCACTCAGTCTTTTAACTGTTGAGCCATCTCTCCAGCTCCCAGTGATAAATTTTTATGCTAGTTTTTGTTTTAATCTTGAAGGGTCCATCCAAATGATCTATGTTTAAAACAGGTAATTTCTGAGTGATATTTGTGATATGTAAATTCATTCATACCCTGCATACTACTATGAATTACTTATTGATAGTTTCTAAGTAAGAAAAAATAACTGAATTGTGAACCAGGAACCCAGTCTCTTTTCATCTTGCAACCCTGTCCTCAGTGTAGAATTTTCCAGTATGGTTATGTTTCCACTCTGGGGGCAAGTGAAGGTCTGGAGGGTACTCTGGATCATTTACAGAATCAAAGGATCTTTGTGTCATCCTTAAGAGTGGTCCCTCTGGATTCAGGATACCTTTTGTCTGTCGGGTATGTCTTTCTAAGTAACACTTGTGTATTTTAGAAATACATGGGGTTGGTAGAGCTTGTTTCTTTGCTATGTAACGTACCCCAGTTTACATTCAACACCCATAAGAAAGATTCTTTGGAGGCTAATAAATAGAACAATTGTGTTCTATGACTGAATAATCTGTATTCCTTCAGAAGACATGATTTGCATGGTAGGCTGGCCTAGATAAATACCCCAGCCAATCTATATCTCCTTTCAAAGTAATAGTTAAAAATATTTGTTTGATAATTATTTAGCATGGATGAAGAAAGCATTTAATCTGAAAAATATCAAAATATTTATGTTGGAAATATGAGTCTTAGTATATAGAATTCCCAAGCTTATTAAAAGATAGCTTTCAACTGTAAGAGAAAAGGAGATCATGAAAATTTCAGGTAGATGGATATAATTAGAAAGCTCATACTGAGTAAGGAAAATCAGACCCGGAGTGAAAAATGTCAAATGTTCTCTTTTGTTTGAGTTCATGGCTCTAGATCTTCAGGCATGAGTGTCTAATCTGAAGTAACTTCAGATATCTGGAAAGTAAAACAGGGATTGTTCTGGGAAGGGGACAGGGTTCACTAGAGAGGGAGGAGTAATAGGAAACAAGGGATTTAAAAGAGGAAATTGGAAAAAGAAGGAACTTAAAATTAGAAAGAGAGAGACAAATTCACACAGAGGAGAGTAAAATAACAGAATATATATATATATATATATATATATATATATATATATACATGAAATCACACTATTATCTATTTACCCCCAGATAGCTATAATACATGTAAGTTGCTATTTAAATATACATATGTAGCTTAAATGAAAATTTCCCATCTGGGCTGACAATGGTCTCCGACAGAGAACCATAGAGAACTCTCCCAAAAGCCATAGATTATCTAACAAAATCCCTCACACCAGGCATGAGAAACCTTTTCAGTTGTTAGGTTTACTGAGAAAACATTATAGGCTCTTTGTTGTCCATTGCTCTTTGTTGTCCTCAAGAGGAGGGTAAAACCATGGTGACGACTGTCCATTTAAGATACATGGCCTGGAGGCCCTGAGCTGGATCTGACCTGATAGCATCCTGTCTGAGGACTAGCTTTTATGGTACCAAAAGGAGCCATCAATGCTTCCAAAGGAAGATACTATCCAGTAGTCCTAGTCAGCTGACACCTAAGAACCCTAACAACCAGGATGACAATGGTGGTAGCCAAAAGCTTTTTAATTGGACTTAAGATCCCCTCAACAAGAGAAAATTATGCCTGGTCCTAGAAAGCTAGCCAACACTCTCCAGGGCCAACCAATGAATCTTGGAGGAGAACCCGCACTTGCTACGTTAGAATCCCTAACTACCTTGTACTCACAGATAGGTGCAGTTCTCATCCCTCATCAAAGAAACCTGTCTTTGTAACAGAAGGAGACCATTATAGAAGACCATAATTTGTCAAAATGTAGAGAAGTAGAGCCAGGTCCTAAATGATACATCTATGACATAACTCCTGCAGCTAAGGTTTATGAAAAATTGCAGAAAAGGAGGTGGGAATATTGTAAGAACATGAGAAGGAGGAAGTTTTCAGTGACATTGTGCATTCTAGAAGTGACAGAGAAGCTATACGCATAAATTCTTACCAATATTTCTGTCTAAACATAGCCTGAACAAGGACCACACCAATGAACATGATATGATGAAAGAGGGAAAGCTAATGGGACCTCAACTCTAGACAAAGAACTGTAGGCAACTAAGGAATGCTGAAAGCAGGAGAAATAGTCTTCTCCAGGGAAGGACACCAACTGGTTACCCAATACCAAATGGTCAGACCTGAAAATATTACATACAAGTGACAGTATACTTCACATATACACACACATATACAGAACAGGTTGTAATTACATTTATATGTATAAATTTACACACACACACACAGACACACACGTGAGTATAAACGTAGTTAGGAATTATAGTGATTTTAAAAAAAGTTGCAATTGTGGATTCTCCTCCAAGTGTGTGTGTGTGTGTGTGTGTGTGTGTGTGTGTGTAGAGGAAATTTTAATCCACCAATGTGGCTTGTCTGGCAAGGTATCCCATATCCGCTGGAATGCGGACATGCTACATATGTTTAGTCCCTCTGGCTGGAATATAGAGATGCCTTTAGTACACATGTTTAATCACAAATGATGATTGGTAACTAAACAAATCATCTAACAATTAAACAAATGTCTAATTGAGGGGCAGACAAAATGACAAATCAGAGAAAGATTTGACAGAATGAGTCAAGAGATAGAATATGCCCACCCAGTGACACTAGAGCAGACAGGAAGGGAGATACTTGAAGAGCAGTGAGGGAGAGAGAAATGAGCAACTCAGTTTAGTTGAGCTCAGTTCAGAGCAGTTGAGTCAGTTTGTGGAGTTCAGAAGAAGTCTTTCCAAGGAAACAATTCAGTTCCAAGCCGGAAGAAGCCAATTTGAACCAGTCAGCTTGGAGAGGAGTTTGAGCCAAAACTGCTGAGATGAACCAGAGTTCAGGAAGAGCTAGAAAGAGTAAGTTTATTCAGCAGTAAGTCTCAGAGGCTGAAACCTTCTAGACCTAGGTTACCAGATGGAGGCTGGAAGCTGATACCTTCCAGATCTGGGCTTCCAGAAGATTCGATTGTATGGAGGCTAGAAGCTGGGGAGAGTTAGGTAGACATGCTCTGGGATTAGCTGGAGCCGTGTATTCATAAAGTTTGGGTATGGCTCTTATCCCTTTCTCTGAGGAATTAAAGTGATATTTATATTTGTACATATATACATATATGTAGATGTATGTATCAACAAAGTAAGAGTGGTAATGAATTTGAAAGAAAGCAAGGCAGATAAATGGGAGAGTTTAAAGGGAGGAAAAAAAAGAGGGAAATTATATAATTAAATTATAATCTAAAAAAAACCCTGATTTTTAGAAAAGAGGATTAGGGATATAGTTTAGTGGAAAAACATTTGGATAACATGTGCAAAGTCTAAGGTTCACTTCCTAGCTATATATTATATATTCACAGTCTCACCCCCCCCACACAGAGAGAGAGAGAAAGAGAGAGAGAGAGAGAGAGAAAGAGAGAGAGAGAGAGAGAGAGAGAGAGAGAGAGAGGTTTTAAAAAGCTTTTCCAGAGCTACCTAGCAAGTTCTTATTATTTTAGATTCCTATCTATTTTAGAAATACCTGCAGCAGTTAATATTAAATGAATGATAGAATTACTCGTGGCCCTCAAATTTTATAACTAGCTTAATTACTTTTTGCCCGGCTTCAAAAGCATGCCATGAAAACATGATACATGTTTGTGATGTGTAAGAAATATACAGTTGCTTACACATATACTGTCTTTTATGTCTATAAATTATCAAGCAAAATATAATCCATTTACCCCAAGATCAAAATTCCACACACCATGCAGTAGGAGTCTGAGCAAGCTTTGGCTGCTAGGTTACTCAACTCCCAGGGGGTTGATATGGCAGGCTTCAGACATGGTGGCTTTCTGCAGGATAAGGTACAATTTACATCCCTGAAACCTCAGAGATAATGGGTCCAAAGTAGCTGAGAAGAGATTTTCTTGCCACTTAAGGGCACTATCAATTTGAGCACAAGTGTTTCCATTCCAATTTTGTAGTTACTATAAAAACCAGGTTGGAAATCCAAAATAACTGTTGCCCCTCTTCCCAATTTACTCCAATAGTATGTCAGCATCAGGGTTACCCACCAATTATCCCTGTTTGCCATTTTGTCAAAAACATTATTTTCTAGATTATTCCACAGGTTTACAACCTGACAGGATTAACTTATGGTCTCTGGAGGGGTATATTGCTTCTAATACTGACAAAGCTAATCAATTCCTGAAAGATCTATGGATCTGTCTCTACCCAGCAAAGTGATGTTTGGAGGATTTTTCGAGGTCACTGTTCTGTTAAAGGGATGGGGGTGCTGCGGCAGCTGCGGTGACTGGCAGCATTTTCTCAAGCAATGCTCAGTGGTTGCCATACATTAGACCCTTTGCAGGAACCTGAGAAAGCACTGAGGGCAGCCCTCCTCCAGCTCTGGGGACGTAGGTTATCCTGGAATGAGACCTGGACATTGATGGGTTGGCAGCTCTCTAGGTAATTTCCATAAACTCCCCTTTAGAAAAGATCCCTAGGTAATTCAGCAAGGATTGAGAACTAGAGATCAAAAGTGATGGCCCCTTTGTAGTGTAGATTAATAAAAGGATATTGTTTTATTAGAAATTAGGCATGATTTAACAGTCTGGTAGGCATCATGAGCAAAGAATTGGCCTGGCAGTTTTATAGCAGACAGTCTGGATGTGACAGTTAAGTTTGTCATCTCTCTGATCAGTTCTCTTCTTTTTTTTTTTTATTCGATATATTCTTTATTTATATTTCAAATGATTTTCCCTTTCCTGGATCTCTCCTCCCCAAAAGTCTCATAAGCCCTCTTCCCTCCCCCTGTTCCCCCATCCACACCTTCCCACTTCCCTGTTCTGGTATTCCCTTACACTGCTGCACTGAGCCTTTCCTGGACCAGATGCCACTCCTTCCTTCTTCTTGGGCATCATTTGATATGTGGATTGTGTCTTGGATATTCCAAGCTTCTAGGCTAATATCTGCTTATCAGTGACTGCATACCATGAGTGTTCTTTTGAGACTGGGTTACCTCACTTAGGATGATGTTCTACAGCTCCATCCATTTGTCTAATAATTTCATGAATTCATTGTTTCCAATGGCTGAATAGTACTCCATCATGTATATATACCACCTTTTTTGTATCCATTCCTCCATTGAGGGTCATCTGGGTTCTTTCCAGCTTCTGGCTTTGAACATAGGGCTGCTATGAACATCGTGGAGCATGTATCCTTATTACATGCTGGGGAATCCTCTGGGAATATGCCCAGGAGTGGTTTAGCAGGGTCCTCTGTAAGTGTCGTGCTCAGTTTTCTGAGGAGCCACCAGACTGATTTCCAGAGTGGTTGTACCAGCTTGCAACCCCACCAGCAGTGGAGGAGTGTTCCTCCTTCTCTACATCCTCGCCAATACCTGCTGTCTTCTGAGTTTTTAATCTTAGCCATTCTGACTGGTGTGAGGTGAAATATCAGGGTTTTTTTTTTTAAATTTGCATTTCCCTAATGACTAATGATGTTGAACATTTCTTAAGGTGCTTCTCAGCTATCTGAAGTTCTTCAGGTGAAAATTCTTTGTTTAGCTCTGTACCCCATTTTAATAGGGTTATTTGGTTTTCTGGGGTCTAACTTCTTGAGTTCTTTGTATATATTTGATATTAGCCCACTGTCTAACTTAACACTTTGCATTTGACACAACACAAAAGAAATAAAGGGCACATAGACTCCAGTAATGCATGGAGATCAATTATTCAAAGTATTTCTCCTCCATGACTGTGAGATCCAATGACTTTTAAGAGTGGCTTCGACTAATGCTTATCATTTGCTTGTAGTATTTCAGCATTTAAATATTCCAGGGAAAGCAAAGTTAGAGATACCAGGGGCACTGGCTGGTTTCATGTGTCAACTTGACACAAGCTGGAGTTATCACAGAGAAAGAAGCCTCCCTTGAGGAAATGCTTCCATGAGATCCAGCTATAAGGCATTTTCTCAATTAGAGATCAAGGGTGGGAGGGTCCATTGTGGGTGGTGCTACCCCTGAGCTGGTAGTCCTGGGTTCTGTAAAAAAGCAAGCTGAGCAAGCCAGGGTAAGCAAGTCAGTAAGTAACATCCTTCCTTGGCCTCTGCATCAGCTCTTGTTTCCTGACCTGCCTGAGTTCCAGTCCTCACTTCCTTTGGTGATGAACAGCAATGTGAAGTGTAAGCTGAGTAAACCCTTTCCTCCTCAACTTGCTTTTTGGTCATGATGTTTTTGCAGGAATGGAAAACCTGAAATAAGATACCAGGACTTTGTCTGAGTTGTCCTAGATCCAGACACAGGGGATTTGGTTTATTGCCATTCTCAGTCCTGGGATTCTTTTTTTTTTTTAATTTTTAATTTTTAATTTTTTTATTTAAATTTTTATTTTCTATATTCTATGTTTACATTCTAAAGGCTTTCCCCTTTCCCAGTCCCCCCCACCATACGTCCCATAATTCCTCTCTCCCCCAACTATTCCCCAATCATCCCCCTTCCCCCCTACCCCCCCACCCCAATTTCTCTGTTCTGGGTCTACAAAACTGGATCCAATCTTTTCAGGCCCAGGGTCCTCTCCTTTCTTCTTCTTGGGAATCATTTGACTTGCTAATTGTGCCTTGAGTATTTAGGGCTTCTGGGCTCATTAATATCCACTTATCAGTGATTGCATTTCATGTGTATTCTTTTGTGATTGGGTTAACTCACTTAGGATGATATTTTCCAGATCTAACCATTTACCTACAAATTGCATGAATTCATTATTTTTAATTGCTGAGTAGTATTCCATTGTATAAATATACCACATTTTCTGTATCCATTCCTCCTTTGAGGGATATTTGGGCTCCTTCCAATTTCTGGCTATTATAAACAAGGCTGCTATAAACATAGTGGAGCATGTGTCTTTATTGTATGCAGGGGAATCCTCTGGGTATATGCCCAGGAGTGGTATGCCAGGGTCCTCTGGGAGTGACATGCCCAAATGCTAGAGTGTCCTGGGTATGACAGTATGGGTATGGAGTTGAAAGCTTGCCAACCTAGCAACAGCTTGAGTCACAGGCAGCTGGAAACAGGATAGGTCAACAGTGCCTCAAAGCTCTTTTACCTATCACAGGTCATTGTTTCCATTGGGCACATCATTCATGATAACACAATGTTCCTTTCAAATCCCTCAAAATTTCTGTGGGAGATCTCACTCGGCAAAATATGCTTTTCTTTTTCACTGGGCTTATGTGTCACCTCTCACTGTATCTGTTTTCTTATTTCAATTAGATTACAAAGTTAAATGATTTTCATGTGTGTTTATCTGGGCTTATAGTATCATCAATATACTAATTCTTGCTGGAATGTTAACATTGTTGTTGTTGTTGTTGTTATTATTATTATTATTATTATTATTACTATTTAACCAGTAGCTATTGTTTTTATGTGATTTGTCTCGCAGAGTGGAAGAGCCTACTAAGAAAAGCCCAGTGGAGGAGCATCTAGATATTGGGGCATCACACTTGAAAGAGATTAATGATCATCTTGGGGGATGCATTTGTTTTTAATAAGGTAGTTAGTACAAAGTAAGAACCACAGCATGTTCTGTGTCTCTTGTGCATGTAGCCAGCTCTGTTTTCACGCATGTGCCACATTAAGGCATTGTTAAGGTGGTCTTCATCAGTTGAAGGAGATGGGGTTGAGTGAGCTTGGGCTTTCAGTCTCCAAAGAAGTCTCTTTTCTTTGTCAGTTCTAGCCTCAGGTATATTTCTATAACAACAGAAGATAGGTTAGTGTGGAAAATTGATATCAAGGAATAGGGTCATTGTTATATTTATGAATATTAAAATATAGAAATGGTTTCAAAATGATAATGGACAGATATAAGAAGAATTTTGAAGAACAGGCTAGAGAGTATTTTATTGTAAGCAGAAAATTATGGGCAATTGAAGGGACTCTAGCCAGCTGAGACTGGCAAACATGACTCCAACAGGCCTTGCTTCCCCATTCCCTCTGCCTTGCCAACAACCATATTTATGGTCCATTCACTCATTTGACCACTTCTTCCTAAAGCTGACTACTAAGGGTCCAGCTAACAAAGTATTGAAGTCCAGCAATCAAAAGTCTCCTTTGGCTTACCTGATTAACATATCCAGTTAAAATTAAGCATCTCGTTCTAACATAGGGGTTCCTCCCTTGTCATTTTCCTATGGGCCACGTCTCTCTCTATTCAGAGGCAGTCCTTTGATAACTCCTTCAAGTCCCAGGGACAAATATCCCTCCTCCTACCCCCTTATTATTTTTCCCTCCTCCCTTGTCATTTTATCTCTTGTCTTTGTCTCTTATCCCTCCATGTACTTTCTCTCTCTGGGGCAAATAAATCTCCTTTGTGCTGAGAACTTGGTATTGGTGGTCCTGAGCCAATACTGACCACTTTAGCAATGATGAGCACTCAGAAGATGGAACAGTAGGAAATTAGGCTCAGAGAGAATTGAAGATCCTGCTGGTTCTTCAATTCAAAGTCCAGCTGTATGTATAGGCTTTGAAATTACTGAAGGCTGAGTTTGAGAGGGATGAACTGGGATGCACATTTCTTAACTTGACATTTTTTTGGCTTTGGCGTGGCTATCATCAATCATGTTATTGAAAATTTACAAAGACAGTAGCAAAAGAAAGCAGAATGAGGAGATTGAGGAAAGTCACAGGTTGCTTAAAATTATGACAAACCTCTGCATGTTTGGGACAGTATAGCAGATGACTATAAAGAAGAGGACCAGGTATTTTCTCAAGATAGTGAGATAAAGGCCTCCAAGGTGGCTCAAAGATCTTAGCAACAGTTCTCCCATTACAGTAGTAGAGGCCCAAGCAGTCAGTGTTTTCAGGATATCCTATATTAGGCTTACATCCTAATGGTACCTCAGGACTCTGCTTTATGCTCCATAGAGAGGTATCCTGAAGCTTCCACTCATGCAGAAGTGACTGAGGCATTGTTGGATGGAGGCAAGGACAGGAAGTACAAGCCACATGGTGTTGATTCTACGGGTATAAAGAATGCAAGGGTGGTGGAGTCATAGGGATGTTCTGTTTCTTCTTTTGTGATTTCAAAGAAAAGTTAATCAAGTAGAAATTACCTTGGAGATGGAGCAGTGAGAGATTGTCCAGTGAGGCCAGGAGAGTAGGTGGAATTCCATGATTGGGCTATCAGTCAGAGACAAAGCCAGGCTAGACCCTGGGACTAGCAACACATGAGGTGTGGCTGCCTGAGCCCTTGACACGTATAACACAAGGCACACAGAGGTTGCCCATTTGGAGTTGGAAGAGTCAATGTCTATTTTTTTGTTTTTTTGGGTTTCTTTTTTGGCTTTCAGTTTATTGGCCAGTAAATCTGACCTCCTTTATACTTCCTTGTTTCCATTCCTGTCCTTCCAAAGAATCTTGGACATAAGTGACTTGTTTTTACTTACTGGCTTGCAGTGAGATCAGGTTGCATTGAGTCTCAGATATAACTTAGGGTTTGGAGTTGATTGAAGGTTTGAGCACTATCAGAGATAGAATAGCTTTGTGTGGGGAAAATAAATGAACCTTGGAGACTAGGGAAGAAGAATGGAATGGAATGGAATAATCTGGCCTGCAGGGGCTCATATGATAGAGGTTCAGTCCCCAGTCCAGCAGTAATAGCAAGTAGTGGCAGAAGCTTTAAGAGGCAAAATTTCATGGGAAGTTGCTAAGGCATTGAGGACACTGTCCTTGATGGCTATTAATGACAGTTTAGAGAATGAATTAGCGTTAGTTGTCATTGAGAGACCATCTCACATACTAGAACCACATTGTACATGACTCTCTTTTGGTATATCTGCCCTTTTGTCTCAACAAAGATAAAACAGTTGAAACTATTCCCCAGACAAATACCTACCCCTCTTTCTTTCTTTCTCTTTCTTTCTTTCTTTCTTTCTTTCTTTCTTTCTTTCTTTCTTTCTTTCTTATTTATTTATTTATTGTCTTACTCTATAGTTTTGGCTGGCTTAAATCGCTATGTAGACCAGGATAACCTTGAACTTGTGACAATCCTTCCATCTCTGATTCTCAAATGCTCAAATTATAGGCATTTATCACCATGTACCACCAAAACACTTTTTTTTTTTTTTTTTTTTTTTTTTTTTTGGTTTTCGAGACAGGGTTTCTCTGTGTAGTCCTGGCTGTCCTGGAACTCACTCTGTAGACCAGGCTGGCCTCGAACTCAGAAATCCGCCTGCCTCTGCCTCCCAAGTGCCGGGATTACGGGCGTGAGCCACCACGCCTGGTTAACACTTTTTATAAAGTAAGTACCTAGCCTCAGATATTTTCCTGCAGCAACAGAAAACACCAAATCTACTGATTAATTGGTTTATACTTTTTTTTAATTCCCTCAGTACCATTTCTCATTCATTAATTTGTTGAACTTTAATGGCTGAAGTCTACATAGTTCTTAATTTATGTCAAATGCTCTTCTTGTCATTTCTTAAAATATTAACTTACATAGTTACTATAAGAAATACGAGCTAGGCGGTGATGGTTCACGCCTTTAATCCCAGCACTTGAGAGGCAGAGGCAGGCAGATTTCTGAGTTTGAGGCCAGTCTGGTTTACAGAGTGAGTTCCAGGACAGCCAGTGCTACACAGAGAAACCCTGACTCGGAAAAAAAACAAAACAAAAAACAAAACAAAAACCGAAAGAAATATGATTTTCCTATTCTACTTACAGAACAGGTAAAGATAAGTAAGTCACCCAACTAATGAATAGCCAAAAATAAAAACAAATAACTGAAACTGATTTAAAGAATGAGAAGTGGTGTTATATCCTTGTAATCCCACTAGGGGTGGAGACAGGAGAATCAGAAGGACCTCAAGGTTCTTGGCTCTATAGGTAGATCAACTCATCTAGGCTACATGAGACACTAACTCAAAATATTTTTTCTTATAGATGAATACTACAGATGAATATATAATGTTAGTGGTGGTAACTTCTGACTACTTCTGAGTATACAACTATAGATAGCAGAAAAAATCCACAATATTACTGAAAAGAACTGAAACAGACATTTCAAAGAGACCCTGGAGGAAGTGTGTGACTTCCAGAACACCAAGGTGTTATGCTTTTATTTATTTTTCAACATGTTTGAAATTCATAATT
This sequence comes from Apodemus agrarius, assembly GCA_964023405.1. NCBI lineage: Eukaryota > Metazoa > Chordata > Mammalia > Rodentia > Muridae > Apodemus > Apodemus agrarius. The sequence continues at coordinate 39,167,883 of OZ030021.1, read as the reverse complement.
TTCTAATACATAAAATGTATTTTGACCAAACTCATCCCATATTTCCTTTTCTTCAGTTTCTTTACTGTGTGACTAACACTTTTCCTCCCAACTTCATGTATCTTTCTCTTTTAATCTTTAAACCCTTTGAGTTCTCTTAGTTCTACCTGGGTATAAGACCACCTACTGGTGAATGGTAGCCAATGAGGGACTCCATCCCTGAGGTCTCCTGCAAATAGCTTCTCAACTATGAGTAGAACTCCATGAGAGACCCAGCCCTACCATGCTGGGGATTTGGCTGGCTTGATGTTGTTAAGGTAAATAGACAGCGCTAGAAACAATCCCATTGAGTGAACTAACCCAGACCCAGAAGGACAAATGCCATATGTTCTTTCTGTGATGTCAAGGCTAGATTCGAAACGTTGGAAATATGTATCTAAGTAATTAGAGTTCCCATAGAAGCTAGGAAACTAGTAAGGGGTAATGGAATTGAGGTTTCAAGGATATAATGCAGGTTGTATGAAGGGGAGAGGGGATTAATGAAGCAAGGATAAAATAAAATAAATATTAAAAATGGGGATAGTTGGGTATGATAGTAGAGAAAGGATGTGAAGAGGGATAGCTAACTTTTAAAAATCTTTGAAACAGCCATATGGAAACCTACTCTATAGAAGCTACCTAAGATATTTATACATATTGTATGTATGGAGTTTAAATGGAGTTACTCTATAACTGGGGGCAATGCATCTCCCAGATACCAGAACCTATCAAATAAAGGCTCAGTGACAGGTTACTCCTGTTCAAATTGTAGGCCAGTTAGGGTCACAGACTCCCTTCAAACATTACAGGTCATGTCATTGCCTTTGATTACTTTGGAGAATTTGATGCTAAGACTCAATTACTTGAATCATAGACCATGGAAAAAAATCAAGCTTGTTCCAACCTGAAGAGCTTTCATGGTGCTAGAAGTTTCTATTTATGATGCCAGTGAAGAAAATTTTTACACTCTCTCTCCCTCAGATGTGACCCTTGTGAGCTGCAATACAAGATGGGCCCAGTAATGCAATTGTGGCACGAATGCTATAGGAGTTTTAGCCTCTAAATCTCCCTGTTCAAGTATCAAAACTGGAAGACATTGAATAAATGAGCAAGGAAAGGGTCTCTAGCATGGATGTAGTGAGCCTTCAACCTGAGAGCAATGAGCCTCGGATATGATTCCAGGTAAGGCAACGTGAGGTCATGGGCTTCAGGCTGTGAATGTGCTCAACCACAAGCACCAGTAGAGTGGTCCTCAGGAATGAATTCAATGAGCCTTGGGTTTGAATTCAGATTATTCTCAGATGTGAGTAGAGTATGTCAGGGATGAGAACACAGAGATGCAGTGAAAGCATGATACTGAGAAAAACAGATCTTTCTAATTCTCTAGCATCATCTTTGCAGGTAGGCCAAGGACACAAGCATTTCATCATAGTACAACCAGGAGACATTTGCTAGAACAGAAGCCAGTTCTCAGCATCTGAATAATATGGAAAGTTGAGCCATGAACTAGCACTCTGACTCATCTCTAAGCTTACGGCGCAGGAAGGAAGTTAGTCTTCCAGTGCAGGAGAGCCATGGAGGGACAGCTACATGTTTTCAAAATCATTAACAATGGCACCAAACTGATGGGTGCACACCATCCAGCCAGCTTTTACAGAAGCTGGACAACAGCTGAAGTAATTATTTGGAGTAAATTACTGCCATTGTGAAATGTGGAAAATGTCTTATTTCACCAATATGGAGATATTTTTTTTCTCAATTTCCCAGGTCAGTCCACTTCTACTTGACCAGTCTCCTTGCCAGAAGTGGAAAATAAAACTTTTTTTGTTCCACCTGAACACTGGCAAAAATATTTCAATTGCATGAATGTGGCAAGACAGGACACATCTTGTAAAAGTTTTCCATTTTAATATTCCTTAATGACCAATAATGAAGCCTTTATAGTTAATCTGCTGTTCTCATGAAAACAATCTTGATGGCTTAAAAAAAATCAATCATTAGTGAACAGTAAGTGACAGCTCCTCAACAACACAGCTGTATTTTTGTGAAAGTGATTAAACATTGTCTGCATTCATAATTGCATGGTTAATAAGAATGTTGAGCACTAAGTCAAGCATTGTTGCTAATGATGACAGATTATGATGCTACGAATGCTTTGGAGTTACCAGGCTAAATTTTCAAAGGCAGTTCTTGGAATGGAATGCACACAGACCCACTAGGTATTCAATTTGCATGGACCATTACCAGATTTGTGTATGGCATTTGGGAGCTTTGCAGTTGAGACTCTTTTGAAAATCTGGCCCATTATGGCAGAAAGCATCTGTAATTAACAGTAACTGAGCTCCCTTTACCAAGATTGGTAAAAGGTGTACCAAGCACTGTGTGTGGTTTCATGCAGTCCAAAGTCCTTTTGATGAAGACCCCTGGAGCCCAAATGGAAGGCAAGAACCTCTAAGGATATAATTCAGATACAGAGATGAATGTAAGCACTAGAGTCTTGCCAGCAGGTGGGGAGTGGGAAAGTCTTTCATAGACTTTCATAGGACTGGGATATGTCTTACCATTGAGCTCTTATCAGTGAAAGCCTTTCTTATTTTGGACATAAACATACTCATTGAATCCTAGGAATTAATGGGTCATTTCACTGGTGATTTAACTATTTACTAAGGTTGCCCCATGGTTCCCTGGGGATTGAGAGCTCTATTGTGGTCCGGATTTAAGTCTGTTTGGAGCTATGGGTGGAGAGAGTCACATGGCAATTCTTCATCTTGCTTTGTCTGTACTCTGCTCAGGAAGGAAACAATTCCATTTATGGAGCTATGTATATCCACAATTTATGAGGAGAGCTACATAGTGAAAAATAATATATGAATTTGTATGGTCTCAAAAATATTGAGCATCTCTCTGGATGTTGAAGGTCTGATGGAATTTTTTGGAAGCATTGGTAACTTTATGACTTGCGGTATTTACTTATTCCTTCTTTTATGCATATCTCATCTTGACAATAGCTTGGCTTAGAGAAGAGGAACAATTTGTTTTGTGCTCTGACATGCTGATAGCACCTCATTCAGTGCTATTTTTTCTGTCCCAGTCAGCAGTGGTATGAGCAGAAGGCTATAAACTCTCCCAGTGTCTAAAACAGATTGGCACAGGGTTGAGAATATGGCTTTCTTATGGCTGGGATCGAACTGTCGCTCTATCATCCATGAGTGACATTCTATGACTCTTGGAGTATTTCTTTTCCTCATTAGTAAAACAGAGAATAAGCTTAATAGGTACTGGTTCAGGGTTTTATGAGGACTCCTGAGGTAAGTGTAAGAGAATCTTAGTTTGGGACATGATACATACTAGATGGACGTATATTCCTCTTGTCTTTACTGTTGTTAAGGTCACAGGACTTGGGTATGGGCAATAACAGGACACAGTGGAATCTAGAATCTCATTCTTCATAGGTCTAAGAGGAGATGAGGGAGAACATTTTGTCCATATGTGATGTGATTATAGCCAACAATCAGCTACTTACATATCATGAGATAAAATGTACTTCTCTTACCTCTTGGAAGTTACATACATATGACAGAGTAGTGAAAGTATGCTCAGTAGCCCAGGAACACAGGTCAGTCCCCAGTTATCACAGGGTCAAAAGGACCTCTAATTTACTTCTAGTATTGGATACCCTGCTCAGAGGTATGGTAGCTCCATATTCAGAACTTGAGTCAAAATATTGATGGGAAGTGCATTTTGGAGTCAAATAGGACAGCAGGGTGAGCTATGGTGCTGCTTGCTCAGATTCTGCTTGAGCTCCTGCTTTATAGAGCAACCCTCCCCAGTCTCAAATTAGGCTTCTCATCCTTGTATATATGGGTAGGGGAAACTTTAATTCTTTCAAAGAATTATTAATTTTAATACAATATGTTTTGATCATATCCTTTCCCTCCCCCAGATCCTCTTAGATCCTACCAACCTTCCTAACTATCCAACTTTATGTTTTTTTCTTTCTCTACAAAGAAGCATGAAAGCCAGGAAATAACAATGACTAAAAAACATGAAAATCAAAACAGAAAAACTAAAAATTAGAAATACTAAAAATAGAAATAAAAAATAAAATGATATTTAAAACAATATGAAAATAAATTTTAAAAAAGTATACAGTAATATATGAAATTCATTAGTATTGGCTAATTACTCATGGACATAGGACCTGCTCTGAAGTATGGCTGATATACCCAATACAGTCATTTGGAGAAAACTGATGTTACCTTTCCTAGCAGGAATCAATTGCAAATAATTTCTTGATTAGAAGTAGAATTTTGTTCACTTCCCCTTGTTAGTGCTGGGCTTTAGTCTGGCTCGAACTTGCGAAGATCTTGTACATGCTACCACAGTCTCTGTGAGTTCATATACGCATCAGTGCTGTTTTGTCTGAAAGATACTGTTTACTTATAGGCATCTACCACTTCTGGCTTTTATGGTATTTTTGCTTCTTCTTCTGCATAGATCCTTGATCATTTCTGAATTACTGAGCCACAGAATCCATACACATAATTAAATGGCACTTATAGCTCTCATTGAATGTAGTTGTGTGTGTGTGTGTGTGTGTGTGTGTAGCAAAAATAATTAGAACAGAATACAATTTGTAAACCAATATTTTAATGAAGGCTAAGCTATAGGCCAAATAAATTACTTGTTTTATAAAGAAGGTCTTAATGGTAGACCTAGCCTCAAGCACTAGCCTCATAGTCTGAAGCTCCATGTTCTATTCACTATACTAAATATCTTCCCAAATCTTATTATAAGCTCTGCATATTCCTATGGCTAAAAGTCGTCACCTTGTTTTTGCAGAGGTTGCATGCTCTACAAAGTATTCTACTTGTATAATAAGCTATGAGGAAATGAATTACAGAATTTACCTAGCAGAGGGGATTCTCTTGCATACTTTAGACTGAGAGAGACACTAAGGGCTCCTATGATACAAAAATAGAAATGGGGAGTTTATCTGAGATTGGAGCCTTAGAAAAGAGAAATTGGGAGATGGCATAGCAGGGTGATAAGATTCCTGAGACTGGTAGGAGAGGGCCTGAAATGGCTTCCTTTCTGTTTGGGCAGAGGACTTCATGCTGACAAGGGGGTTGTTGATAAGGAGCTTTCCCTAGCCTCTTGCTGTCTGCAGCTAAATGGGAAGTAAGAAGCAGTACATATGCAGTCTGAAGTAGCAAAGGGAGTCAGCATGGGAGGAGGAAAGATGCTTGAAGAGAGATAGAGAGCTCCAGAAAGGCCCTGGGAACAGTTAGCCTAAGTGTCAAAAACAAGTCAGGGAAGATAAAAACAAAAATGGAAGCCAGGGAGAAGGATACAATAAAGCCCTCAATAAAAAGTGCAGAGTGGTTATTTGGGATGCAAATGAAGGTACCTAGAGTGTGAGGGTAAGAAAAGGAGGGTGGAGTTATAGGGCATGAGGGATGGTGAAAGTTTCAACTTTTTAGAAAAAAAAATGTTCAGCCAAGAAACTATGTAGTATGGCATAGTTTGAGTTACTGGCTTAAAAAAAGAATTGAATTTTCCAGGCTTTGTGGCAAGCTTCTTAACCTGTTGGTAATGTTAAATTAAAATCTGGGTCCTTCCACCCAGTCCTTTCTACTGGGGCAGATTGTTAGCTGGTCTGCTCCAATGAAGACACCATATCCTGACCCGTCCTAGAGGACCAATTGCACTCAGAGCAGTTGAGGACCTGCTGTACTCAGAACAACTGAGGATCAGCTGCACTCAGAGGAGTTGGACCACAGCTTGACTACTTCACTGAAGACCCAACAGTCTGAAGGCCTCCCAGGAGATCTACTGCAGCCAGGGCAACAGATTAGCAGCTTCTCTGCCTCCTGTGAAGAGTCCCCAGTTGGAAGGCCCCACAGGTGGTCTGCTACAGCCAAGACTGCAGGTCTACCAGGAGACCTGAAGCAACCCAGGGACAAAAGAGGCAGACTCCAGACAGTCACCCAGACCAACAAACACCAGGGCTATCCAGGTGGCAAAAGGCAAGCACAGGACTATAAGCAACAGAAGCTAATATACATGGGTATCATCAGAACCCAGTTATCCCACCAGAGCAAGCCCTGAATACAACAACACACCCGAGAATCAGGAATCTGACCTAAATTCCTATCTCATGAAGATAATAGAGTCCTTTAAGGAGGATATCAATAACTCTCTGAAAGAAATACAGGAAAACGCAGCTAAATAGGTGAAGGAATTAAATAAAGCAATTCAAGACCTAAAAGTGGAAGTAGAAACAATAAAGAAAACACAAATGGAGGCAAACCCGAAAATGTAAATCCTAGGAAAAAGGTCAGGAATTACAGATGTAAGTATCACCAATAGAATACAGGAGATAGAAGAGAGAATCTCAGGTTAGAAGATACCATAGAAGAGATTGACACAACTGTCAAAGAAAATTCAAACCATAAAAGCTCCTAACTCAAAGCATCCAGGAAATTCAGGACACAACGAAAAGACCAAATCTAAGAATAATTGGGATAGAGGAGAATGAAGATTTCCAGTTCAAAGGACCTGAAAATGTCTTCAACAAAATCATAGAAGAAAACTTGCCCAACGTAAAGAAAGAGATGGCACATGAAGCCTATAGAACACCAAATAAATGGGATCAGAAAAGAAAATCCTCTCATCTCATAATAATCAAAACACCAAAACAAAGAACAAAGAAGGAATATTAAAAGCTGCAAGGGAAAAGGGCCAAGTTAGATACAAAGGCAGACCTATCAGAATTACACAAGACTTCTCCACCGAGTCTATGAAAGCCAGAAGAGCCTGGTCAGAGGTCATGCAGACTCTAAGAAATTAAAGACTTCCTGGAATTTAATGAAAACGTTGGCATATCATACCCAACTTCTAGGACACAATGAAAGCAGTGTTAAGAGGAAAGTTCATGGCACTAAGTGCCCTGGTAAAGAAACTGGTGAGATCTTAAACTAACTTAAAAGCACACCTGAGAGCTCTAGAACAAAAGGAAGCAAACTCATCAAAGAGGAGTAGAAGATAACAAATAGTCAAGCTCAGCGGGAAATCAACTAAATAGAAACAAAGAAAACAATACAAGGAATCAACAAAACCAGAAGCTGGTTCTTTGAAAGAATCAACAACATAGATAGACCCCTAGCCAAACTAACTAAAGGGCCAAGAGGCACTATTCAAATTAACAAAATCAGAAATGAAAAGGGAGACATAACAACAGAAATGGAGGGAATTCAGAAAATCATCAGATCCCACTATAAAAGCCTATACTCAACAAAACTGGAAAATCTAGATGAAATGGATAGTTTTCTAGACAGATACCACATACCAAAATTAAATCAAGAGGAGGTAAACTGTCTAAACAGGCCTATATTGCACAAGAAAAATAGAAGTCATAAAAATAAAACAAACTCCCAACCAAAAAGAGCCCAGGGCCAGATGCATTTAGTGCAGAATTCTACCAGAACTTCAAAGAAGACCTGATACCAGTTTTCCTCAAACTATTCCATAAAATAGAAAGAGAAGGAACACTACCTAACTCATTCTATGAAGCCACAAATATTCTGATACCTAAACCATACAAGGACCCAACCAAAAAAGAGAACTTCAGACCAGTCTTACTTATGAATATCAATGCAAAAATACTCAATAAAATTCTTGCAAACCAAATCCAAGAACACATCAAAATCATCATTCACCACAATCAAGTAGACTTCATCCCAAGGATGCAAGGGTGATTTAATATATGAAAATCCATTAAGGTAATCCACTATATGAACAAACTCAAAGAAAAAGATCACATGATCATCTCCTTAGATGCAGAAAAAGCATTCGACAAAATACAACACCCCTTCATGTTAAAAGTATTGAAGATATCAGGAATTCAAGGCCCATACCTAAATATAAAAGCAATTTACTACAAACCAACAGCCAATATCAAATTAAACAGAGACATATTTGAAGTAATCCCACTGAAATCAGGGACAAGACAAGGATGCCCACTTTCCCTGTATCTATTTAATATGGTACTTGAAGTGCTAGCTAGAACAATAAGACAACAAAAAGTGATCAAGGGAATACAAATTGGCAAAGAAGAAATAAAGGTATCACTATTTTCAGATGATATGATAGTAAACATAAGTGACCACAATAATTTTACCAAAGAACTTCTCCAGCTGATAAACCACTTCAGCAATGTGACTGGATATAAAATTAACTCAAATAAACAAGTAATCTTTCTTTATACAAATGATAAACAGGCGGAGAAAGAAATTAGGAAAACAACTCCCTTCACAATAGCCACAAATAATATAAAATATTTTGAGGTCACTCTAACCAAACAAGTGGAAGACCTGTATGACAATAACTTCCAGTTTTCCAAGAAAGAAAAAAAAAAAAGATCTCAGAAAATGGAGAGATCTTCCATGCTCATGGATTGGCAGATAGTAAAAATGACCATCCTACCAAAGTCAATCTATAAATTCAATGCAATCCCCATCAAAATCCCAACATAATTCTTCAAAGACATAGAAAGAGCAATTCTCAAATTCACCTGGAAAGGAAAATAAACAGAATAGCCAAAACAATTCTTAACAATAAAAGAAGAGCTGGGGGAATCACCATCCCTGACCTCAAGTATCCCTGCCTTGGTTGGATTCCTTTAGAGTATCCAGAAATGACTTTGCTTTCTTGCGTTTGTCTTATTTTGACTCATAGGTAAACCCCTCATAGTCATGTTTGTATAGTAGGAGCCATTGCCTACCAACTCACTCTTGCTGTGAACAACGGGGGTGTCTTTGTTCAATCTGGGCTAATCAACATCGAAGTGCCTGGTCCAGAAGTTTCTATCAGGTTGTGAGAGTTGGTAGGTGTAGCCTTTCCATTCAGTTAACATAGAGATGATGTAAATGTGAGGTTGAGTGATGGCCATGGACATTGGTCTCACTATCAGGTCTGTAGGATGCAGGACCTGATGCAAAAGCACAGAGCAGAGAAGAGTAGAAACCACAGTCCAAGAGAAAGATCCAAGAGGGTAGGAGCCTTGCTTGCTTTTAGCAAACACTTTTCTTTTTTTTAATGGTTATTTTATTTACATTTCAAATGTTGTACCCTCTTTCTGGTTTCCCCTCCACAACCCCCTTATCCCATCCCCCCACTTCTATGAGGCTGCTTACCCACTCATCCACCCACTCCTAACTCATTGGCCTAACAACCCCCTATGCTGGGGTATCAAGCCAACACAGGACCAAGGATTTGCCCTCCCACTGATGCCAGATAAGGCCATCCTCTGCTACATGTGCAGCTGGAGCCATGGGTCCCTCCATGTGTACTCTTTGGTTGGTGGTTTAGTCCCTGGGAGCTCTGGAGGGTCTGGCTGGTTGATATTGTTGTTCTTCCTATGGGGTTGCAAACCCTTTCAGCTCCTTCAGTCCATGGAGGGACCCATTGCTCCAGCTACATATATAGCAGAGGATGGCCTTTTCAGACATCAATGAGAGGAGAGGCTGTTGGTCCTATAAAGGCTCAATGCCCCAGTGTAGGGGAAAGCCAGGTCAGGAAAGTGGGTGGTTGGGTTGTTGGTAAGCAGGGGGAGGGGGGATGGGAAAGGGGGTTTCCGGAGGGGTAATGAGGAAAGGAGATACCATTTGATATATAAATAAAGCAAATATCTAATAAAATAAAAAAAATAAATAAAAATGGGTACAGAGCTAAACCAAGAATTGTCAACAGAGAAATCTAAAATAGCCAAGAAACACCTAAAGACACTTTTCATTTATTGGTACCCAGATTCATCTCTGACCCAGATTCTACAAGATACCATTGTCGTGCTATAAAAGCAATATTTATTTAAACCTTTCCGTTACTTACTTGTAAACAGAAGAGCCTTGATCAATGCATGTATTGTGATGTAGATGAATCACAAGGGAGGTAAGGAGATTTGATTAATACCATCTTGGGTCCTCATTTGTGCTTATTCCAAGAAACCCTACAGAAAATCAGGCAGCTTAATTATTCAGCAGGCCAAGGGCATTTCATCCTTCTGTGACTGTATCTGTAGCTCCTAGCAGGTCTTGCTTTTGTAGGGGTTGGGGCTTCTGGCCATAGAATGTGTTATTAGGCTTCAGCCAAAGGCATCTCATTTTCACATTCAAAATTAATGTTGGCAGATGGATCTCTTTGAATCAGGACTTTGTAATTCTAGCCGACTTTTCCTCGTCAAGCCTGTGCATGCAAACATAGTAGCTCGAACACCCAGCTGTGGGTCTTTTCTGTAGTTGGTAAATTTCATTTCTTAGGAGAAAAATTGAAGCCAACATAGTGGCTTTTTCTAATTATCACTAA